>CM028616.1:8863022-9463022 GCA_016735795.1 Caenorhabditis tropicalis | reverse complement strand
CGTGGCTTCTCAGTCGACGGTCTGATGAAGACGGAATCCGATCCAATAGATGAATTCGATTGAATTCTGGGTCTCTGGATCGGTTTCTGATGCGATGAGTTATCGCTGATCCTATGAGTCAGGATAGGAGTTTCTGACGATGTGGAACAGGAAGTGGTTGAATGGGGTCTTCTAATTGAAGTGCTCCTCCTCCTCGGAGCTTCCAAACTCGCCGACGAGTGAGCTCTACAACGACTCGTGCTCCTAGACCTCGTTCTTCGTCCAACTTGTCTCTCGGCGACAACGAAAGTGTCCTCTAGACTTCGATCATTCCTCAGATTATTCAATTTCTCCATCAACGGCTTCACACGACTTCCCAAATCGATTCGAATCTCGGCGGTTCCCTCGAATTCCTCTCCAACGAAATCAAAATCGCGATGGATGATGTATGGCGGATAGGTTAGTTCCGCTAGCGGGACATGACACTTTGCAAGGGGGCGTGTCGTGTGCCGCCCATTGACAGCCATGTTAACCATTAAATGAATTGTGAGTTGAGCCTTTTGCCAGTGTTCCACTTGATCCGGATGCATTTCTAGGAGGACTATTCGCTGGAAAAGAAGGATTTTAGATGGGAAATGGGGCGGAGAGCTTACTCGATGATTGAACACAATCTTCATCGCATCGACGTCTTTCTCCGGAATTCTTATGGTTGTTTTAAGGGATTTTGAGACTGTTTCAAGGCATGGAAACGAGTATTCTAGTTGGAATCTGAAGGAATTTCATAGAATTTTCAGAAAAAATCCAGGAATACCCAAAAAATTCTCGATAATTATGCAATTTCTGTATGAATTGATTGACGCCGGGGAGGACGATCTGATCGAGTTTAAAACGAACAAAGGAGAGCTCTTTGAGCACTTTTTCTATTTGAACGTCGTCATATGGATCTGAAAGCCTAGTTTTCCGGGGTTTAAGGGGGAAAAATGATTACCAATTTCCCTGGTCGGCCTTCGAACGCCATCGTCGAGGGCGGGCACGACCAATGGCGCCCTACGGGGTTTCATCTGGAAATTCTGTTATAAATTACAAGAAAAAAATTGAAAGCAAAAAAAGAGGGGAATCACAACCACTAAACAACATCAAAAATTGGATAATTTGGAAATTTATTCCAAAATTTTTCGGTTGGGCGAAAAAAATAATAAAATTATAAAAATCCTAGGGAAATTACACGTTAATAAGGAAATTAATAGGGGAGGTTTAAAAATTGATTATTGAATAATTTTTAGTCTTTGGGTCGACCTGTAAACTAGAGAAAATGATAGAGAGAGAGAGCACTGGGGGGAACGGGATCACAGCTCAATAAAGGCACCATTCAAAGAGAAAATGATATAGAGAAGAAAAGGATTTACAGATATACATAGACACATGGCCGGAAAAAAGGAGTTTTTTTTTGAACAAAAACCCATTTAAAATTAAAAAGAAACAGTGAGGAGCAGAAAGACAACAAAACAACAACAACGAAACACTATTGACAACATTGATTCAGAAGACCTCATCGTCGCCAGGAGATTCTCTTTTCTGTACATCCCATTCGTCGGTTTCATCCGATAAATAGGCTTCCGAGCCTCCAGACGTCTTCCGTTCTTCTTGCTTTTTCGTGAATTTTATGTTATCGTCGTTTTCTTCGTCGTCAGATGGCAGTTTCTCAATGTCGTTTCCGTCGATCTGAGATCAGAGAATTCAGATTTATTCATTTTAAAAGACCTACTGATGAATTAAAAGAAGTTCGTTGTTGTTGTTTGAGTTGTGACTGTTCCTCGTCGTACCGTCAGGCTGAAGAGTGCGAGATCTCATTGACGATATCAGCTGGTTCCTCTTCCCGCCCTTCAACTGTATCCGGATGGGAATGTGGAATAAGGGCTTCCATATAGTCCTGGGGCTCTCTCCAGTGATCCGGAGCTGAAACTTGCCCTTTTTTTTAAACACGTTTCTCTGGAATAAAGTTACCATCCATCTGGAACAGAGCTTCTTTCCGATCCTCTTCCACATAGAACGTGGCAGCTAAGTAGAGTGCTCCAGCGATAACCAACATGAAGTTGGATCCATAGAATGCCTTCTGTAGTGCAGCAAACCGTCCGGCATTCGAAGCGTCTTCTCCTCTTAACCAATCCGAGATCGCTCCGATGATATAAGGACTCGCGGCGTCTCCTAGCAGATGTGCTACCATAGTCTGGACTGCCAGGGCACTGGCTCTTCGGTGGGCAACGACTACATACATCAGAGTATCCACATTGACTGCCCAGCACATACAGCATGACATAATGGCGAAATAGACAGCGATCAGGCAGAATATGATCGAGAACTCGGCAACGAAGACGAAAAGGAAGAGGAATGGAAGGGCGATGAACATGGCTAGAGCGCAGATGTAGAGATCCGCTTTCTCGGAGGCGTGGTTTCGGAAGAGGGAGGTGCCGTCTCGCCAGGCACGAGAGACGACGGATCCAGTGGCTACTCCGAGGATTCCACCGATCGAGGTGATCGCTCCGAACCACAGGGAGATTCTGAATGAGTATTTTAAATGGAATAGCGAAAACTTCACTCACTCTGACTTTTCGGCTTCTGGAGTCTTCGGAATTCCCTTAATAACTCCATACGCGTACCCAACGAATTCAGGAGTCCACCAGGTCATTGCTCCGATAGTAAAGAAGGCGGCGGTGGAGGCAAGGGTAACCAAATAAAAGGTTTTGATTGACAGAAGATATCTCAAATCTTCGCGTAGACTATCCTCTTCTCCACTCTGTCTCGCCCCGTCGCAGGCTCCTCGAACTGGCTCTTCGAACAGGAATACCATGAGGGCCAAGCAGGCAATTCCAACGATCGGAGAGAATCGAACACCCCATTGCCATGAGTTAGTTAAAAGGGCGATTTTGGAGCCGGCGATGAATCCCAAACCGCTTCCGACTGGGATGGCGAAGTAGAAGAGCATCAGAATACGACTTCTTGCGGATCCACTGAAGATATCGGAGAGGATTGTTGGAGCAATTGTCGAGTAGGATGCTTCGCCGATTCCAACTACAGCACGACATAAGAGGAACGTGTTAAAGTGCTGAAATTGGGTTTTTTTCTAGAACCGGTTCTTCCGTCTATTTTTTATTTCCAAGCGGCCATTTTTTTTCGTTTTTTTTTCTAGAGGCCATATCTCATTCAATTTCGCTCTTGGCAAGTCTTCCCAGATGTCTGAGAGTGCAAGAAAAGGGCGTATCCATAGATACGCGCGCGCGTCGCGTATTCGAACAACCATCTGTTGCAGGTGCACATTCATTCAACGCACTCTCTCTTCTGGAGGTCGTCTCCTCACTTTTCTCTTCATTTTCCCTTTCTTTTTTCTCAATCAATACTTACACTTTCTCCTTCTTTCACAAAAGAACTCGCAAAAACCGCCGAAATCCAAATAACGATTCCACTAATCATCAGCATTTTTCTATTGTATCGATCGCCCAAATAGCCGAATAACGGGGCCGCAAACATGTAAAATACGACGAAAACTGTCTGAAAATAACTATTTCAACCTTTTTAATTCATTTGGTTGAATAGAAACCTGTAGAAGACCCTTGTCCTTGTCATTTATGGTAAAATATTCGCTCAACCTCGGCAAAACTCCCACAATTGAATATCGATCGATATAGTTTAATAGATTGATTAGCAATAAAATAGAGCAAGTAATCCATTTCTTTTTATATCCTATTTCCACTGGGGGACTACCTGAAAATGCTCGGCGATTAAAAATCTGCTTGGAGTAGTTTCAAGTGGAAATTTACCGCTATATTCCTCGATTTCATTAGGCATCTGGGGTGTTCAAACTGAAAAAAAAAACGTATTTTTGTTTTTATCACAAAAAATAAGCTAGAAAAAATACTTGTAAAACCACATGACACATTGCTTTACACAAGTCCCCGTAAATCTACACCGCTGTGATGACGTAACGTTCTGCAGTTACGCCCCACTGCACAATTTCAAATTTGCCGCGAAGAATTTAATCGATGCGTAGCGGTCGCGTCGCGGCCCGTCTTTTCGAACGTTGAGGTGATGTCATGTCAGTTGTGGCTCATTCTCTGCTGAATTATTTCGTTTTTCAGCGTTCTGCTTGAATAATCAAATACATTCTAAGCGATTGTTATTGATTTATTTGCGAAATCCTCAAATTCCCCAGAAATTCTAGAGTTTTCATGAGATTTTAGGCCTGTTTATGAACATTTCGCAATTTCTCACCTTTTGATCTCTCTAATCCCTCTAAAATTCCAACAAATCAAACGCGGGATTTGTCATCATTCATAGATTCCTTGACGGTTTTATTAACATCTCTATTCTTTCTCGTATATCTTCGTTAGATCCTTTTTTATTATTTCCTTCTTTTCAGCAGAAACATGCCACGCGGTGGAAGCGAAGACCAAAAAGTCTACGTCGGCAATTTGCCAGGAGACGTTCGTGAGAAGGAAGTAGAAGACATCTTCCACAAGTACGGACGCATCAAGTACATCGATATCAAGTCTGGGCGTGGACCAGCTTTTGCCTTTGTTGAATTCGAGGATCACAGGTTAGTTGAATTCTAGTTTTTTCTATTTAATTTACAAAAAATCAATTTTTTCAGAGATGCCGAAGACGCAGTGAGAGCTCGTGACGGATACGAATTCGACGGACGTCGCATTCGCGTTGAGTTCACTCGTGGAGTTGGCCCTCGTGGACCAGGTGGCCGTCCTCTTAATGAAGATGGAGGTTACAGTGGTGGCCGTGGAGGAGATTACCGTGGTGGACGTGGAGGCGGTCGCTCCGGTGGTCCACAAAGAAGAACCGGATACAGAGTCATAGTCGAAGGACTTCCACCAACCGGGTCATGGCAAGATCTTAAAGACCATATGCGTGAGGCCGGAGACGTCTGCTATGCCGATGTTGCTCGCGATGGAACCGGGGTCGTCGAGTTCACCCGTTACGACGACGTCAAGTACGCCGTACGCAAGTTGGACGATACCAAATTCAGATCTCACGAGGTAAGTTTTAAAAACCATTTTTTGATTCTAAAATCAACATTTTCAGGGAGAAACTGCTTACATTCGTGTTCGCGAGGATAACTCTTCTGGTGGAGGATCTGGAGGTGGCGACCGTGGCCGTAGCCGCTCTCGCTCTCCACGTGCCGAACGTCGTGCTTCACCGAAGTACTCTCCACGTCGTTCTCGCTCCCGCAGCCGTTCCCGCTCTCGCTCTCGTTCTGCTAGCCGCAGCCCATCCCGCTCACCATCTCCACAATAAGAGCCATCAACTCGATATGCTCTTCTCTCCATCGAAACGGTAGCGTTTTGCAATTTCAGTCCTCTGACAGAGATTCTTGTCGTCTATTGTCGGTCTAACCGCGAGCTGCTGAGTTTCTCTTGATTTTACAACTATTCTTGCTAATAACTTCGTTTCTTCTTAATACCACACAAATTGTTCTCTCCCGATCCTTCCCAATTTTTCTATTATTTCCTTTTTATCATCCACATACCCCCATTAATGAATAAGAGACAGAAAATAAGCCCTCTCATTCATCTTTTGTTGTTATGAACTTTTCCTCTCTCTTCTTATCTCGTTTAATCCACCTATCCCCCATATTCAGTATTTCATCCATTATTTAATAATTTTCTTTTTGTTGGACGAAAACGAGAATAAAATGTTACGTTTCAGCCTCCACTCAAATCAAACTCTTCGGAGGAGGAGGAGCAGGAGGATAGGAGGATCTCTTTGCTTCCGAATTTTCATGCTTTCCGGGGATACACAAAACAAAACACTAGGAGGTCCAGGGAAACAAAAACCAGGGATCATCCGCGGGCAAATCAAAACGATCAAAACCAAACCGGGGATCGATCAAGGATCGAGCCAATTTTCTCAATTATTTCGATTCAAATCAATCTAGGAATCCCGGCCGCCAAAAAAGGGTATAAAATTTGGGGTTTTTACCTCCTAGGCTCCCTCCCCGTTTCCATTAGTCTTCTGTCTACTGACAGTTGACAACAGTCCCTGAAACAGTAATCCGCCATGTTCGGCTGTGTTGGGCGTCGTTTAAAAACGCGGCGCTCGATGCGCCAAAAAGAACCAGCCAGGTGAGTTTCGAAAAGGATTTTGGATAAATAAATATTTTAATTTTAATGATGTTTTATTAAAGAGAAACAAATAACAAATTAATCAACAAAAAAGAAGGTATTCACTGGGAAAAATCAAAAACTCTTAGTTTAGCATCTGTCGTCGCCACTGCCAATTTCTTTCCGCACTTGGAAAACCTTAATCGCAAAACTGCAGCGTCGATGGCAATAGGATTAGATCCGATCTTCTCTACAACCTCGAGCACATCTCCAGATATCCGAAGAACGACGAGCTCTCCAGTCTGAAGACCAGCAACAACTAAGTCTCCAGAAGCGGCGACAGCAGTGACTGGCTCGTCGAGTTTGATTTGTGCACGGAAGGTGCCTTCCGACGTCCAAACGATGACTTTCTGGTCTCGGGAAGCGGTGACAAAGTGCTGATCATAGATCCAATCGCAAGCCCAAATGATTCGAGTGTGCTGTTTTCCGGATGTCCAGATGCATTCGTACTCGAAACCATTCGGATCCCCATTCTTCTCCTTGTACAGTTTGGCAGTTCTGTCTCGACTGACAGTGAGAAGACGGGTTCCCGAAGGATTCCAAGCGATTTGGGTGACTGTCAATTGATGTCCGATGATGTCGGCCTTCTTGGACCAATCCGCCGTGTTCCAGAGCATCACAACCGAGTGTTCCACGTGGCTCGACTAGAATTTCAATTCAGATTAATTCCAAAAAGATATCAAACCTTGCAAGCCGTCGCCAGAACAGTTCCATTCGGATTAGCAGTGACCGCGTAAACTTCGTATCCATGCCCATATAGTTTGTGGTCTTCAGGCCAAAGAGTATTCTGTTGAAGAGTGTCTTCCGTAGGAGCACCTGAAAAGGATCTTCATCATTCTGAAAGCCTCCTGATCGCTACAAACCGCTCAAAACAGTCGGCGCCGCCCGGAATGCGTCCTCCTCCCAATGCTCTCCATCGACTGTTTCCCCCTCGATCATCGGCTTATTCGAGAGTCCGAGAGCCGGAACACATGCTCCGAACTCAGCTAGCTGGGCGTTTCCAAATAATTTTTCTGATGGAATCCCGGTTATTGATTCCAGACTTTTGACGAATGATTTGGGGGCACGGAACGCTCGGAACACCTTTTCCTCGGCTCCAGACACGAAAACAGAGGGGTTGACGAACGAAAGACACTGCATATCGTGTCCGTGGACTTGTGGACGAGCCATTTCCAGATAGACTCCTTGATTCAGACTTCTAGCGAACACCCTTGTCGTCTGATCTTGTCCGACAGACATCAGAAACGATTCATGCCAATCGACGTCTCTAACCTCGCCCACATGGCCTCCTGTCATCGGAAGTGATGTCCAGAACGTCTTCTGCTCATCAGAAGACTTCCAACAGTGAAGACCTCCGAAGTAGGAGGAGCTAACGACGACGTCTTCTTCAGAATTCCCGGTTGAGCTCGAGAAGACGGCGGAGAAGAAGCCGGCGGCCTGGCCACCGACGATTCCGAGTCTGACGTCGTCCCTCCATAGATTATCGATTTCTCTCCAGATGATACACGTCTTATCGCTGCTCGCCGTCAAAAGAGTTCTTCCGTTCTCACTCCAGACTGTCGAATGAACCCAATCGTCGTGTCCTTGCATAACAGCATAAGAGCTACAACGGAAAGAATGGCCGTTGAAAGAGAAGAGATTCGCTGATGACGTCAGCTCATCTGTATGGTCTTCTGGAAGATCCTCCATAGATTTCAGTGATTCCAGAGATTCGTCTGAAGTGGAATCTCTTTCGATCAGCCACAAACGAACATAGGTATCCTGGCCAGCAGAGGCAACAAGTAGATGATTCGGATCGTCTGAAAACTTGCTTTTTAATTGAAATTCCTCTGGATTTTACCGTTAAAAGCGATAGAATGAATCCAATCTGTGTGTCCTGCCACTGAAACGAGTCTAGAAAACGTTTTTCTGTCATCAGATTCTCCATATAATTCCACGAATCGTTTGGAAGTTCCGACTGCCAGAATCACTCGGTTTTGAACGGAAATAGCGTCGAGACAAAGGGCAAAGGCCTTGTGATCCAACTCGATTTTTGTGGAATGAAGCAGTTCTCCTGTTGGAGATGTCCACCACGCCTCAAACCCTGAGTTTGGATAAGAAACCTGAATTTTAGAATTATTTTTAGAACTTTTAAATATTTCTCTCACCCACGCAGCGGCGATAACCTTTCTGTCATCTTCCACGCAACCACAAACGGTTCCGACGCTTCCAGAGCATCCAGAAAGATCTGCCACGTATTCTAGACGTTCCCCGTTTAATTTCCACAAAACTACGTGGGAACTGACGTCTCCGGAAACAAATTCATCGATATTTCCTGCCGACTTTAGCCTTTTCAACGTCGAAATCGGTTTTTGGTGGCGACGTTCCGAAGTACTTTTAATTACTCCTACTTCCGATTCATTCTGAAACGAATTCTGTTATAACACAAGAAAAAACACAGGAAAAATACTTTTGGAATTGTTTGAAGAGCAATTTGAAGAGACGATGCGTAGGCCACAAGTGGTGCTGATTTACAAGCCACTAGGCAGTGTGAACGAGGATTTACACTCGCCGAAATGAATTCTTCTTTGATTTTCATCTCCTTAATCTAAATTTCAACCAGAAAATTCTAGAAAATAGCGGGAAATTGAAGAAAATGTGAAATAAAGATGAAATTCTCAAAAATTCTGTGATGGCCGAGCTGATTTTTCTAGTCCCTCGCTCGGTGTAGTTCACACGGACCAGGGATTTAATCAAGATTTTGCATTCAAATTTATTTAATTCAAGTCAAAAAAGCATATTTCGAGGATTTTTCTCTTCTAATTTTTGATTTTTTGTTTCTTTATTCAACTGAAAATTATTATCTTGCAGGAAAAAATGTCACAGTCGTCCGGTTTCCGACAGCCAATGAAAAGAGGGCCAAAAGTGAGTATTTTACTGAAAAAAAGTCCCTCAAAGTCCAGCGATTTCAGCCGCAATTCATTGAAGACACGCCACTTCCAGCAGCATCAGACGATCCTCCAGATTTCGAAAGCCACGTCGTTCTACGTGTTCCGGAAGACTGCGTTGATCGAATAGAAAAGATAATTCTATCAGACGGACGGCAAGAAGATTTCGCTATAAATTTGAACGCGGACGCTCGTAGTTCGACGATTCGTATAGGGAATCAGTTATTGAACGGAAAGGTTTTGGATTTGCCGACAATCACAGAAGTGCACAAGACGATGGATAATAAAAGTCTGTTCAAAGTAGCCGACGTCTCACAGATTCTTGTCTGCACTCATGACTCTGTTATCAGTTCAGATGTTCCAAGTACTTCAAGTAATCAATTTAATTTATTTTTAAAATCCAATAATTCTATTTCAGCCGCAGACCCCGCGGAAGACGATCAGAAGCTAGCGAAAAAAGCGGTGAAGCAATGGCAATATCCACACGGTTTGACGCCGCCGATGAAGTGTGCTCGAAAGAAACGATTCCGAAAGACGAAAAAGAAAAAGTTTATGGATGCACCAGAAGTGGAGAAAGAGTTGAAACGTCTTCTTCGTGCAGATTTGGAGGCGGATAGCGTCAAATGGGAGATTGTCGAGGGGAATAAGGAGGGCGGTGTGGCGGATGAAGGTCTCACTCATCATCATCGGTCAGAAAGGCATGGCGACTATCCGTCGAGCAGCGAAGAAGAGTCTGATTTTAATGATGATGATGATAGAGATGATTAAAATTTTTTGGATTCTTTAATAATATATTATTCCGTTTTTTATATGTAAATTATTCTCGGTGTTCTTAAAATAGCTCTACCTGTTGAAACAATGTATTTTCCTGGTTTCCAATAACACATTTATTCCCATGTTCCCACAGATTTCTTATCTAATTGGTTCCATTCCTGCTGAATTTCTTCTGAATTTCTCTCCCAGAATAAGTTAGTATAATCCGCTCTTCAAAAGTCGCTCATCATCAAAAATGCATGAGCAAGCAAAGACCAGCTTGCACTTTGCTCATTTAATATAAAACTTTCCAGAAAAAGCGATTTTTAAAGTAAAAATAATGATTTTTGCTTTCCAAAAGATACCTATCTCTGTTCAGAGGAAAAAAAAACCAAATCCGGTTTCGCCTATCGTCACTATGTTTCTTTTTTTTTGTTTCGAAAACGAAATATATTTTCCTTCTCCTCCCTCAAAAACTTGTTCCTCCTCCTCCTCTTCTGGTCAGTTTCTACTTCTTCCTGCCACGTTTACACTTTGAATATATACCGATTCGATATCTGAAAACTCTGAAAACTAAAAACCACGTGGAATTCCATTCTGGTCATTTGTTGCTGAACTTTTTTTTATCATGATTTCAAAATAAACGTCAAAAGAATGACTGATAATGTTTGATCACATATGATTGAGGTTTTCCCCACTTTTGCGTACTTTGTTTGCTCTTTTGTGCTTTGGAACACTGGCTCCGCCCACTTTTCTTTTGAGGAAGTAAACTTTAAAATTGATTTTTTTTCCTTATTTTTCTGTCTATCGGCTCAAAAATGATTGTATTTCATTATAGAAAGTCAGCTTATTACAGCAGCGTTTGCCAACTTTTAATTATATTTTTCTATTTTCCCCCTGAAACCCGTGGAAAACAAGTCCTGCCTGCCGTAAACAACAGGATTTGTTTGCGGGTTAAGAAGAAATGAGCAAGAGGAGTATAATGAGGTTTCACAGGCTTCCTGGGTTCTCTTCTCGAAGAAGGGAATTTTCACATTCTCGATTTTCAAGGGCGGGGAATCAGCTTCATTTAGAATGAGGAGTGTTCCTTTTGAACGTGAGAGAATTCGCGTGAGTTTCCACGTTTTTAGATTTTAAAAACATCGTTCCGAAATAGGTTTGCCGACTTGTTTTCGCACCGGCTGTTGTCGAATAGATAAGGAGTAGGTTGAATTTATTTATTACGAACAGTAAAAACTAGTTTTTTAAAAATTTAATTTGATTGATTTAATTATCACAGCTTTTCAAACCGTGTAATTTTTTTTGAAAAACAAACTTAAGTTGTATTTTTGTACTGTACACCATTCAGTAAAATGATTTATTCTTATTAGAATATATTAATATATATTAATAGAATTACATTATCGCTCAAAAGTAGACTTTTAAAAACTGTTTTTTCGTTAGCTTCAGCTGCTCTTGCCTATTTTAATATTTTAATACTTTCGGTTTCTATGTTTTTTATCATTTTTTTAATGCTTGATGTCTTAGAAGAACCTGAATAACCTCCTTTTTGAATGTGCAAAAGAAGTTCCCAGTTTTTCAAAGAAATTGAAAAATTTCCGAATGACACTTTTTTTGGTAATTTTAGTTGTAAATTCGAAAAATTCTAGGTGTCTCTCAGAAACCAGCTCAAAAAAAATTTTTTTTAAATAAAAGTGTAAATGTAAAGTTTACTGTTTAGAATTGTTCTCAGCCCTCAAAACTGTTCAGAGTGACCAAAAACTTTGAAGCCGAGCGCCAAGCCCTCAAAAAGAAAGAGACAGCTGAAATCAACTAAAAAACATTTTTTTCAATATCTATGTCTGAATGCTACTATAATTTAGTAAGCTTTATCAGTAAAGACCATTCTGAATCATATACAGTACTGTTGACTTGTTTACTTTGTTAATCTACAAAATTGAGAAGCCTTCTGAACTTGCTCCTAGAATTAACAAAAACAAAAAATTCCGAATCATCCGACTCATTTCCCCTGGCCGTTCCGTCTCATTAGAGATTCTATATGTACTTTCGAAATGTTTAACACGACACCACAACACTCTCACCTGTCATCCCCTGGTCTTGACCACCACCTCGACCGAAAGGACACACACTTTGTCTAACTCTCTTTCTATTACATCCCCTTCTCTCTCTCTTTCTCACTCATTCCTGCGCGCCCCGCTCTTCTCCCAACATTTTCTCATTCATTTCGTTCGCTCCTCCGCCTTTAAAATTTCCCGATTTTCCCTTTTCGTTTGGAGGAGGAGGATTATGACACTTTGTATCCCTAGATGTAGGTTTTTCGTGTTTATCGGGTGTTTCTGGCTCAAATTGCAGCGTTTTGGAGCCAGAAAAAAAACATTTCCTATATTCTGAATTCCGATGATTTATGACAGGTCTTCTGACACATCTACATCAATCAAGCCCCTTTTGCATATTTCCTCCCTTTCACCACTCTCTTTTTCTCATGGGAACAGCTGAGAAATTCAGTTTTTTTCTCAGAAATTTCTAGATCATTCGTTCATTTTCCCTTCCTCCTCCCAGCCCTCTAGAAATTCATTGTGTGCAAATATTTGGAGAGAAGTATGTTTATCCGCACTTCTTACCACGCGGAAAGAAGAGAAGATAACTATTTGGATCATCTGTACGAAGCTATTTCTTTTTGGAAATTGTCCAAAAATCCTTTCTACAGTAGGATTTGTCCCCCCTTGCTCTCGAAGCCCCGAATAGAGAACACAAAGTTTTTGTGTTCCCTAAAACCAAGAAAAGAAAATTGGCAGCAGTCGTGTCGCCTTTTCCGCCATTTCTAAGACTCTTTTTTTCATTCTTGATTAGCCTCGAAGCTTCTTTTTGAGGAGAGCAACATTTCTTCTCTTCAAACATAAAGTGAATGTGATTTACGATGAGCTGTTTCCAAAATAAGTGCCTCCAGAATCACATTAAACCTCCTCATCTAAATATAAATGCACTTAGTAGTCAATGCACTTTTAAATAAATCGGTTAGCAACCACCGCTCTCTGACCCATATGCAGCTGTTGAACTTTAGAAGAGGCACGTAATGTTTTTTGAGCGTTTCTAAATTAGATTTGGATAAAGTTCCATGAACAACAAAAAAGCTACTAGATATAAATCATTGAAAACCTTGAAGAACGGTTTATAAGATTAATCTTTTTCTTTTCTCCGGGGCATATCTAATTAGGCTGTCCTTAATTTTCTGACCTTCAACTGGAAAGTTTAGATAGAGAAACGAATTCCAAAGAAATGTGAATATTTGAAAGCTAGTATTAAGAATAGCTCTGAGATATAATTATTTCTAAGATAGAAAATTTAATAATACGTTAGATGAATTTCAAATGATGACATTAGATTCGGTATCTGATCCCTAACGAAAGCTTTCTAGAATTTTGATTTCGATTTTTTAGAATTTAATTTAATAAAAAAACAATCCACTTTAATGCAATTCGCATTCAAAAATGTATAGAAAGTTGATTTCTGAAACCGCTTGATTGAACAATAATATTAAGCCATTTTTAAATTATGGGAGTACAGTATACATTTCAATTTAGATTTGCTCGAAGTCCTCCACACTTTTCAAAATGATCGGATACTTTGAAAAAAAACAAGTCGATTCCAATAACTGCTTGAGGGCCTCAATAAGGAAAAAGCCCCTCAACAAAGACAACTACGGTAACTTTCCGAATTGATAGGTTGAAAAAAATCGGCGAAATTTGCAAGATTTTTTCTGCAGCAGAGTGCACGTGAGCCAGTATTTCTATAGGCGCGATGTGAAACGGCACGTACTCCATCTACAGTATTCTGTGGGTGGGATTGCGGGTAGACTGTTATCTAGGGTTTCAATTTCTCACTCATTTTGATAGGTTTGTTTCTAGACTAGACGATATTTTTGTGATGTTTTAAAAAGACGGAATTTGTTAGCAAAGATATAATATAGTTTCAGAAAAAAAATTATAAAATTAGCAATGATTTGAATTTCCCGCTAAAGTACCGTCTTCCCTGGATAGTATAACTAATGAAATCTTATTGACCTTATTCCCTTCCCCAATGCCCTCTGATCATCTTCATCTATCTCTTATTCTCAACAATTCCCGAATCATCGATCTCTCCGTCTCTTCTCCCTCTCTCTTCCTTCCACACACTTCCACATTTCATTTTTTCCCACCTCATTTCATTTCTTCATGTTCCGTTTTTTGTTCTTTTATAAATAGATTGATCGATTTTTCGTCATTTGCAGAAGAAGCACATCGAATGCACTTATAAAACAGGAAGTGGAGGAGGATGCGAAAAAACAGGGAATTGTGCTTCGTCCTGTTTCTGGTCGTCTTCATTCTCTTCTATTTTATTACATCAAGGTTTTTTTTATTATTTTTTTAATATTTAGAAAATAACATTTTATATCCAAAAAGCTCCCAAAGCTAGAAAAAAAAATTATTTTTAAAATTCCTAATTTACAGAACATCAGAAGACCCATACTACAGTAACATTCGACGGGGGAAGATCAGAAGAGAAGAAGGCGACGACGAGTCGCAGAGACAACAATTAGCAGTTCGAAGCGGCGATGATGGGTACAATAGAACGTCGCCTTTCATATTCATAGGTAATAATTGGAAATGGGAATAAAGAAATAAGGTCAAGAGAGTAATTGAGTGAAAGTTAGAGAGAATATATGGAAGTCGAATTTTGGAAAATTTCTGAGTTTTCTAAGATACAAAAACTTCAAGAAAGTCACTCTGACATTGTCAATTCTTCCTTTATCAATTATCATGTTTCCTCCTCTGATAATCATTGATGCTTTAAAACACAACAAAACATGCTCTATGGTCAACTATGATTACCGTAACCTTCTTGGCTCTTTTAAGGATTCCTTTTCTTTTTCTTATCATTTTCGGGAAAAGAGGACATTCTGAGTACAGACTGTCAACAGAGAACATGTCAACGAGAAGTGTGTAGCTTGCACTTGAATATTTTGTAGTTCGACTTGAATTTTGAATTTTTGGATTGGGTTTTGGGGCTCCATAGGCTTCTAAACTCCCTAGAAATAACGGGATCCCGAGACAGAACATTCTGGATCTATGTTCCACGTGGAACCGAATGTTTACGCTTCTAGACATAGTTAGAAATGAACGTGCCATAATTGACAGCTTAAGTTCAACTACATAATCACTGATAACGCGAAAGTGTGACGGAAGAGAAGGAAACTACTGTAGAAACATAGTTAGAGACAGTTGTTTATAAAAAGATAACAAAATGGCGTCAAAGAGCACCGTTTTCCAGGCGGAGTTCCCCGATCGGGAACCACTCTGATGCGTGCGATGCTTGACGCTCATCCCGACGTTCGATGTGGTGAGGAGACACGTGTCATTCCACGTATTCTCAATCTGAGATCGCAATGGAAGAAATCGGAAAAGGAATGGAATCGATTGCAGCAAGCGGGTGTCACAAGTGAAGTCATTAACAATGCGATCAGCTCGTTCATCATGGAGGTAAATGCGCTCTATTGACAATTTTAAGCTCCCCATTTCAGATCATCGTGGGCCACGGAGATCGTGCTCCTCGACTGTGCAATAAGGATCCATTCACAATGAAATCCGCTATCTACCTGAAAGAACTCTTTCCGAATGCCAAATATCTTCTGATGATTCGCGACGGAAGAGCCACTGTCAACAGTATAATCTCTCGAAAAGTGACAATAACCGGATTCGATTTGAACGATTTCCGTCAGTGTATGACGAAATGGAATGCGGCGATTCAGGTATGCAAGGGTGCTCTAATGAACTCCCAATAAACGCCTTTCAGATAATGGTAGATCAATGCGAAACGGTTGGAGCAAACTGCCTAAAAGTCTACTATGAGCAACTGGTTCTCCATCCAGAAGCTCAAATGCGAAGGATCACTGATTTCTTGGAGCTACCATGGGATGATAAAGTGCTCCATCATGAGCAGCTTATTGGGAAGGATATCTCCCTTTCGAATGTGGAAAGAAGTTCGGATCAAGTGGTGAAGCCAGTGAATCTGGATGCGCTGAGCAAATGGGTTGGCACAATTCCAGAAGATGTCGTCAGAGAGATGGATTCGATTGCTCCGATGCTAAGGAGGCTTGGATATGATCCGAATGCGAATCCTCCGAATTACGGTAACTAATCTCTCTCTCTCTCTCTCTCTCTCTCTCTTTCTAACTCAAAAATTCTTCAGGAAAACCCGATGAACTGGTCGCCAAAAAGACAGAAGACGTTCATAAAAACGGTGCAGAATGGTACAAAAAGGCGGTGCAAGTGGTCAACGATCCGGATCGAGTTGACAAACCAGTAGTGGATAGTGATGCTGTCAGATTATAAGCCCCGCCCCCCTAAGAAATGGTCACAATATGCAAAACGGGTCCAAAATCTCTCTTTTCTAGTTGCCTTTTCCCCCCTTCTTCTTCCCCTTCTACTTGTGATTTCTCTCCTCTTGTACCTAATTTATTGTTCCCCAATTCCTCCTGCATCCGGGTTTTCTGTTGAATCATCTGTTATTAGAAAACATTAAAAATTCTAAATTCTAATTTATCCGGGGAAAAATAGAAAAATAGGGATTCTATGGGTCATTCTCCACTAGTTGTGGTTGTAGTAGTTGTAGTAGTTGTAGGCGTTGTGACCTTGTAAGCCGGAGTCAGAATGAATGGATCGGATCGCTGAAAAATAGCCACAGTGGCCTAGAAAAAAACCTAGGCCACACCCACCGAATAGACATATTGCTGCGGAGATCTGGCGGCAATTTGAACGCGATGGGCGTGGCCAGTCTTCATTTCGAAATCCGCACTCTTCGCGGCGCCGCTTCCAGTCTCATGAAGAGTATTCTGAACATTGATAACCGATCGAAGGGTATTCGAAAAAACGAGATGCTCATGGAAATGTCTCTCATCCCTCTTCCGAAGCTCCGCCAACGGTTGGAACGAATCCATCGTCACTTTCTCGTCGATCGTCTTCAGAATTGTTTCCTTCTTTTGAAGTGCCTCAATGTGATCACTTCCAATGGTGATAGCTTCTTCGGTTCCAATCTGAAAGAGAGATTAAAGGAGGAAGTTTTTGAAAAATGACTTTTTTGGAAAAGGGATTTTTATTTGATATTTATATGTAGTTTTCCATTCTGAACATTTTTTCTGTTGACAACTTTCTCTGAAAATACCTATAAATGCCTTAAAAACCGGTGGAAGAGTTTTCAGGAAACTTCGGCCACGTGTTTTCTAACCGCCGCAGCCGCTATTTTTCACATTTTCTTCGATTTTATGGTTTCATTGACTATATTCTCTCTGATTCAGAAGAAGACATTTCAAATAAAGAGAAAAATAACGCTTAAAACCCTCGTGACCGAAGTTTTCGAAAAACTCTTCCACCGGTTTTTGAGGCGTTTAGAGGCATTTTCAGAGAAAGTTGTCAACAAAAAAGTGTTCAAAATTCAAAACTACATCTAAAAACAAAAAAAAGTTTTTAAAAAACTGCCCCGCTATCCCTGGCCGTGGCCAACAAAAACTCTTCCACCCCAATAACTTCGACTTTTTGGCGGTTTTTAAGGCATTTAGAGGCATTTTCAGAGAAAGTTGTCAACAAAAAAAGTGTTCAGAATCAAAAACTACTTCTAAATATCAAATAAAAAAATCCCTTTTCCAAAAAAGTCATTTTTCAAAAATTTCCTCCTTGAGGCTACAGTAACCCACAAGATCCTTCTCCGTCGGTTCAATGTATTCAGCCCAAAACGGGATTCCTTTCTCATTATAAATACTCTTTCCGGGTGGTTTTTTCAACACATCAGCAAGTTTCGGGCAGTCTGCATACGTATCTTCTTCCTTCTTTCCTCCAGTTTTCTGAGATTTACTCGTCGTCGCTGTCGTCGGATTCGATGGAATTGATACTTTGAAGAATGAGGATTTCTCATCCATTAGCATTTGCTCTGTCGCCTTCTTTCGATATTTCATTGGATACGGTTTTTTGATGACTCGATCCATTAGGAGCTTTGATTTTTCGTCGAGGGGAAGTACTGGTGGCTTCGGCGCCGTTTTCTCTTTTCGCAGCTTTTTTAGCAGATGCTTCATCTTTTCTTCGTCTGGATCATGGTTTTTCACTTCCACTTTTTTCGGTGGTTGATCCGGAATCTCTGGAAATTATCGTTGTTGGCGGGCTCTATCCCAATGTTTGCCGTGCCATAACTTCCTTTAGACCTAATATTTTTCGGTAGTCAGGGGGTGAAAAAGATAGCTCTTAACGAGCTCTACACAATGATCTGACTCAAATTTCTGTAGTTCTACTCAGAAAAAAGTTATGGGCCAAGCAAAAAACTCCATGTTCGGAAATCATTTTTCAGGCCTTCTTTTTGAGGGCCCATAACTTTTTTCTCAACGGTGACACGGCATTTTGAGTGACACCATTGTAAAGAGCTCATCGAGATCTATCAAGTTCACTCCCTAATCATCAGAAAATATGGATTTGAAAAGGAGTTATGGCCTGGAAACTAAACTCTATTTTTCCTAGGCTTATATAGGGCTAACTCGACAGGCTCCGGTTCCGTCCGCATGGCGCAGCCGGGAACGCGCGCGCCTAACGCCCAACCGGCTACGTGGCATGCCGGTTCAATTCCCGCTCTCCCCAGAAACTCACTTATCTTCGCCGCATCTTTCTTCTTCTTATCCCTTGAATCAGGATCCTTCACCAAATCATCCTCCAAAGTCTTCACCTTCAACTTTTCGTCCGCCGACGTCTCCTTCGTCGGAGTCACCGTTTGGCTTCTCGACGTTGTATGCGACTTTCGACGTCCGGTTTTAGTTTTTGTTCTCGGCTTACTCCGCCTCTTCGTATTCGACTTCTTCTGCTAAAAGTCATTTGGACTGGTCCCGAAACCAATCGCCTTACCCGTCGCCCACTCCGTTTCTTCTCTTTTGTTCTCGAACTTTTTTGAGAAATACTCATAGATTCATTTACATTTCTTTTAAATTCTTATTATGAGGGAAGCTTTTCGATGAAATTCGATTGGATACACGTTTTCAAAAGGTCAAAGGTCAGGTCAATCAATATGATTTATTTTTGAAAACGTGAAAATTAAAGGAGGACTGAAGTGGAATTCAATAATTTGTCATTAGATGTAGTTTTTAATTCTGAACACTTTTTCTGTTGACAACTTTCTCTCAAAATGCCTCTAAATGCCTTAAAAACCGCGAAAACGTCGTGGAAGAGTTTTCCGGAAACTTCGACCACGTGTTTCCGCCGCAGCCGCTATTTTTTCTATTTTCTTTAATTTTATGTTTTTTGGCTTTATTCTCTCATGTTTAGGAAGAAGAAATTTCAAAAAAGGACCCCTAGGGCGGTACAAAACCCCCGTGGCCGAAGATTCCGGAAAACTCTTCCACGACTTTTTGGCGAGTTTTAAGGCATTTACAGGCATTTTCAGAGAAAGTTGTCAACAGAGAAAATGTTCAGAATCAAAAACTACATCTTAATATCGATGAAAAACCGGTTTTGGGTGAAAAATTAAACTTTTCGAATTTTCGAAAAAAAAATTTTTTCAAATTTTCGAAAAAAATTTTTTTTTCAAAATTCTAAATTTACGAAAAATGCTCTTTGAATTCCAGTTCAGTCCTATTTCAAAAGATTAATAAATAAAATCGGCGACTCCAAATTTCGTGCAATTTTCCGGAAGATGATGAATTCTCTCGTGCCAAACCACAAACATAAAAACTCCCTCTTCATAGATAATCGACGCCAAAATATCATCATCTCTTCGAATATCAAATGCCTTGTGACAATCAACAGCTGCTCCATCATGAATCTTATAGAACTGGGAACGGACCTCCTGATCCCATGGATAAATATTGAGTCCCTTATAAAGATCATCTTTCTTTATTTCAATCAATCGATCGATTCTCAGACATTTCACATAGGCTGGTCTCTTCAAAGTCAACCAAATCTTAATCCATTCATTGAGATCTCTAGTTGTGAAATTTGTCTCTTTGACTTGAAAAAACTCATTTCTCATGTTTTCGATGTGATCCAAAATCAGATTCAGTTTTTTCGAGACAACTGCCTTCGGGTATACTGTAGGAAACGAGTCGTAACAGTCAGCGAATACCGTATCACATTTGACAAAATTGATATCTCTGAATCCCATTAAAATAAAAATGAGATCAGGCTCCGAGAGCAATGGTTTTGTGATGACTAGCTGAGAAGCCTTGATTGTAAGAGGAAATTGGTTGGCCAAGTCCTCAATACTTCGATTTGAATCATCGAATTTAATTAGAGTGATACGAGCCTTTGGGAGGATACTCAGAAGCATATCGGTTAGGAATTGAACTCCATTTGTTGATGCCTCGTGGTAATAGAAGACTTTGGAGTCTCCGGCGTTTCTGAAAAATATCCCGCCGACTAGGTTTTCGAGAAATTTCTCGAAAAAAATTTTTTTTTTTTGAAAAATTGTTCTCGTTGATTTTTCGAAAATTTTTGGAGGAAATTTTCGGAACAATTTTTCGAGAAATTTCTCGAAAAATCAACGAGAAAAATTTTTCGAGAAATTTTCGGGAAATTTTTCGAGAAATTTTCAAGAAAGTTTTCGAAAAATTTCACGAAAATTTTTCGAAAAATCAACGAGAAAAATTTTTCGAAAAATTTTCGGAATAATTTCTTGAAATGCTTTTCTCCAGGAAATTCAGAAACTTCGCTCCAAATGTTTAAAAATTGATTCATGTTCAGGGAGTGTATTTGGACTGTTTTACAAATTTTCTAATAATTCTAATAAAAATAATTTTTGAACAATTTTTAAAAAAAAATCTTGAAAAAATGACGAAAAATTTTTTAAAGAAAATTTGTAAAACAGTTCTAATTCACACCCTAAACATAAATCAATCAAAAAAAAAACTGGACAAGGTTTTCCAAGTGTGTCTTGGAAAAAATCAAAAAAGTACTGTACTGAACGTTTGAAGCGAAATTTCTGAATTCCCGGAAAACCACAGCTAAATTTGAATATATATTCTGAAAGCCCTTAACCTAAGCTATCCAACCATATACTTTTCATTCGGAAACTCCAATCATTCCCTAGTGAGAGAGACATACGTCAGAAGTCAGAAACAATGGGATCAGAGGATACAAAATCTAGAAAACTCACAACATCTTTCCAATCATATTTTCTCTAATAGCCTTTGTTAAAACAAATGAATAACTCTTATTCTGATAATTGACAATCATCAAATCCTTTCCATCCCTTTCATAATGAACATCAATTCGAGCACTAGTCAAGTGACATCTGCGAATGAATTCCACTGATTCTTCAGAAAATTCCGCGGCCACTAGCCTTAAAAAATCGATTTCTTTTTTATTATGATAGAATTATCACTTACAAACTAAACAACCCACAAGACTTAATAGCCTGACGAATAGGTTCAGTGTCAACTAGAGGAAGAGGAACAGAACTTCGGAGAGCCATGTGGAATGAGAATTGTAGGTAAGAAGAGAAGGCTTATATATATGTATCTTTGAGCGTCGTCACAATTCTCCAGAGGAGTCTTATTGACGTTGGAAGAAGCTAATAACATGTTGTTATCTCTCTGAAATCGTATAGAACAAGAGAATGGTAGAATTACCTTTGGGAGAGAAAATTAGAGACTAACTTCACGAAAACAATAGGAAGACTCGTGATTTTACTCGAGACAGTCTGAAAATTCTCAGAATTCGAAGTTTAGTAGTTTGTACGTTGAACTTATTATTATTTAATTAACTATCATCATCATTTCTTGTTAGAGCACTGTCTCCAGAGATTTTTCTAAATACTTCCGTTTAGAGTTTTAGAATCATAGAATTCTCTGACAGCAGGGATACACAAAACGTTTTCTTTCCAGAAAAGACATGGTTTTATCATGATTTATTCAGAATAACAGATTTCAAAGGTAAATAATAAACTGACAAATATTATTAAATAAGTTAGGAGCTCATGACTCATAAGTTATGAGTGCAGATTTTAAATCGACGTATCTCAGTTCCCAATTAAGATATGTATCTCGGTTTCCAATGAAGATTTTGGAAAGTGGTCATCTGATGAAATGTTTCTATTAATATGAGCAACAATTTATTAGTTGACAACTTTTTGATATCTTCATTGGGAGCCGAGATAAATGTTGCTAAAGCTGAGGTGAGTGGCAAGTATACTGAACAAAGAGGCAGGTTGCTCAACTTTAGTACCATTTAGCTCAATTCTCAATGAAGATATTAAAAAGTGATCAACTAACAAAATGTTTATATTGATGTGAGCTACATTTTGTTAGTTGACAAATTTTTTATATCTTCACTGCCGATCGAGATAAGTGCTACTAAATATGAGTGACAAATGGGCAAGACTATTAAAGGTGTTACGGTATGTAGGATTGAAAGAAGTCATAGTACACTTACCACTTCTATTCTCGAGAGTGTTACTGTACTTGACATCACTTGAAGCAACTATCAGATAATTATTCTAATTCCAGACTATTCAAACTGACCATCCTGGTGACCAAGGTGCCTTCTTCTCCAGCTGCCTTTTTACTTGTTTGATGATTAGATTAGCACTTTTTGTATCTTGGAAGGAGTTTAAATTCTATGAATACAAACTTTTGGATCTGAAATTGAGCGTTCCAAGACGAAAAATCCAAAACCTTTTTATTCCCAAATGAAAAAAGAAACACATAGTTAAAACATCAAAAGTTCGTCGAGTGGAATGATGTCTTCACTCGGAAAAAAACCGAAAACGAGAAATAAATTACCCAAAAGTGAACATACTATGAAAATGAGCAGAAAGTTAACCGAAAGTGAACATACTATAACTTACCGTATTTATTCTATTAGACCGGCACCTCTAAATGACCGGCAGCCTCTAATAAACCGGCATACAAACTGATGAATTGAAAAATAAACCGGCAGCCTCTAATTGACCAGCACTCAAAAAATAAGCGGGCATGTTTGAACACAAAATGACAGGCCAAAAAAGGGGCGGGCCGTGATTTTCGGTCCGTTTTTTCCGGCCCGTCTGCTTTTTGGCTTGTAACTTTTTTCTCAGTGTCCTTCCGGGGTTTAAAATGAAATCATTTTGTAGAACTCGCCGAGATCTATCTTTTCCATTTTTCGATTTTTAAAAATAATGAGTTTGAAGAAAGTTATGGCCCGGCCCGTGCCGGCCCGTTTGCAACTATGCGAAAAATAGACCGGCATGCCGGCCAATTAGAATAAATACGGTATATAGTCTAGAAGCAACCAAATAATTGATTAATTCCCCAAAATCTGAGCAACTTCATCAATCGATTTCTCGTCCAACTTTCTTGCGACACACAATCCAATGCAGTTCAAGAAGCCATCGCATCCCAAGAAATTAGCCAATTCCATGATATGGACAAGTTCGTCGAGAGACTTGGCGCGTGCTTCTTTGTAATGATCTGGAGTGATATCTCCAAACATTCCTTGTGGTGGAATGTAGTCAGTGACATGGGTGATGAGGAAATTGACAGCGTCTTCTTTGAATGGAATTTTGAATGGATCGGCCAGAGTTGTCGATTCGTTCATCCATTTGGAATTCTAATAAAAAATATATTAGATTCGAAAATTATCAACTGTTACCTGTGCCTCAATGGCTTTTCGAAAAGCTGGAATCATGTCGATTTGTTGTTTATCACAGATGACTTGCATCTCTGACGAGTTTTCGAATTTCAGAGTGATAGTATAAGTCGGTGTCATTCTGTAAAATCACAAATGTAAAACGAAGAAGCGTGGCATGTTAACAAGCACAGAAAATATCTGGTGTGCACTGGGGCGCGTTTCCTGACACAACCTGTGGGGGTCCTAGTGCACAGGGACTATTCAAACAGTGCAAGGCAAATTCTTCATATTTATATACAGAATGGGTTTCCTAGACTATTTCTGTGTAAGTTTGTTTTCTAACATTCAGATTTAATATAGTGGGATTACTGTAGATTTTTGAAAATTCAAGTTTACACCTAGAACGATTGGATTATCCTTATATCAACTATAATTCAAAATCTTGCAGGATCATTCGACTTGCCAATGGAACCTATACATCCCCGATTTACCTCCGCATTTGAATTTTAATCATTTTCGAATATTTCTTGCTCATCACTATGGAGAGATCACACATTTCAGTGTTCAGAAAAAAACGAGCCGCCTTGTAGAAATTAACATGACCGTTTTAAACTTAAAGTTAGTTTTTCTTTCATTCTGTTAAAGGGGTACAACGCTAATTCTCTCGTTGTGCACGCGAAAAATTGAATAAATACGTGAATCTTTTTTGAAAGTGGATATAGGCTCCGATAAAGTGCCAGAAAAACACTGAATGGTAGAAATAAAAATAATGCACCCATGACTCAGTTGATAATATAGGTCATCAAGTTACATATAGGCCATTTTTGTCTTCTAATCAGTACAGAAACTACTGAAAACCTTGGCAATGTTTTTTAGAACCCGAAAATTCCAGTTGCTCTAACTGACCTACTTATTTGACCAACTAGTTAGCTATCATTATCTTCATCCTTTCCTGGTCCCCTTTTTCAACTACCTACTCTCATTTCGACTAAAACAGTATGACCTCTATGTTACATGATAACCTATATTGTCAGCTGCCTTATGGGTAACTTTTTTTGTCCTTCTCAGGATTTTATAATGTTTCCAGAGCCTTTATTCACTTTACTAATCACTATTCATGTCTCTTTTATTCAACTTCAAAAAAGAATTCACGGGGTTATTCATTTTTCGCGTGCACAACGAGGACATTTTATACTGTAAAATGCACAACGAAACCCCCTTTTTTGGCACTTTGAGCGCTTATTTCTCGCTTCAGAGATGTTTATGCGGAAAATGAAGTACTAGAGTTCGATCAGGCTCCGCGAGCTGAATCGAATCATATAAAAATTGAGAAAATTTGAGCTAATTTTGAATTAGCGTATTACCCCTTTAAACCATTTTTTAAAAAATTATTTCAGAACTCAGAGTTTAAATATAAATATTGATGATATGAGATATCCTGTTAAAATCCTGTCTACCAACCACAACTGTTTTGGATCAAAGTTACTTGGGGAAAGCATCCTTCATCGAATTTCAGAAGAGTATATCATAGCAACTGGAATTGTTGTAATTCCTGTGTTAGTTTATGGTTTAATTTCATATCTGTCTAGGGAAACTGTATCAACTGAGAATCCAAAATCAGGGAAATTATTTGGAAAATTTGTGAAGAGGTTTATAATATTAAAATTTTTATCTTCCAATCCTGTTGTCAGTTTTTTATTAAACAGCTTGTAAATTAGTTTGAATAAAATATTTCCTATTCATGCCAAGGATTTGAGATTTCAGGTGAAATAAATATTGCTCAATCAGAATTATTATTCTCGTTAATAAATAATACTTTCGCGCTCAACAATTAAGTTTGCGATAGTTGTTTTTGTTTTTTTTTAAATTTCCAGCGAAATTCATTTAAAAACTATTTTTTGAACGTATTCATGAACAGAATATTGCTCATGATTATTCATGAATAAGCATGCTCGCCAACTCAAATCGTTCGCCCTTTTCTCTCAAAAACCCTTATTTATCATGAAAATCGAAAACTCTAAAGAATAAACAAGTTTTTCTTCGCCTTTCACGTGAACTACTGAAAGAAGAAATGTATTTTTGAGAGACATCTCTCTCGGAAATAGCACGCAATTTGAAGAGAGCGGCGAGAGAAAAATGCGAATTTTGGTTTTGCACGCAGACGCAAAGTGTCAGTTGTTGTGTTGTGTGTCCAGTTAGAAACACTTTCTTTTATCTTTTTTCATGTATTCCACGTTTTTAAAATATGTTCTTCCTCTTTGAAGCGATTCTAGCTTTTTCTAGAAAATTCTGAGAAAAATTTGGTGTAAAAATTCAATTTTTCCCAGCTAAATTTTGGCTGAAAGCTTCATGTGAACTCGAAATTGTGTGTCTTCCGTTTTAGCAAATAATAACGTTAATTCATAATTTTTATAGATTATTTTTATAGATTTAAATAAAATATCTTCAGTGCACCGCCCATTTTGTTTCTTTGAGGTCGGTGTTTGTGTTGATGCGACGATAAGAAGTCATGCGATTTACTGTTGCATTATCGTATTTTTCTTTGTTTTTTTCTGTTCATCACATAGAAAATAATATTTAAAAATGTACAAAATTCTAGAATTTTCTTATTTTCCGGTTCCGAATTTTCCCGAAATACGTGCAAAAACGCTTCGTTCTATACGTTTTCTCTTTGTTTTTTAAATGGAAAATAATATTTAAAATGTGCAGAAAATGCTGAAAATGCTAGAATTTTCTTATTTTCGGGTTCCGAACTTTCCGAAAATACGTGCAAAAAACGCTTCGTCCTATCCGTTTTCTCCTTGTTTTCGACACAAATCATCGCCGCATCAACGATCGATTGTGACATAAATACTTGTTTTTTTCTGAACTATTTAGTTTTTAAATTTTTTCCGACGAATAACGCTTTTCTTTGAATTAGTCTTGACTCTTTAAGCATACTTTCAATCATAATTATATATATTTTTAAATAATAAATAAGCTTCTCTTTAAATTAATTTTGACTCCCCGATAATAATTAATTATTTGCAGATCATCGCAAGATGTATCTTCAACTCCTAAAACCAACACTTGCCCGGTGCTCAACCCGACCATCGTCCTCCGGCGCCTACACTCGTTTCCCAATCGACCAAAAATGGGCGGCGATGGCGAAGAAGGCGATGAAAGGCCGTGAGGCGGACACTTTGATCTGGAATACTCCAGAAGGAATTCCAATCAAACCGCTGTATTTGAAAGCCGATAGAGAGTGCGACGCTCAGCGAAATGTCGAGTTACCCGGACAATTTCCGTTTACTCGAGGGCCCTACCCGACTATGTATACACAGAGACCGTGGACTATCAGACAGTACGCCGGATTTTCGACTGTCGAAGAGTCGAATAAATTCTATAAGGAGAATATTAAAGCTGGACAGCAAGGATTATCGGTGGCTTTCGATTTGGCCACTCATAGAGGGTTTGTTTTTTTTTATTTTGAATTTTTTAGAAATATTTTGTATTTTTTTCCAGATACGACTCCGATAACCCGCGTGTGTTTGGAGACGTCGGAATGGCTGGTGTCGCCGTGGATTCAGTGGAAGACATGCGTCAGCTCTTCGATGGAATCAATCTCGAGAAAATGTCTGTTTCGATGACAATGAACGGAGCTGTCATCCCGGTTCTTGCCATGTACGTCGTCGCCGCCGAAGAATCCGGAGTCAGTCGGAAACTGTTGGCCGGAACTATTCAGAATGATATCCTCAAAGAGTTCATGGTCCGTAACACGTACATCTATCCACCGGAGCCATCGATGCGAATCATCGGCGATATTTTCGCATATACTTCCCGCGAAATGCCAAAGTTCAATTCGATCTCAATCTCTGGATATCATATGCAAGAGGCCGGCGCCGATGCCGTTCTCGAGATGGCATTCACAATTGCCGACGGAATTCAATATTGTGAGACTGGAATCAACGCCGGACTCACTATTGATTCGTTTGCGCCTCGTCTCAGCTTCTTCTGGGGAATCTCCATGAATTTCTATATGGAAATTGCGAAGATGCGTGCCGCCCGTCGTCTTTGGGCAAATCTGATCAAGGAGAGATTCTCGCCGAAGAGTGATAAGAGTATGATGCTCAGAACTCATTCGCAGACTTCCGGATGGTCTCTCACCGAGCAGGTAATTGAAAAAAAAGATTTTTTCTGCTAAATCTGGAGTATTTAACCGTCCGTTTTCGGTCCGCCGTCCGCAATTGAGCGTCGCGGTGTACGTGCGTACAATGTAGAGCACCGTACGAGATTTGTTTCTAATTAATTTTTTATAGAATAATCGGCAATTTTCGTTCGTTTTGATGTTAAAAAGATTGAATTTTCATTAAAAATACGCTTTTTAACATCAAAACGAACAAAAATTGCCAATTGTTCGATAAAAAATCAATTAGAAACCAACGGTGCTCTAAATTGTACGCATGTACACCGTAACGCTAAATTGCGGACAAAAACGGGCGGAAGGACAAAGTCGGTCTTAATCTGAAATTTCAGGATCCATACAACAACATAATTCGTACTACAATCGAAGCAATGGCATCTGTGTTCGGAGGAACCCAATCCCTTCACACCAACTCTTTCGACGAGGCTCTCGGTCTCCCGACCAAATTCTCCGCCAGAATCGCCCGTAACACTCAGATCATCATTCAGGAAGAGTCAGGAATCTGCAAAGTTGCTGATCCATGGGGAGGATCCTATATGATGGAGTCTCTAACCGATGAGATCTACGAGAAGGCTCTTGCAGTCATTAAGGAGATCGATGAGTTGGGAGGAATGGCTAAAGCAGTCGCTTCTGGAATGACTAAACTGAAGATCGAGGAGGCGGCGGCGAAGAAACAGGCGAGAATCGACGCAGGAAAGGATGTGATCGTCGGAGTCAACAAGTATCGTTTGGATCATGAGCAACAGGTCGAGGTGTTGAAGATTGATAATCAGAAGGTTCGCGAAGAGCAATGCGCTAAGTTGAATCATATTCGATCGACGAGAGACGCCGAGAAGGCGCAGAAAGCCCTGGATGCCATCACTGAGGTAGGCCGTTCTGAAAACAAAAAAAATTAAGTAATTCAGGGAGCAAAAGGAAACGGAAACCTCATGGAGCTCGCCATCGAAGCCGCCCGTGCTCGGTGCACAGTCGGAGAGATTTCCGATGCAATGGAGAAGGTTTTCAATCGACACGCAGCGGTGAATAGATTGGTCTCCGGAGCATATAAATCAGAGTTTGGAGAGACTTCTGAGATGTCACAGGTGTGCCCTTCTATTAGAGCCATCCCCAAAACAAGCCGTTCCAGGTACTCGACAGAGTCAAATCGTTCGCCGATCGTGACGGTCGTCAGCCACGTATCATGGTCGCGAAAATGGGTCAAGACGGACACGATCGTGGAGCCAAGGTGATTGCCACCGGATTCGCTGATCTCGGATTCGACGTCGACGTCGGACCACTCTTCCAGACGCCACAAGAAGCCGCCCAGCAAGCAGTCGACGCTGATGTCCATGTCGTCGGAGCATCGAGTCTAGCTGCCGGACATTTGACACTGATTCCACAGCTTATTGGAGAGCTTAAGAAGCTTGGAAGACCGTGAGTAGCTGCTTCAGAAGCTCTAGATCAAGATCTTCTCTTTTCCAGAGACATTCTTGTCGTCGCCGGCGGTGTCATCCCACCCCAAGACTACAAAGAGCTCTACGATGCCGGCGTCGCCCTTGTCTTCGGCCCCGGAACTCGTCTTCCAGCGTGTGCCAACCAGATTCTCGACAAGTTGGAGACGGCTCTTCCACCGATTGGAAAATCTGCTTCCGGATAATTTTTTCCCTCGAAATCCCTCATTTTTATTGCATTTTGACCCCCATTTTTCATGTTTTATGATGTATAATATTATGTGCAAAGACTAACCGGTCTACTATATTATTTCCTCGATTTTCCTGTGCCATTCTATCCCATTTTTTGTTTTAGTTTGTTATTAGTTATAGTAGACTCCACTCATTTTCCCTCTCTCAAAGCCCTCGAAACACCAATAAACATGCGCCCGTATTTTATTAGATTTTTTCAATTATTCCCCACTTTTCCCGCATATTTTATGTCCCCAACACCTTTTTTATCCGCTCGGCGCCCCCTTTTTTATGGAGACAAACTAGTATAGACATGGCATTATGTAATGAGTTTACTAGCTTTTTTTTATTACTTTCTACCGTAATCTTGGGGTTTTTAGGATCCAGGATTACGGTAGCTTTCTGATTACTGTAGGTCTCATTTCAAAAATTTCAGAACTTCCTAAAGAGGCGTGGCTTAGAAGAAGTAGTTGTTTTGTTGAGAGACTCGCTCCATTTCCATATCCTCCTCCTCCTCTCTCTCTCTCTCTCTCTCTCTCTCTCCAGCTTCCTCTTCCCCACCAGCATAACCAAAAACATTTCCGGTTATTCGCTTTTTAGTTATTCTTCCCCCCTAGACAGCAGGCTCCGCCCCCAGAGACTCCGCCCCTTTTTTGGATCCTCTCTAGACCCCCCAATGACCTTTCGTGGGCTCTTTCTAATTAGTTTCAGTGCTCTTTTCTCTCTCTCTCTCTCTCATTTCCCACGGGCATCTGTTACTCTACTCCATTCACAGATAAATAGAGACGAGAATACTAATGAGTTCAGGGAAAAACGCAGCAAGTTTTCTCCCCCCCCCCCACTTTTTTAGTTTTTTCGAAATTATATTTTTTTTTTACCGTTTTAGTAGTTTTCGGTTTTCGATTTATAACTTAATTGGGGGAAGAGATATCAAAAAGGTGTTAACTAGTGAAATATAGAGCAAAAAATCATATAATTTACTAGTTGAAACTTTTTTGATAGCTTGTCTGACAAGGGAGTTATATCGTCTCAAAGGGGATATATATATATAGACAATCAGGGCTAAGGGTTAGGGATTTTCGGCTTCTGGACATTTAGAAACCCGTTAATATTCTAGTTTTTGAGCGTCTGTTTACAAAAAATGGGAGTACGATATCATTGGGTTTCGAGATGGGAGTGGTATAAATTCGGTAATCGATAGATTTCCGAAACACCTTTATTTTTTTATTCAAATTTTTTGACAGATGGTTTTCACATTATAACTCATTTGTTTTTTGGTAGCTCTTGACAAGGAAGTTACATCGTCTCAAAGTTGAACAAGGTACGCGCAGGGGGCCGTAGAGGCTACGGTTAAGAGGTGTGCTAAATAGGGGTACACCCCTTCCCTCCTTCCTCTGCCTCGAGACTCGGTAATCGATATGTTCATCTGGTTCCTTCTGTACGCATAATTTTCGTGGTTTCTTCACAGTTTCTTTTTATGGATTTCCAACAATTCGACCCTTTTTTGGTGGTTTTCTTGTGGTTTCTACAGTACTTTTCCTGGGATAAGACTAACAGTAACGTCTGGTTGAATGATTTGTTTCTAGACGATTTTGGCTATTTTTGATGATTTTGAGGTATCTCTTCTCGGCTTCAAAGTTTCCGATCAATCTAAAAATACGTGAAAGCTTAGAGCAAGCACGTAAATAACAAACTTCACATTCTCAACTATTTTTGAATAAAATACATCATTTTATTTTTATTTCACCTTTTCTATTGGCGGTTTCAGTATTGAAATTCATCACTTGGTCAAAAGGAATTCAGGTGTCTCTCAGAAAAAAAAACAGAAAAAAAAGAAATTTTTAAAGAAATATGTGATTGTTAAGTTAGTCATTTAGATCTGCTATAAATGTTCGGGAACTTTCAAAGTGATCGGAAACTTCGGAGCTAAGAAACTGGGCGGACTGCAAACAAATAAAAAAAAATTTTTCTATATATTTTTGAACGATTTCGTGGGTCCTAACCTTCAAAAAAAATGCACTCAATTTTACTGTAGGATCACGGTTGCTCATCTTTAATCCATTTTTAAATGCCCTTTTCCTCTAGAAATTCTCATTTCCCCCCAAAAACTGACATTTCCAAGCACGCACCAAATCGCTTTTTTCTAATTAAAACTATACAAAATTCATATTTTCTTTGTTTTTGTTCCGCCTAAAAATTCTAATATTCTGATGCTTGCGATCCTTCCCAAAAATGTCATCTCTCTCTCTCTCTCTTTTTCTATTGTCTAGAGCCCCTTTTTTGAAATTAGATATTTCCAACCCCAGGCAGACAAAAGCGACAGAAAGAATTTCAAATTTCAATTCGGTTGAAATAGGAAAAAAAGAGTGAGTTTTACGTCAGAAGGAGCGAAAGAGAATATTCAAATAATTCAGAGACTTCAAAAGATTCGGAAGAAGAAGGATAAGGATAAGGATCTGAGAGCGGCCGAAGGAAAAAAAAGTCAAGAAGGTCCAGTTTGGGTGAGTTTTTTTTGGGTTTGAGTTTTCGGGGGTTTATTATTTTTATCTAGAGATTGGTTTTTTGGGTGAGTGTTCGGTTACCTTGTCAAAAATCAGTTTGGACTTAACAACGTTTTTCCAAAAAATTTTAGGACTCGTCTCAGCTAAACCCTCAGTTGATAGCCGAATAACAATGATTACGGTAGAAAGTTTTTAGTTGTATTTGTATACCCACATCTCAAAAGAGGTTCTAGTCTGCAAATCGCTATCGCATAATAATCTAGATGAATGGAGTTTGGTTTCTATTAAGTGTCTAGGTTGTGTTTTCGATTAAGACTATTTTCGAAGGGGGATTTTTAACTATGGATGGGGTTAAATGCTCGGAAAAAGGAGTTCGTATATTGAAACTTGGTATCGAGCCAGCCAGAATTTCCTAGAATTGTCTGTATATCTCGCCAAAAAAATTACGGTAGAAAATTTATAAATGTAAGTCTACAAATAATTAATTAATTTTTTCAGCGCTTTTTTACCAATTTTTTCCGATTTTGTAGAAAAAATGCAATTTCGTTATTTAAAAACTATCATAATCGGAAAAAATCGGTAAGAAAAAAATTAATTAAATATTTGTAGACTTGCTTTTATAAATTTTCTACAGTAGTTTTCGTGGCGAGATATCCTTGGCCGCGGCCACGAGACCACGACCCTGACTCTCACCTCGTGAGATCAGAATAATACAGATTCCAAATTCAGTATTCCAGATAGGGAATTTTTCATTTTATACATTTCTGCTCGTAAAATCGTATCACCGTAGAAATAAATGGTACCGTAATCAGAAATTTCAAAGTCTCTGAAAAACGAAGCATGTCTAACTAAGCAGGGCTATTCGAGCCCATTTATCACCGGAAATCAAGGGCACTATTTTCCCTCAACCAAAGGATGGATACCACACTAAATTTTTTAACTCAAATTTTTTTTTCCAATAGTGATTTTTGTAATAAATCCAATCTCTTCTGAAAGAGAATCCAAATGATTCCGGAAATGTCTTCTTTTCTAATGTTTATATGTACACACAAACATTCAAATGTCAGAGAAATCTATTAACGTGTTAGAGTATACATCCCCCTCTCTAATCTCATCTTAAATATGTAGATCAGTATGCAAATCTATATAGTTTGACCTACATTTAAAGGTGCAACTGAGCATCGGAAATATTTGTTATCTCCTCTGTTCTTTTTTTTTGTTTTTCCTTTCTTCTTCTGCTTCTTCTGAGAGTAGATATATGTGTGAGAGAGAGAGAGAGAGAGAGAGAGAGAGAGAGAGAGAGAGAGAGAGAGAGAGAGAGATCGTCGTTAATCACATATTCATGTTTGTGTCGCTATTCTGTGTGACGGTGGTGAGAAGAGAGAAAAAGAATATATTTTTTGTATTCCTCCTCCATTTTCTAATTTCCGAATGAAGAAGAAGCTCTCTTTGGGTATACCTCGAAAACAAAGGCCACGCCCACTTTTATCTAGAACATTCTTGAGAGCTGTTAGATTTCCGGCACTGTTATTCTGATACTATTGAAAAAGGAAGATGTGGTGTTCAAGGTAAGAGAGAGAGAGAGAAAGAGAGAGAGAGAGAGAAAGAGAGAGAGAGAGAGAGAGAGAGAGAGAGAGAGAGAGAGAGAGAGAGAGAGAGAGTAATCACTCAAAAAAGTAACTTATGTCATTTTGCATCCGAAATTTTCTGGTTTCTGACTTTTTTCTGACGACAAGTATACTCGGAAAATTCAAAAATCACAAATAATTGCATTTTTCGGAATTTTTGAAATAGAATTTAGTTGAAGAATATCGTAGTTTGGGCTTTGTTTCTAGTAAGTTTAGCAGGTTTTTTGAGCTGTCAAAACTATGCTAAAAGCGGTAAAAGAGGCGGAGCTTTATTATGAAAGGGTCCGCTAACACCAGTTTGCTCAAGTTGATTAGCCCAAGCCTAAGGCTTTTAGGTCAAGCCAAAAGTTTTGCATCAAATTTTCTTTTTTGTCTAAAAACTTCGAGAAGCATCCCAAACATTTCATGTTTGGAGTATATGAGGGACAGTATATAGACTACGTATACATAAAAATTTAGCTCAGTGACAGCTTCAAGGAGCCAACTAGGGCTAGTAACGTGAGGGCAATTCAGATAGCTAATTTTGCACAACCCCGATTTCAATTTTCACGGAGACATAATGGCGATCTTTTTAGTATATTGTTAGGTCCCAATACTGTTAATAATGAAACAGTTGTCAGTTTGTTCCGAAATCTCAAGGTTAGAGAACCAGAATCAAATGATTTTTCCATAGTAATCGACTTATGTTGTTATTTGAAAACGATGTATTGGCGCTGGCGGATGAGGCCCCTAGACAATTGATTGCAGATTTTATAAACCAGCTTGAGTACTATCAAAGTATGCTTAATAGTTATCTTCATGAGCTTTGGTTTCCCTGAAAATGCCAACTTAGCGGACATCACTTCTGTTGGCTCCATAGCCAATGATGAGAGTGGATGTCACATCTTCTCGTCTGTCATACAGAGGGAAGGGATTGAGACTCTCTAAAGTTATCATGTGGGATGAGAAGTGGACACTCTACGTCAACTATCATCGTATACGTCAATGACTGAAACCTGGGGATTCTGGAGTTCCAACACCAAAATGAGAGTTACATCCACAATCCCACTTTTGAGCATCTGGTGAAGCGTGGAAGGGTCGGTTCACTAAGAACTTTTACCAACTAATACAACAGTCACAACAGACCTCTACTGCAAGAAATCAATCAAAGTCTCTGACAAAAGCAAGGCAAAAGGGTCGAGTTCACTTGCTCCACGATACCTCTCGACCATGTGTCGCGAAGATGACTTGTCAGAAAATTCCGGAACTAGGATGGACAACTCTACTCTATTTACCGTACTCTCCGGACATGATACTTCCTGATTATTAGTCGTTTTTTCTCTCACTCACTTCCTAGACAGAAAGGAGTTTCAAGACGAAGACCATCTCAAAATCGAGCATTAAGCTATTTTCGATAGTAAGCTGCGGGAGTTCTACCGAAAGGGAATCGAACAGCTACCTATCCGTTGGCAGTAGACTGTTGATCATGATGGTGCATATTATGTTAACTGGTATTGAAAATAAATGAATAAAATTATATTCAAACAATGTGTTCTGTTTGATGCAAAACTTTTGGCTTGACCTAATAAAAAAATAAGCCTAAGACTAAGGCTAAAAAGTGAGCCTAAGCCTAAGGCTAAAATAAAATGAGCCTAAGCCTAAGTCTAGCTAAGCCTAAGCCTAAGGTTAACTAAGCCTAAGCCTAAGGCTAAAAAAGTAAGCCTAAGCCCGGTTTCTGGTTTTCTTTAATTTGGAAATCATTTGCTTGATAACTCTCGATTTTATGTTCCAATCAGATACAGACTTCCGAAAACTCCCGTGTTCACTCCGAATTAGTCACATTCACCTCGTGCCCCCCCCCCCCTTAACTGACAACAATTTTGACAACACATGACTCTGAAACTTTCGGAAGTCTCTTTTCCACCTGTTCCCTTCCCCTTCTAATAGAAAATAGTATGAACTTTGTACTTTGCAAAATGACCAGACTCTAAGAATGCTCCTACAGTACCCCTGACTTCCTGGTCAGAGACCAATCAAAAACTAGACAAACTTGACCCTTCGGTGCACTTTTCTCACCTTTTTCGATTTTTTTCGCACATTTTAATAGAGCAAATACTATCGCTTTTCAAGATAATGGGCCTAATCGATCTATATTCTTTGATATTTGGAACTTTTTTTAAAGGCGCAAGGTGTAGGTTAGTTAAGGATTACTGTAGTTATTCTCCAAAATCGAATAGAAAATCTCTTCCAAAAAATCTAAATACAAATGAGAATTCGCTGTGCGTAACACATCTAATCCCTATTCGACTCCAAATTCTTCTTCTCCAAAATTCAATTTTTTTTTGTCAGTTTTTCTCGAAAAAATGAATAAATTTGAATTTCGTTCTGAACTATACTAATGTGACGAAGAAACAATGGAGAAACTTAAGAGAAAAGCGATAAACAATGAATTCTCTTGAGACCCATCCACAAGGTTTTTTGAAGAATGGAGCGGTGTTTTTTGAGAAGAATGCGTTTTCCTTTTTGATATGGAAGAACAAGGAAGTTCTGAATTTTACTTGTATTTGGGCGTAAGGGTCTGACAGTCGGGCTTGTCGGACGGAATTAACTGAAGGGTCTAGGAGCCAGAGCCTGAAAGAACAGCCTAATGGGGCTATTCACGCCGAGGGAAAAAAAGGAAAAAATTACCGAAAAATAGGATTTTTTCCCATTTTTTCAAAGGATTTTTTCCCATTTTTATAGGATTTTTTCCCATTTTTATAGGATTTTTCCCATTTTTATAGGGTTTTCAATTTTTTTTTTTTTTCCTTTTTTCCCACGGCGTGAATAGCCCTATGAGAGATAGGCCTGGGGATAGGCCTAACAGACCTTACAGACGGAGTTCTGCTAGAAGCCTTACTTTTGAAATATGAAATTTATAGGTAAATAAGTTTTTAGCAACTTTTGATAACTGAGGAACTTCTAGGGACAATCTGAAATAATTTCTAGAGGCCACTGAGTGCATAGAGTTTTGAAAACGGCTAATTACCGTAATACCTGCACGTTGCTCAACTTTAGCAACATTTATCTCTGTTCCCAATAAAAATATTGAAAAGTGGCTAACTGATAAAATGTTTCTATTAATCTGAGCAACATTTTGTTAGTTGATCACTTTTTGATATCTTTATTGGGAACAGAGATAAGCGCTGCTAAAGTTAGGTGACAAGACTATTATATTACGGTAGTCCTGTGGTTGATGGCTCAGTTTAATTTTGTAAAAAGGTTACAATTTCCCTAACCAGACAATTTTCAAACTTCATAGCTTGTAGTAAAGGTGTGGCTTTCTGATGAATCACTTAGCTTACCGAATCCCGGGGCTTAACGGAACTCTGAACAACTCGAAAAGAGATCTCTAATCGGTTTCTTTAATCTAATAAAATGTGTGTGTACGTGACTTTTCGAGTTCCTTCTATAGCTGCTCTCTGATTTTCCGAGTGGTGCAACTAGATTTTTGTAGTTGATAGGAATTCGCTTTTTTTGTATCTTAAAAGAAGTGCTGGATTTTTTGGATTTCGGGAAAAAAACCTGCAGGATGGAGGGAGTTCATACTAGAAAAGGGGACCAGGAAAACCCAATAAAAGTCCGATACAGTCCGATATAAGCCCAATATAGGGTAAAAGTCGGGGGGGTCTCCGGTTCCGGGGAAAGTTCCAGAAATTTTTTCGGGAGCCTCTAGTTTCCGGATTCTTGTTTATGAACTATTGGAAAATAAATTGACTAAAAAACTCGAAAACTGCCTTAAAATTGACTCCTACCATCGTTACCCCAACGGGGAGAAGGGTCCGGTATAGTGGTCGGCGGGCCGGACCATAACTTCCTTCAAACTTGATATTTTTTGACGGTAAAAAAAGAAAATGATAGATCTCGGCGATTTCTACAAGATGCTTTTTACCATATTACTGTAAGTGTTTTCTGAAAAAAGTTACAAGCCAAAAAGAGAGCGGGCCGAGATTTTCGGCCCGCCCTCGACACCTATGGGGTCCGGAAGCAGGACTGAAATTTTAGACTTCCTACCTTAACCTAATAGACTCAGTTCGGAATTCCCGTCTTCCTTGAGTGTCGCTCTACTATTTTAGCCTAATAGACTCAGTTCACCATGCCCTTTTATAAGAAAACTGATGTTCTTCATTTCAGTAGATGACCACCAACACTAATCCATCCGTTCCATCCGTTGACTAAGCTCTTCAGTATATACTCAATGAACCTCTCTCTTATCATTCGATTCATCTTGTGCTCCTTCCTCTATCTTCTTCCTCTAAATACCTGACGCCTTCAGAATAGAGTATAGAAGAGGGAGGAGGGGGGTCTATCGATTCCTCCTGGACGGGAGAGAGAGAGAAGTCTCTCTCTCATGCATTTGTTGCTTTTTCTTCTTCTTCTATTGAGAAATGTCTTCTGGAAGAAGAAGACGTCTTGTAAAACGGAAGAAAAGTTCGATCCTCTTCTTTTTTTTTTCAACTTTATACATATATATCTTTTTATTTTTCCCTCCCCTACTATCTGTGTTTTCCCCACTTTTTCTTTTTTTTTTGAAAAAGAGAGAAAACTGAAAAAAAGTGTGAGGAATAGAGAAAGAAAAGAGCTCTCTCTCTTCTGAATATGTAGTCGTCGCTTTCTCTTTTCCTCCTCTTCCCCTTCTTCTTCTTCTGACGGCGTTGAGGGAATTGAGGGAAAAAAGAGAGAGAAAAAGAGATGGAAAGAGTAAGAGATAAGTTGTTGGCAACGAGCCAAACACCCCATTTTTTTTCTTTTTTTTTTGATACAGGAATTTTTTTTTTGAGATTTAGTCTAGACTTATAATTTATTTTCTTTATTACCTTCTACCAAGATAATTGACAAGGGGCGGATAATTGTAGGGTTGCCTTGATAAAATAGGGAGTTTCTAGTTTTTGGTATTTAAAAATGTCTAGAGGCTCGTTTTTTGGTATTGATGCTTGAAAATGGAATTTTTTTGTACGTAATAGAGATAATTGAATTTAGGAAAAAAATTAAATTAAAGGCCCGGAACTCTTTTACTTTTGATTGAAAGTTCTTGGTTAGTTTGCAGGAATTTTGTATCGATAATGGTCTCTATTTTCCGAAAAACCTAACCTAAGTAACATTTCTGCAAAGTTTCCAAACTATCAGAGTTTTTTACCCGGTAAAAAATTTTTTTCCTATTTTTTGGGTATTTTTCTTAGGAGAAAAACCTTTTCAATAAAAAATAGCTGAAAAGCCAGCAAAAATTAGAAAAAAATCCAAATCAAGGATTTTTAAAATTTATTTTTGGAAATTCCAATTTTTCACGGGGCCCAGTTCAACTTGTACTTAGGCCCTCCCCGCAAACCCAAAAATTTTCTGACTTGAAAAAAAAATTATATTTTCTATAATAAAAGTTCTTTTGGTTAAGGGCTCTCATTTAAATCCCGAAAAATAATTTTCGGTAGATGGATCCCGGTTCGGCAGACGGTTTTTAAGTCAAAGAGTTTTCGAGTTGGCCTAATCAAAAGTATAGTGTTAAACTGAGAATACAGTATGAAATCTAGATCAGTTTAACATAATTTCACCAGAATTTCGTCGTTTTCAGTGCAAAAAAGAGGATATTCCACACTTTTTACTTCTACGGCTCGTGTAGCTTTTAGAAATGATTTTAGAAAAAAGTTGTCAATTACAAAAATATAGTTCCAGCTATGAAGAACCCGCCCTGTTAAATTCAAGGCAGTGCCACTCATCCGCTTTTTGCTATGAGCAACCAAAGTTGACCATTTTGAACTGGGAAACGTGAATGGTGATATTTCAGTGGCGGCTACTGTATTTTTTTCAGTTTTCCCGTCATTCCTATTGGTTTTTTAAATTTCTGGGATTTTCTAACCAAGGGTCTGTTAGGTAGTGGCCGGTACTGTATTCAACTTCCCCCGAGATCCTAGGTAAACCAGAGAACTTATTTTTTCCGTACTTTTGCGATCATAATGTAATTATAAGCTTTCTGCTATCACAAAATAAAACTTTTTTGGTTTTATGTGATCTTTTTGAGCTTTTTGTCCTATTTTCTTTCTTTTTTTTAAAGTACATAGATCTGAAATCGATGCAAGAGAAAAACTAAATCCATCCGCCTTCTTTATCCGTGAGTAGTGTCTATAAAAAGATGCTCATTGCTCATCTCTTGATCTGACACACTGGATTAGTCGTCTCTCTCTCTCTCTTTCTCTCTCTTTCAATGTTTTCGGGTTCCGCTCCAATTGTTCTTGAGCTGGTTTTTGCAAATCTCTGAAACCAAAAAATTCTGAAAAAAGAAACGCCCACTTGGAAATTAGAGCCTAATCTGATGAGATTAACTATGAATAACTCTGTATCCGGATATAGAAATGCACTTTTTTTGAATCAAGAGCTACTTTTTTTTTCTTTTCTTAATCCGTTTGAATTAGTCTAGATATTTTTTTTTCTTCTGTGTCTTCGCCTATTTATGCTTCTTGAAATCGAAAATGGATGGATTTTGTCCGGATATAACAACAACTTCTTCTCTTTTCGTCAACGTTTCGATTAATCGGATCCCGTTTAAGAAGTTTCACGTCAAAGGTGGCCAGAATAAGATTTCAATATTCCGACGTGAAAATTTATGAACGGAATCCAGATATTTTGCTTTTAGGTCTCCAAAAAACCGTTTTTAAAATTCTTTTTCTGGTTTTTTTGTCACTTTTAACAGATTCTTTAATTTCAAAAAAATGTTTTAAAAATTACAAAAATTTCAAAAAATTCTAAAAATGTTTTTAATTTTCAAAAAAATTTTTTTAATTTCCAAAAAAATTTTTAAGTTCTAAAAAATTTTTGAGAAATAAAAAAAATTTTTAGCCGATAACAAAAATATAGTTTTTAATAAAAAATTGAGACCAAAAAGCAAACGACCTATTTTTTCTTGATTTTTGGAGATCTTGAAATTCCATAATTCTGAAAGATCCTGATTCCGGCCACCCCCTGGAGCCACGTGTCTAACCTAACCTTCCTTCTCACCTAATCATTATTTTCTCTCTCTCTCTCTAGAGAAATAGAATATACAAATCCACAAAGAAATCAAAAATTCCATTTTTTTTGTTTGTTTTGCTCCTTTTTAGCTTCTAGTTTGGCTCTTTCTGCGTCTCTCTTAAATAATTTGCCTTTTGGATAATTCTGAAAATCCGAATTGTGCTCTGGGATTCGGTGTCTAGATTTCCCTGATGAAGAGGGGTCCGCTTTGTTATTAAAAATTCCTATAGGGATAAAACTTGAACTCTAATCAGTGTCCATATACAAGGTCCCTGACTATGAAATTCCGGTAAAAACTTTTTTTGGGCTCTGAAATCTTGGAACTGAAAATAATATAAATTTCAACTCTAATCTAGTCTCTGCTCCCGGGATCCCCTTGTCATTTTGAATTTCAATTCCTCGTGGTCACTTGAAAATGTGGCATTTGTGGCTTGGATACATAGGTGCAACACTTGAAATGTAGCCATGGTTTTTCGAGTAGCACGTGGGGTCCAATAACTTATTTTTCTGGATTAGAATGACCTTTTAGAATGGTAAAACAGTGTTTTCTTACAGCACCTGTTTCAATATGGTTTTCCAAGAAAATCAATACAGTAAGAACTTTTGAACCTTAGCCGAGCGCCTCAAATGTATTTAATTGCCAAAAAAACGGTTTTCAATAGTTATTGTTGGTATTCCCACCTCAAAATCAGTTGGTATTCCCACCTGAAATGGGTGAAAAAAGTAATAGGAAATCGGAAAATGCGTTTTTTTGAAAAAAAAAGCATTAAAGGACAAAAGCTCTCACTGAATCAATTTTTAAATTCCGGACCTCAGAGCTTATCAGTTTCTAAGCCGCAGCTCCACGATGTTCCCTTAGCTTCGAAATTATTCGGTAAAATTCGAAAAAAGGGGGGAAAACCCGACGGTTTCCGGTTCATACCGTCACTTTTTAGTTTTATTTAGTTGTTCTTCTCCTCCTTTTCTTTCCAACCAACTCATTCATATTTCCTGATGTCATTCGATTAACCATAACAATCGTCCGCGAAGACTATTTTATCAGAAATCGGTCTTTTTCACCCGGGTTCGTTGATAAGAGAGCAAATGACCGACAATCACGTCATACCTACTCGTTTTTTCATCCCCCAAAGGACTTGAAGAATCAGGAAATGGGTCAGAATGAAAATTGGGGAATGAGTAATCACGCGAAGAGATTATTTATTCAGAAACCACTCACACGCCTTTTGAAAAAGAGAAAGGTGTGATAAGTTTTTGGAGAGAAGGAGTAGTATTTAAGATTGACACTTTTGAATGAATCGAGTCTTCTTTTTTTGCTTATCAACGAACGGATGTCTGCGAGTAGTTCAAGCAGTGCCAACGTGGATGATAAAAAGTAGGCGTTTCGGGGGATACTGTAGGAGATACTGCGCGGCTTATGGGTCGGAGGCTATAACTTCCTTCTGACTTAATATTTTTAAAGAATAGGGAGTAAAAGTTGGAGATCTTGATTAGCTCTTCACGATGTAAGCGGTCAAAGGTCTGTCGCTCAACTAGGAAAAAAGTTATAGACCAAAAAAGTAGGTGCACCTGAAAATTTCAAGAAATTTTTTTTTTTGGGTTTTTTGCTTCTAAGTTTTTTCTGAGCAACGCCACAAGTTTTTGATGTAATTCATTGTGCAGAGCTTGTTAAAATCTATCATTTCCTTTTTTAACCGTCCAAAAATTCTGATTCTGAAGTAAGTTATGACCCGGCTTACGATGCGAAGTTTTTTCGAGGCTCTCTTGCAGGACACCTAGTGACTCAAGGGCTATAACATTATTCTGACTTTATATTTTTTGAAGATTGAGAAGTGAAAATTGAAGATCTCAATGAGCTCTCAAAAATGTTATTTTCCAAAACTTCGTGGCTCAACTAGGAAAAAAGTTATAGGCTAAAAAAGAGGCACGCAGAAAAATCCGAAGCTCAAAAAACTAGTTTTGGGTTTTGAGCTCTAACTTTTTTCTTTGAAAAACTATCAAATTTATGTTAAAGCCATTATATAAAACACGTTAAGATCTATTATTTTCATCTTTCATCGCATAAAAATTTTTACTTTGAAGGATGTTATGGCCCGGCATACGAAGGGAAACTTTTTCGAGGCTCTTTTGCAGGCAAGTTGCAGCTTCCCGGACACCTAGTGGCTCAGCGTCTATAACTTGCTTCTGAGTCAATATTTTTTGAAGATTAGTTAGTGAAAATGATAGATATCATTGAGCTCTTCAAGATAAATATTTCCAAAACTCTGTCGTTCCCCTCGGAAAAAAGTTAAAGACCAAAAAGTAGGCGAGCCTAAAAATCCAAAGCCCAAAAACTATTTTTCAGTTTTTGATTTCTAACTTTTTTCTTAGCAATGCCACCATATTTTTATTAAACCCATTGTATAGAACTCGTTGAGATCTATCTTTTTCATTTTTTAATCGTCAGAAAATTTCAATTTTGAAGAGAGTTATGGTCCGGAACGTTTCCAATGGCTCTGGTTCTTATAGCTCTTTATCAAAGAGCCCCTTTTTTATCACTAGTTCATAGTATGCTTCCTTTTCCAACCGCCAATTAATATTTAATGACTACCGTTTCTACCCCGGACACTTTTTATCATCGCTTTTGCTATTTTGCTATTACTAATCATACAAACCCCCGACGTTATTATCTAATCACTTAGCATTGTGTCAAGTGTTATTGTATAGAAGTTCCTTTGGATGAGAGAGAGAGAGAGAGAATGTACTTGTCATTCTAAGTATTGTCTACAGAAGACATCGTATTACTTGTTATTGAATAGAGATGGCTCCCAACCTTGATAAGTAAGTTTTTCTTTGGAAATGCTTATTTTTATAGGATTTTCAGGCCCGGAAAATTTAGAAAAAATGTAATTTGAAAGCGAAAATATCAAAAAAGTTACAAAAATACTGTTTTCGAGGGTTTCTGACCCTTTAACCGCTTCAAAATTGCTCATTTTGAACGGGTTCTTGTCATTTTAGGCGTTAGGGAATTTTTTTCGGGAATTTTTTTTCGTTTCAGAATTTTTTAGACACTAATTTTTTCAAAAGTTAAACCTCACCTGTACTCTAAAAATATCCCCCTTTTGGACTCTAAATATTCTCTTTTTCTCTGACTAACAACTACGTCATTGACCATTTGACATATCCCCCCTTCTTTTGGACAAAATGACATGAATTGTCACCAAACAGCAATCCCCTCCGACGTCATCTAGAGGGATACGGTATTCTCATGACATCACCCTGATCCGCTTGATCTTATTATTATTCCCCTTCGCTACTGGTGATGATTCGAAAGAATCACGGTTCTAGTAGACTCTAGTGTCCTTCTATTAGGTTACCTATTTTGTATACTTTGGAGTTGCCCCCGGAACCCGTTTTTTGAGTCTCTGAACCCGTGAAAATACTTTTTTGCGGACGAGTGGTTTCGGAATACGGAATGAGAATTTGTGGAATGTGGACCAAGAAAAACGGATTTTAACTTTAAAAAAAATTAAAATTTTTTAAATTTTCGACAATTTTTTCTGAGAAAAATGGGCGCTCTGTTTGCAAAAATTCAAATGTTAATTATGATAATTGAATGCAGGAAGCTGAACTTGATAAAGTGAAATAAAAATTTCTGACCCTCTAGACCCCACCTTAAAAACGTGATACGGTCCCCAATGTGTCCCCTATCTATACCCACTCCCTATAGTAAGAGGTCTTCCACAAAAACGTCTATAACTTGAGATTGGAAAAAAATTTTTTGCTGAAATTTTGGGAATGTACTTCTATAAGGAAGGGGAACATATTCCAATAAAAAAATTTTGAAAAATTGATTTTGAAAAATATGCTGTGGTGCCTACTTATAGTTAGCACTTTCGCCCCTCTCTCCAAGAGAGTGTACTGTCCTCTTCTTCCTCCTTAAAGTCTCTCCTTAAATATCTACGTAAATGTGTCGTAATCAGGGTCTTTTTAACACCTCTAGATGACACTGATAACTCCCTTTCGTTTTCACCTTATATTGATTTATGCATTTTCTACTATTGCGACATTATGCGGTAAGAGAGCCTAAATTTGGAGCTAAATTTTAAGCTTCTCCTGCCGATCAGGCACCTAGGGTTTTCTGGAAATTATAGATGATTTTGTAATAAATTATTTTACCAAGTTTCATGAAAGCCGGGCCTAAATGGACCACCTTTGAGAGGCTAAAAGCTAAATTTTTGTTGCTCAACTTTAGCAGCATTTATCTCGGTTCCCAATAAAGATAACAAAAAGTGGTCAACTAATAAAATGTTTCTTTTAATCTGAGCAACATTTTCTTAGTTGACCACTTTTCAATATCTCTATTGGGAACCGAGATAAATGCTGTTAAAGGTGAGCAACAGGGATGCCGGACCTCTTAGAAGATAGATATCATTTATTCATTTTTGGTTTGTAAAAATATAATTAATTATTTTGTACTACTCCCCCCCCCCCCCTTTTTTCAATAAAATGTCTTCATTTCAAGTCGAACCAAATAAAATATAAAATGAATATCAAAAACCGCCCGGATTATGTTGTCGTGTAATCTCCGCCCCTCCTCCTCCTCTCCCCAACCAATTTTCGACTTTGAATAGTTTTGGGCTGTTGAGGTCAGGATTAGTAGTTTGACTGTTTCCCCCCTCCAGCAGTCCTCTATTTTCTCTAATTCTCTCATTCTCTCTTTCCATTTTCCATTCTGGAAAAGTCTAAAAAAGAGGGACCCCCTTGACAGAATGTCCTCTTGGAGACGGTAAATTATTGTTTGTTTTTTTGAAAAAAAGTTCAAAATGATAAAAAAAATGTGTTATTTCAGACCAATCATTCCCTCCGATCACAATCTAACTCACTCGAACAGCCTAGTCTCCCAGGATGTGGGCGCACGACGGCAATCACTTAAAGTAAGCATTTCCTTTGGGTTCCGGGTACCAGGTCTCCGAGCATTCGAAGGGAAGTGGAAAACTCCGCAAAACCCACTAAGGAATAAATAAAAAAGGAAAAAAGAAAAAATTGAAAAAAAATTTTTTTGAAAATTGGATTTTTTGATTTTTTTCGGGAAAATTTTTCTTTTTTTTCTGACATGTAGATGTAATTTGCCACGGCGAACAATTTTTCTGTTGACAACTTTCTCTGAAAACGCCTCTAAATACCTTAAAAACGGGTTTGAACGCGTTTAATTCGGTGGAAGAGCTTTCCGGCGGCCGCGGCCACCGACCGTCGCAGTCGTTATTTTCGGCTTTCAGTGAGTTTTTTGAATAGAAAAAGAGTAGATTTCTTTGGCGGAAACAAAACCAGAAATTTGAAAAAAAAACCGAAAAGAAAACCGGCGGCCGTGGCCGGCGAAAAACTCTTCCACTGAATTCCACGCTTTCAAACCGGTTTTTAAGGCATTTAGAGACATTTTCAGAGAAAGTTGTCAACAGAAAAAATGTTCAGAAAAAAAAAACTACATCTTAATATTAAATAAAAATCGGTAGCCGATAAAAAATTAAATTTTCAGAATTTTCGAAAAAAAAATAAATTTTCAAAATTTTCAAAAAAAAATTTTTTTTTCAAATTTCCAAATTCACGAAAAAATGCACTCTGAAAAGACAAAGACCTCGAAAAACTGGTTCAATTGCAACAATTCGAACTCCCTTCAAAAAAATTTTGGAAAAATGAAAACAACATTCAAAAATTGTCGTTTGTGTGCTGTTTACAAATCGATTTAAAAAAAACACTCCATTAAAATCCAAAAATCTTCAGAATGGAAAAGCACGAACGATGATGGGCGAAGAGATCTTAACCGAACGGAATCAGCTATCCCGACAGGATGCATCGTGTTTTCGAAGTCCGCGGAGTCCTCTTGGAAGGTACGTTTTCTTTTTTGCTTTGAGGGGGCTGTAGATTTATTCAAGTACTTCGTAGGTTCTCAAGTGGTCCCTTTTGAAAGTTTTTTTTCCTTTTTTGAATTTTTTTTGGTTGGAAGAAAATGACTCTACCCATAGGCTTTATGGACTTTTGATGACCTTTTCTTGATAAAAAACTTTTTATTATTTGGCGAGGCGAGAATGTATATTAATAGAGTGCCATCAACCACGCAAAAGTTGTATCGGATTTAGAAATACCGTTATAAAACTACAGTATACATTACCGGACATAAATCTAGGTCCTTGCTCTTCAGTGACTTCCTGACCCCTTAATAAATTCTAGCGCTAATACCAACTACAGTACCCGCAAAAAATCTATATCCAAAAAAACCTACTGTGATTTTTTATTAGAGGTTTTTTCTTTTATTTACAGTATACATTACCGGACATAAATCTAGTGCCTTGCTCGACTTCAGCGACTTTTTGACCCCTTAATGAAAAAATCTAGCGCTAATACCAACTACAGTACCCGTAAAAAAATCTAATTCCAAAAAACCTACTGTGCCCTTTTTTTAAAAATTTTCTTCGGCCCCTAATTTTAATATTTAATATTTTTTTAAAGATTATTGTTAGGGGCTACTATTTACTGAGTGGGTACCCCCTACCCCACAAAAATTAAAATTCCGCCCCCGTCTTTTTTCCTCCCCTTTTAAATTCAAACCGTCGGCTCTTCCTCTCCCTGAAATAGACAGTTTCTCCCTGAAATAGACAGTTTCTCCCTGAATAGACAGTTTGCTCAACTTCTCATCCCTTTTTATGTATTCACCCCTCCTTTCCTCTCACGGACTCCGTTTTCAACCCAGACAGTAGTTTTTGACACTGTATCGTCTTTCCGAGGTGACCCCCTCTCAAAGGGAAACCGATACCTACGTTTTGAAGTGCTCTCTGTGATGTGTGCTTGAATGTCCATGACTCAGACCCCCCCTGCAAAAAAGGAACATTTTTCGAAAAAAGTGATGTCAGAATTCGGATGACGTTGATAGACGAATTCATGTGGAACACAGTAGACTGTCAAATTGAGCGAAACGTTTTATGTACTCTCTCTCTTGATTTTCCCGCGCAGGTAGACCCCCTGTAGTACGACGCATTGTTTGTCATCAAAAGGAGAAGGAGATGAGTCATAGGATGAGACAGAGAGAGAGAGAGAGAGAGAGAGAGAGAGAGAGAGAGAGAGAGAGAGAAGAACATGGACAAGAAGCACAGGTGAAGATCAAGATGCTCTTAGAATGGTTTCCAGAAGGTTCCATGGTTCAATACCGTACCAACAGGTTCTATATCAAACCAGATATATTTTTATGGAGCCAGGATCTTTGGAATTACCGTATTTATTTTTTGGCCGTCATGCCGGTCTATTTTTCGAGACCCTTCTCTGAGTACCGCTTAAATAGAAACTGCCGGTGAATTAGTGGTGCCGGTCTAATAGAATAAATACGATAATAATTCCTACCCCTTGTTTCTCATTTTAAAAGAACCCTTCCTATGATTTAGCGTCACATGTACCCTAACTGTCAAAAAGGACCCCTGGAAATTGTATATTGTAGCCTAAAAAGAAGTCATAACCCATCTTTTGAACCTGCCGATAGAAAAACTGTATGACAATTCGTCGTCGGCGCCTCAAGTTATAAAATATAAGAGAGAGAGAGAGAGAGAGAGAGAGAGAGAGAGAGAGAGAGAGAGAGAGAGAGAGAAAATGAGTCATCTAAGACAACAAATAGAAGAGCATGAGCACAGTTCACTTTGAGACTATAGGACAACAAAAACAGGATCTAGTTGAAGAACTGGAACCTTTTGGGTGACGTATTAGGTTGTTCAATAATTTTCCGAAAATTTTTGCCTATTTTTTCGAGATGATTTTCTCGTGTTAATAGCATGTGATTTATTTGATTGTGTGCTATAAAGCATTGACAGTCCTCCCCTAATACTGCAGCAATTTGGCGATTCTATTCCTTGAACAGCTCGAGTACTGGAACGCAAAGTCTCCATGTACCCAATTTTTGGGGTATGTTTTGAATTGGAGTTTTAGACATAAAATAGTTGTTGATGGGTTCCAAAAGTTAATAATTAGAATCAGCATAGCCCTAAATGTACTAAAAATCTAAAAGAAAAGTCCTTTCGATTAAGAACAGTTTGGAATCAGTTGCTCAATGAAGATAAAACTTTTCATTTTGGGATGAAAGTGAATTCTCATTGTGTATCCTCCAATTCAGAAGATTTTCATTTTTCATTAATGTCATTCAAAAGTATAGGCAATGGTGGTTACTCACACTGAATGTTTAAATTCTCCTGCTATTCCACTACTCACAAGAGAGCTTCATATATTGCACATCGATTTTGGCTTAAAATTCAAGTTTGGAGACGTTTTTCGCCAGTTTATTTTGATGAATTCGTGAGAAATTTAAACCATGGTTAAGGTATTGTACTACTTTTTCATCAACAATAAAAAGATCATCAGGTTGTTGTTTCATTTTGAGAAAACATAGGGGAAAGATTCTCATATCAATTCATCAGAATCCCTGAAATGGTATATCAAGAAACAACCTAGTATTCTTACATTTAGAAGAGGCTTCCAATAGTTTTGATTTGCTAGATAAGTAACCCTTATCTGTGTTAATCATTCACAAGCAGATAGAAATTGCTCCGTTTCTCAACAGAGCTGCACCAAACATAAATCCCTCACATACAACATTCCTGATCTCGCGAAGTCAGCTCTTCGAAATCGATTCAGCTGAATCTAGTTTTAGTTTTATCAACACACTGGGCGTGTCCTTCACCAATGTCAATAATTACCTCTTAAATATCAAAACTTTTTTGGGTTGAAAACGTTGAAGCAAAAATGGATAGCTCATTTTCAAGAGAGGAGGCTTTACGACAGGCGGCGTTTCTTCGGAACTAGAGAAGGAGTTTATAAGAGCTGTGAGGCAACAACAGTGTATTTAAAGGGCTTTCAGACAAACACAAAAGGGAATTGAAAACTAAGTCCATCGACGAGAAATCGGCCACCAAACACAAGCATTCGAAATTTTCGGAAAATTATTGAACAACCTAATAGCTAGATAGTCTGGTACTCTAACTTTGGCTAGGTTTATCTTGGTTCCGGTTAGAGATATTGAAAAGTGGTCAATTAATAAAATGTTTTGCTTAATGTGAGCTATATTTTGTTAGTTGACCTCTTTTTAATATCTCCACTGGGAACCGAGATAAATGCTTCTGAAGTTTAGTCTGTTATAGGTATTACGGCGGTTCAGAAAAATTGAACCTGACCAAGTCCTTTAAATGTCACCCAATTCCCGGAACCCAAGTATCCAATAACAAAAATGACGTTGCCACCAGGTCACTCACTTTACCAAATTAAATCCGCTATTTTTAGTTTGGAAGGAAGAAAAATATAATCTGAAAATTGTTTCCTTGTTTTCTATTTGATCTGGGATCAATGATGTTTCGTGGGAAAAGATTTCCGAAGGATCATCCAAAATACATTATTCGAGATCAGATGAGCCCCCGGAAGTTGTTTCGGGGAACTATTGGACTACGTGATAAGGGGGACTTGGGGAGACACATCCTTCCGAATCGATCCTGTTAAAAATAAACAAACTTTGTCATCTTTTTCCTGTGGATTTGAGCTTGCAAGCCTTTTTCAAGTTCAGTATAGGTAGGAACCGCAATTAAAATAGCCGGTGTACTGTAGGTGCATACCTAAGTATTGTGCATACGAAAATACCTACTATCGCGGCCGCGGGGGACTAGCCCGCGCCGAGGGCGGCCACCCCGAAATTGGCTAGGCCACCATCAAGAATTCTTTTTCCTCAAGGAAATTGCGATTTTTTCACATTTTTCAATTGTTTTTTTGCGTTTTTTCGTTTTTCACTCTGAAAATGATTTTTAGAAGTGTTTAAAATATAAAAATCACAACATTTCTCAAGAAATTTCATTTTTTGCGACAAATTCGATTTTTTGAAATTTTCAACCTTTCTGAAAAATTGTTAAAATCAATTTATTTTATTGTTTTTGAGTAATTATATTCAAATAATGCTTTAAACATCTTTTTCTTTGAAGAAAGCTTGATTTTTGAAGATAATAGCCATTTTAAAATGAAATTAGGCGAGTCGCTGTTTCGGTGGAAAACTGGCCAAATCACTTTTAAAAACTTGAAAAAAATGAATTTAAGGCTTCTAAAGCTCTAATTTATTGAAGAAAAAGTGAATAATTTGATCTTAACAATTTTTCAGAAAGATTGAAAAATTCAAAAAATCGAATTTGTCGCAAAAAATGAAATTTCTTGAGAAATTTTGTGATTTTTATATTTTAAACACTTCTAAAAATCATTTTCAGAGTGAAAAACGAAAAAACGCAAAAAACAATTGAAAAATGTGAAAAAATCGCAATTTCCTTGAGGAAAAAGAATTCTTGATGGTGGCCTAGCCAATTTCGGGGTGGCCGCCCTCGGCGCGGGCTAGTCCCCCGCGGCCGCGATAGTAGGTATTTTCGTATGCACAATAGGTAGGTATGCACCGCAATAGCCGGGATACTGTACTGTATATGGACCACCTCATATGGAACACTAAACTTACCTCTATACAGTACACAGACCCCTATACTATGGACCCTTAATCTCCTTTTCCTCTACTTTTCCTGTAATTTAAAGTTCAGACCCCTAGTTCCGCTTACAGTACCAGTCTCTGGGTCCCAAGCTCATAGAGTCAGCTAACAAAAACGGCCCAAGGGTACTTAGCCTATAGGCCCTAACCCCCCCCCCCCCCCAGACCACAGACCATTGTGATCTTTACACTTATTTGACTCACTCTTCCCCCTCTCAGCTGACGATTTGTATTTTGATGCGATTCAAAAAAAAGTTGACGTGTTAATCCAATTACCCCCTGTTTATTCGGGTCGAGAGGGTTGAGAGGCTAAAATTAGCCTTGTTCCGGTGAGGTCTCCTCAACCTGCTTATCATAATGGGTGCGTTTGATATTTCCACGCGGCATTAAAATTTGAACCCGTTTGGAGATTCTCGATTCGAAAATGATATGGAAGTGCTTAGAAAATCTGAAAAGCTAAAAATCTATGTAGCTAAAAATATAAAGCTAAAAATAACCAATGGAAGCTGTTATCAAAGCTGAAAAGCCCGAAGCTAGATGCTAGCAAGACAGCTAGCAACCCTAACCAAGACGCCACGTGGAAGTACCTGAAACCGCCTAAAAATAAAAAGTAATGAAGCTAACTGGACATCAGCTAACAAAAAAGCTAAGCCGCCACCTGGAACAAGCTGGAATCAAGCCTATAACTAAAAAGCAATGAAGCCCGAAGCCAAACCAGGTACCACAAGACGTCACGTGGCAGTATCTGGAACCCAAATCTGTGTCCCCCGAGGTGCCCCGACCTCAAGTAGTCTTCTGACTATTTTGTGACGGTCGCTGAATTCCCAACGACTTCTGGTTTTTCTCCTCCTAATCTCATCATGGAATCAAATATTTTGTAGCAGCAGAGATGCGGTAAACTTGCGAAACACCCTCTCTCTCTCTCTCTCTCTCTCTCTCTCTCAGGGTCACTTGTCTTACTGTGTCTGAGTATCTAGCTTCCCCCCAAATTACCCCTCTTATCATCAGCATGGTAATCGGCGGCAGCAGAATCAGAAAAAGAGGAGGGAAAAGCAATGAATTGAGTCAAAAAGAAGGAGAGATACAAGAGACGCCCATTTCGAAGAGTACCTGTCTCTCGGGGTGTAGGAAGGAGAAACTGTGCGGTGTGTATTGTGGACACACACAAAGAGTGTATAGAGAAATAGAAAGAGAAGAAGAACTTTTTTCTTCTTCCCAACAACTCAAACTATCTCTCTTCTTCCACACTTTCTTCTCTTCCAAATGCAACAAAATCGAAGACCGCCGAGACCGAGTCCCAATAGTCGGAACAATAATAACTATACCCGTGGACCCCTCCGAAGGTATCCGAAAGTTTCCCAGGCACTTTCTCTGCCTACAGTACCATCTGAAGATGGGAAAGACGATGAGCTCATCACTCCCGTTCAATCCCAGGATTTCGATTTTCGGGAAGTCCAACATCGATATTTGTTGGCGTTGCAGAATGAGGAGGATGAGAGGGATGCAGATGGAACTATTTCGTGAGTTTTTATTTGGACTTTTTGGATTTTTTTGGTGTAAAAACTAGTTTGTGAAGAAAGAACTGTATGGAAATCCAATTTTTTCGGAAAAAGTGCTTTAGGAAGTACTGTATTTTCCGAATAAACTTCCAAAAATATGACCTTTTTTCCATAAAATTGGTCATTTTACGAAAGTTGATTTCGAAAAAAAATTCTAAAAAGTATTTTTTGGAAAATACAGAGATACCCAAAAAATTTTAACCCCCCACTCATTGGGTCTGAACTTTGAAAAAAAATTTTGGGTATACCGCTTAAAATAGTTGGAATACCTCTGATTAGAGAGTTTTTATAGGTTTCATGCTACTCAAATTGTCAGCAATATTATTTTTTGGAATGAAATTTTGGGAAATTTTTTTTCGAATTTTTGCCTGAAAAACGGTAAATTTTTTTAAAGCTTAAAAATCCGATTTTCCTATTTTTAGCCCCCACAGCCTTTTTTTGAATTAATTTTCGAAAAATTATATTTTTGAACAGATTTTTCCAAAATTTTTAAAAATTTAGTAAAATGACAAAAAGTCAATTTTTGAAAAAAAATCCTAGAAAAAGTCATATTTTTAGAAGTTTATGCGAAAAATACAGTACCCCCTGAAGCATTTTTATTCCGAAAAAATATTAAAAAGAGTTTTTTGAGAATTTTTTTGAGTCCACCCAGCCTCTCACCGGGTACCTTAATCTGACTGAAAAAATAAGATTATTTGACAAAAAAAAATCCGATTTTCGGTATCAAAAAATTTTTTCTCAAAACTTTAGTTTTTCTTGAAAATGGCTAAAAATGAGGGTTTTTGACTGAAAAATCAAGCAAAAAATAGTAAATTTTCTGAGATTTTTCATTTTTCTAAAAAAATTTAATTTTCTGGAAACTTCAGTTTTTCTCGAAAATTCCATAGTCAAAAACTAGCCTAGACTTTCTAAAAAAAATCCCAACCCCCCTTTTTTTCAATATCCACGTGGATTGCTCACCCAGCACGACGCTCAAAAATAAATAAAACTGTAAACACCGGAGGCTCCGCCCACTTTTGTCATCGCGTTCCCACGCATCTCGAAATTTCTGGAATTCTTCTTCAATCATTTTTTTTCTATTTTTTGAAGGAAAAGAAATAATTTCTTGTCCTTTCTCAACTAAACATATATGATGACTGACCACACCTTCCTATTGTATTGAATGTTGTTCCAATATTCAAAATGTGTTCTTTTCTCTTTTCTGTACGTCATCATCCAACAAAACAAAATATGATCCAGAGAGACACAGTTTTCCAGTTTTTCCCCAGCTGTTTTACTCTCCAATTCCCCATTCGGAATGAGGAAAAAAGAGTGATTTGAATTTCAAATTTCGCGAATTCAAATCGGGGGGTCGAATTTTATAAATTCCCTCCCGAAATAAGTTGTTTGTTTTTCCTCTCTCCTTTATATTTGACGAATGGAGGTTTTGAAGGAGGATTTTTGGATTTTTCCACTTTTTGGGAGCTTCTTTTTTTTACCGGGGAGTGTTGGCTGTTATTCTAGGGCTACTGTAATATCGGGATTTAAAATTGCTATAGTAATATTTTAGTTCTGTGACTTCTTGAAAACTATCACCGTATCATCATGAGCTTTCGATTGGGGAGACTTGGGTCCGAGGTAAAAATATCTCGCCACTAAAACGGTTTTTAAAAATCTCATAAAAATGGGTCTAGAAATAATTTAATTATTTTTCATTAGAAAAAATATTATTCCTTGTCTACCGTAACAAGTATAGCTTGTGGTTACTGTCGTTGAGATCTCAATTTTTGAGACTTGGGCCCGTGGGAGAAAATATCTCTCCATACTGAAACTACAGTATTTAAAAAATCATAAAAGTGGGTCTAGAAATATTCAATTAATTTTTTTTTATCGCCCTTTCCCTCAGTTTTTTTAAAAAATTGTGGGAAATTGGGATATTTTGTTAGTTTTCGAAACCCATTAAAATCAAAAAAAATGGAAAAAAGAGAATTTTAAAAAATTAAGCAAACCTATGTAGACCCATTTTTTTTACAGTACAACCTCTAATGCCCCCGGTTGCTCAATTTTAGCTGCCTTTATCTCTGTTCCCAATGAAGATATTGAAAAGGTGTCAATTAATAAAATATTTGTCTTAATCTGAGCAATATTTTATTAGTTGACCACTTTTTGATATCTTTATTGGGAACCGAGATAAATTCTGTTAAAGTTAAGCAACCTGAAGGAAGCCTATGAAAGGTTTACGGTACGGTATATACCAAAGTTGTATAGAATGAAAATTTCCTAACGGTTTTTGGAAAAAAATGAGAAAAAGTTGAAATTTTGGATTAAATTCTCGGGTTTTTTGAATAATTTTTTTTCGATTTTTACATGGAATTTGGGATTTTTCTTGGCTCATAATGGAATTTAGAATGAAATTTTAAATCTAGAATTTGGAAAGTGGAATTTGGATCCTGGGGCCTTTGGATCCTGGGGCCCAACTCTTATTCAAAATCTTAATAAATAGGTCTTTTTTAGCCGGGTTTCCCGAACTCCTACAGTAACTTTTTTATTTCTACAGTTTAGATTTTTTGAAGTCTACTATTAAAGGCTCATCTATCCTTACTATACCAAGGGACTAGACTCCATAATTCCCCAGAACTCCCCCTCTTCCCCCCAAAAGAGTACTGTAAACGTTCAAAGACCATCTAAAAATGGGGGCGGAGCATCTATACGTCTTCAACCCCACGAAAAAAAAATTTAGAAATGTCACCATCGTTTTACTCCTAATCCCTGGTGGCTAATCTGTTTGTGGTTGTGGTAGAGAGTAGAATCTTCTCTCTCTCTCTCTCTCTCTCTCTTTTTCAGAATGAGAACAAGAAACATGTATTTTTCTCAAAAAAAAAGAAAAAAGAAGAAAAGCCTAATCCTCAAATAATTTGTTTTCCACTTCTTCCTCCTTAAACCATTCCAATTTTCTACCATCACCTTCAACTCTTCTTCTTCTTCTCCTTCTTCTTCTTCCCCAACGAAGAGACCCGATTCCTTTTTTCATTTTCCAATTCATTTTTTCTCTTTTTATTCGAAATGACTTTCTCTCTCCCCCTCTAACCAGAGAAATAGTACTTGGAGTGAAGAGACGCAGACATATTGCCTGGAATAGGGAGAGAGAGCAACTTTTTATGGTTTCGAGCATTCAGGCATATGTATGCCCTCTTTTTCTACTCTCCCATATAGATTAGAACCAATTCTCCAGAATTGTTGAGTTTGCTGAATTTTTTTTGCTTTCACGGTTGCCGCAAATGCGCTCTATTGAGAGAGATAGCTTGGAAGTTCGGTAGAGCGCGATTGCTGAAGGGGCTTTTTCTATAATTCCTAAGGGAGAAAAGTAGAGACAAAAGAGAGTCGAAAAACAAAAGAAAAGGAGACGTTCGACTTATTTAAGACTTGTTTTTCGGTTTTCTAGAGGTGTCTGAGGTCTCACCTTTTTTTTCTTCGAGATTTTTTTTTCGAAAACAATTTTTCTTGGAAGTTTAAGATTTTCTAAAATAGCAAGGAGTATTTTTCTCCTAGATTAGAATATTTTGTAGTCCTTTTGAACAATTAAACGGGCAGTGGGCTTAAAATCAGAAAAACTGTCGAAAAATTGACCGAAAATTTTTTTTGAATTAAAAAAAAATTTCGAAAACCCGAAAAAATGTTCCAAAAATGGATATTCCGTTTTTTCCGAGAGGACTACACAGTTCGATTTCGAAAAAAAGGACCGAAAATGTTTTTAAAAATTCACCAAAAAACCAAAAAAAAATTTTGAAAAAAATGGGAGTTTCGTTTTTCTCGAGAGGAGTACACGGGTCGAAAAAATATCGAAACTTCAGGAAAAAAATTCAAAAAAGGCTAAAATCTACTAAACAATCGGACAAAAGTCAGAAAATTTTTTTTAAAATTTGAATTTGAAAAAAAATAAAAAATATCGGGGACCACTTTTGAATTCCAGTAGTAAAACTAGTTTTTTTCAAAAATGCAAGTAAAAAAATCAAAAAAAAATTTTTTTTTTATGGAACCTCCGTGTTTTCCGAGAGGAGTACGACTGAATTTTGAACAAAAAATTGAAATTCCAATAAAATTCATCAAAAACCCGAAAAAAAATTTTTAATAATGAAAAAGTGTCCCAAAAATTTGAAAACCGGGAAGCCCTACCTTTTGACTAAATACTAAAAACTAGTGGAGAAAGAATCCGTTTTCGGATCTCCCGGGGGCCGATGAAATCAAAACATAAAAGACTAAAAGATATGTAATAAAATAATTACGGGGCTTCTTCTTCTTTTCCTTATCCAACTACTCCTACTACTAAATGAAACTAAACTCAGACTAAACTCTGAATATCTGGGGGGAAATGATCAATATGTTCTTTCAAGATTATAAAATATCGTCACTTTTTTCGTGATCTGCTTCCTCTATTTTTTCTTTTTGGATATTTTAAAAATAGGTATATTTATTTTTATTGATGATGTCGTTTCCAAAAAGTGAAATCATTTGAACTGCTTCACTTGTTTCGAAGATAACCACCCTCTCTCCCCTCCAACCCGCCTGCCGAAGGCTCTAATTATCGACAGCGCAATAAAAGGAGGTGAGGGTGTGAGGAAGAAGAAGCAGAAGCATTCTTTATTATTTTCTAGTTTTTCTTGAATTTTTTTTCAAGAAAATTCCTTTTTTAATTCGAAAATCCGGAATCCTAAAAAATAATTTTTTCCAAAAAAACCCGGACCGGGTATGCTAGAGTAGAAGGTTTTTAGGTTACTGTAGGTTTTTAATTTTTCTTTTTTGAGAAAATGTATTCCCACTCAAAAATCTCTATTCCGAAGCCAGTTACAGCTAGAAGCGAGAGGCGAGAGAGCGCAGAGAAGGCTAGAGTGTCTGCGTCTCACCCCCCCCCCTTTCACCGAGGGCGACGAGTTTACTTCAAAGCGCTGTACCTCGAGAAGGGGCGGAGCTGGAAAAATGGTTCAAGAGACAATGTTGTTTAGAAAAATTTTTCCTATCGAATGGTATTAATTTTGAAAGATTTTGAAGAAAAAAAATTTTTTCCGAAAATTTAAATTTAGAGTTTTGGGGGTGACGCATAGAGCTTGCTCAGCGTTGTGATACTATATTAAAATTAATAGGGGATTACCCTAATCTAGATCTCCAATTCTGGAAACCCTTGCTATAATCGGTTCTGAAAAATCCTCTCCTCCAAAAAAATAGCTCCGCCCAATTTTTCAGTCAATTTTTTCACCGGAACCAAATTTTTTAAAAAAGTGGGCGGAGCCTAATTTTTAGGGCACTTTTTTTCGAAGATAACCGCTCTCAACTGTTCTATGAAAAAATTAGAAAACTCAAAAAATCTAGAAAAAAAAATCTAGAGAAAAATCCGCCCAATTTTTCAGTCAATTTTTTCACCGGAACTCAGTTGCCTTAAAAAGTGGGCGGAGCTTGAACTTCAAATTTACGTCAAAAATTTTCTGGTACCGAGTTTTACATGTTTTCTAAAAAAATTAGAAAACTCAAAAAAATTAAAAATCGTCGCCACGCAAAAAAACTGATTATAGGGTTAGAATTAATCTCTCCTCTTCAAAACGAAGCTAGACCAAAAACAGCACACACTCATTTTTCCATTTCTCTCTCTCTCTCTCTTTCTCTCTCTCTCCTCCTCTTTTTCTTCAATTTCGTCAAAATTGGCATGATTCCGGAGCGCGCACACACACACGCAATAGCAGATTTCCGGCATGTAAACACAGAAAAGAAGAGAAAAAAGAGAGATGATGAGCACAAAAGGGGCGGGGCGAAGGACTGGACGGGGTGCGAAAACATTTGGATTAAATATCCCATCTCTGTGCATCTCTCTCTCTCTCTCACTCATATTGGAGAGTCTTCTTCTTTTTCTTTTTATTCTGAAAATAGTCTCTTCTTAAGAAGATCTTCTACGGGAGAGCTCACCGCTCATGAATGGCTAATGAGTGAGAGAGAGAGAGAGAGAGAGAGAGAGAGAGAGAGAGAGAAGAGGACAAGAGGACCCTTCTCGTTTTCCTTTCCTCCTATTTTTGACTTGTTTTTCTTTTTTTCTTTCTAGTCTCAAGACACATTTTACTTATTACTTTTCTCCTTCTTGCTCATCCTTATTTCCACTCAGAATCCTGGAGATTGTCACTGCTATGTCACATGTCGGCGTTGGGTCAACATCGTTGGCGCCGAAGAAAAAAATTCGGAATATTCATAATTTGATTATCAAGTAGGGGTATACTGTAGGCATGACTAAGGGCTCTCTTAATATGTACTTAGAGGCATACCCCCTGATTAGGGGGGGGGTTGAGATTCCAAAAGTGCACATTACCCTGGCAACCCTCTCCGTTTTCCAGAACCGACGATGCATTTTTCGAACTGGACGACGACGAAGAGTTTTCGAGTCCAAGTGCTCCCGCTTCTCCAATGGATCCACCATCGATTACCGTACCCCTGCCACCGAAATCTGCGCCGCCCTTTCCCACTCAGGTAATTAGCCGTTTTTTATATATAGAAACTTTTGATTGCAGCCAGCGCCAACGATAAATGGGGATATATACCCGGCGTCTGGGACAGGTACCCCTACGATAATGTCAAATGGAACCCCCTTACAACCGGGGAGAATGTCCCCAGCGCATTCGGTAGCGAATCTGGTGAGTTTTATTTCTAGGGACCAGAAACGTTAATAAAATAGGGGGCCCTTCGATTTGCGCAAAAAAGATAGGGGACCATCCAAAAAAATATGGGTACCTTCGGGTAACCTTAAAAAACAGGGGTACCCTTAAAAAATAGGGGTACCTTCAATTTTCATCAGAAAAATAGGGGTCCATTCCCTAGGTAATACAGGACTTCACAAAAATAGGGGAATTTATAAGGGATCCCTATTTAAATAATTCAGGGTTCTGGGAATTCTGGGTTTTCCGAGAGAACTACACGACTCGGTTTTGATGTTTTTAAAATTAAATTTCGAAAAAATTACCAAAAAAACATTCGAAAAATAGTAATTCTGAATTCTGAGAGGAGTACACTAGTCAAAAAATCAAACCTCCAAAAAAAATTTTGAAAAAATTAAAATTTTTAAGAATTATCAAAATCGAGAGAATTGTTTTTATAAGTGAATATATAAGGGACCCGTATTTTTCTGAAGGTTACCCTTATTTTTTTAAGGTTACCCGAAGGGGCCCCTATTTTTCTGAAGGTACCCGTGTTTTTTTAAAGGTTACCCGAAGGTACCCGTATTTTTCTGAAGGGTCCCCTATTTTTTTAAGGTTACCCGAAGGTACCCCTATTTTTTCGAAGGTACCCTTATTTTTTTACTCAGGTGAAAGAACCGCTAATTTTTAGGGGGACCCCATTTTTCTGAAGGTTACCCGAATTTTTAAGGGTACCTGAAGTGACCCTTATTTTTCTGAAGGGACTCCTATTTTTTGAAGGGACCCCTACACTACAACCGAAACAAAACCCGGAATTCCAGATAAATGAGTCAAGACTCCAACAGAGTCTCTCGACGCCTTGCAATGGATCGGAAGAGGAAATGCACCCAGGCCAGCAGCGAAAAGATTCCGAGTATCGTCGATTCAAATCCGAAGGTTCTACTGCAGGGGCAAGTCTCCCGGCTGCCGAAAAAACGCATATGGACGAACTGTCGCCTGTGGATCAACGATCCACGAACACCACTCGATTCGCGTTGATGCAACAGGATTCCGTCGTAAATCCGTCGGTGATCACAAAACTTTCGAATACGGAACAAGTGGCAATGATGCATACTCTGAAAACAAAACTATCAAAGTATCAATTATTTTTGGATCGAGCGTTCGAGGCCTCCGAGAAGGATGCAAAGGATTCGGATCAGAAAATTATTGAGGTAGGGCTTCCGATTGACGTCAGCCAGTGTGTCATTTCGATCGCATTTTGAAAAATTTCTCGAGAAATTGTTCCGAAAATTTTACGAAGAATCAACGAGAAAATTTTTCCGAAAATTTTTCGAAAAATTTCTCGAAAAATTTTTCTCGTTGATTTTTCGAGAAATTTTTCTCGTAGATTTTTCCGAAAATTTTTCGAAAAATTTTTCGAAATTTATCTGAAAAACCCATTTTTCGAGACATAATTTCTCGAAAAAATTCTCGAAAATTTCTCGAAAAATTTTTCGAAATTTATTTGAAAAACCCATTTTTCGAGACATAATTTCTCGAAAAAATTCTCGAAAATTTCTCGAAAAATTTTTCCCGTTGATTTTTTGAAAATTTCTCGAGAAATAATTTTTCCAAACGACACACTGCCGTCAGCCACCGTAATCTTCCACTTTTAGTGTTGCACGATATGTATCAAAGTGATGAAGAAGGCGTGGACCATGCCAAAAGTGTCATATGACTTGGCAAACGCTCTTTGTGATTACCTTCGAGACAGAGATTACCTGGATAGGCTTATCAAGATGCTCATCTCAACTACAGGGACCCCCTGCGATCAGGTGAAACTCTCTTGTGGAAAGGTGCTAGAAGAGTGTATGAGCAGTGCCAATAGAGACTATATTGTGAATAAGGTATGGTTTAGGAGGAAGTGCGCTCTAATGATAACCCGGTTTTCAGGATTATGTAAAAAAGATAATGCTAGTGGCAATGAAGCTGACAAAGAGTCCGGATCAACAGAGGCTCAGTTTGAGTTTGTTGGAGAATTTGTTCAAGCACAGTAATGCGGTTTCATTGAGGTTTGTATAACAAGTAAAAATTAAATGGCATCATCGTCATCGGTGGTAGTGGGCTTTGAAGTGGAGGCTCCAGTGGTTGTAGTAGGGGTCTTCTTATCCGCCGGTGTCGCCTCCGTTTGGATAATTATCGGAACGATGGGGCTAGCAGGGGTACTGAAGCTTAAACTTTTGGTCGCCCCCAGTGTGTCTTTTTGAGAAATTATTTCTCGAAAAATGCCCATTTCGAAAGATTTCTCGAAAAATGTTTGAAAAATTTTCGAGATTTTCCGAGATTTTTCGTAGAATTTTCGAGAAATTTTCCGAAAAAATTTTTGAAAAATTTTCGAAAAATTATTCGAGAAATTTTCCGAAAAATTTTTGAAAAATTTTTGAGATTTTTTGAAAAATTTTCCGAAAAATACTCGAAGAATTTTTCTCGTGAATTTTTCGAATAATTATCGAAAAATTGACGAGACGAATTTTTCGAAAAACTCTCGAATTATTTTCGAGAATTTTTTCGTATCTTAAACCTATCTTAAACCGGGGTTACCTGGCGGCGCCTTCTTGCGGAATAGACGTAGGGCGATGACGCTGGCACTGATTGACGAACAAATCAGGAGTCCGATGACCGAGAAGATCGTCACAAGGACGGCCGCATCGGCTAGGGTAGTCGAGACGATAGTAGTCTCTTCGGTGGTCTCCATCGGGAGGAAATGCGGTTTTTTTTCTTTTGGGGGCACCCTAGTAGCCTGCCCCGGTCATAGGAACTAAGCACTATAAAATTAGCGTCTTTCAAAAAAAGGAAGTATTTTTAAGGGGTGCCTTCGAAAAATAAGGGGTCCCTTCGAACTTCATCAGAAAAATAGGGCTCAAAAAATAAAAAAAAAGCTAAAAAAATATATGAGGGACCCCTATTTTTAAATAAAGCTTGAAAGGACCCCCCATTTTTCTAAAAGTTCCCCTATTTTTTGCGCAAATCGAAGAACTACACGATTCTGTTTCGATTAAAAAAAAATTAAATTTTGAAAAAATTACCAAAAACAGAAAAACAATTTCGAAAATAAGTAATTCTGGATTCCGAGCGGAGTACACTAGTCAAAAAATCAAACCTCCAAAAAAAAAAATTGAAATTTTTTAAAATTATTAAAATCGGGAAAATTTTTTCATAAGTAAATATATAAGGGACCCCTGTTTTTTGAATGAAGCCTGAAGGGACCCCTGTTTTTTTAAGGTTACTCGAAGGTACCCCCATTTTTCTGAAGGGTTCCCTTATTTTTTTTACTCAGGTTAAAGGGACCCTATTTTTTTAGAGCACCCCTATTTTCGAAGGGACCCCTAAACTACACTAAAACCAAAATTTTTTCAGTCTCATCGAATCGGGGGTCGCCGAGCACATAATCTTAACCATCACCCGTGCTCTCACCTCCCCCGATATCCTCCGACATGCCGCCCTCGGCCTATCAAACCTCGCCCTCTACACATGCTTCGAAGGAAAAAAGAAACTGATCCAAAGGAAAGTGCCCGATTGGTTGTTCCTCTTAGCCACCCAGGCTGACGACATGACACGGTACTACGCGTGTCTAGCCGTTTGCACTATCGCCAGTGTCAAGGAGTTCGAACCGGCTGTCATCAAATCGGGAACCTTGCAACTCGTCGAACCCTTTCTACACGCTCATGATCCCGCTATTTTTGCCATCGAGCATCGGAAATATGCTCAGGGAAGACCCAAGGAATGGCTGGAGAGGTAGGCTGAGATGATGAGCTGGTATATAGAGATAGTTTTCAGACTGCTACCTATGCTAAAGTCAAGTCGTCGGGAAGCTCGGAGCGTAGCGGCGTTTCATTTTACGCTAGAAGCCACGATAAAGAAGGAGCAGAATAAGTTGGACGTTTTTCAGGTGTGTTTTCTTTTTGGCCCCTTATTTTTACCCTTATTTTTCTGAAGGGACCCCGGTTTTTTTACGGTTACTCGAAGGTACCCCTAAATTTCCGAAGGTTACCCCTATTTTTTTGAGGTTACCCGAAGGTGACCCTATTTTTCTGAGGGGACCCTATTTTTTACTCAGGTTGAAAAAACCTCTATTTTTTAGGGGACCCCTATTTTTCTGAAGGTACCCCTATTTTTTTAAGGTTACCCGAAGGGGCCCCATTTTTCGATGGGACCCCTATTTTTTCACTCCGGTTGAAGGGACCCCTGAAGGGGGGCAAAAATCTTAAGCCGAAGCCTAAGGCTCGATACCCTTAAGCCTAAGCCTAAGGCTCAAAACTCTTAAGGCCTAAGGCTCAAAACCCTTAAGCCTAAGCCTAAGGCTCAAAACCCTTAAGCCTAAGCCTAAGGCTCAAGCCCATTAAACCTAAGCCTACCCCCTTTTCTTAGCCTTTAAAAACCTGTCTCTTGCGAAATCCCTTGTTATTTCCGGTCACCCCCTAGCTAAACAGGTCGAACATTTTCTATCACAAACCATATGTTTTCTGCGTCTCTCTCTCTTCTCCACTTATGAACTTTATCAAGTGTGTCTAGATGAGAAAAGTTGACGAATGTTGATGCAATTAGGAAAGTTTCGAAATATTTCGACAGGTCTCACTCCGCTTCTCCTTAAGGGTGTGATAGCATAATATGAGTTATATGAAGGTGATTGCGAAACGAAAGGAATGCGACCTTCGACCATATCGGACAGTTTTTATTAGTCAGTTCAACCAGAGAAATTTATCGAACAATTCAATTAATTTCCCTATAGTCAAACAGTAATCCTACCTATCTAGCGAACAAGCTGCCACGTGGCGTCCAGCAGACAGTTTATTGTGGGTCGCTTTGACCGAAGTTTGCCCTTTTAGTCTAAGACTACAAACTTTTTTCTCTCGATCAACAAAACGATTGTACTATAGTGTAGGTCTCTCTCCGGCTCAAAACCTAGCCTAGACTTCAATGGCATTGAGGCCCGAAAAATTGGGTCAATTGGGGACCAAGGTCTGAAGACCCAGAAAAACATCCTTAATTATTAGCAAACTTTTACGACAAGAAGACAAAAACATTTTATGATCAGTGATGATCTCGAAGGTCACACCCCCCCCCCCTCCCGATAACTACTTTCCGATCAAAACAAGGAAACTCGAGAAAAAACTCCGAAATGGTCGTTGAACGTAATAAAACTGAGAACTGTGCGGATTCGACTGGAAACATGAGATTATCATAAGACGATGTTTGACGTTTACACTCGGTGCAACATTTCTTGTTTTTCTGTGTTTTCAGTCTCTTTGTTGAATTCCGGTGTCGTATTTGGTCAGTGTAGTTTTGCAGTCGAGTGAGTGATAGATCTCTGTTTTTCACTGGCGGGTGCAGGTACTGAAAACAGTCACGGCTGAAACCATGAGGTTTTTTGGCTTGAGGATTCTAGGTCTGGCATTGACTATAGTCTGATTACGGTGCTGTAGGCATGCTTTTTTTTAACCGTACCCTTGGTGCCTACCCGGTCAAATAGTCCTTGGTCCCTACTCTAGTACTTATTCCTGAAACCTAACCTGGCCTCTGGTACCTAGACACTAGCCTCTACCTTGCCTAGCTGATCATTTGTCTTCAGGCCTGCTAAGTGGTCTGCCACCCAAACCGCTAGCCGTGGTCCCTGATACCTGGGCCTCTGGACCCCTACCCATACGTTACCTAACTAGACTCCAGTCCTAGGACCTGGTACACCTAACCCTTAACCCATATGCGATAACCCTAGTCCCTGGTACCTGGTACCTAGCCTATACCTTTCATGACTAGTTTTTAGGACTGGGTACCTGACCCTTAGCTCATTGGCGCTAACTTTAATCCTTGGTACCTGCAACCTAGACCTTAGCATATACCTTACCTAGCTAGGCTTCAGTCCTTGGACCTGGTACCTAGCCCTTAACACATAGGCGGTAACCCTAGTACCTGGGATCTATTTGTTAACTCTAGTCCCAGGTACCTAGCCCTTAATCCATAGGTCCCTGGCCCCTGATACCTAGACCTAGACCCTAACCCCTACCTTACCTAACTAGACTTTAGTCCTAAGACCTGGTACCTACCCCTTAACCCATAACCGCTAATTTTAGTCCCTGGTACCTAGTTTTTAGCCTATAGGCGTTAACCCTAGGCCCTGCTACCTAGCCTTTTCTATCTAGTCTCTAGCCCCTACCTACCCCGTAAACAAAACCAACACGTTTTTTCTCTATTTCCCCTGAAACAGTTGACCTTAAAAGTTCCCCCTTCCACTTCCTTCGAAATGATTCATAACTATCTCGGGAACACTTGCTTCCCTTCCCTTCGCCATTTCGAATGACTAGGCGAGAGGAAGTAGCAAAACCAACCTGGTTTTATGTTTGTTACTCTTTGTTTTCTTATCAGCTCTCTCTCTCTCATATTTCAAAAAAGATGCTCAAACAAACTTCCCTTCGGTCTCTCTCTCTCTCTCTCTCTCTCTCTCTCTCATGTTGTCTAATTCTTCGGTGGGCAGTGTGACTCAATTTGTTGTGTCTCTATAGCTTCCTGGCATTCCATAAAAACACATTCCGATCTACTCCTATCCAATTTCATAAGAGACAAATATGCATTATCAGGTCATTATTATTTCCGCGCGGAAAGCCCTCTCTATAGAGATCTCAATCTCTTTTCCGAATATGAATCATCCTTTTCCACCCGTAGAGACACGGGTGCAGCTTTTGAATCAGAAGAAGACAATACATATTCAGAACACGAGAGATGATGACGCATATGAGAAGAATTTTGCGGCAACGTGTCTGTGTACGTAGAGAGTAGAATTCAAAAATATATTATGTTTGAAAGCGGCGAAGGGCATTGTTTTGAATTGGTCAAATTTTGCAAGGTGTTGATGACGTTTTGAGTCAGGAAGGTTTATGATCGGTTAGAGGACCCGGGTACTGTACCTGCTTGAGGGTACTGTACCTACTTAAGGGTACTGTACCTACTTAAGGGTACTGTACCTGGTTAGGCAAAGACTCGAGTACTTTAAGGTTTGAAAATGAGCGGGTATCCAAAAGTTAATCAAAACCCGCTAATAACCTTCTGGCTTGGAAGGCCTCACCCTTGGGATACTGTATGGTACCATACCTGCTCATGTTTAAACCTCGAAGGTTCCAGGATTTTTTGGCAAGGTTCAAAATTGAGCGTGTCTAAAAGTCTAGCCAACCATCTAACACCAATTCGCTAATCTAAAGGGCTCAGCTAGCTCTTGGGGTACTGTAGGGTACTGTAGGGTACCATACCCGCTCATAATTACCTCTCAAAGGTTCCAGATTTTTTGGCAATGTTCAAATTTACGCATATTAAAAAATTTAGGCATACTGAAAAATTAACGCATATTAAAAAATTAACGCATATCAAAAAATTTACGCATACTGAATAATTTACGCACACTGAAAAATTTACCGATTTTTGAAAATTTACGCATATTAAAAAATTAACGCATATCAAAAAATTTACGCATACTGAATAATTTACGCACACTGAAAAATTTACCGATTTTTGAAAATTAACGCATATTAAAAAATTAACGCATATCAAAAAATTTACGCATACTGAATAATTTACGCACACTGAAAAATTTACCGATTTTTGAAAATTTACGCATATTAAAAAATTAACGCATATCAAAAAATTTACGCATACTGAATAATTTACGCACACTGAAAAATTTACCGATTTTTGAAAATTTACGCATATAAAAAAATTAACGCATATCAAAAAATTTACGCATACTGAATAATTTACGCACACTGAAAAATTTACCGATTTTTGAAAATTTACGCATATTAAAAAATTTACGCATATTAAAAAATTTACGCATATTAAAAAATTAACGCATATCAAAAAATTTACGCATATTGAAACTTGAAAATTAAAACTTCGAGGTTGGCTTAATCAAACCCCGCTAACCATCTTGTACAGTTAATCAAGTACCCAGTAGACACCCGTCCCCCGAGGTCTCAGCCTTTTCCCCTAAAAACCTCCATCCCGGAATTGACATGTTTATTTGCAATGTAGCTCCAACATCACTGATTAAAGTGGCGCCACCACCATCATAAAAGTGTTGACCATAATCATCATCATCATCATCATCATGCTCTTCAACGATATCAGCATGATGGCGCCATCCTCCTGCAACTCTCTCTCGGAAATATCATGCTCTCTTCTTATCTCGATTCCTTATCACACGATTCCTTCACACAATACGTAAAATGACTCAAAACTGATCTAGAAAAATTTTTTTTCAAGAGTCAACCCTTGTATTGTGACGTAGGTCAAATGATACTTATGACCCGCCAAAATCATCCGGCTGATGACGTAGGCAGAGCGGTGTAGAATATAAACGGAGAGAGACGGTAATCCGGTCCATAATTGGCATTCGGCCAGAAGGGGGGTTGATGACGTAGATGATTCTGAATCACACAGTCTGTCATTGTTAGTTTGCTGTTGCTGGCTGCTGGCTTCTGCAAATAATACATTTTCGGCTTCATCTGAAGACCAATTACTTTCGCTTTTCTTTAGAATCGTTAGCGTAGTGTCTTCGCTAAACTGAAGACGCGCGCAACACGAACACACGTTACGCAATGTGTGCATTTTAGTGGAAAGGTAATTATGTTGCGCGGGACGGATTAACGGGAGGGCCAATGGTCCCTATTCAAATAGTCTTCCGGTGAAAGGTACCGCAAATTTGAATTATGACAGTATGACCTGAAGGGACAGCCGGGTCCACCCGAAGGGTAATTAGAATTTTCTAGAACTTTCTGGAAGGCTTAAAAAATTTGATATAAATAGTACATTGAACTATCAGTTCCGATCGGTGTGTCTTTTTGAAAAATTCCCCATTCAAAAAATATTCGAGAAATTTTCCGAAAATTTCTCCGAAAATTTTTTCGAAAATTTTTCGAGAATTTTTCGAGAATTTTTCGAGATTTTTTGAGAATTTTTCGAAAAATTCCCCATTCGTAAAGTATTCAACAAATTTTTTTCGACAGCTTTCCGAAAATTTTTCGACAATTTTCCGAAAATTTTTCGAGAATTTTTCGAGATTTTTTGAGAATTTTTCGAAAATTTTTCAAGATTTTTTTCGAGATTTTTCAAGATTTTTTTCGAGATTTTTCGAGATTTTCCGAAAAGTTTCGAGAAATTACTCAAAAGATTTCTCGAATAATTTTCGAGATTTTTCGAGAAATTCTTCAAAAGATTTCTCGAAAAATTCCCCATTCAAAAAATATGCGAGAAATTTTCCGAAAATTTTCCAAAAATTTTTCGAAAATTTTTCGTAAATTTTTCGAGAAATTTTTCGAACCGCAAAGATACACTGATTCCGATCAGACAAGTTAAACCCTCAAATCAAAGAACGGCGCCACCTTCCCTATTTTTCTATCGTCGGTTGACAAACATGAGAGAGAGCTTGACCACCACCTTTCATCATCATGACCAAGAGTTAATTCCAATCATATGGTGTTCCATTCTTCTTCACATGTGACCCCCAGAGAGCGCACGACTTTCCAGACTGTATTGTTGTTGTTAGAGGGGGGGGGGGGGGGGATGACTTAAACCATGTCTTAAATACCATCAATCATCGACCGCAAACAGGATGAGCCTACTACCTCTACCTCCCTCAGCACCCCCCAAAAATAGATGAAACTAGTTGGGGCTTTTCCTGCTGTTTTCCATTTCTCTCTTTTCTCTCGTCGAAAGTTTCATAGATCAAAAAAACAGTGACAGCTGAGAGAGATGATCTACAGTTTTTCATATTTACGACCTCCAATCCGTTTTTTCGTTTCGACAACTAACTATGCGGTATTAAGTTTTCGTACTACGCCGCGCATTCTTGTGTTTTGTAGTCGCTCCTACGTTATTGTGTTGACATAGAGTGGAAAAGGGGGGGGGGGTTGTTCCCGGTATCCTGAGCCGTTTTGAGGTCGGTGGCCCCGGGGCCCAGGTCCCAGAGGTCGTCCCTAGACCCTGACCACCCTGACCATTACCACCTGTGTATTAAGACAGTGTGTTTTGTGTCTGAACACACTTTCCTTTTTTTTTTCCTACACACACACAATTAGCAGCAGATGAGATAGAAAATTTCTAATTACCAGCCCCCCCCCCTTTTAAAAAGGAATAGGTGATAGTCACGTAGTCACCCTTAGCACCCCCAAGCTACTGTACCTATCCGGCTGAAGGGGCACCCCCCTCTTAAAATAGTACGTAGGCTGGTCTTAGCATACCCCCAAGCTACCGTACCTAACCGGCTAAAGGGCCCCCGAGGCTCCGGCTAAAGGGGTATCATTCCATGTTAAGCGGCGCCTTCCTCCTTCCTAACAAAGAGCAAATATTTGACAAGGAAATGAGTGCTCATGTTTTTTTGGGCACCCTCCCCCCGGAAGAAAGTGAGCAGATCAAACCGGTCCACAGTTCCCCAGGTGACCTTTTGCGGAAGCGCTCTCCTCTATAGATGGGCATGTTTAAACGACGTTGCGGAAGAGAGAGAGAAGGGTTGCGAAATGTTTCGTATTCTTAGGTATACACATTATTACCCCCCCCCCCCCGGGTTGGCATCCGCGCGGAAAAGGCGTTCTTAGAAAACGTTGACTAAGCGGGAGGGGGGAGGGGGGGGACACGTGGGGGTAATTACATTTGCATCATGTTATGTAGATCCCAGTGGTGGTTTGATTCGGGGGGACGATCAAAAAGAACACTATCATGAGATCGGAGACCAAACGATGGATTTGGTTGTGGCGTCGACTAGGTTAAGGAGCTTAGCGTTTTGCAGCATTTGGGCTTTGGACTATTTGGTCAGACTCTGAAGTACAGTATCCTCTTGGTTAGGTGTCTACAGTACTCCCTTGGGTAATGGGCCCCTAGATCGGTCCTAGAACGGTCCCCAGGGGTCTCTAGATAAGGGGGCCGATCTTGGAACGGTCTAAATACGTCAGAGAACCTAGAAAGAGACTGGATTATGATAATTAGGACTGATAAAAGATTATGTACTTTGTCCTTCTAGGGGGTCTATATAGCATTCTGTCAATCGCATCTTCAAAGATCAAAAACAGGTTCACATACATATAGGTTGATAAAAGACGTAGATCAATCAACTTTATTTGTTGTTTGGCATTAGTTTCTAGAGAAAAGTTTCGACGATAGAGGTTTCTGACCTTCTTTATAATCCCCAAAGAGCATTACTGTCAAGGTTCTTGGCTTTTCTCTACCTGTCCAAAGACCATGTCGACCAGAAAACATGATAGTTTCCTTAGCTTTGTTGACACTCCCCCCCCAACAAAATTTTTAAACATCAAAATAAAACTGTTTTTGATCGGGTATTTGCTCTCTCTTATTGAAAAGACACTTCTTGGCACACAACTGTTTCCTCATATTTCATGAGCAACCTCCTTCCCCTATGGTTAACAATTCTCTCTACGTCTCTTCTATCTCTCAAACAGTCTATCACTTTCGGTTTTCTCGTCGTCGTCGCAAAGAGACACAGAGAATTATACGCAAAGGGGCGGAGCTTCACACTGTCTTTCCCTCAAAGACCACCCCCCCTGTTGGAGACCCTCCCTTTCTCACTGTCATTTACAATTCAATGTCTGCCGTTGTTGTCTCATCACCAATGGTACCCTTACCTTTCAACGATAATGTTGCCCCCGAATGCCGTCGGAACCTCCTCCCAAGCTTCCACGCAGCCACCCCAAGACCCCGAGCGGCGGTTAGCCCCTTCGTGAGGTCACCCTCTCCGGCTATCCCATCCCGCCCATCTAGCCTCACCGATTTGCCGATGCTCCTAGATACTAAAGAGGTGATGGAAGTATTCGAGGACGAGACCCCTGTCCCAGAGGAGTCTCCATGTACGAGCAATTCTATTCTTGCTCGTCTACCATTCCATTCTCTACTACAAACCCCATTGAAAACCCCACTGAAAAAGTTGCCCTTAAAAACGGCGTTAGTCATCCGACCGCAATTCGTTGCCAAGGAGAACACTGTTCAGTTGGAACGATTCAGAAGGTCAAAGACCCGACGATTCTTCCATCCCTATGCACAAGTGAGTTTTTTTGTCAATGAAACTTTCTCTTTCTCCAACCTATTTCCTATCAGCTGTCACGTTATCATCTCTTCGTAATTCTAATTCTTTGTGTGACTGATTTTCTGGCCTTGTTTCGAAGGTGTCTAGCATGGAATCCAAATTCCAAAATCCACTTTGAACAGTAAAAAATTGAAAAATCGAAAAATTTTTCAAAAAAAATTTTCGATTTTTTCAAATTTTTTCAAAAAAAATTTTTCCGCTAGATTTTGTCTAAATTCCAGATTCCAAATTTCATCTTGAACAGTAAAAATTCCATGAAAATCGAGAAAAATTTTTCAAACAAAATTTTTTCCCTCTAAAAATACAAAAATTTCATCGAAAATTTCGATTTTTTCAAATTTTTTCAAAAAAAAATTTTTTTCTGCTAGATTTTGTCCAAATTACAGATTCCAAATTCCATTTCAAAAACTGTTGTCCAAATTCCACAATCCAAATTCCAGACAACTCTGGTGTCTAGGTGCCCCTCTAGATTTTTACCGCTATTCAAAATTTACCATGAGCAGCGTATTTTGTGCTCGAAAATGTTTCGAAAAGTTGCGAAATCAATCACAAACACTATCCGATTGGTCTTGTTTTGGTCTTCTTCTTAGAGAGTGAGGGACGAGCAAACACACGCATCTATTCACACCAGCATCACAGCCAAAACCGGATTTTCCTGAGTTCTTCTCTAGCTTTTATTGTGTGATTTCTGACTCATCTCTCCCTCATTTCCAATTCCATAAATTTCCTCTAGAGTTTTGACACCTGGACAAGCTTCCGGCGGCCCCATAATCAAATTCAAATCAAAATCCTACGCTCTTTTTCCGAGAGCCAATATAGATCAGTTACACCCATCATTTCTAGATCATCGGCTACTTCCTGAGGCTTTTTTATTTCTTTTCTATTATCATCATACGTCGGGAAAAACCGATTAGACCGCGTTGACAACGCCCAGAAACCACCTTTTTCACGCGTCCTTATCTCGGAAGGGGAGGGGGGAAAAACCGAAGAATAATATTTGGGGGAAAAATCGTATTCTGTGTTGCTTACACTTAAACATGACCTTCTCAATACAATTAGTCACCTTTCTTAAGCTCCGCCCCCTTTTGACGCTCACCTTAACCCGTTCCTTTGAATGGGGAGGGAGATCGTTAGGGGTTTGAATTCAAATGACCTGTCTCTCTATTTGACCGATCGTTATCTTCGACGCAATCTAGCACACTTAGCTGGGACCAAATTGCGCCATCCCCGGACCATCTGGTATATAGTTTGACCCCGGCGATGATGGCGCAATCAAACGCAATCAGGTCAAGAGAAGGGCGGGATCGTTCCGGACCCTTTCAGGCGAAAGTATGGCGCAATAGGTTAAGGGGGCGTGGCCTAGGCCATGCTCCGGTCAGTAGTCATTCATTCTTTTAGTGTCTTCCATTACTATGTACTATCTAGGTGATATTCCCCCTTTTGTCATGGTAAATATAGAATTTTCTTTAAAAAAAATTATTAGAAAAAATTATTAGAATTATTAATTGAATATAAAATTTTTCGCTTTTCCTTCAGACCCTTAAACCCCTTAAAACCAAAGTTTTTCCAGGAAATCGGCGCAATCCAAGCGCTCAAAGAAGTGGCTTCATCTCCGGACGAGGTTGCCGCCAAAAACGCCTCCGAAGCGCTGACGGTGATTGGCGAAGAAGTTCCATACAAATTGGCTCAACAGGTACCCGGTTGGACGTGTGCCGACGTGCAATACTGGGTCAAGAAGATCGGTTTCGAGGAGTACGTCGACAAGTTCGCCAAACAAATGGTCGACGGAGATTTGCTTCTTCAGCTGACAGAAACCGATTTGAAACACGATGTCGGAATGGTTTCGGGGTTGCATCGGAAGAGATTTTTGAGAGAGCTTCAAACCCTGAAAGTCGCTGCTGATTACTCTTCGGTAGATGAATCAAACCTCGATAATTTTTTGATGGGACTATCCCCTGAACTATCTGTCTACACGTACCAGATGCTTACCAATGGAGTCAACAGATCACTTCTCTCCAGTTTGACCGATGAAATGATGCAAAATGCTTGTGGGATAACCAACCCAATTCATCGTCTCAAGTTGACCCAAGCCTTTGAGAACACTAAACATCCGGATGACGTGGAAGTTGCAATGCTCTCTAAACAAATCGACGTCTTCATTTCCTATCGTCGAAGTACCGGAAACCAGCTAGCCAGTCTTATCAAAGTCCTCCTTCAACTCCGTGGCTACCGAGTATTCATCGACGTCGATAAACTCTATGCTGGAAAGTTCGATAGTTCCCTACTCAAGAATATCCAAGCGGCGAAACATTTTATTCTGGTGTTGACCCCAAACAGTTTGGACCGTCTTCTAAACGACGATAACTGTGAGGATTGGGTGCACAAAGAGCTAAAGTGCGCTTTTGAGCATCAAAAGAACATCATCCCAATTTTCGACCAGTCGTTCGAGTTCCCGACGAAAGAGGATCAAATCCCAAATGATATTCGAATGATCACAAAGTATAATGGTGTTAAGTGGGTTCACGACTATCAGGATGCCTGTATGCAGAAGGTTGTTCGATTTATTAGCAATGAGCTGAACAGAACCACCCCGACGACAAAAGAAGTGAGTTGGATTTTTCCCCAAACCCCTTATTTTATTTTTCTAATTTCAGATGCCAACCCTAGCTCGCCGGACCACCCATCAACGTCAATGGCAACAGACGACTAGCGTAAATCGAACGGGAGTCTCTTCCAGAAGTATCAATCGGGGAATGGAGCCACCGACGCCGACGTGTAAGTTGCCACGTGGCAAGAAACCCTCCTCATTTTAAATTTTTCCAGTTACCCCAAACGGATCCCAGGAGCGTGCCACGTCAACCCGGCGAAAAATACAGTCATCGATTTCGACGGTCTCGGATCGAACTAGAAATGAATGAGCGATGTTGCTCATTCTTATTGTTGTATTTATTTTCTTCTCCTCCTCCCCCCATTTCCACCGGTTCTAATCATTTTCTTCGATTCAATTTTTTCTATCCCACACACACACACAAAATACAAAAATATCATTCAAATTCCCAATACACATCATCCAAAATGTCTTTCAACTCTTCTTCCCCCAAGTTTTAATTGTTTCCCTCCCATTCACCAAAAAAAAATTCCACAAAAAAACTGGAAATTCAAAGCGTAGAATCTGTGATTTCAACCCCTGCCCTTATATTAAAGTCCCCCCAGAATAATAATGTTTAATAATCTGATCTGTTCATAAAAAGAAACAAATAAGTTATTTACTGTCCCCCCACACACAACAAAAGGATTCATCTTTCTATTACTCTGATCTCTTTTGATTGTTTTCACTTTTCTTGTTACTCTCTTCCCCCTTCTTTATTCTATTCTCTGCCACGTGTAATATCCGATCGAAACCAACTCAGGAACAACCCCCATCTAAAACTCTTTGAATTAACTTTAATTGTCTCACCCAACCAGTCACTTTAACTAAACAGATTATGATGCAAATTGCTATCTTAAAATCTCCGGGTCTATTTACCAGAAACCCCTCCTCAAATTCTCAGATTTCTATTGAAATTCCATTTCTTGTATCAATGAATTCTCTGAATAACTCATGAAAAAGTTGCAAAAGCGAAAGAGGCGCCGGAAAAGAAACACATAACAATAACAATTTATTATTTGTGATAACAAATTCAAATTTAGGCCTTGGCCTCAGCCTCGGCAAGGAAGTCGCGCTTGAGTTTTCCCATGAAAGCACGCTTCTCGGCGGTGGTCTGGAAGCGACCGTGTCCGGTCTTGGAAGAGGTATCGATCCACTTGAGGTTGATCTTCTCGTGGGCGACTCTCTTGGTTTGGGTGATGAGGGACTTGCGGAGGGTGATGAGACGCTTCTTTGGTCCGAGGATGGCTCCACGAAGCATAAGGTAATCCTGGTTGACGAGACCGTATCTTGGGAATCCTCCCTGAAAAGGACAAAGTTAAGTAAGAGTAAATTAAGTTCTTAAGTTATGGTATGTTCTCAGATAATTATAGTCGCCATACAGAGTACGAATTGCAGACATTCTCTTCATAGAACACTTATTTTAAAGGAAAGTAACTAACCATTGGGTTGATGGTCTTCTGGGTAAGATCGAACTCGGTAGATCCGTTGTTCTTTCCTTCCTCGGTAAGAGCAGACTTTCCAATGCGGTAGATCTTGTTGTTGATGATGGTGCGGTGATGGAATCCCTTCTGTCCGGCACGAGCAACGGTGAAGGCGACACGAGATGGATGCCAAGCTCCAATACAAGCGACCTTGCGGAGACCCTTGTGTGTCTTGCGAGGAAGCTTCTTGGTGTGCCATCTGGAGGTGACTCCCTTGAATCCGTGACCCTTGGTGACTCCGATGGTGTCGATCATCTCATCTTGAGCGAAGACGGTGTCAACTTGGATTTGCTTCTCGAGGTGTTCGCGAGCCCAGTCGACCTTCTGCTCGATGGTTCCTCCGTTGACTTGAATTTCGACGAGGTGAGCCTTCTTCTGGCGACGGCGAAGGATCTTCATCTAAAAACATAAACTTTGTACAACAGATACGGGGTACTCGGGTGTTACCTGAGTGTGAGCGATCACACGGATGGAAGAGCAGTACTTCTTCAGCTTGGCGAAGTCGGACTCGATGAGCTTCTTTCCGTCCTCGTCTTGCCACTTCTTGGCGTACTTGGTGAAAGCCTTCTTCTTAGACTTAGCCCTGTAGTTTCTACGATTACGAACCGAATGCCTATCAGCGTACAGGACGCCTTAGCCACTCTGTTCGTTGTCCTTCATACACATTAGTGCAGCGGAAGGCAACCGATTCAGAAACGCGACTGCAAATACAGACTTGGAATCACGGAACGAAAGTAAAACAGTGAGGCCAGCATCAAGACACCATAATAATTTGAAATCCTGAAAAATAAACTAACCAGTTGCTGTAGAAGCGACGGCGAGCCTCCTCGGACAAGTGCTCGGCCCAGATGGTGGTAAGAGCACGTGGTCCTTGTGGGGTGTCGATGTATCCGGTAACTCCGGCGATGACCATTGGTGGGGTCTCGACGATGGTGACGGCCTCAACAACCTCCTTCTTGTTAACCTTGGATCCTGGCTTGTCGACCTCACGAACGATGTGGGTCATACCAGCCTTGTATCCGAGGAAGGCAGTCAAGTGAATTGGCTTGCTGGCATCATCCTTTGGGAAAGCCTTTATTCTTCCACGGTAAGTACGTGAGCGCTTCTTTGGAGTGAATCCCATGTGTCCATGTCTCGGAGCCGAGAACTTTCGGTGAGACATTGTTGTACCCTGAAAAAATGTTGAATTAGAAATCTAATGTAATTAAGAAAAAGATAAAAGCAACGAGATAAGTTGATAAATTCAGAAAATGGTAATTTTAAGGCCCAAAAATCGGAAACCAAGGCCTAACGCCTCTGATTTTCTGTTAAAACCTGCCGGACCGTTCTCGAAAAACTTAAAAAATGAAGTTTTCGCAAAAAACGAAAAATTATCACGAATTTTGGGCCGAAACGGAGGGAAATAAAATTTAGGCCGGAGAGAAAAGCGAGGCGCTATCGCATACACTCGGCGTACACTTGTGCGTCGACAACACGCTCCACTCGCGCTTTTACCGTAGTATGGAAAAACGGCAAAGTGTACGACATGGGCGGAAACTTGAATGATGTGTATTTTCATATTTTTCGGCGAGTTCAAAAGAAAATTAAGAAAATCAGCATTATTTTTAAGTTTTTAGAGTCATTAATCTGCTGCAATAAGTGTATTTATCAATAGAAAATAAAGATTTGTTATTAGAATAAAATTCTCCTTTGATTCCCGAGTTTTCGATTACTTTTTAGACCTTTTAAGAAATGTGTTCGGGTTTTTTATTAGACTAAATCAAATAGTCCTTCTTGTAATGTCTGAAAACTCGAAAGCGAGCTGATGCTTCTGTTTTTCTATTATAAATAGCCCTGCTTTTCTGTCTCCGTAATGAAGCAAAAAGAAATAATTTGCTTTTTAACATAATCAAATCACATCAGATGCTTCTGGATATTTAAATTAATATTCTTTCGTCGGAAGATGAAACTTTGCTATCCGATATAGCTAAATATCAATTACAGTCAATGGAATGCTGAATCATTCATTTCGTTTCCGGGGTTCAAAAAAATTACTGGGAAGACAAAGAAGACACTGAAATTTAATTCTACACAGGCGAGAAAACGGGCGGGTGGGGAAAGAATTCAATCTAATTACAGGGAAAGAGTCATGTAAATTAGTCTTGTTAATGCTGACAGTTACAAGTGAAAAAAAGAAAGTAATTATTACAGGAAAGGTAAACTAAATCTTTTACAAAGCTCATGTTTCAGGAAAATATTCAGAAATGGGTAATTGTATTTAGGCTCTGGCGGATCGTCCCGAGATGAGTTGCTTGATGACGGATTCGTCGACCAAAGTGGTGGTGTCACCGATGCCGCTCTCCGATCCTTCGGCGATTTTACGGAGAATTCTACGAGTCACCTTTCCGGAGCGAGTCTTCGGAAGTCCTGGAGCCTCTTGGATCACATCTGGAACGGCGAGGGCTCCAATCTTCTCACGGACCATCTTCTTGAGTTCAGCGACCAACTTATCGTTGATTTTCTCTCCGACATTCAAAGTGACAAAGGCGTATGGGAAGGATCCCTTGATATCATGAGGAGCAGCGACTACAGCAGCCTCTGCAACCTTCTCATGAGCCACCAAAGCAGATTCGATTTCGGCAGTCGACAAAAGATGTCCACTGACGTTCATGAGATCATCGACACGTCCCGTGATCCACAAATAACCATCTTCGTCACGTCTGGCACCATCTCCAGTGAAATAGTATCCGTTGAATGGAGCGAAGTAGGTCTTGACGAAACGTTGCTCGTCTCCATAGATTCCTCTCATCATTCCTGGCCAGGCACGATCAAAGCAGAGGGATCCCTCTCCTGGACCTTCGATGACACGACCTTCGGCGTCAAGAAGAACTGGCGATGCTCCGAAGAACGGCATGGCGGCGGCTCCAGGCTTCATTGGAGTAGCTCCAGGGAGACAGGTGATCATGTGTCCTCCGGTTTCAGTTTGCCAGTAGGTGTCGACAATCGAAACGTTCGAAAGACCCACTTTCTTGTACAACCACATCCAGGCGGCTGGGTTGATGGGCTCTCCGACGGTTCCAATCACTTTGAGAGTTTGACGAGAAGTGCTGGAAATTCAGAATTCAGAATAGGGGGATGCTAAATGAAATTACCTTTCAAGCCACTTATTTCCAAGGGCCATGAGAGCACGGGCGGCGGTTGGTGAGGTGTAAAGCTTGGTGACTCCGTATTTATCAGTAACATCCCACATTCTGGATGGAGTTGGATAGGTCGGCACTCCTTCATACCAGATTCCCTTGAGACCATTCATCAATGGACCGTAGAGAAGGTACGAGTGTCCGGTGATCCATCCACAGTCAGCTGTGCACCAGTAGACATCATCGTCTTTGGCGTCGAATGTGTATTTTGTGGTGGCGTAGGCGTAGGTCATGTAGCCGGCAGTCGTGTGTTGAATTCCTTTCGGTTTTCCTGTCGATCCGGAGGTGTAGAGGAGGAAGAGAGGGGATTCTGAATCCATCCATTCCACCGGGGAGTCCACACCGACGCACTTTTCCATTTCGGTTTCATAGACGAATGTGATCGAGGTGTAGTCAGCCTGGAAAGTCGGTTATTTTTAGAAGCTGGATTATGCTAATCACCTTTGGAAGTTCCACTCCATCAGGCTTCGTCACTCGCTTCAAGTGCTCCACCATAATGACAGCTTCCACTTTGACGTCTTCCTGTGAGGCGAGCACGACAGCCGCATCGGCAATTGACTTCAGTCCGATTGGTTTGGCTCCACGGAAGACTCCATCAGCAGTGACGAGTACCCGACAGCGAGCGTCGACGACACGGGCGGCTAGGGATTCAGCAGAGAAACCGGCGAACACCACTGAATGCATTGCTCCGATTCTAGCGCATGCTAGCATGGCAACAGCGAGTTCCGGAATCATTGGAAGGTAGAGGGCAACGACGTCACCTCGTTTGACACCATGCGAGCGGAGGACGGCTGAGAATTGAACAACTTGAGCGTGTAGCTCTTTGTAGGTCCACGTAGACACATCGGTTGGCTCGTTTCCTTCGAAAATGTAGGCGATTTTGTCTCCGAGTCCTCTTTTAATGTTTCTCTCCAAGCAATTGTACGAGATGTTCGTCTTGGCGCCGTCCATGAATTTACAGTAGACACCTCCGGCTTTAGCGTCAAAATTGTATTCGAGTCCTTTGGAGGTTCCCTGCTCGAAGTGAAGTTCAGAGGCGACTGTACGCCAGAACTCATCCGGATCGTTGATCGAAGTGCGGTAGAGGTCGTGGTAGGATTGGAGACCAGAGCAGTGAGCGCCGGCGAGAAGAGGTGCCGGTGGGAGGAAAACCTGAAAATATTTAAATTATTATTTTTTATTTTTTAAAAATTTATTTTTTTTGTTTCTCACATCCTCATCGAGCCCGTCTCCTTCGTTGGCAAGGTTGAACTTGACGCGAACGTCCGACATTTTGCGTTTTTTGAGATGCAAAAATCTGCAAAATGTGACTCATTAAGTACATGGATTGCGATAAGATAAGAGAATGCGGTAAAGAAAAGGTGTGGAGAAATGGCGCCATAGAAGGAGAAGAAGACAAAGAACAGCGAGCCGCGTGAGAACAATCGGATAAAGAAAAAGAAAAAAAAAGAAAAGCCGACGGGAGGAAAACTCAATAATAACACGCGGAAATTTAATTCCGTTCGCCTTTTATTGGGTTTCTACGACGTTTCGTTACCAGTAAAGTCACGTCTTCCTTTTTTTCTTTTTTTTATCATCAGTTCTCCGGTTCAACCTCCAAAATGTCGACTGTTCTTTGGTATGTCATGTTCCGAAGAACGACCAGGTCGCTAATGATCATTGGGGTCAAAAGAGAGAACAGAGGGCGATGGGAAGAGAAGAAAAATAAATAAAAGTGGACTTTTTGAAGGACAGATGTGGGGTGGTGGTTTTCTGATCGGGGTCAAACTGTTTTACTGATAACTGGCGGGCGCTAAAATTAAATTATTTTGAAAAGTGGTTTTTTCAAGAAATTATGAAAATTTCAAGTGTTTTGGAGACTGGGAACCCTTGAATTTTAAAATTGAAAAAAAATTTTCTTTGAAATTTGCACCGCACGGGTTACTGTATGCGCTGGAAATTTGTGACACCATCACGGCAAAATGCACATTTTCAGTTTTTTTTTTCTTTTTTAAAATAAATGTTTCATATTTTTAATGTATTTTTCACTATTTTTCACTTTCAAAATTGGTGAATTTCCGAATAAATAATTTACTTTTTTTTAGAAAGAATAAATATAAAGCTTTCGAATTTTTGCAAAACTTGCAGAGCAATAAATGAAGCTGATTACACAAAACTTGTGACGACTTCTAGAAAAAAAAGAAAAAGAGCGAGAAAGTTTTTCGTTTGAAAGGGAAATATCCAAAAAGAAATGTGAGCCCAAATGGCAGGCTCTCAAGCAGAAAATATTCTCACAGTAGACGAAAAAAACAAAAAAAGTGGAATAGAAGCGATTTCGCGCACTCCCCCATCTTTTTCTCCACACACAGACACAAAAAGTCCCTTCTATTTTATTCTTCAAACGCTTCTTCTTCTTCTTTTTTTCTTCTTCTCCTCGTCTCCTTGGATTTCGGAAACCGAGTGAATAAATAGCATGAGAAAATAGGAGAGGGCGCCAGTGAGAAGGAGGGAAAAGCGCAGGAGAAGATGGCTGCCTGGGGACAACCGGAGGCACCGACTGAAATATAGGCACAGACGAGAGGCGGGGCACTCTCTCCTCCGCGAGGCCACGCCCATTTGCCGGTGGAGCGCCGTTGCGATGGGGGTTCTCTGGTGTGTAGAGATAAGGGAGGAAGAGGAGGGGAGCGCGCGAATTTTGAATTGCGTCTCTTTTCTCTTCAAAATTGTTTCTTAAATTTGAAATTATTATTTTTCAGATGTCAGAAGATGCGCTACGAATCACCAACACAGTAGCGAAGCTCCAGAAAGAATTTAAATGTGGAATATGGTATTTTTTATATTTCCTAGCTTTTTTCAATTTGCAATTTCAGCTGCTCGACATTCAAAGATCCAATTCTATCAACATGCTACCATATATTCTGCCGCTCGTGTATGAATGCGTGCTTCGAGCGAAAACGAAAAGTCCAGTGTCCGATATGTCGAACAGTTCTGGATAAACGAAGTTGTCGAGACTCGTATCAAATCACAATGGCCGTACAAAACTATTTAAAACTGTCGAACGCTTTTAAGCAGGATATCGAGAATATGAACACGTTTCGAGCTCTGCCACCAGAGAAAGTGTTTATGGAGAGTCAGGCGCCTCTAGATGTCACAATTATTCCGGAGAACGATGGAAAGAGATGTGCTCCTGATTTTGCTATTCCCCTGTTGCCTGTAGTAAGGATCAGAAATCAGGGAGCTTTTTATGCAATTTTTTTACAGAGACGAAAAAGAACGAGTCGCCCTTCCCTACCAGAAGAACCTACAACTTCAGCGGCTCCTCCGGCTCCCGAACCTAGCTTTTTCGCAGCTCCAGCCCCTCCAACGACCTCGGAAGCAAAAACTGTACCGAAAGAAGCAAAAAAGCGAAAAAAAGACGCGGAAACCTCTACAGACGCATGGAAAATCATCCCATCGGAACTGCGAACTGTCGATATAGAAGAGCACATAGCCACGATACGACGTCAGTTTTATAGAGGAACGTCCATTGATTTCAGCTAATAATTTACAGAAAATGAGGCGAGCGTCGACGAGATTGATGCACTTTTCCAACTCATTCCGTCGATGAGACAGTTCCTTCAAAAGGTTCGAATGAAGCTAATTTTCGTTAAAGTTTTCTCAGAAATCAGTTCTAGTAGTGCTAAAAATCAATTTGAAGATCGAAAAGAAGCTTTTTGTATTGAAAAAACCTTCAATTTTCTGAAAAATCCAGATTTTTTACCCTATTGCGAAATTTTTTAATAATTTAAAAAGCTGTCGGAAAGTAACAAATTCCAGATTTCTGTAGTTTGTGGGCTAGATTTTGTCAAAAAAATCGTTTTTCGTCGTTGTAATCAAATCAAATAGATCAAAAAGTGGCTAAATATTGTCTAGATGCTCGGAAAAGATTTGTAAATCAAAAAGCTCAGATTATACTTTTCCGAGAAAGTTTTAGAAATAGAAAAGATGAAGAAAAAGACAGAATCTACTGTTAAATTCATTTTTTTCATCAAAATCCTTAGTTTTTGCTCCAGAAATCTCATTTTTGCAACTCATTTTGCTCTTCGATTTTTCTGTAGGAATCTGAATTGAAGGCCATTTTTCAGGGGTCAAAACACGTGTGAATATGCTTTTTCTCGCCTTTTCAGACAAAGAATCTTACTTTTCCTTTACCTTTCCAGCCAAATTTCCAGTTTTCAGAGTATTGCGAAATAGTTTTAAAAATTAAAAACTTGTCGGAATCCCTTTTTTCAACGTGAATTTTTATTATTTTTCGTCTATTTGAAGTTCAAGATTCCCGTAATCCAAAAATATTGACAGAATCTGAATAAAATCCAAAAAATATATAAATTATCATATTTTCAGAATGCGAACCTTCTGGTGGAAAAACTCGGCGTCGCTGGTTCATCAGATGCAAATAAAAAACACAAAAAACATTCTGATAAAAGAGTGTCATTTGCGAATAGTCAAGAACTGGAGAAGCATCGTTATCTCGAGCCAGAAGCTCCAGAAGAAGAGATTCCTGAAGTGAGGCGGCCAGTGAAGAGAGAAGTGGATGAAGTTGTAGAGGATTCTGAGGAAGAAGAAGAGAAAAAGGATGATGATACTCAACCGATGGAAGTGGATCATGTGGCAGATGTCAAAATGGAATCTCCGGCGCCTGAAGTCTCCGCCAAAGTAGATGAGATAGCCGAGAAGCTGTCCGGATTGCCGAAGAACATCGTGTGCTCCAGAATACATAACGACGAGGACGAAGTAGTGGGCCTTCTTAATCAATCAGAATGAATCTAAATCCCATCTATTTTCCAGGAGCTCCTCAGCGATTTCTATCACAAATTCCTGTCGACAGAGTGCAGATTCTCGGAAGACGTCAACCCGTACACGACTCATTTGGTTATGATGAATAGTGGTTTGTCCAAAAGAAAATATGAAATCTTTAGTTTTCCTTGTAGAAGGCTCATCAATTCCCCAGAAATCCACAGCATATCTGCAAGCGATCGCCCGGAAATGTGTGATCCTGGGACGGCAATGGCTCGTCGATTGTCTCAAAGCTGGACGTTTATTGAGAGAGGTAAGGATCCGGAAAATGTTCCGATGGGGGGCAACAAATGGTCTGATTGTATAATTTCAATGATAAGAACTCTCTTGTGCGATCTGTGATTCTAATCAGTCGATTCACGTGAATGAGAACTCGCAACTCTCGCCAAAAGGAATTCAAAAAACACTCAGAAACCATTCTTATCTAATCACCATGTGTTCTCTGGGTTGATTTTTGGAGAAGAACTGGAAATGTTTATTTATTTTTATTGAAATGGTTTTTAGAATGAACAGAACTCGAAAAACGAGCAAAAAATGGGGTGACAAAGGAAAATGGTCATATTTTCAGACGGACTACATGATCACCACGTGCACCTCCCCAATCGGCGCCCCAGTCACCAGGAACCCGGTCATCGGATGGATTCGATCGAGAGCCGATGAGCAAGGAAAACTATTCGAAGGATGTCGATTCATGATTCTCCGAAGATTCACAATGAATCCCTACTTTGACTACAAACAACTCATCGAGCTGGTGACACTCTGTGGTGGGGAGATTCTGAGTTCCTATGAGAAATCATCTCCAGAAAAGCTCTACATTATCTTTTCGAAACATTCGAAAGCGATTGAAGAGTCGAAAAGAATGGAGGAAATACACAAATGTCAAGTGGTGACGATGGAATGGGTTCTGGATTCGATCAGCGAATATTCTATCCTTCCAACGGACACGTATAAGGCTGTCGATTCGATTGGAGAACAAGAGAATTAGTCTTTCTAGTATTTTTATAATTTCTTTTTCTGTCTGTATAATTCATGAAATTTCGCATTCTAATTCTTGGAGACGCAGGGATATGTGCACGAGGTGTCTGCACCCTCTGCACTCTTTTCATAACTTTTGGCGCGCTTTTTTTGTTTTTTTCTCTGGTTTATTCGTATTCGTTCTCTTTTATTTTTTCTTGTTTTTTGAATTAATTCCTTTAAAAACCCTCTTCCAGGTGAATTATGTGCGAGATTCCGATTCGATTCGTGGATCCAAACGAATCCACAATCATTCGAGACAGAAGTCTCATCGCCAAGATCCCATTGATTGTCAGAAGCATCGAGATGACGGTGATTCCGGATTCAAGAGGATTTAAACAACTATTTTTTCAGTATCCCGATTGGAAAACCACTGATTTCGTTATCAATGATCCAATCCTCATTCCATTCGCCAAGAAGCCAACCGAATTCCTTCTCAACCATGTCCGGAAGTACGAGGCTCCGGAAGAGAAGTCCGATAAGCTCCTCGTCAATAACAGTGAGTATTCGGAGGCGAAGGAGCAGGAAATCGATTTCCTTCTGGATGTGATGTCAGTTGCCACGTATTTGGAATGCGACGCTTTCCACGAGGCAATCGGATTCGTCGTCGCCAAGAAGCTGAATGGATTGAGTGTTGAGGAGATCGGGGAGGTCTTGAATCACAAGGTGATCCCGAAAGGATCCGACGAAGAGAACTGGATGAAGATCAAGGGGGATTCATAGGTGATAAATGGTGTATTTTCTGCTCTTTTCGACTGTTTTTACGGAAATTAAATTTTTTTATGGAACGCTTAAAGAGAAAAAAAGGAAAATGATATCCATCCGGATCGGAGTCTTCTAGACGAAGCAACCTGAAAAATATTAAAATATAGAGAAAAGGTTGAGCAACCCTTTCGAACGATTTGAAAAATATAAAATTATGGAAAAAAAGTTTAGTACGAGAAAATACAGTAACAACAACGGGATATTTACAAAAAATGGTGAACAGGAAAAGAAAAAAGGGAACAAATATATCTAATTAATTACAATTCTATCTTTACAATTCCGAGTTTTCGATTCATAAATTCAAGAAAATCCCTTTTGAATTCGTCATAATAGGGATAAGTTACCAGCCGATCCCTAATCCATTTCGACACTCTCGGCTGCTTTCCTCCTAACCTCCTATCGATCATCAGAATCGCTGCCCAGTCATCCTTGTTTCCAAAAGCTCTTCCAAGAGCCAGATTCATTGGCCGGAAGGCGTGTGTAGCATACCAATCGCCTTTCCTATTGATTTTGTTATTGTAAGACTTCTTGGCCTTGATCTGATCATCGTGAATATCCGCGTAAGGGACTCCAATTGAGATGACGACTCGAGCACGATCATTGGCGAATGCCACTCCTTCGGAGAATTTTCCTCGGATCACTGCGAATATCAAGGTTCCATTTTTTCCAGGATTCGATATGATTGAATCCAATCTTCTCATCAAAAAGGCCGGATCGGTGTCTCGTTTTTCGAACATGACCACCTTCTTCTTCTCGATTTTTTCGATGATTTTCTTTTTTTGCAGATATCTTTTTATTCCTTCGAGTACACGATAACTGGGGAGGAAGCAGAGAATTCCAGCCGGAGTGTTGTCACAAACGAATCTGGAAATCATATTCCTTCAATTTATTTAAAAAAAGATAAAAACCTACTGAATAATTTCTCCAACATCTGGATAAACGTTGGAATTCCATGAAGTCATCATATAAGTGCATTCAATCTCCTTCCCACTTGGACCTTTCGTCAAGACACCTGCGAAAATATTCTCCGGTGGAATCTCTGATTCTCCTTCTACTTTATTCGGAAATTCTGTTCCTAGCTCTTCTTCCAGTTCATTCATCGGAATTAATGATTCAGAAGAGAGGATCACTGATCTGGATTCTCTGAAAGCGTCGGAAAAGGCGATGGAAGAGCTCGTGCACAACAAGTTGAGAGATGTCTTGTAGCCTTCGTGAAGGGCTTTGTGATTAGTTTTGAATGGGATCTCCTCGTTTTTCATCGCTTCAGAAGTTGAAGATGTCGATGGGCTACTATCCAAAATGAATGGTTTTTTGATTCGATCATAACTGATATTCAATCTATACGAAGACTGCCATTGTTCAATTCCGAAGCATGATTGGAAGTATATCCATTTTTCAATGCAAGAAATAGCCGTATCGCTGGGTCTAAACATCTCCAAATGACGCGATTCACTATCTTTCATCTCGGAAATCGTTTCGAATGACTTCTGGAATAAAACTGAATCATGCAGGTATTCTGATCTTTTTTACCTTTATCAGCGTATATTTCGGAGATTCTGGAGGCAAAAATAGATAAATTCCAATTGAAAAATCATTCAAATAAGCGAATAGTTCCTCTGAAGTCAAGCCTTTTCCTCGACGTGCCACTCGACAGAACAAGTACATTATTTCACGAGAAAGAGTCTCTAGGAACTGAAGATGCACGTGAAAATCTTTCAGTATGGCCAGATTCTCATTTTCAGCGACATCCACGTGCTTCTTGATCATTTCCTCGGCTTCGATTCGTTTAGAACGAAAAGAGAAGACAGTTTCATCGAGTTCCTGTTCTGAAAACGAGAAACTGGCTGCTTCTCGACACGCTTCCTCGAGATGATGTGCATCGTCAAGAATCACAATTGCATCTTCCAAATGCACTTCTGAAGAATTTCGAATCAATGGATCAACGAGATAAAGGAAAGGGCAGAAAATGAGATCAGCGTCTTGAGTCAGAACTCGATTCGTTGTGTAATATGGGCAGATGGAGGGAGATGAGGCGGTGAAGGTTTTAACAAGATCCTCCATATCGAAAACATCTGATCCCTGGAAACAACACTATTTCGATAGGATTAGAGGGAATTTCTTACGTTTTCTAAAAGATGCTGCCTCATCATTTCCGCTTTTTCGAATCGCGGCCTCATCGCAGTTTTAAAGGGACATCCGCTCTGGAGAAAGAGATAATAATTAGAAAAATATACTATTTTAAATAGGAGAACTCACTCCATTATCTCCATTAATCTTTTTACAATAACTAGAGAGATCCGCTTGTTTTTTAGCTTCAGAATTGATGCAAAGGTGTTTTCGACTTCCGAGAATCGTGTGTCTGTAAGAAAATCGTTTTATCTAGTTGTTCCCTTCTCACGATACTTGATAACATTCGCATATGGAAGAAGAGCGAATTCCTTGACAACTTGCGCGATTTGTTTGTGAGATTGGGTTCCGTAGTAGATGCGGACGCGTCTGGAAAATTCTTTTTGTCAGGGAAACCTTTAAAATGCACTTACGGTAAACACGAGCATTCTGGTTTCTCCTCCACTTCTTCTTTCTTCGGATTTGTATCAAGTAACACTAATGGAGGCTCATCTAGACAGGAATCACCACATTCTGCAAATAAAAATAATCTTTCTATGACAAATGGTTTGTTTACATACCATTAACCTCTTGCTTCACTTCTTTTTCGAAAACTGGCTTCACATCTCTCCCTAAGTCTTCTGAATCTTCCGGCACTCCATGAATCGGACATTTCTCCATCGCCGCTCGCTTTTCCTCATTGTATTGTTGAAGCCATGCACACGTGGCGCTTAGCAGAGACACCGTTTTCCCATTTCCTGCTGGAAATTCACAGAGCATATTTTCTTTTCTCTTGACTGCTTCCAGGATTCTTTCCATCATTTTTCTTTGGCCAGAGGACAAAGAGAATCCACGCGACAATCGAACAGGGACATTCTCTATTATTGTTTCATCATAACTTTCGATTTGCAGTCGTTTTCGTTTTATATTTTTTGTATTCTGTGAGATATTCTTCTGCGCTGCGTCCCCTGCTCCAAAACGCGAAGTGTTGTTGTTTTTGTCTGTTGAATTCGACGATGATTGCATTTTTATTTTAACATCGATGTTTTATCTGAAACTAGTTTCAAATTTGTAAAACTGGAACTGAATCAATGGTGCTAACAAAACAAGGTTTCAAGTAATCATTTTTAGCGAAAATAAATTCGGTTTTCTCGTTGTTTTTTCCTCTGAAACGGATACATTTTCCAGGGAGAAATAGAATTCCTGGAACCTCAGAGGGTTTGTAAAGCAATTTCATGCCCGGAAGGTGCGCATGACAGGCGGCGTACGGGCGCCCGCGAGCTGGCAAAAGCGCATTGTACTACCAAGAAGAAAAGCAAGCGTGCTCGATTGCAATGCGAGGTCTTGCAGCGATTACAAAACTATCGACCGTAACCTTAGAAATAATTTATTATATTCACATTCACGAGGCCGTGAGCCCTCGCTTAAAGGCGCAGAGGCAAATTTCCAAGGTGCATTGCAAGGTCTCGCCACGTGAATAATTTTTCTCAGTGTTAAATAATTCTTTTTCGCGACAAGACCTGAAAACATTTGCTTTTGCACCTTTAACCGAGGGCTCATGGCCTCGCGGGTGGATAGTAATTATTTTCGCCCGCGAATTGTTTTCATTTTAAATTATTTTACATTTAGTGAGAAATTCACTTTGAGCGTTGTGTGGCGCAATTTTTGCCATTTTTGTTACACGAATTGCGGAGTTAAATTTGTAATATTTATAAAATAAGAAAAATCGGTAAAACAATGGACCTGTTAAATTATAGCAAGCCTTTCATTCATCGAGGTGATTCTGGTAGTGACGAACGAGTTCCGGCGCATCCGCACACTTCTCCTCGCATATGACACACTCCCACTTTGGGGGTTCCACATTGAAATTTGGTTGGTTTTCTTGAGAACTCAGAGTCGGCATGGAAATCGAATGACTTCCGACTGAAGAAGAAGTCGATTCATTGATTCTAGGAGGAAGCGATGAAGAACGCTGAAAATAAATAATAAATGAAGCTTACAATCATTTGGAACACTAGGATTCTACTCACTTTCGATTTTTCGATGAAAATGCGGAGCTGTCGGGATTTAAATTTGGGATCGATACCGACCATTACTGAAAAAATTAAATTACGCAGGGATGAAACGAAATCGGTCAATATCTTTGGAAAAAAATGAAACATCACGGGGAAAGATCCACAAAATGTCATCATTCATATTTTAGGCGGCCAATAATTGAGAGTTTCTGTGGTAAGAAGATCAAATCCGTTTTATCCACCCTCTGGAAGTGAGTCTGAAGATGAAATTCTCTGCAATCTATGGACTTTCAGTCTGTTCTCTTTCCCACCATTCAGGATATTTAAACTCTCTGTTTTTCTTAATGCCGTTTCTATAGTTTTTACATCTTTATTATCAAAAAAAAAATGATCTGGTTTCAAAGAAGAGCTAGAGAATCTAGATTTATTCATTGTTCCACACAACCATGCAAAATGTTTTTTCTCCGAGTGTTCCATCATGAATAATTGTAGCCGTCGTTCCATCATTCCGTGTTATATCAAATCCTCCAGTTATTTCGATTACTCGACCACAGGGACTGAAATGAAACTCTGTGCATTAAAAAACGATTCACTCACCGTCTATAATCCCTTCTGAAATCATCTTCCTGTTGAATAACTGGTATTCCAGAGAATAAAACCTCCTGAACCATCACGTTCATATTAATGCTAACGTATCTCAACCACAAATTAGTAGTCATCCAATGCTTCAGAAATACATTCATTTCCATACTCGTTAGGATACTTCCACTTATATTTAACACCAAACAGTTGATATTTAACAAGTTGTCTATTGTTAACCAGTGACCCTTTTTCACTGACAAACAAGCTCCTCCAAACTCAAAACTGGTTTTAAAGTTCGGAGTGAGTTCCAAATTGAAATGAGCAATATCCATAAAACGACATTTGTCCAGAAGGTTTTCGGCTACTGTATCACTTGTATTTTTACATTCTGTCATGAAGTGGTAAAGTCTTTCCTGCCGATTCAAAATCCATTCCATCAATATCTGAGGAGCGTATGGCTTCAATAGAGAGTTTACATAAACACTATGAATATTATCGACTTCAAAAAACGAGCACAAATACTCGGAAACAGTTTTCAACCCTTCGATTTTGTCTTCAAAGAATAAATAGATAGAATATTCTTCTTCAGGTATTCTTTTTTCTAAACTTATCGGACAAAAAGAGTCACCGATTTCTACTGAATGGAGCATCTTCAACGTAGGTGATGTGATATAAAACCAAATATCTTCTTTTCTCCGATCATTAGAAATATGGATTCGTCCCTCGCGAATCAAGTAAATTGCGATCTTCATATCATCTCGTTTTGGACAGAACGCTTTGATCAATCTGCGAGTTCTTTTTGAACACATTGATAACATCGTTCTGAAATAATAGGATTACAGTGATCAAAAAGCTCTAAAATGCTCAATTCAAAAGCAGTCTTTAGGCACCTATACTACCCAACTCAAAAATTCATGAGTTTTTGAAACGGGTTACGGTAAATACGGTAGTTTTAAAAATATCGGAAATATACGAATTCCGGCTTGGGAAGGTAATCTTTGGCGCTTTACTATATTGCGAAGAAACTTAGAATTTTTAAGATTACGGTAGCTCAGTTAGCGAAATCAGGAAACAACAAGTTTCCGGAAAATGCCAGAAACTTCTCGAACTAATCTATATTTCCGAAATGTTATAACTTTTCAGAGGCATTGATCATTTAATATAAAAGATGCATTTCGTTTGAAACTCAGAAAAAACCAATTACAAAAACTGAAAACAGAAAAGCTTAGGATGCTCATAAACTATCAGAATACTTTATTTTGAAATGATTAGTTGATTTTTTTTTAATTTTTAAACAACAAAAATAATTGAAAACTTACATTTCAACTAGAGACAACATATTCATTACTTCTGAAATTACCAGTGTTGGAAATCGAAGAAATGCAAATCGATCCATTTGGAGAGGGTGACAAAGAGAAGACAATAGAGATGTAGAAGAATAAGGGTGACCGAGTGTGTCTCCTCCATTCACCAACTGTTACCGTATTCTAGAACTAAATGATTTCCCAAAAGCAAAAGAGATTGAAAGAAAGATACAATCGCTCCGGTAAATCCACTTGGTTCTAATTCGAAAAAAACGGGGCTCTGACAGGTCAGTATTAGATTCGACTACAACCTAATCAGACTCAACTTTTGTCAAATCTGGTCCATCTTCAGCTGATCAAACTCGAGTGAAAAATGAGCTTGACTTTCCGTTTTGAAGTTATTCTGACCAATTTAGACCCGAAAGATCGCTGATCCGGTAATTTGGATTCCCAAATTAGATTTGAGTGTAACCAAAAACTTAAACGATTTTTCAGAACACTTTTCACAGCCGAAATCAATGGAACCAATGAAAAAATTTAGTTCAAGAAAAAAAATTATTCATTATGCCACACAACCATGCAAAATGTAATTTCTCCATCATGAGTAATTGTAGCCATCGTTCCATCATTCCGTGTTATATCAAACCCACCAGTTATTTCAATTACTCGACCACAGGGACTGAAATGAGAGTATATTCATTGAAAAAAGTATTTACGTATGAACGTATGAACGTATGAAGTATGAAAAAAGTATTTAAAAAAGTATTCACTCACCGTCTATAATCCCTTCTAAAATCATCTTCCTGTTGAATAACTGGTATTCCAGAGAATAAAACATGGGGAACCATCACGTTCATATCAATACTGACGTATCTCAACCACAAATTAGAAGTCATCCAATGTTTTAAAAATGAGTTCATTCCTACATTCAATAGAATACTTCCTCTCACTTCCAACTCCAAACAGTTTATACTCAACAAGTTATCTAATGTGAACCATTGAGCCTGTTTCAATATAAATGATGCTCCTTCAAAACTAAAATCGGTTTGGAATACTGGAGTGACTTTTAGATCCAAATGAGCTATATCCATGAAACGGCATTTGTCCAGAAGATATTTGGCTACTGTATCACTTGTATTCTCACATATTATTATGACATCGTGAAGTCTTTCTTGCCGGTTAAAAATCCATTCGATTATTATCTGGGGAGCCTGCGGGTTTTCCTTAGAATTCACATGAACACTATTAATATTATTGATTTTGAAAAATGAGCACAAATAGTCGGAAACAGTTTTCAATCCCTCGATTTTGTCTTCAAAGAATAAATTGATCAAATATTCTTCTTCGTTTCTTTCGATACTCATTGGACAATCTGAGTCTCCGATTTTCACTGAATGGAACATATCCAACATGGGTTCTGTGATATAAAACCAAATATCTCCATCTTCTTGATCACTAGAAATATTAATTCGACCCTCTTTTTCAAAGAACACTTCAATCTTCAGATCATCTCGTTTTGGACAGGACGCTTTGATCAATCTGTGAGTTCTTTTTGAACACATTGATAACATTGTTCTGAAATGGAATATTTATGAGCGATAATACACAATAAAAGACTACGGTAGCTCAGTTAGAGCATCCGGAAATTCCGCTTCACTAGAAATATTCGGAATTAGAATTCCCATCAGAAAAAAGGATTTCATATGTCCGATAATCTTCTAGCAATCAGGAACCTACCAGTTTCCGGAACATATCAGAATAAAATATTTCAAAATTACTAGTTGAATTTTTTTGATTTCAAAACAATAAAAATAATTGAAAACTTACATTTCAACTAGAGACAACATCATCATTACTTCTGAAATTACCACTGTTGGAAATCGAAGAAATGCGAATCGATCCATTTAGAGAGAGTGACAGAAAGAAGACAATAGATGTAAAAGACTGATGGTGACCGAGTGTATCTATTCACCATCTGTTACCGTAAGAACTATTACCGTATTCCCCAAAGGCAAGAGAGATTGAAAGAGAGAAAGAGAGATGGACAGCCGAAAGAGAGGAAAATAAATAGAGCATGAGAAACTACAGTATCCAACAGGTGCAATACTTTGCCAACATATAGCAGTTATTCCTATTTATTGAAATATTATTCCTTCATTTTCTGTTTTTTTTTCTATAATGTGTCCAGCAGAAATCAATGACCGAAATCAAAATAGAATAATTCTTACAGCCCGAAGAATTCAATCGAACCAACAGCAAAAATTTAGTCAAACAAAAATTATCATTCATTATTCCACACAACCATGCAAAAAGTTATTTCTCCGAGTGTTCCATCATGAATAATTGTAGCCATTGTTCCATCATTCCGTGTTATATCAAATCCTCCAGTTATTTCGATTACTCGACCACATGGACTGAAATGAAGCTACATGCATTAAATGAAAACTGATTACCGTAAAACCTGTACCCAGTTATTCAACTTTAGCAACATGTGTCTCGGTTCCCAATAATGATATAGAAAAGTGGTCAACTGATAAAGTGTTTCTTTTGATCTGAGCAACATTTTGTTAGTTGATCACTTTTCACCATTTTTATTGGGAACAGAGATAAATGGTGCTAAAGTTAGGTGACAAGACTATTACACGTCTTTTGAGATTCACTCACCGTCTATAATCCCTTCTATAATCATTTGGCTGTTGGATAACTGGTATTTCAGAGAATAAAAATCTCGGAATCAATATGTTCATATCAATGCTGACGTATCTCAACCACAGATTAGTAGTCATCCAATGCTTTAGAAATACATTCGTATCTAAATTCAATATTTTGCTCCCTCTCACTTCCAATTCCAAACAGTTTATATTCAACAAGTTATTTAATCTTAACCAGTGACACTGTGACAATGACAAACTAGCTCCTCCAAACTCAAAAGTGGTTTTGAAGTTTGGAGGCAGTTTCAAATTGAAATGAGCTATATCCATGAAACGACATTTGTCCAGAAGATATTTGGCTACTGTACCACTTGTATTTTCACATTCTATCGTAAAATCATAAAGTCTTTCCTGCCGGTTAAAAATCCATTCCATTAACAATTGTGGACCGTATGGGTTCCACAGAGAAGTTAAATAAACACTATGAATATTATTGACTTCAAAAAACGAGCAAAAATACTCGGAGACTATCTTCAATCCTTCGATTACGTCTTCGAAGAATAAATAGATAGAATATTCTTCTCCGTTCCTTTCTATACTTATTGGACAATCTGAGTCTCCGATTTTCACTGAACGGAGCATATTCAACATGGGTTCTGTGATATAAAACCAGACATCTTCTTTTCCCCGATCACTAGAAATATTGATTCGGCTCTCTCTAATTAAGTACACTGCCACATTCAGATCACTTCGTTTAGGACAATACGCTTTGATGAATTTCCGAGTTCTCTTCGAACACATTGATAGCGTTGTTCTGAAATGGAAAATAATTAAGAGTGAAAATACATCATTTCTATACTTTATAGCTGATTCTTTTTTATTATTGAACGACAAAAATAATTGAAAACTTACATTTCAAATAAAGAAAACATCTTCATTACTTCTGAAATTACCACTGTTGGAAATCGAAGAAGGGCGAATCGATTCATTTGGAGAGAGTGACAGATAGAAGACGTAAAGAATAGGGTGAATGAGTAAGAGTGTGTCTATTCACCATCTGGATACTGTCACCGTAAGAATACTCTAAATGAAGTGATGCCCCAAACATCGAAATTGTTACTCTGTGTTTTATGGAATTTTAAAATTTTCAATTCAAGTTTTTTTTCTTTTTCAATTCATTAAAATTTTTGTTCCCAGTTTTTTATTTTGTCGAGTTCTGCAGAACGTTCTGTTATTCAGATCTGTTCTTTTCTTCAATATCTACGATGCTTCGTTTCCCGCTTTGCATGTAGTTTAGCAGTTGGTAAATCGCCGTTCTTCCCTTGTTCCGCCGAAAAACCTCTTTTACATTTTTTTTGCAGAAAAAATCACATTTTTCTTGAAAAATCCGCTAGTTTATGACAATTTCCTACGAAGTAATTTGATTAAATTCTTTTCAATTAAATGTTTATAGCCAAAATCAATGGAGCCAACAGAAGAAGGCTTTTACAGCTTCTCGAGTCAAAACTCGCGTGAATTGACTGAAGAGGACAACGAAAAGCTCGCGAAACAGGTACTTTTTCTGAAAAATCTGCAAGAAAAAGAGATTTTCAGACAAATATAAGTGATTTCAAGGAGAGAAAATTGGAATTGGAGGCGCGGAAGAACTGGGATAAATTCTATAATCGAAATAAAAATAATTTTTTCAAAGATAGGAATTGGAGTTCTGAAGACCTGAAAATCATTTGTCCCGATATCGATTTCGAGGTTTTATTCCTAATTTCACTGAAATTTTCTCAAAAAATATTTTTCAGAAAGAAATAAAGTATCTGGAGGCGGGATGTGGAGTCGGAAACATGCTTTTCCCATTGGTCGCAGAGATTCCGAAACTAAAACTTTTCGCGTTTGATTTCTCGGATAACGCTGTCAAAATGTTAGAAGAAAGAGCGAAAGAACTCGGAGTAAGAAATATTCAGTTAATCAGAAACAATAAAACAATTTCCAGCTCCCTGTCGCCACCGCCGTCGTCGATCTTTCAATTCCATCGATTTCATCGCCATTTGAAGAGCAAGTCGATCTGGCTACACTTATTTTCGTTCTTTCTGCAATTCATCCCGATAAAATGCAGATTGCTGCGGAGAATATGAGAAATCTTGTAAAAGTAGGCAATTTTTATTTTTAAATCCTAAAAAATCATGTTTCAGATCGGCGGATCTGTTGTTGTCCGTGACTACGGAATAAATGATCACGCGATGATTCGTTTCGGTCGAGAAGCTCGAATTTCCGATCGATTCTATGTTCGACAAGACGGAACGCGAGCGTATTACTTTGATTTGGAGGAGCTTTGCGGAATATTCGAGAAAGCGGGATTCCGATGCGAACGGAAGGAGTATCTGCATAGAATGACGATAAATCATCAGAAGAATCTGAAAGCGCCCAGGATATTCGTTCAGGCTCGGTTTATTCGAGAAAATTAAATTTTTGTAGTGATTGTTGTTTTTATTTTGTTGATATCATAATAAAAACTTGTTCTCGTTTTCAAAAAATTCAAAAAAAAATTATTTTCACTTCCTTTTCGAATAATGCTCCCCATCCATTTCTCTCAACGTCTTCGCCGCAATTTCGGGCGAAATGTCTCTCTGTTTTTCAGCAAAAACTTCGTAACCAGCCAAGAACTTGGGGACGGTAGCGGAGCGAAGGAGCGGTGGGAAGAAGGACAAATGGAGCTGCCAAAATGAGCAATCTTCGGAGAGAAATGATCCAGTCGGTGCTCCAGACCATCCCATCATATAGGGAAAAGAGCATTCGAAGAGGTTATCGTACTTTATCAGAAGGGCACGAAGAATTGAAGACAGCGATTGTTTTTCGGTCTGAAAATCTGATTTTTTTACGTGGCTTTTTAAAAATTTCGTTTTCGCTGCGAGACCCGGTGCGCGACATTTTTCTATGCTCCTTTCGCTTAACGCTACAAAATCTCAACGTGGGTTCTCAGGCCTCTACTTATTATTCTGAAAACAATGTCTGCCCTCTCTCTTAAATTGGGGTTCCCGAAGTTCGACATTTTTTGTGCGTGTGTATGTGTGTGTGTGTGACCGCATGTCCGAAGCAGTTTCTCAGCTCCCACCTGACCGATTTTCATAATTATTTGACCAAAAGATAGGAAAAGTTCACCACTACTTGCCCGTCTTTTCCGATTTCAAAAATTTAATTTTTGGAATTTTCTACGGCCATTTTAGTGGTTTTTCAGCACTAAATTTTCACCTTCCCAGGGGCAAAGTGGTCGTCTCTACACGTAAACAATAGTGGCCAACGCGAGCCCGTTTCAATGTCGGGCGCTGCATTTCTATAGGTCCCCGTCTCTGATCGCGCGCGCGAGGCGATATGAAAATGGAAAAATGGCTTAGTGGGTTATTAAAAACAGTGAAAAAACAGTTTTTTGGAAGAATTGTCCATGATTAAAGTGATTTGAATACAAAAAGCTCAACACGCGGAACGCGTCTGGCCTGGCCGCCGGAACGAGCGGAGCGAGTGATGGCGGTCAGGCTAGTCTGACCTCATTCAAATCAGTGAACCGTTCCACGTGTCGATTCGGAAGCAACATCGTTTCAAACGGCCAAAACGCCCAATACGGAACCAGCCACGTCCAGTGCTCATTTCTCATTATATTCCTCTCGTTTTTCGTCATTTCTTGATCCAAATAATCGAGAAGCAATACTTTTCGATTCTTCTCGAAATATTTCTGAATTTATCTTTATTTTTCTTCAATTTTTAGTCAACGGAACCTTCTGACTCTCATGTTTTTTCTGTGGAATCGACGGTAAATAATTGGAAGCCCATAACTGTCCATGCGGGTGCATATTCGAACATCCGACCACCGCTCCACGATTTTCGAATATTTGAACCCATTCGTATTTCGGATTCAGTTCCACGTATTGCTGATTCCATATGTCGATTACGGTACGCACCTAGGACAAGATACGGTGCTCAGAGAGCTACAGGGATCCTTACTTCTTCTAGATTCATGATAGCCAACGTCAACTGACTGTCGGGATGATAACAGATCACTTTGCATACTCCACGAACCTCTTTTTGTTTGAATAAATCCGAGTCTTCTGGAATTTCCGCTTTATTGAGAACCCTTGCGTTTAAAGGAGCATTGCAAAATGTCAAGCTTGGGTTTCGCAGCGAAAATCGGTCTACTGTAAGTTTTAATATTTTTTTGGAAGTGTTTTTTGCTATTTTTCGCAACAAATTGTTGTTTTTCTTCAATTTTCGTTGAAAATATCAATTAATATCTGTATTTTTCAATAAAATATTGAAGCAAAACGACTTTTGGATGCGAAAAACAATAGTTTTTATAAAAATTAAATTATTTCGAATTTCGCTTCGAGACCCAAGCCGCCCCTATAAATCGCTCACCTTCTTCTCCAGCACAATCCTCGAATTCAGTAAAAGACGGAAAATCATTTTCAAAGACAAAAGTGCTCGTGTATTCTTCGTTGACAACTCCAGAAGACCTGACGCCTCCCGGAGCCAACTGATTCTTTTCGGAGCTCTTTTCCACGTTTCCTCCTGTGGATTTCTCGGTTTTTGCTCCTTGCCACGGTCGATTGATTCGATTAACAGCCACAATAATCCATTCGTCGATCAGCGGATTGTATCGTCGGAAATTGTTCTTTTTCGACATATTTCCCTGGAAAAGATCCTGAAATCACGAGAAAAAATCAAGAAAAAAAAACAAAAAAAAGAATGAAAATGGAATCAAAGTCCCTTTAAAAATGGTCATAAATATAACTATTAACTTTATTAGAACGTATCGTATTCAAATTCCAAAAGTGGAATTTCCACTACGAATTTGCATAATAATATATGCAAATACTCGAAATTTTGAATTGCAAAAAGATCGACAGACAGAGAAATGATGATGATTTTCAGAAACATTTGAATTTGACCTAATTGAGCTGTGAGCAAGAAGAAAATAGAATTTTGGGGAATGTAAAAAAAATATTAAATTACATATAAATTATTAAAAAAGAAAGAGAAAAACTGGAGACTAGAAAAAGAAAATTATTTCACTTTGAGCTGCTTCATCTTCGGTTGCTTAGCCTTCGCCTCTCTCTTCAATTCCTTCGCCTCCAATCGTTTCTGCCGATCCGGATCGTTCTCATCCATCAACTTCTGTTTCCTTTCTCTCGTCTTCTCCTCCTTTCTCGCCTGCGCAGCTTCTTGTCGGAATTGATGAGTCTGCTTCAGGAACGCATCTTCGAACTCTTTTCTTCTCCTCTCTGCCTTCTGTTTCGCATCTTTGCTCAACTTCATCTTCTTAACCTTATCCATCAAATAGAATACCAAATTGAAAATCTCGGTGACCGATTCCTCATCCTCTCCCAGCTGTTTCAGATTCAACGTCACAAACATGAATCTTTGTGGCTCTGGAAGTCGAGTATAAGACTCTCCATCGACAGGTTTTGGTCCAGTGAACTGATCAGAAATATGAATGAATTCGATGGCTTGCTCATGTCTTTTGAGAAGAGAAACAACTCCTGGGTCCAGAATCGAGTAGACGACCTCATTCTGATCTGCGTATAATTGCCAGTTGGCAGGCAGATTGAATTGTTGAGCCGCTTGTTTTCTTTCAGAGACGAAACTGTTCAAATCAAGCATTTCTTTGAAGTTCTTCGATGCTACTTTCTTCTCTCCGATAGCAAAAATCAGTGGATCCACGTCATTTCCAGTTTCTAGGCTCACTTTGATAGTCATTTTGTCAAAGGTTGGATCGAAGATGTTAAGGACACGGGACACAAGATCCTGACGTTTTATTGTTTTCATCTGAACAAAAAATTAATTTAAATCCGTTAAAATTTAGGTTTTTACCTGAATGAACAGAGAGTTAACGTTGACACGTCCAGTACACCAGGCGGAGAACGTCGAATCGGTGTCTCTTCTTAAACTTGGCTCCAGCTTCTCCAACTCAGTGGTTCCGTCGTCTCCGACCTAAAATTATCGGATTTAATGCGTAACTTTCAAGAAAACTTACCACAGCGAACTGCTCCTCTAAAACTGGTCGGCACATTTCGAAAACAGTGTTAGCAATCGTTGCGTTCGTTGTTTTTCCGACGATATAATTAAAAAGATAGATAAGAATGATGAGAACAACGATTCCTTCGACTTGATACGAAGCCCAATTCGAACGGAAATGTGCTGGGACATCGGTGAATTTTAATGGTTGAACTGGCGTTTGTTGGTCTTCGGTTTCCGTTTCTTTCGCTTTTTCTGTCTCTTCCTCTTGCTCGTCGACCACTCCAAAATCGTCGTCCTCAAAATCGTCTTTCTGAGAAAAAAACATTTTTTTCCTTCAGCATTTTTATATCTACCTGCTCCACGACAGGCGGTACAGCTTGTGTCTCTTCTTTTTTCACTTCAGGGGCTTCAGTCACCACGTTCTCCACAAATTCATCTTCAAACTCGGCAAACTCATTATCGTCTGTGTTCGCTGCAAACCCGCAGGCCAAAACGGCCATGAAAATGAAAATCCAAGTGATTTTCATGATGAAAATGGTTGAAATGACCCGGAATTGAGTGATTTATCTGGAAAATCAAAAAATTTGAAAACTTTTAAGTGAAAAATAAGAGAAATCGGGACAAATGTGCAAAAAGAACGCGAGAACTCAGTAATAGAACTGCAAAAATAATCGGTTAGTAATCTCCCGCCCCTTTTGCAGGCGGCGTGCACGCTTTTTGCAATAGCCCCGCACACTTTTCAGGTTTTGCTAATTTATTCAATTGGGGTTTTTCAAAATGAATTCTCGATTCAAAAGGATTTTCTGAGGATTTTCTGGAATAATAAAATACAAATACCATTTTTAAAACTTCTAAAACAATTATCAATCACTTGCGCGCTAGGAAAAACCAGAAATGTTTCGATAAGGAGAAAAGTGAAAAGGTGAAAGTTATGATATATAGCCTAAAACGCAGGTTTTGATGAAGGAATTGATTGTTTCGATTAGCTGTTTTCGCCAGAATTTCGTAGTTTTTCCCTAATCCCTTTCGAAAAACGGGCGGCATTTCCCCTTTTTTTGATGGTTTAGGGGCCATCAAAAGAGTTGAATGTTGAGTGATGATATCTCCCTTGAGAGAGAGAGAGAGAAAAGCTTCTCTTTCATAACCTCCGACTCTTTCGTTTTTTTTTTCATTCTGAATTCTTGATAGAAAGAGCTCTTTTTTTACCAAGTCTTAAAACTGGAAAGTCTGAAAATGCGCTCCAGTGAACGGTTAGGCGAGGCGAGATTTTTTAAATTTTTGTTTGAAAACGTGAATTTTTTTCACGTATTTTTCACGCTTTTTTCGTAAATAAAAATTTTTCACGTTTTTTCCAAATAAAAAAAAACGTGAAAATTTATTTCACGTAAATTCACGTTTGATACTCAGCCAACTCGCAGCGAATTTGAGTTATCACTAGAGCGCAGTTTCTAGGAACCAGATACCTATCCGGTCAGCCTCCATATATCCTTCTCCCCTCTTTCCAACTGTTCCGTTCCCCTCGCCCTCAAGTAACAAAAGTACCAACAGTCGACCCTTCTCTCTCTCTCTCTCTCTCTCTCTCTCTCTCTCTCTCTCTCTCTCTCTCTCTCTCTCTCTCTCTCTCTCTCTTTTCTCTTCTTCCATCTGAGTTTCCACTGATTCCATACTCTCTTCTACCATTAAACACACAAGGGCAGCAGTTGAAGGGAAGAAGGGACACAATGTGCTGCAGAGAGAGATGGCTACTAGTATATGTATGCACCAGATGTCTCCTCCTTCTCATCCCTCTGTTCCTCTCTTCGAAGGAAAGACTTTCCAATTTTGAATTTAAATACCAGAAGATTGTTATCGATTTGATGGATTGAGAGAGAGAGAGAGAGAGAGAGAGAGAGACGGAAGAAAGTGGGCGTGGGAAATCGTATGAGTCACTTTTCGATTTATTTTCCCTAAAGTTTTGAAATTATTTTTGTGTCTTCTATCAGTTTTTTATCTTCCTTAAAACCTTTTTCTCTCTTTCTGAAAATCCTGAAATAATTCGAGTCTTCGAACATCCCCCTGTAATAGAAAGGCACTGAGCTGCCTAATTCGGAACAAAACTTATTTTTTTTTGGATGAAAAAATATGAAAATTTGTTGATTTTTCTATCAAAGCCTACTGTATTTTTTGTGAATTTTTTTTGAAAGTTTCAAACCAAAAAAAGATTTTTTTCGATTTTTTAAAAATTTTTTCAAAATGTAATTTAATGAAATTCCCCTTTATTTTGAATGATTTTTATTGAAAAAAAGTTCTTTTGGATCGAAACAAATTGCAGGAATTCTTATTTTTCACTAAAAAATCAATTTGAGCGTACTGTATTTTTCAGTCCAATTCCTAGACAAAATGGCCTTTTTTAAAAGGATTTTTTTCAAATGTTTCCAAGAATAAAATTTCTCATAATTCCGTACCGTAAAGCCTCATTCCGACTGATTTTGACTTTAAAATTACCTTTTTCAAGTTAAAAAATGCTGAAATTCTATAATTTTTCCAATTGAAACCATTTCGAGCATACTGTATTTTTCATACCATTCTGATAAATTACGATAAGCCATTTCCTAGGTAAAATGGCATTTTTTCAGGTTTTTTTCAAAATTTCCAAAAATGAAATTCCTCGAAATTCGGTATCCTTCATTCTTCATTCAGGATTTCAAAACCCTACTCCCCAATCATTTTCCGTATCGGATCCCTTTCATTTCGCAATTCCTCTTCTCTCCCATCTCTCCCGGTCTCTGATGTCTGCCCTCCGAGGAGCTCATCTTTTTACTCTTTCTGCTTCTTGGCTTGGCAGAAGACTCTTCTGCAGGTGTAACCCATCTCTCTCTCTCTCTCTCTCTCTCTCTCTTCCGATCTTTTACACTTCTCTTCTTCCTCTTCCCTGCCCCATCGCCTACACGAAGAAGACATTGGCAGTTGTGGAATAGACGGAATCTCTCTCTCCTCCCGGGAGCACCCCCCAATCCGCCCACGTTCCGATGTGTTACTTTTATCGATTTTGGGAAAAAACTGTACTTTAGGACCCAGCTGACCTCATGAATATTGAATTATGTTTTTGAAATGACTCCTTTTCTTTTCACACGCTACCCTAAACAAACACCTTTTCTCTTTTTCTTCGGAGACAACCTACTACCCTTTTCACTTTTTCACACCTTTTAAAATGAGAAATCTACTCCCTTTTCCTCTCTTTTTCCCCCTTTACAATGTAATTTCAGTAAAACCTACCCCTTCGTGGCATCAAATGCCACCTTCAACACCACTGCTGCTCCTGGCAGCATGTCTCCTACCTCTAGCCTTAACAGCTGACTGGAAAACCGGAGAAGTGACCGGAAAGGTCGTCGAAAAATCCGAATTCCCTTGCTACAGTCTATCGAGAGACAATTACACTTGCTCAGCGTGTATTCAATTCCACGAGTCATGCGCCTGGTGCGGAGCTCCGGTTAGTAAGGGTTTTCAGCATATTTTTCAAACTCAATTTTTTGGAAATCTTTTGATTGTAATATGTTCTCCTCCTTTATAGGAGCCCATTCCCAAAATTTCAGAGAAAAATTTTTTCCCAGTCCTGAGTTAAGGACGTTTTTGTCCAAGACCTCAAATTTTCCCCCCAGCGGGGCTGGAAAAAAGCGGAGTGGGCGAAAGAAAGTTCGATCTGGGGACCACCAGAACGATAAACAAGCGCGCAGCCCACTCGGCCACACGGGCGGAGGGCGGCGCCCACCGAGACGAAGTATAAGAAACCGGTCTCGCATGCCACGCCTCTATTTTTCTATATCCCAGAAATTGGGTAGAAAAAATTAAAAAAAAAGTTCAATATACAGTATATAGTATTGGGTTCAGATGTTCGACGAAAAGAAGCCATACGCAAGGTGCGATAGCCGCGCTAAGCTGATGGAGCACGGATGCCCGGATAGTTATATTGAAGACCCTACGACAAAACTGGATATCACTGAAGACGATAAGCTCTCGGATCAAGGAGAAGTTGAATCAGAGGAGGAAGCTGTTCAGATTAAGCCACAGCAAATGTATGTGGAGATTCGGCCAAGTGAGTTTCCCCTTTTTTTGGTTTTGAATAATTTTTTCTTCTTTAGAATCACGAGTCCGGTTCAATGTGACTTACCGTCAGGCAGTCGACTATCCAGTTGATCTCTATTATTTAATGGATCTCTCCTATTCCATGAAAGATGACAAACAAAAGCTCTCGGAACTCGGAGACCTTCTCGCAGAGAGAATGAGAACCGTCACCAAGAATTTCCGACTTGGATTCGGTTCCTTCATTGACAAAAAACTCATGCCATTTATCGATCCGAGAATCGAAAAACAGTTATCCCCTTGTCCAACCCCTTGTGCAGAACCCTATGGATTCAAGCATCAAATGTCGTTGACAACGAACACGGCGAAGTTTAAGGCCGAAGTTGATAAGGCAGAGATTTCCGGAAATTTGGATGCTCCAGAAGGAGGATTTGATGCTGTTGTTCAGGCCTTGGCTTGTAATGTAAGCCATTTTTGCGTCGAAAAAACTGGCCAAAAAATATATAAAAAATCGGTCTTTTCAGTTCAAAATGGTCATCTTTGGGGGTTCGTAGTAAAGCGGGGAAAAGTGGTATTGTTCTGATTTTTTCAGGGTGGTTAGTTGATAGCTGGATTTGCATTTTCTTAGTAGAAAACTTTTTTCTAAAATTATTTCTAAGAGCTACACGGCTCGTTGAAGAATACTTACTTGTCGATTTCAGTGCAAAATAGCATGTTTTTCATATTCTAGCCGTGCAGCTCTTAAAAATAATTTAAGAAAAAAGTTGTCAACTAAGAAAATGCAAATCCAACTATCAACTAACCACCCTGAAAAATTTAGAACAATACCACTCTTCCCCACTTTGTTACGAACGCCCAAAGTTGACCATCTTGAACTGAAAACACCGATTTTTAAAAAAAATATTTTTTGAACTGAAATACCGATTTTTTAAATATATTTTCATGGCCCTCACTCTAAGCCTTTTCTTCTCCAGAAAACAATCGGATGGCGTGAACGTGCCCGTAAAATGATCGTCTTCTCCACCGACGCCGGTTTTCATTTCGCTGGAGACGGTCGCCTCGCAGGAGTCGTTGAGCCGAATGACGGATCTTGTCATTTGGATAGAGAGGGTTATTACACTGAAACTCTTAATCAGGACTACCCATCAATTGCTCTTCTTCATCAAATGATCAAGGACAGAAAGGCTAATGTGATATTTGCTGTCACCAAAAACAATCAAGATCTCTATACTCAACTATCGAATGCTCTTCCGGATGTCTCTTCATCTGTCGGTGTGCTGGCAAATGACTCCAGAAATATTGTTGATTTGATTGAAAAGGAATATTTGAAGATCAGTGAGAAAATTATTATGGTTGATAATGCCAACGCTTCGGAGGGTCTCAAGTTGACTTACAGATCCATGTGTTTAGAGTAAGTGACTTTTTTAAATTAAAGGAGGAGTGAACTGGATTTTTTAAATTAGTTTTTAGATGCAGTTTTTTATTCTGAACACTTTTTCAGTTGACAACTTTCTCTGAAAATGCCTCTAAATGCCTTAAAAATCGGTTTGAAATGAGTGAGATATGTGGAAGAGTTTTTGAAACCTCGGCCACGGGGTTTTTGACTCCTCCATTAGCTATTTTTCCTTTTTTTTTTTGAAGTTTTTTATTTTTAATGAATATATCTTCTCATTAAAAGACTGAAACTTCAAAGAAAAAAGAAAAATAGCCACTGAAAACCCCGTGGCCGAGGTTGCCAAAAAACTCTTCCACCAAATCAAATATTCTCATTTCAAGCCGATTTTTAGGGCATTTGGAGGCATTTTCAGAAAAAGTTGTCAACAGAAAAAATGTTCAGAATTAAAAACTACATCTAATGACAAATTGTTAAAAACCACTGCGGTCCTCCTTTCAAGCAAAAACCTCTTATTTCCAGTGGAACCACCCTAAAAGACACAAATGTCTGTGAGGGAATCCGTGTCGGAGATGAGGTTCAATTCGAGGTCACCCTTGAAAACACTCATTGTATTGATAAGCGAGACTTTGTTCTCCGTATCGGACCATCTGGATTAGACGAGACACTCATTGTGAATGTCAAAGTTCTTTGTGATTGTGACTGTGAACGGCAGGATCGTATTGTGACGAATGCAGCGGAATGTCATGGTGGTAAGTATTTTTTTAGTTTGTCCCCCAAACTCTATGGATTTTTCTAGGGGATATGGTATGCGGAGTGTGTCGATGCAAAGGAGGAAACGTCGGGAAGTATTGCGAGTGTAATCGCCCGGGAATGTCGACCGCAGCGTTGAACGAGAAGTGTAAAAGGTTTGTCTCTATTTACAACTCCGGCCATAAATATACCAACAGATAAATGATTACTGTATTTTTAAAACTGACACTCTTTGTAGAAAATGTGGCACAGTGCCGACCATAAATATATGAAAAATCGGTCTTTCAGTTCAAAATGGTCATCTTTGGGGGTTCGTAGTAAAGCGGGGAAAAGTGGTATTGTTCTAAATTTTTCAGGGCAGTTAGTTGATAGCTGGATTTGCATTTTCTTAGTTGAAAACTTTTTTCTAAAATCATTTCTAAGAGCTACACGGCTCGTTGAAGAAAAACTCGCTGAATTTTTGTCGATTTCAGTGCAAAATAGCATGTTTTTCATATTCTAGGCGTGTAGCTCTTAGAAATGATTTTAGAGAAAAGTTGTCTACTAATAAAATACAGATCCAGCTATCAACTAACCTCCCTGAAAAATTTAGAAAAATACCACTTTTCCCCCACTTTGCTACGAACGACCAAAGTTGATCATTTTGAACTGAAAAGACCAAAAACTCATGGCCAGCACTGTAGTTCCCCTTTTACCAAAAAAATATTTCAGAACAAACGAGTCGGCGATTTGCGAGGGACGTGGAGTCTGTAATTGTGGACGTTGTGAGTGTAATCCACGTGCCAATCCAGAAGAACAAATCTCCGGAGAATTCTGCGAATGCGACAATTTCAACTGCCCACGACACGACCGTAAAATCTGCGCGGAGCACGGAGAATGCAACTGCGGAAAGTGTATCTGTGCTCCAGGATGGACTGGAAGAGCGTGCGAGTGTCCAATCTCAACGGATTCCTGTTTATCGGCTAACGGAAAAATTTGCAACGGAAAAGGAGAGTGTATTTGTGGAAGATGTCGGTGTTTCGATTCTCCTGACGGAAATCGATATTCTGGAGCAAAATGTGAAGTGTGTCCGACGTGTCCAACGAAATGTGTCGAGTACAAGAATTGTGTTATGTGTCAGCAATGGCAGACGGGACCACATAATGAGACAGAATGTGATAAGTGTGAATTCAAGGCGATTCCGGTTGATGAGCTTCCAGGTAACCTATTTTCAGGAGGGCTACTTACCAGAGTTGTATGGAATCCAAATTCCAGATTCCATAAAAAAATTTTTGTCCAAATTCCATTTTGAACAGTAAAAAAATTCCAAATTCCATGTAAAATCGAGAAAAATTTTTCGAAAAAACCCCTACACGAATTTCATCGAAAATTTTGATTTTTTTTCAAATTTTTTTCCAAAAACCGCTAGATTTTGTCCAAATTCCATATTCCAAATTCCATTTTAAAAAATTTTATCCAAATTCCAAGTTCCATTTGGAAAAATTGGAAAAATTTGAAAAGAAATTTGGAAAAATTCTCGCGGGTTCCGCCGCCCACTATATTTTTCATGTAAAAACATATACTTTCGGAAAACAGCTCTAGATGTCTTCAAAGTAAACATTTTAGAAAACTGAAAAGACGCGCATCATCTCGGACAAATTCTCTATCGATCTATATAAGTTTTGTCAAAAAAAGTTCAAGGGCCGATCCGCTAGGGCTTGCGACCAACAGACACATACACAGACAGACAGAATCTTCTGATTGTTATTAGTAAAGATATCTTTTCAGTGCTCAATGAAACTACTCCATGTCAATTCGTGGATCCAGCCGACGATTGCACATTCTACTACCTCTACTATTACGATGAAGCTACCGACAACGCTACCGTCTGGGTCAGAAGACACAAAGACTGTCCACCACCAGTCCCAGTGCTCGCCATCGTCCTAGGTGTCATCGCCGGTATCGTAATCCTCGGAATTCTGCTTCTCCTCTTGTGGAAATTGTTGACAGTCCTTCACGATAGAGCCGAATATGCTAAGTTTAACAATGAGAGGCTTCTGGCTAAATGGGATACGGTAAGTGCTTGCTTAAACTGAGCAACAATGACAAAAAAATATTTTCAGAACGAGAACCCAATCTACAAACAAGCCACGACGACATTCAAAAATCCAGTGTATTCTGGAAAAAATAATTAGCTCTTTTCCTTTGCTCGACACGAGTATCTAGATAACCCCCCTCCCCATGAAAAATCTCTGTACCTATATCTTCTAGGCCATAAATCCCCCCTTCCCCACACACCTTTTACGGATTCTTTCTCTTTTTTGCCTTTTATCCACGCTTTACTTATAATTGGTTCCCCTATTGCCTTTTCACACGTATGTACCCCTCTTTTGGTGCTTTTATGGATCTTTTCCAAATCATTTTCTTTAATTATTTGTTTTGTTTCATTTGAAAAAAAAAGATAAACCAAAATACAAATCAGATTGATATTTTGATCTTGTCTACGTGACAATCATCAAACCATTCAGCAAAAACAGTCTTATCACATCTCATTTGTCATCATTTCATCAGCCGTTTCTATTTATTAGGTGGTCAAGATAGTTCGTTTCATTGGTGTTAACGGAGGTTTTTTGCTTCTTCAAGTTTTTTTTACTGTATTTTTAGCTTCTATACCGTTCAGAAATAGTTGAGATTTTGTCTGAAGGCTTATTAAACCATCGTTGGGTCCCAGTAGTTCTGAGAAGTGAACTTTGAATGTTGACCTACAGTAAAACCTGTAATAACCTTGCACCTTCGTTATTCAACTTCAGCGACGTTTATCTCGGTTCCTATTGAAAATAATGAAAAGTTGTCAACTAATAAAATGTTTATATTAATATGAGCAACATTTTGTTAGTTGACCACTTTTTCATATCTTCATTGGGAACAGAGATAAATGCTGATAAAGTTAGGTCACAGTGGCGCAAGACTATTGGAGGATTTAGGGTAACTAAAAACTCATATTTTATGCAGTTTTGAAGTTTTTTTTTGAGTCTTCTCACAGCTAAGTTTAAAAAATTGTTTAAAAAATTTTCAGAGTGTCTTAATCACAAAAAAAACTACATTTTTGTAATTGAAATCTTTCTGTAAAACGATTTCTTAGTGAATTATAAGGAGCCTCTGATAAAAACGTAGATAAACTTAAATTCCAGAAATCCATGCCAAAAATAGCCATAATCCAAGCGGGAACCGTCCTTTACGACAAGTCTGGGACTTTAGAGAAGGTGAAGAACTACGTGGAAGAAGCGGCTGAAAATGGAGCAGATCTTGTTCTGTTCCCCGAGGCATTTATTGGTGGATATCCGAAATGGAATAATTTTGGAATCACAATGGGCACAAGGACACCCGAAGGAAGGAAAGAGTTCAAAAGGTGTAGTTTTCACAGCAATTTTTTTGAATGAAGTGATCTTCAGGTACTTTGAAAACGCTATCGAAGAGAACGGAGAAGAGTCAAAGTTCATCGAATCGTTGGCATCCCAAAAGAACATTCACATAGTGATTGGAGTTGTTGAACGAGAAGCTTCTACTCTTTACTGCTCCATTTTCTTTTATTCTCCGGATGGATATCTTGGAAAGCATCGAAAACTTTTACCAACTGCCCTAGAGAGATGTGTCTGGGGTCAGGGGGATGGGTCGACGATGCCTGTTTTTAGTACGAGTGTCGGGAGAATTGGAGGAGCGATTTGTTGGGAGAACTATATGCCCTTGTACAGAATGACTTTGTATAGTAAAGGTGAGCAAGGGGTCCACTGGTCCGCCACCTTATGGGACCCTCTGCGACGGGTTCAGTTTCTCAGGGGTCTTTCCTGAAAAAAATTTGGATTAATTTTCAGAAATACAAATCTACCTTGCTCCAACAGTCGACGACCGGGATGTCTGGCTATCCACCATGAGGACCATTGCCTTGGAAGGAAGGTAAGCCTCCCTACAGTACTGACCATAATGATATTCCACAAGGGTTTTTTGACCATAACCCTCATGAAACTAATCGGATCGATCTAAAATTTTTGGACGAAATTTTAAGCGCTTTTTTATGCTCATTAAACAATTAAAAATATGAAAATTCGAAAAATTTTGAAAAAATCGTAAATTGTGAAAAAAGCGTATTTTCAAAATTTTTCGAATTTTCATCTTTTATTGGTTTAATCAGCATGAAAAAGCGCTTAAAATTTTGTTAAACATTTAAAAAGATGAAAATTTGAAAATTTTTGAAAAAATCGTAAAATGTGAAAAAAGCGTTTTTTTAAATTCGAAAATTTTTATCTTTTTTGTTTAATCAGTATAAAAAAATGATTAAAGTTTTGTTAGAAAATCAAAAAGATAAAAATTCGAAAAATTTTGAAAAATACGCTTTTTTCACATATTACGATTTTTTCCAAAATTTTTCGAATTTTTATATTTTTGGTTATTTAATCAGCATAAAAAAGCGCTCAGAATTTTGATAAACAATTAAAAATATGAAAATTCGAAAACTTTTGAAAAAATCGTAAAATGTGAAAAAAGTGTTTTTTTCAAAAATTCGAAAAATTTTGAAAAAATCGACAAAGCGTATTTTCAAAATTTTTCGAATTTACCTCTTACTATTTGTTTAATCAGCATGAAAAGACGCTTAAAATTTCGTCTCATTTACCACTTTCCAGATGCTTCGTTGTCTCCGCTTGCCAATTTCTAAAGAGCTCCGCCTACCCAACTGACCACCCACTCCGGAAGGAGCATGGAGATGACACTATCCTAATACGTGGCGGTTCCTGTGCCGTCGACCCCCTCGGAACCGTCCTAGTGGAGCCTGATTTCACTCAAGAGACTATTCGATACACAGAATTCGATCTTTCGGATCTGGCACTCGGGAAAATGGATCTAGATGTTATTGGTCATTACAGTAGACCCGACGTGTTCCAGTTGTCTGTGAACGAGAAGCCGCAGAGTACAGTAATCCATAAATGATTCAGAAGAAAATTCATTATTAACCATATATCTCTATAGTCTTGGAGCTTTTTACAAATAACATTTTGGCAGGAGGCTGTGTTTTTTTTGATTTTTTGTCGATCGCAAAGGGGAAAAACGGGAAAATAATTGACAGAGCGGGAAGAAGAAAAGCGATGACGTGGCAGGGAAAGGGAAATCGATCGAAAGCAATGATTCGAAGGGTTAATAATAGCGGGACCAGCTGGCAGTGGAGCTTGTGTAGTTGTGTGGACGATAGCTGTTGAAGTGGCGGAGATGACTGTTACCGTAGTACGACCAGTACCAGGGGGCGGAGCTTAAATTTAAGGGGTTCAAAAAATAAAGGGTGTGAGGGCTTACGTGGTTCCCAGATACTTTGTGTTGTACATATAGGAGCTTAAACTTTTCGGGCGACTTGCGATATCGAAATGGGTCTCGTTGGCCAGATACGAGTAGCCGGAGTACCTGAAAATGAGAGTTTAGGTACCTATAATAGGCTATAAAATTTAAATTCAAGAGAATATACAGGCTATAAAATTTAAATTCAAAAAAAATTATATAGGCTATAAAATTTAAATTCAAAAAAAATTATATAGGCTATAAAATTTAAATTCAAAAAAAATTATATAGGCTATAAAATTTAAATTCAAAAAAAATTATATAGGCTATAAATTTTAAATTTAAAAAAAATTATATAGGTTATAAAATTTAAATTCAAAAAAAATTATATAGGCTATAAAATTTAAATTCAAAAAAAATTATATAGGCTATAAAATTTAAATTCAAAAAAAAATTATATAGGCTATAAAATTTAAATTAAAAAAATATAGGCTATAAAATTTTAAAATGCGAACCCCCGTCTGGTGGTAATCGGTCGAGACTCTGCGGCCAACTGCGGCGGTGTGTAGACTGGCGTCGTTCCGTAATTTCTATCGAATGAGTATGGTCGCCGATAGTCGCCTTCTCGTCCGTACACGTATCTAAAACGTATGTTCTCTTTTTTTTTTGGGAAAAAAGGCATTCTCTGACACGAACTCTCTTTACACTATTTTTCTCGGGAGAGATGGAAAGATGAACCCCCCCCCCCCCGCTCTAGGCCAACTCACTTATAAATAGGATAACTCCAAGTTCTGAGCCCATAAACATCATATTTTCGGAACGGTTCAATCTCCGATCGATAGTGAACATTCGTGTGATATGGGGCTGTGACGGCGGCCAACGGGGTTCTCGAACGATGAAGATTGCCGTCGTTGACGTGTTCGACTGCGGCGATATCGCGAACGGGTGTGTAGCTACGACGAACGTGCGATGCGAATCGTTTCTCGTTGTCCACTGGGGTGTTCTCTCTGGACCATCTTGACAGGTATTTTTCCCTAAAGTTTTTTACGGGTTTTGGAGGTGGCTCTATTGTAGTTTAGGGGTCCCTTCGAAAAATAGGGGTACCTTCGGGTAACCTTAAAAAAACAGGGGTCCCTTAAGAAAAATAAGGGTCCCTTCGGGTAACCTTAAAAAACAGGGATCCCTTCAAAAAAATAGGGGTCCCTTCGATTTGCGCTAAAAAAAATTGGGGTCCTCTAAAAAAATAGGGGTCCCTTCGAGTAACCTTAAATAAAGAGGGGTTCCCTCAGAAAAATAGGGAACCCTTCGATTTGCGCAAAAAAAAAATAGGGGACCCTTCCGAAAAAATAGGGGTACCTTCGGATAACCTTGAAAAACAGGGGTCCCTTCAGAAAAATAGGGGTCGAAAAATAGGTAACCCTTCAAAAAAATAGGGGTCGAAAAATAGGTAACCCTTCAAAAAATAGGGGTCAAAAAATAGGGGACCCTTCAGAAAAATAGGGGTCCCATCAGACTTCATTTAAAAAATAAGGGTCCCTCATATATTTTTTGGGCTGACCTGAAGGGACCCCTATTTTTTTGAAGGGACCCCTACTTTTCGACCCGTATTTTTCTGAAGGGTCGCCTGTTTTTCGAAGGGGCCCCTATTCTACAATGGCCCTAATAGAATCACTAACCTAGAAATCGAGCTGAGATCGACAGATCTACTGCGGTTGAAACGGTAATTATGATATTCTGGCATCGTTTCGAAACTTTCGTCGAGTTCCTCTTCGCTTAATCTGAAATCGTGTTGATCTCCAAGTGCTCAAGCCTCTTCACTTGTTTACTCATATCTCTCTCTCTCCTTACCTCTCAACACACGGTGCCGCTGCAAGACCTAACGTGTACTTTCGGGCTAACTGCTCCCACGATTGGCCACGTGAGTCGGAGAGAAGACGTTTCGCTGCCGCTAGTGCGTTGGCTCTAAGATATTTATATTTTTTAAAAATAAAAAAAAATAGAAAAAGGAAAAAAAGAATCGAACCTAGTGGGTTCCGACTGAAACCGATGCCCAACCGGATTTTTATCCTCCGGAAGCGGCGGTAAAAGAGGGCCATCTTCGAATATAGGATCTAATTTTACAGATGAGGCAACCATAAAGTGAATCAGGGAATAGGGGGGTATTATCTCAAGATTTTTGAGAAAAGTAACTTTTTGTTGGTTGGTGATGGGGGGATGAGAAGATAAGCAGTTAAGGGGAGGAAAAGGGGTTTGTTTGCTTCCCAGAGAGTATAGTAAGGAGATAGAGGATACAGAGAACGGCTCGGACATACTTTTTTTGCAACAGTACTTTTTTTGTTACGGATTAATTAAATTGTATCACTACATTTTGCGGGGGATGTTTATCTGGTCATTGATCTAGTTGGATAGGATTACGGTAGGACTCTAGGTAGGTACGGTCAATCTAGCACTGAGCAATGGGAAACACAAAAAATTCAAAATCGAAGAACCAAAAGGAAAACGAATCCAAGTTTCCCGAAGCCCGAGAGAGCATGGCTGATAATGGATCAACAACAACAAATGCTCTCGGCAGCCTCTCTTCCCCTTCTCTCTTTTCTTCTTCTTCCTTCCAACACAAAAACGTCTGAATTCTCTCGAGCGAAATAGTGTAGAGATCGGAGAGACCACAGACAGAGAGAAGAAAATTCTTTAAACTGAGACAGGGGACATCATCCCCCGCGTTTGGTCGATGAGGGGGGAGCCGAGAGAAAGAGATTTGATAGGTTCCCCTCTATCTCTTTCAGGTGGTGCCAATGCGATTAGTATTGGCATCAAGAGAGACAATTTGAAATCAAAATGTGTTTGGATGGGGTGGGAGATAGAAATGCATGAAGGGGGAATCGCAGATGGTTTTTTTTTTCGTATGAGAATTTTTGAGGATTCAGGAGAAAGGGATTTTCGTTAGATTTTCAAAACGGCTTTCTGTCAGAAAAAATTTTCCAGTTTTTTAATTCCAAAAAAGGTTTCAATTTGAAAAAAAATTCATTAGCACCATCCAAAAAAATCATTGTCTAACTAGTAAGCGACACATAAGTGGTCGGAAATCTTCCAGATCTTGGATCGATTGACGAGTTATCCGGTTGACTGATGACGTGTCCAATGAGCCAATCTTCTCCTATTCGGTCTTCCACCAACACGCATTGACCTTCGCGGATCTGAAAATTTTTAGGGTGAATGGGAACTGAGTCATAACTTTCTTCAGACTCAACATTTTTAACCACTTAAAAGCTGAAAAGATAGATCTTGACAAGGTCTACATGATAGTAATTTGAAAAATGTTGTAGCGTTACGTTAAAAAAAGTTACTAGTCAAAATGTGAACCATTAAGGTTTTCATTTGTTTTAGAGTGATGTTATAGGGGCGGGGTCATAACTTGCTTTAGGCTCAAAATTTTTAAACACCTAAACAGGCATAAAGATAGGTCTTTACGAGGTTTAAACAATGGTAATTAATAAAATTCGGTAACTGCCTTCTTAAAAAAATGAGGCCGAAAAATGGGCGTGTCCAGTACCATCAAGGTTTTTTTTTCGTTTTTCAGAGTGCTGTTTCAGGGCCGGGGCCATAACTCGCTTCAGAATCAATATTTTCAGATAGGTAAAAAGTTGAAAAGAAAGGTCTTAATGAGTTCTACATGATAGTAGTTTTAAAAATTTTGTAGCTGTACTTTGAAAAAAGTTACAGGCCGAAATGTGGACTATTATGGTTTTCACCTTTTTTCAGAGTGATGTTACAGGAGCGGGGTCATAACTGGCTTCAGAATTAAAAATTTCAATTTTTTTAATTCAAAAAATAGATCTTGACGAGTTCTACACGATGTTAGCTTTGAAAATTCTGCACCTGTGTTATGAAAAAAGTTACAGATCAAAAAAGCGGGCGTGTCCAGGACTTTCAAAGTTTTTTTACTTTTTTCAGAGTGTTGTTACAGAACTCTGAATCTGAACTTGCTGAGATCTATCATTTTTCCTTTTCAAACGAATATACCGCAAATCCGTAATAGACTTGCCCCACTAATTGTCTTGCCCCTGTAATAGTCTTGCACCCGCCCATACTTTGACTATTTCACTTTTTGGAGGGTAAACTCATAATTAGAATCCATTTCTCCCAGTTTCTATAGTTATTGTTATCAAAAAGTGATGAATTTCACAAAAAAGAGGGAAAAACACACATGTCACTTCAAATTTCAAGAAAACTGATGTAAAATAACACCAGTTCAACAAAGTTTCTTCAACCTATAAATTGGTTCGAAAAATAGTCTTGCACCCTCTATTTGTCTTGCCCCTCTAATAGTCTTGCTCTAAAGAATAGGGTTTGAGCAATAGTCTTGCATGCAAGTCTATTACATGATTTACTGTAAACTCTATTTACTGTTACTCTCTAGGTTCGCCAATGAGGTAAGATAAAAAGGTTCCGCTTGTGCTAAATCGAACTCTATTAAAGATGAATCACAAAGAGGTTTGCGTCCCCCGCAATCACTTTTCCTTATTAAATTTTTTTACACTGTGCGCTGTATACCGTAGACCGGCCCCTTACCGTATTTAAGCCCTTCCCACTTCTATTCTGCACGTTTTTCACCACTCTGTCAAGTTTGGTATTTTTGTCCATAAATAAAGTGATTCAAGTCAATTATCAATCTCTACCACTGAACCTGATCCGAACATTCGGCAACTAAAAATAAGTCCGGACATACACTTTATATATACCTCATGTTATCCTTCATTTTTTATATTTTTTTTAAATTTTCAATAAACTATGTAGAAATCTAATTTACCGCACGCCTTCTCTACGCCCTGAACCGATTACTGTCGTCTCCATTCTACTTCTGACCCCCCGAAACTAGAAAAAATGACTATTAAATTCTAAAATTTATTTAAAAATGGTTAAAACTAACCTGTATCTCATCCGAGTGTTTCGGCTCAAAATCATATAGTACCCGACAGATGGTTGGTTGCTCAGGTTCGGTGAATGAGGTGGTTGTCCGGAGACCACTTGAAGATGTTGTGTTCGTGGAATAGAATCCATCGTCAGAGATCTACAGAAAATAAATATAAATCGGCTGCTAAGTCTAACTAACCTTCTCATATTCGTCATACTCATTGCTGCCACGTGGCGATGGATAGGCTGTGGAGGCCTCTAGACTCGGAGGGGGTAAACTGTTGTTCTCTCCGGATAACGGGATAGTGAGTATCGTCATTGCGAGACCCTGAAGACAAGAATAGTTATTTTCTTCGGCTCAGTTTTCGTAAGGGGGGCCGAAATAATTATCGTGGGCCGACATTATCATGGGCTCAAATAACATGGGTCCAGTTTCGAATGTTATGTGTCAAGAAATTATCATGGGCCTACTTAATTTTACTTCTTTTTTTCTATATTTGTTCCGCTGATCATCAAAACTCACTTTTATTGTCATCTACATGATTATTCAAAAAAAAAGTCGAAAAATAATAAGGAAAAATACACCATTGTCAACTTTTTTACCTATGAAAAATAGGTTCGGCCCACGATATTTGGGCCCACGATAATTTCTGCACCACCCAAAAAAATAGTTTGGGCCCATTATACACTTCAATTTTTTGGCTCAAACAATTACAGATTGGGCCCACTATATTTGGGCCCATGATAATTTCGGTCAACTTCATAGAAACACAGCCCTTTCTTCCCCATTTGCCCCAATCCTCACCGATTTATCCTTAATCTTGTGCTGAAACCTTGCCAACCGATGGAACCCTCTATTCTGTCCACCATCCACTATATTAATAGAATCGTTGATTTTATAGTAAAGGTACTCGATAAATTCCAACACGCTCTAAAAAAATACAGATTTTTTTTTTGAAAAATCGATCTATTCCTACAATCTGCTTCGAATTGGAGACCATCACATCGGCTGTTTGGTTGTTGTACAGTCTCTGAAGTTCCGAGTTAAGGACTCCCGAAACTCTCTCCAAATTCTGACGTCTGCGGGTGGAGGACATCACTTCCCCGAAGTTTTCTGCCTGGAAAATATATTTTTTCTTGCGAAAATAATAAAAGTTCCCTCTCGACTATACAGTTTCCAATATTTTATTGCACAACCATGCAAGCCCCCTTCTCGAACCGTCTATTCATAGCTATATCTCTGATCTCTCTCTTTTTATAAGTATCACTATGCACATGACAAAAGGATGGGTTAGTGTGTCAAAAAACACGCCCTTTCCCTGACAAGAGTGACCCCTGTGAGCCACGAGAGATCATCCAAGTAAGAGAGACGCAGATTACGGTGGCGCAACGAATACAGTTGCTCATGATCGTTTTCTACATATCTCTCCGTCTTTTCTCTTCCTCGTATCATAACACTTCTCCGATTGGTGCTAGCTTTCTGCCAGAAACAAATGTTCGCACGTGGCCTTCGCTGATTGGAGAGAGTTCTTTTTCTTCCCTCCTCCCCTTTTTTGAAACAACGACGACGCATTTCTGATTTTTCTTCTCCTCCTCGCATAAATCATTTTTCTCTCCTTTTCCGCGGGCGCCCGTCTTCCGGTGACTTGACCATTTTGGGATGGTATTTTTCTGTATTTTTCTTCCCATTGGAGTATATAGGATAGGCAACAGTGCCCTGAGAGCCCGAAAAATTAGGAAAATAATTTTAGGATTCGCTTAAACCATTTGCCTGCGTAGCGACCCCCCCTCCCCCTTGGTGTTAGGCTAAAAACGGTTCGGCGCGCGCGAGGTGTCATAACTTCGATTGAATTGACCATTCCAATAAAAAAAGTTACAAACCGAAAAAGAGCGGGTCGAGAAATCTTTATCAGTATTTTTTGGGATTTTATATTTTTGGTATCTTCTCAACTTTCTTAGTTCGGATAGGCAACAGTGTCCCGGAAGCGCGAAAAATAGGGAAAATAATTTTAGGATTCGCTGAAACCATTTGCCTGCGTAGCGACCCTTCCCCCTTAGTTGTCGGTCGGTAGGCGGGGCGCCGCATGCCAGGTGTCATAACTTCCTTCAGACTTGACATTTTTTATCAATTTAAAAGTGAAAATGATAGAGCTTGATGAGCTCTACACAATCTATTTTTGCAAATGAATTTACCATCTCAATGAAAAAAGTTACGGGCCAAAAAGTGATTCCGGGCCTAAAATCTCTAATATTTTTGGCTTCTACAAACCTTTGCGAAAGTTCACCTTGGAGAACTCGCTGAGCTCTAGCAATTTTACTCCTAAATCATTGAGAAATGTGAAGTCTGAAGAATGTTATGCTCTCGGCCCGCCGACAACTAGCCCCCCCCCTTTTTCCAATGCAATCAGTTGCTTGCATTGCCTTGAGGTATTCTCGCCAGAAACTCTTAAAGGAGCACTGAATTGACTTAAAATAATTTGTTATTAGATATAGTTTTTAATTCTGAACACTTTTTCTGTTGACAACTTTTTCTGAAAATGCTTCTAAATTAATGAAAAAACGGTTTGAAGTAGTTGAGTTGAAAAGTTGTCTGTAAGCGGCGGCCAAGGGGTTTTGGGCCGTTCCAGTCGCTATTTTTTCACTTTTTCTGATATTTTGTGTTTTTATTGGATTTATTCTTTTATTATTAATTCGAAAAATTCAAGGAAAATTTAACAAAAAACGGATGCGGTGGTCACCTACCTATTGTCACCCTCTTACGGAAAACTATTTCTTACCAATCACTTCACACCGATTTTTCAGCTATTCAGAGACATTTTCAGAAAAAGTTGTCAACAGAAAAAATGTTCAGAATTAAAAACTACATCTAAAAATACAAATTACTGAACTCCAGTTCAGTGCGCCATCAAAATGCGGGATGATCCAAGTAACACTGCGCCAGGGGTTACTGTAGCAATGGGCCCTTTTAAAAACTACACTTTCATAATTTCCCGATAATTTTTTCCGTGTCTATACTAAAAACTAGAATCAAATAATGGATTTTTAGTCGTCGTCGTCGCTTTAACTCTCATCGTCTTCATCATCATCATGGCCACATTCAAGGATATCCCAATGGAGCTCATGGAGCAAAAAATTAAAATGAAAGACTGCCGGTAAGTATTTTTTTAAACACTTACATGTAAATCAATGAGAGTGATATGGTTAACGGCTGAAGTTGATGGTTGAATAGTCTGAATGTAGTCTTCTGGAATGGAATCCACTGCTAGGTCCAAGTTATTCGAGTGCCTTTCGAACATCTGAACAGATATAACATTTATGAGCCCCAAAAAAAAATTTAAAATACCTGTCTCAAATTAGGCCCCAAATTCTCAATTTTCCTCTTGTACCTTCCCAAAGCAGTCTGGCAATGAGCCAACCTCTGTCTCTCCACTGACTCCATACTCTCCACTCCTTTCCTCAAAACGTTCTCAGTCATCCTTCGTTGTTTCTCTAGATCAACCGTCTGCCATACATAATCATCTTCACTTCGAATCATCTGATCTTTGTATTTTTTCCTCCGAAGCGCGTACTTCTCCGGTTGAATTTTCTCTCTTTCAGCCGCATTTTCTGTCTTTTCCAATTCTTTTGATAAAACATACAGACTTCTTTTCATTTTCTGAGTCTCATCTTTCTTATCCTTCAGTTTTCTAATCTCCCTCTCCACGAAATTATCAGCGGCTCGAATTGTTTTCTGTTGACTTGTATGAATAGAGCGAAGGGGTTGAATGATGTCTTCGGTGAGAGCTGATCCAAGGTTACTGTGGATGGTGGCATGAATGTCGAATTGTTCGGCAACGTTTGTCCAACCTTTGTCTATTCCTCTGGAATTGCTCAGATTAAGAGAGCTAGATTTTTTTGAAGTTTAGCAGTTAGGTCTAAAGTCTAGTAAGGGTTCGTAGCTAAGTGGGGAGGTTCAGAAGTTTTTTTCCAAAGGGTTCAGAATTTAAAAAAATTTTACATAACCTATTTTTAAGCTTTGCTGAATTATATTGTCGCTCCCTCCTGATATTTTTTATCCCGAAGAAATTAGAATCCTATAGCCTATACTCACAAAATTGGGGTGGGAACTTTTACTAAAAACTAAAAATCATTATTATGAAAAATTATAGCCCATAATTTTTAGGACATATTTTTGGAGGCGTTCTGAACATACTGTTCTATGACGGAAGGTATAGTAAGGGAGAAGTCCGAAGGGTTTGGAAATTGCTATGAACTTCACATAGGCTGATTTTTAACCTTGATTACATAAATATCATAGTCGCTTCCTGTATATTTGGAAGAAAAAATTCAAGAGCATCACACCTTGCACTTACGTTATAGCCTATACCCGCTAAATTAGGTGCCTGACCTAAAATCAGCTTTCTTGAAATTTATATAACAGGACACATTTTTGGAAGCGTTCTTGAAATAATGAAGGTGTTAAAATGTTTGCAGCTTCGAAAGTTCAACAAAAAAGTCGAAACCCCTACATATACGGTATAGGCCATAGCCTATACCCGCTAAATTGGGGACCCTACCTAAAAATTTTATTTTTACTGAAAATGATAGGCAACAATTTTAGAAGCGTTCTAAACACTTTGAATTTGTCAAAAGCATTTTTTTATTTAAAAAATTCAAAAGTTCCTCAAAAAAATTCCTGATAAGTATTCTCATAGAAAGGTCCAAAACCCTTATGTGCTCGGACCTCCTTCGTAAAATCCTGGTTACCGGACAGAACCCCGGGTATGTCATTTAGGGGCGCTATGAATTTTTTCTAATTTGCTCATAAAATTTTATTCAAAAAAATTATAAAAGCCCCCCCCCCCCTTTTTTTTTACAAAAAAAACTCACGACTCAACACTATGTGTCAACTTGTGCAACCTGATCGAAATCTTTTTCAACGTCTTCGAATAATGAAAATCGAGTGCGGCTTTCTCTTCAAACGCGGCGACAACCTCGGCCAACAACTCGTTATTGTTGCGAATCAAGTCTCGCAATTGGCGGAAATTGGTTGGCGTCTGAAGAAGAAAATGTTTGTTTATGACGGAAAAATGATAACTCACTGCGAATTTATCCACAAGAGTTGTATTCGACATTGTCGGAAGGTCCACAAGTCCATTTAGACTATTCTGTCGGCTAAGGGAGCTGTTGAGTTGGAAGACACTTCTGGAGATGCTCCGACGGAGTTTTGACATTCGAGAATTCATTTTGTCTAGAAAATAGGTTGCTTAATATTCGAAAAAAATAATTTTTAGAGGGTAACGGCGAAAAGTGAAGTTTTCACGGATCACCAGTAAACTAAATATAGGGTTCTTGCTAACCGGAAACAAAAATGACGAAGAAAAAACGAAAAAAACGAGAGGGGATTTTAGTGCATTACTTTACACACTCGTATAGGTTTTCATTGCTTCTAGCACCTGCTGGGACCCCATTCGTCATAGGGCCCTTTAGATAACATCGAAGAAGTTGAAAAAGAGAATTAATTTCGATCGGGAAGAGAGAGGTCATTCGGATAGAAGTTGTCATCGATTAAGGTCACAGATTGAAAAATTGGGTGATGAATGAACAGAGAGAGAAGTTAGGAATGAAATGATTGTCTAAAAGAAGGAAAAGTGGGTGGCATGAGTCACTATTCTTATCATTTTCTATCATGAACACTGATAAATATGACTTCCAGACTCTGCAACAAATTTTTTGAAAACGTTAAAAACAAGGAAATCATAAGTTTTTGATATCGAAAGTTATAGGAAGTTGAAGAATCAAATTTACCGGTCTTTTCGTCAAGAAAGAGAGAGAGAGAGAGAGAGAGAGAGAGATAGAGAGAGAGAGAGAGAGAGAGAAGGTGAAGAATGAGATATGACATGTTTGTTCACTTATAAATGTTTTATCCAACATACTACCGGTAATATCAAACATGATGATAGAGATGAAAAGTTTATTTCGATCAGTTGAAACTTGGATGTCAGTGTGTCTTTCTGAGAAATGATTTCTCGAAAAACGCCCTTTCGAAAAATTTTCGAGAAATTATTCACGAACTTTTCCGAAAAATTTTCGAAAAATTATTCGCGAATTTTCGAGAATTTTTCAAGATTTTTCGAAAAATTTTCCAAAAATTTTCGAGATTTTTTGAAATTTTTCGAGAAATTATGCGAACGATTTCTCGAATAATTTTCAAAAAATTTCTCGAAGAATTTACGAAAAATTTTCGAGAAAAATTCTTCGAATAACTGTCGAATTATTTTCGAAAAAATTTTCGAGAAATCTTTTGAAAAATTTTTCGAATCGCTCTCGAAAAGACACACTGATCTATATCATATAGATGAAAAGTTTATTTCGATCAGTTGAAACTTGAAATTATCAATTTTGAAAAAAAATTCTAGATTTCGTTAAAAAATTGCTTTACCAAATTGTAGTATCGTAAAATTGTAGTAGAGTAAAATGGAAAGTCTGAATGCATTTTTCGTAAAAAAAAAACCTAGAACAAACAGTCATGACTAACTACGAATTGAATAGATTCAATGTTAGGAAGAATGATTGGAATACGTGTATGGAATTTTTTTTTTCGAATTGTAAACCGATTTTGAAAAAATTTACTAGAAAACCGAGTTTTTTTCCTCTCTAGGCAAATAATATATCCTCAGAATCCTAGGAAACCGAGTTTTTTGTGTGGAAAACCCAAAAATCATAGAAATTCGACACCCTTGGTGTCTTTCTTCTTCTTGGAAAAGGGTGATGAATAGTAAGTGTATGGTCGGTGGGGGTTGTTTCGCAGCAGAGTGCGTTCTTCTAAACATCTGTCTTCCGTCTCTTTCCTGTCCCCATTCTCTCTTCAGGCCGTCTGTCTCCGGCAAATGAAAAGAGAGAGAGAGAGAGAGAGAGAGAGAGAGAGAGAGAGAGAGAGAGAGAGAGAGATAGAGAGACGACGGAATAGCGGCTTGAGCGCGGCGGCGGAGGGGGGCCGTCATGCAATATAACTGTTGTTAGTTAATTCGTTTCGAAAGAGAGGAGGGTGGTTCGGAAACTGTCATGATCATCTTCTTTGTCAACAACATTGTCATACGGTCATTATCTGTACTAATGAAAAGGAAAAAAGATAACAATTATCTGTGTCGGATCAGGGGAAAGCTAATTGGCTAATAGAATGACTAACAGATACCTGAAAGCCAAAAAAAATCTATATAGTTTAGGGGTCCCTTCGAAAAATAGGGGTCCCCCGAAAAAATAGGGGTCCCTTCGATTTGTGCCAAAAAGATAGGGGTCCCTTCAGAAAAATGAGGGGTACCTTCGGGTAACCATAAAAAAATAGGGGCCCCTTCAGAAAAATAGGGGTACCTTCGGGTAACCTTAAAAAATAGGGGTGCCTTCGGGTAACCTTAAAAAAAATAGGGGTCTCTTCAGAAAAATAGGGGTACCTTCAGATAATAGGGGTACCTTCGGGTAACCTTAAAAAAACATCTCATATATATTTTTGGGCTTACCTGAAGGGACCCCTATTTTTTTGAAGGGTCCCCAATTTTTCTGATGAAGTTTGAAGAGACGCCTATTTTTTACGGGACCCCTATTTTTTGAAAAGACCCCTATTCTACAATAGAACCAATCTATTTTCAGGGACAACTACGAAAAAATGAAAAATTGGTTCCAATGTATCTTCCCAACGGAGCCAATGAGAAAGTGCCGCTTCATCGGCACCCTATCCGACATGCTCGAGCACATGTCGGCTCATTTGTTAGTTCCACCAGTTTTTTGGCCACCAACTAAAACATTTTTCCAGGGGGATCTATCGGATCTTCTGTGAGAAAGCAGGCTGTGCCCGCTTCTTTCATGATGAGGCAGAGTATTTTCTGCATATGCCGGGGTGTGGACCAGACGTGAGGGTTTTTCTGATGGAAGTTTAAAAAATTATTTTTTGCAGTATAAATTGGATATTAGTAACGATGTTCAATCCGTTACTTTCAAACGGAGGTGCCTGAATATATATATAGTTCAATTGGCACCCGAAGATGATGATTACCCTTCGGAGTCCAATAAACCACAAAGAGGGACCACACCGGCATATGGAGGCACCACACCAGGACAGGAGCATCGGAGACATGCTGGTCGAGGAGTCGTGACCCGGGTGGCTCCTCCAAGGCTCGGACGCCCGGATAATTGGCATACCACCGACTCCTCAGTGTTCACGAAACTGCCCCCGAACTCCGGTAATCCCAACTCAGAGCAGAGGAAACGAGACTTTGAAGTCGCAATCGGAAAAGAGAGTATGAGAAACTCTGGGCAGCACGTAGAGGCTGTCCCTCGAGCTCCAACAGACTCAATTCCAAGGGACACCTCTTCAAATGATTTTTATTTGAATCATCCGGTAGATTCGAATAAAATCGATGAGATGGCCGAGGAGATGAGGAGGAAGAAGAGGGAAGAGGGACCAAGAGAATCTCATTCGGAAAGTCGTCGAAGCTCGAGACCGCACAATTCGAATGAAGAGTATCCACAAAACCAGAGCCAAGGCCATGATCGTCCACATTCATCTTCGAGTCAAGCATACCGTCAAGGTAATATACATATTTCTCATGACTTACCAAAAATGAATTTTCAGACCGTACGAGAAGCGCCTCCAGACAGCCAGCTCACACCCCCAGAGATCACGGAGGATCACAATCGAATTCCAGACAAGAAAGAGAGAGGGTTCCCCAGCAATCAAGCCACCATCATCCACATCCGACTTCGAATGAGCAGTTCGGCCAAGGTAACACATTTTAATTTTCATAACTTACCAAAAATAAATTCCAGATCGGAAAAGAAGCTCGACTCAGAACCACGGATCTCAAGGAGCACCACGATCATCTTCGAGTCAAGAGCGATACGAGCAACCGGACCATCAAGGATCTAGACACCAAGGTAACACAAATTATCGTATATGACTCAACAAACAAGGGTTTCAGAACGATCATCGAGTCGCCAGGACCAGGCTCAGAACTTGAACGGATCCCATGAAGTACCTCGGCCGGCTTCAACTCAAGACCGGCATCCTTCCGTTCGGCAATCCAGCCACTATGCCAATCGATCAAGCCAAGGTAATACAATTTATCGTATATTACTCATACAAAGTGGATTTCAGGCCGATCGAGCCGCCAGGACCAGGCCCCAGATCAAAGCCGGAACTCAGGATCCCATGGAGCACCGAATCACGGTAACTAACTAATTTATTGTATATCACTTATCAAAAATGAGTTTTAGGCCGTGCCCGAAGCTCGTCTCGTCAACCACCTTCGGTTGCTGAACCCTCAAGAGGACAGACTCCACAGCAACCGAATTCGGAAACTGGACACTCGGATCATTACCCCACCCATAGCCCACAAACCCATGGCCAAGGTAACATACACATTTTTTAAAAATAAATCTATCGAAAACTGTTTTCAGATTCTCAAAGAGGCCCGTGGAATTTCAATGGACACTCAGGAAGTCAGTATTCGCAATCCACTCCACAATCAGCTCATCAGGAAACTCAATATCGTCAACCAACTCTCCTCCAAAACGCAGATGGAAGTAAGATACAGATTTCTTATATCAAAAGCCTAACGAAAAAATTTCAGTTTACCCGTCTGGAGAATGGGTGGCAGAAACAGATGACAATCAAAATCCCAACCCATATTCCATGCCACAGTTCAGCCAAGGTAAATCACATATTTCTCATTTATAACCTTCAAAAAGAAGTTATTTTCAGCTCCAAATGCTCCACCAGGGTATTCCCAGTACCCGCAGTTCTATGGCGGCTATCCCCAGGCGGCTCCCGGATACCCTCAAGCTCCAGAACCGACGCATGGCCGCGCTGGTTACGGGAACCAGCCGCCATCGGATCCCCGATTCCGACAAGGTTCGGGGATCTATGAGTACGCTCCATTCTACGCTCCTCCACCCCCACCTCCTCCACAGCCACAGCAGCCCCCACAATATCCATCACACGATCATCAAGCATACCATGGCTCAAGACCAAAACGCTCCAGATTTCAATAGTTATTTCTTTTTTGCATCTATCTTATTCTATAAGTTTTCTGTTTTTTGTTTTCATTAATTCTATAAAGTTTATTGCTCATGCTTAGTTTGGTTTTTTTGGATTTTGTTTAATTGGGTCCAATCCCCAAGTGTATTATCTTCACTCGAGTCTTAACACAACCAAGAGAGAAACACCTGACTTTGGTTGAAGAGCAGTTTTTTTTCTAATCATTTGGTGAAAAGAGAGACCAATGTGCTCTTCATTCTTCTGCTTTTCCGAGTTTGATTCATATTTTTTTGCCTTCCAATAGAGTTGTTGGCTTTCCTTTATCATGTAAATGTCTCTACACTTCTAAATAAACGCAACAGATATTTGAATGCTGCACTTGCCGCTTAACTTTAGCAGCATTTATCTCGGTTCCCAAAGGAGATATTGAGAAGTGGTCAACTAATAAAATGTAGTTCACATTAATAAAAATATTTTATCAGTTGACCACTTTTCAATATTTTCATTGGGAACCGAGATAAATGCCGCTAAATTTAAGCGACCAGGGCTAGCCTAGAGGTTTTACTGTGTGTATATTTAGCCTATAGCCTAGGCTATAGGTATCAGCTTTTTGATTTGTGTTAAAAGCTTTTTTGAAGTAGAGGAAGTTTAAGATCAACTTTTTTAGTATAAACCATTTTGAAAAATTTCAAAAATAATCCTTGCCCCCTTGAATTAAAGTTCCGAAAAAACGAAGAATGTGTATAGTTTTTATCAATTGACAGGTTGCTGATAACACGTTTTTTGTCTTCTTTTTTTACTAATTGCCATCGAAGTTCTGAAAGGAATGTCCTCTTTTTTTCAAAAATATTTTTCTTGAATAAAAGAAAAATGCGTTCCAATCCAAAATTGAATCCAGAATTAAAGACCCTCTTTTTCTTCACCATCACATCATAAATCTTTCATTTCTATGTACATTTCCTTTTATTAGCCCTCCCCGAAACTACAGTACCCCTTTCTCGATAAACTATCGAACAATTTTATCGTTGTGGTTTCTTCGCAGGGCATCACGTGAAAGTATATTTCTCCAAGCAAAAAAGGGAATTGTATCTTTCTGCCTCCTCGCTCCCCCTCTCAGGCTCTTCCCATTCATTTTATGATTCTCCGTTCCCATAAAGGTCTCGACACGCTGTTCTTGCAGTTTGATGATTTGGAATAAGAGAATTTTTTGAGAATTATTTTTTTCGTGGTTTCTTCTTCTAGAACCTAAACATTAGCAACATTTATCTCGGTTCCCATTAGAGATATCAAAAAGTGGTCAACTAGTGAAATGTTTATCTAAATGTAAGCTACATTTCGTTAGTTGATCACTTTTTAATATCTTCATTGGTAACCGAGATAAATGTTGCTAAAGTTGAGCAACAAGAAAGACGTGTCTCTTGTGGTTCTTCTCGCACTTAACTTTAGCAGCATTTATCTCGGTTCCCAATAAAGATATTGAAAAGTGATCAACTAATAAAATGTTCATTTTAATATGAGCAACATTTTATTAGTTGACTACTTTTTAATATCTCTACTGGGAACCGAGATAAACGCTGCTAAAGTTAAGTGACAGGAAAAAAACTGTCTGTCCCTCTTCCTAATAGCTCATGGGATTTTTACCCCTCGATTTTCACATATATACAGTCAACATCATCTGTCTCACGAAGCCACGCCCCTTATTCATTCTGAGTCATTCTTGTTATTCACCCCCTCTTTCTCTGACATTTTTATTCAAGTTTTTATTTATTTTTCCTTAATTTTGATTTTCTCTCATTTTGCTTAGAAATCTTATTTTCTTTATATTCTTTCCTTAATTAAAATTTGTTCAGGTCGATCCGAAAATGCCCCCATACATGGCACAATCTCCAGGGTATACTCTCGAGGAACCGCCTGCATCTTCATCCAACAACTCGTCAAACGGCGTGCATCCACATGGCTCACCATCCCAACAACCAATCTCTCCTCCAAGAACATGCCAGGGGGTACTATTTTCTGATATTTAGTTAAAAAATCAAAATTTAATTTTAGGAGGATCCTAGAACGTCCAGCAGGATCCGCGATCCAAGTCGCCATCAGAATCCACGCCCACCTCATTCCTCCTCTTCCCAGGAATCGCGGTCTCCATATACTCCAGTGTATACTGGACAATCATCTACTCCTTCCAATCCAAGAACATATCAGAGGGTAAATACTCTTTTTCTCATAGTTAAAAAACCAAATTTAATTTCAGGCGGATCCTAGAACGCCGAGCAGGATCCGCGATCCAAGTCGCCACCAGAACCCACGCCAACCTCATTCCTCCTCTTCCCAGAAATCATATCCTCCAGCATATACCGGACAATCATCTATTCCTTCCAATATATCCAACGACTGGCCAAACCGCCTGTTTCCGGTGCGAATCAAAAAACAGACTACTTCTTCTCCAAGAAAAATGACATACCAGAGGGTACTATTTTTCTCATAGTTAAAAAAATCCAATATTAAAATTCAGGAAGCCCCTCCAGCGTCGAGCCGCGATTCAAACTGTCAACAGTATCCTCCTCCATCGGGTTCCTCTTCTCCTCTTGATTCGTGGTTAGAAGCTCCGGGAATCGAGTTCATTGGATGCAAATGGCACATAATCCGAAACGGAATTGTCTATACAACATGGACTAAGACCTCCCACCAAGAAGCTTGTCTTGAGAAGAAGAAAAAAGACTCGTCGCAGCATCCAGATTCTCTTCGGACCCCTTCATACAGCTACCAACCACCACCAAGGGTTGCACCTTCTTCACAGCCTCATGAAGAACTCGGTTACCCTCAAGTTTCCGAGAACCAGGCCAGTGACGGCGACTCAAATCAAAGATCTCAGGAAGAAAACGAAGAGGATTACTCCACGGAATCCCCTCCATACATAACAACTGCTGAAGAATTGGCAAATCCAAGATTCGGAATTGATTCGTCTTCAGAGTACGATTCAAGAAGCCCGAGCTTGCCTACAGACTCGGAGAAAAACTTCGGAGTCTCTGAACAACCTGTCAGACATCACCATCGGACTTCAATGCCTTCGTCAGCAACAATTGGTCCAAGACGCGACCCAAATCCGATGAAGCCAAGGGCTCAAAAGAGAAAGGACCCATCTGACCTGTAAGTATAAAAGAGAGGGATTTTTAAATCTTTATCGTTAAGACGAATAAATACATACAGCATTAAGGAATTTTTTTCAGATTTGGAAATATCATGAATAATTGGAATTCACAACCAAAGAGCTCTGTGGTCCATGAGCCAAAGAAGTTCCCAGCAGTCAAGAAAACTAGAAAGTGAGTTTCTAGTTCTTTGGAGGGTATTCATTATGATTTTCAGGTAATCTCAAACTCCGGCGTACCAGATCTAGTAATCGCTAATTCGTTCTCCATTCCTGTATTTCTAGAACCTGTGTTTTCCTATTTCTGATCAGAAAGTTGGCCTTTATTCTATTTCCAATACTCTTTTTTTATTGTACTCACTAGCATTTGAGGATAAACAAGGCGCTGGTAGCCGATGTTTAAATATAGTTTTTGTCAGCCTTTTTTTCTGTAATCGTCCATTTTGATCCCATCCTTTTCCCATTCGATCCTATTCGGTTCCATTTTTTTTTAGAAAGTTGGCCTCAATTATATTTCCGATCCTTTTCATCATTAAATTTCAAATAATTCCGAGTGAAAGAACTCTCTAAATCCTTTTCGCCTGTATTCGCCTGTATAACCTGTATTTTCCTATATATAATTTTTAAAAAAGGCGCTGGTAGCCTAAATTTTTTTTTTGTAATCCTCAATTCTCTTTTTCAGTACCATTATTTCTTCTTGACTCTCAACCTTCCCTATATAATACCCTATATCCCTATACAACCTTCCCTAATATACTATATTTTATTCTTTTGTAATCTCTCTTCAAATCCTTTCCAATCGAAAATTGCAATATGAAATCTTTAATTTAAAAAACACAATTGGCTCACAAAAGTAAAGAAAAACCCAAAAGAAAGAATGAAAAGCTCTAAAGAATTAAAGTATTTTGCACGAATTCAAGGGGGAGATCAAATAAGAAAACTAAACATTTGATAATTCGAGGGGTCACCAGTGGTGTGGATTTGAAACTCGTTTGGAAATTAAAGATTTAGAGAGGACTCGAAGTTTCAAATGATTTACATATGAACGGATGCACTGTAACGGACGTGGCTATTCGGTATGTGCCAGCGAGATGGGCGGTACTGAAAATGATACTTGGATTACTGTAGGAATGATCAGAAATTGATCAGAGAATGCCCTATCACTTGATATTTGTAACCTGATCAACGGAAAAATCACTAACCTTAATCAACAATTGTCCACTTGTGGTATGTGGATAATAATATGCATAAGCCAACCATCCGACGATACAAACAAGCAGCAACACAATCATTGTCAACGTGGCGACTCCTCCCCTCGTCTCCTTATCAATCGGCTGCTTCTTCCATTCATCGATATGCGGGGCGGGTTTCTCAGAACTAGCTGGTAATTCGGTCTTCCGTGGAATATACTGTGGTTTAATATAGTCTTCATCATCATAAACCTCATTCTCATCCTCCTCAGCATCACAATACAATGCCTTACTCCTCTGATAACAATTCCCTTCGAACCACTGTTGACGTCGACGATGGAGTCCGGATTCGTCGGTGCAGAATGGTCCGCCGTGTGATTTTTTCGCATGGCACCAGAGACAATTGAAGTGGGGAAGAGTGGCATTGGTACAGGAATCACAGGTTTCGAAGGAGATGCATGCTGAAAATTTGAATTTTTCTTTGAAGGGGCAGCGCTTAAAACTCTTTTTCATGCTGATTAAACAATTAAAAAGATGAAAATTTGAAAAATTTTGAAAAAAATCGAGAAAATCGTATTTTTCGAATTTTCATATTTTTAGTTGTTTAAAGGAGGACTGAACTGGAGTTCAATTAGTTGTATATATGCAGTTTTTGATTCTGAACACTTTTTCTGTTGACAACTTTCTCTGAAAATGCCTCTAAATGCCTTAAAAATCGGCTTGAAAACATCGAAGTGATTGGCGTGGAAGAGTTTTCTGCCAGACTCGGCCACGGGTTTTGTGACCGCCACAGCCGTTATTTTCCTTGTTTTTTCCGTTTTTTAAGTTTTAATTGAAGTTGTTCTCAAAAAAAAATTTTGTATAAAGAGAAAAATAAAGCCTAAAAAGGTACAAAACCTCCGTGGCCGAAGTTTCCGGAAAACTCTTCCACCCCAATCACCTCGACGTTTTCAAAGCAGTTTTTGAGGCATTTAGAGGCATTTTCAGAAAAAGTTGTCAACAGAAAAAGTGTTCAGAATCAAAAACTACATCTAATGACAAATTTTTTAACTTCAGTTCAGTCCTCCTTTAAAAGAATTATCTAGACTCACTTGGCTGCGCTTTCAGAATGACTACTGTATTCGACACAATTTTCTTGGCCGCTAACTCGATTCGATGGTATTCATAGATGACTCTTTTCGGTGCTGTAGACTGAGCAAGGTTATGTTTGAACATGTAGGCGTCGGAAATCCCGAGTTTAACCGGGTGATTGGCATCCGAAATATTTGAAATATCATATGGAACATCTTTATAAATAAAGACAATGTCTCCATTTTTATGAAGAATCGTTTGGAATGTGAATGAATCGGAGCCTGAAATTCAGAATTAGGGATTTAAAAACCTTTAGAATGTCTCACTCTTATCTTTATCCTCCTTCAATTGCACATTCCTCCATTCCACGACAAACGATTCGCCGTCATCCGCATAAACGATATTCGAGTTCTAAAAACTATTATTGTGAGGGGATTTTGAAGGGGGGAATGAATTGGAACTCAATAATTAGATGTAGTTTTGTATTCTGAACACTTTTTCTGTTGACAACTTCCTTTGAAAATGCCTCTAAATACCTTAAAAATAGACTTGAAATGAGATATGAAGAGTTTTTGGTAACCTCGGCCCACGGGGTTTCAGACCGCCCTTTTCGCTATTTTTCAATTTTTTAAATGTTTTTAGCAAGATAATGGAAAACTATATTTAATAAAAGCATAAAACTTCAAAAAAGCTACTGGGCCGGTCCAAACCCCCCTGGCCGAAGTTACAAAAAACTCTTCCACCTCCAATCCCATTGACTTTTTCAAGCCGGTTTTTAAGGCATTTAAAGACATTTTCAAAGAAAGTTTTCAACAGAAAAAGTGTTCAGAATTTAAAACTACATCTAAAAATACAAATTATTGAACTCTGGCTCTATCCTTCTTTAATCTAGACTCACCGGAAGATACGTATGAAAATTGGCCATAAGTGGAGCAATGTACTGAGTGGCAGCCAACCAGTTATGTGTGTGATCTCCAATATAAATGAATCCACCGGTTGCTATAGTTAGATTAGCCATTTTGTGTCCGTAGAATGGGAATTTGAATTGGAGACGAGCGCCCTGGAATGTTGCTCAGTTTTTAAATTTCAGTAAAAAGGCCTTATGATTTTTTTGGTCATCAAAAATCCCTTCAGGGTCTAAAATTGACCTGTCAAGAATTTTTTTGAAAATTTTTCCAAAAAGGCTTTCTGGTCATCATAAAACCCTGAGATTTTTTTTTCTTGCCTGCCAAGTCATTTTATCAAAAAAAAAAGGCTTCATAGCCCTTGAAGTTCAAAAACCCAGGGGCTTCCCTCCTATAATAAATTCAAAAAAAACTCTAACCACTGCTCTCCGATAACTTTGACTCAACAACGGATGACTCATATTCCCAATCGTTTTCGGTTTTTTCATGAATTGTTCCACATTGACCCAATATTTTTTGAGTTTCTCCTCGTCCCCAACATACGTTTCCGCTTGATAGTACTGGTGGTCGACCTGAATTCAAAAAGAAAAGAGATGAGCTTTTATTATGAATCATGCGAGGAAACATCAATCAAAGTCATGCACACACACACAAGCAAAACATTTATTATGCTGTTCAGAGAAAAACCAAAAATAAAAAATTAGATCATGCTCTTTTTCATGCAAACGGCTGCTCCCTTACCGAATCCTGCTGGACCTCAACATCTGGGGGTACTGTAGCAGTCGCCGGATCCACGTCATCTTCTGTTGATTCAGTGAACAAGACACTTCTTTTTGGGATGGGAGCTGCTCTTGCTCTTCGAACTGGGGACAGAGGAACGAATTCGTCTTCTGAATTCGGACCGGCTGTCGAGGGTTCTGAGTAGCGGATCGTTTCGGGGACACGTTCTTTAGATACTTCGATGTTTTGGGCTGAAAATTAGATCTTTATTTTGGAAAATTTAAAATCCATTTTGAATAAAATTAAAAACCAGAAAAAACCTTACCTTCGACTATCCTCAAAACCAGAATCAGTGAAAGAGATATCAGCGATATCCTCCGCATTTCTTTCTGTGTTTAAACTGAAAAAAGGGGAAATGTACTAGTGAGAAGATTCGATTATTTTTTCAGCAAAACATTGAGAAGAGATTAATCCGGTTGACTTGGTGACGAGGCATGAGAAAGAAAAAGTGTGTCTCGAAATGTATAAGAAGTCATGAGACTTGTGATGGTGGGAAACCGGGTGTGGGAATGTTGAGAGATTGAAAGTTTCGCTGTACGGTAGCAGTGACATAAAAGTTTTCATTTTTTTTTAGAGTGCAGATACAATAAAATACAGTATTCAGAAAAGTTCATTTTTGACAGAGTTGCCGGCGGAAAACATGGCTTTGCGGGAAGAGTTATAACTCCCTTCAGATTCAAAATTTTCAAACGATTAGGCAGTGAAAAAAATAGAACTTGACTAGTTCTACAAGATGGTAGCTTTTAGAATTTTGTATCTAAATTTTGAAAAATGTTGCAAGTCAAAAAGTGGGAAGGTTCAAGTAATATTATGAGAAAAAGTGTGTCTCGAAATGTATGGAGAGGAAAAGTCATAGGTTTCATCGTGAGAAACCGGGTTTGAGAATATTGAAACTGGACGTTTCGGGTTACGGTACCAGGGGCAAAAAGTGATTTTAACCTGTTTAGATTGTAGATAAAATGCATGTAGTTTTTATGAATTTTCAGTCATTTATTTTGGCAATGTAACTTTTGAAAAACATGACTTCGCGGAACCAACGATAACTTCCTTCAGAATTTATATTTTCAGACAGTCAGGTAATGAAAATGATAGATCTTGACGAGTTCTACAAGATGATAGCTTTTAAAATTTTGTATCCATGTTTTGAAAAAAGTTACAGGTCAAAAACTAGGAAAGTTCAAAAATGTACGAAAAACTTCTTGTTTTCCCTGTAAATTCTTTCAAAGTACAGATACTGAATTTTGGAGACTATCATCTTGTAGAACGTCAAGATCTATCAATTAAAAGTTTGAATCGTCTATCATTTTTGATTCTAAAAAATGTTATGGCCCGGAAGGTGAGGTCATGTTTTAGGGCGGCCGTTTATTTTGGACCTAAAATTTTTATTTTAGGCTAAGATCCTAAAACCCAAAAAAAACCCTAAAACTTTCAAAATCAGTAGAAAAATGTTGCTTTCTAAAAAAATGCTCAGCTCAAAAGTATAGAAAAAAGCCGGCAAATCAATTCCTGCCTACTCCTCGACCAGAAAAAAAAGTGTCTCTGAGAAGACTCAGAAAACAATGAATAATTGATGACAGGTTGTGTGCCCCTCTACAAATCTGAAGAAATAGACTCTATAAAGCAAGTTCGATGGGGGTCAAAAAGTGCGGGGTCCTCCATCTCCCGATGCGCGCGGAGCTCTGAGCGTCAAGAAAGGATATAAACGAATGGGGGAAGAAGGGGAAGGATGAGAGAGAGAGAGAGAGAGAGAGAGAGAGAGAGAGAAGAAGAAAGAGGGTAATTGGCTTGACACAACTACATAGTTTGAAAAAGACGGAACCAACGGAAGGACGGGGGTTCATGTTTCTTTGGAAGAGACCTAGGAGGACGGGTAATTATTTTCAATGTGTGCAAAAGCAAGTCCCCCCAATGAGTGATTTATTGAAAGAGAGAGAGAGAGAGAGAGAGAGAGAGAGAGAGAGAAAGAGAGAGAGAGAGAGAGAGAAAAAGTATCTTCTTCTTCTTTTCAAATAAGAAAGAAAAGATACACTTCTCTCTTTGTGTCAACTGATATTTATTGATCTGATGACCGATCACTTTTGATTTTTTTTTCTTTGGGGAGGAGGAGATGAACTTTAGTCGGTTTACGATAGATGGGGTGATACTGTGTCTTCTAAATTCGAAGTTCAATTAGGGAAGAAGGGATTTTTGGATCCTTCCCAATTTTTTTCGAAAAAAAAATTTTTTTGAAAAAAACCAAGCGAAGTAACCCGAGTTTCCCCAATCGAAGCCAAGGAGAAATTCAAATTTATTCCATGAATTTAAATTTCATTGCTTCAAAGGAAAGCGGATTAAATGGGATGAAACCTCGAAAGAATGAGATCCCTCTAATAGAAGGGCAGTACAAAAAATACTTATACAAGACGAAAATCGGCTAGCTTGATTAGGCTAATGAGAAGATAAAAAAGAAAATCAATATCTGAGAATCTCATCTCTATCTCTCATGTCATTAGAGATGCTTATCTACCTAATTGACCTATAGATGTTTTCTAAAACTTTTCGATTTTCATCTTTTTCCGCGTTCTTTCTACGTTTTTTTTCAGCGTTTAAAAAAAGAAAATGCTAATTAAAATCACTTTATAATGAGCCGAGAGCTCAAATTTGCTCCGTAACCTATAATTAATTCAAAATCAATTTATTAATAAAAAACTACTTTAAAAATATTTGTTTCCGCTACAAGACAGTAGAATACAGTTCAAAGAACTTGTCGAACTCCATAAAAACCGATAAGAAGTGCATTTTGTGACCTTTTCCGTTCTGTACAAACAGAGTCAATTCGAATGCCTCGTATCGAGTAATGCGCCAAACGGCGCTCGAGAAATGCGTCAAGCCGACGATTGGTCCGCTTCTTGTGTCGAGAAAACTTAATTTCCAGCATTTTCTCGACTTTTCTGGCGTTTCCTTGGCGAATCTTGGCAGGATTTTTCGTGGAATGTATAGAAAATGAAATTTCGATCATTTTAAGGTATAAAACCAGTTTGGAACTCATAGAATTCGCTATGAAATCAAGAGAAATCGAATTTCGAAAATAAATTTTTCCGCTGATAGTAAAGTTAAAGTTTTCTTTTCGATGTGCAAATGGTTAGTTTTACGTTCCGAGTTCTAAACATTCAGAAACCACTAAAACACCGACAGAATATTTGATTGACAGCTAGCTGATTTTGATTCAATATAATTCGAAAGGCCATCACTTCGCCGCATTTTTCTCTTCTTTCATAAAAAAAAGTATAATCAATCTCTGTTTTCCCGTATAAAATCGTTCCCGTTTTGTTTACATCTAACTCTCAACAAAAAACAATTTCGCAATATTTCAGCAACTTGGGATTTCGGCAATGACCGCATAAGCGCCACAGGAAAACGCTTTCTCGTCGAGAAATTCGCCGTTTTTCGATAAGGAAAGCGACATTTGTTGTGTACAGCTTATTGTTATTGTAAGTGGTTTTTTCGAAACTGGAAAAAAACAGGTTTCGATATTTTTTGATTCATTTTTATCGTTTCAGCATTGAATATTGTTGTTGAATTTTGGTTTTCAATTAATCTAATCGAATGATGAAGAGATCGACTGCCAGTGCCCCGCATTTATCGCCCAAGCATGGTTTTTTTAAAAATTCGTCTTCCTTTGTGTATAAATTTTTTTAGAAAGCGAAAGCGACGTGAAAAAAGTGAAATTAGAGCCCACGCCGCCTTCACAAGCCCCAACTGGTCGGGAAATTATACAGAATTATCTGAAAGGAGACGTCACCGCGGCGGTTTTATACAGAAAAATTTGCAATGCATTGGAGACATTTGAGCAGTGGGAATCGGAGACTCCGAAGATTCAGTTATTGGAACAGTTTCTGAATGCGGCCGATGCAATGGACGCCAGAACTGATCTTCTTGTTAAAAGATTACTGGTTTGTCAAAAAAAATTTTTATTTTATTTCAAAAATGAATTTTTCAGAGCATCCGCTGGGACAAGATCCCTTCCAGCGTCTTTGATCGATTCCGCACATTCCTTTGCGAAGTGGCCATCCGCCATTTGGCTTTCACTGAAGACGTCTATTTCGCAGTGATTCAACGACTGATTCCACAAGTTTCGGTGAACGAAGAGACCGGCGTCGTTACATTTATTCTGACAGAAGAGCAACAAAATGAGCATTATGAAATGGCTCATTACATTGTTTCAAGTGTTCTCAGATGCTTTCCATTGTAATTTATTCGTTTCTTTTGATATTTTTTTTCAAAAAATGGGTTTTCAGATCCGCTAAAACCGTATTGAAGTGTGTGAAGAGAGCGATGCCTCATATCGTGGAGCCCCCGGTTACTGTAGCCGGTTACATGAGAAATTTGATTCTGATGCAGAAATACATTCCATCGAGTATTGCCAAAGAGGTTTGGGAGGTTGTATTCGAAAGATTGGCTAGAGATGATGTGAGAATTCAGAGATTCCTTGATTCATCTCAGAATTTCAGGCGCATAACTGGAGATGTGAACAGAATGAGGAGGAGAACAAAAGTCCGCGTCTTTTCGCTTTAAACGATGATATTCTAATTGAAGACGTCATCGAGTCAACTAATAATTCAGAAGATGCAGAACAGAGAAAAGGAGAACAGACTCTACAGTACCTGGATTCTGTGTGCACTGATATCATCTCATTCATCAGAGAATCAGAAGGAGAGAACGAAGTTGAAAATGTCGATGAAAAATGGCTGAAATCGTTCAAAATCACTGGAGACAACGTCCAGGCTCCCGAGAAGCTGTTCAGCACATTCATGGCTGTCTTGGAGTCGACTATGTTGAATGCCACACATGTCCAATACATTTCGTTCATCTGGCTATACTTTGGATCCTTGAAAACTGAATATGAGCAGACGATTCTGGAGCAGTTGTGGCAGATCACTATCAGAATGCCAAGAGCTCCAGCAGATGCGAGAAGAAGTCAGGGAGCCGCTGCGTATTTGGCTGCGTTCTTGGCCAGAGCGAAATATGTTAAGAAAGAGTGAGTTTTCTTCAGCAAAAGCGTAAAAATCCATCTTCAAAAACACATTTCGGTGCCAATTTTCTCCGATTTCAGCTGAAAAAAAAACTCATTTTCACTAGAAAACCTTCGATATTCTAGACCATTTCATAATCCTTCGTTTCCAGCACCGCATTCACATGGCTAGAAGAGTTATTCAACTGGCTCCGCCGCTACGTGGATCAATTCGGCTCCGGAAGCTCTCAAATCCTTCCCGGACTCCAAAGACACGGCACCTTCTACTCAATTTCACAGACGTTTTTCTTGGTTTTTGCATTCAGATACAAGGAATTTGTTAAGGATCAAGGTAACCTTTGGATTAAAAAAAACTATATTTCTATATCATTTTTTTAGATACACTCGAAACCCTTCGTCGTTGGGGATTCGGTCGAATCATCCATTCTCCACTGGAACCACTGAAATTCGTATCGAAACCGGTTGCCAGATGCTTTTCGGCGATTACAAGGTAACTAAATAGTGCTTTTTATTGAATAAAATCGTTAAAAAATCGAAATTTCTATAAAAGAGCACTCCGAAAGTTGCAGATCCCTTCAACTCGTCTACTGTAACCACGTGATTCCAACCGAAGAAGTCCAACGTCCATTCGACGACATGTTCCCCTTTGATGGATTCCATTTGAGAGTGTAAGTCGTCCTAATCTTGGCTGGCAGGATTCCAATTCTCTCCTTCAGAAGCGCCCAATTCATGACCCCTTTGATGAGAAAGTTCTCTCCGCTCGCCGAAGATTTATCGACGCTCACGAAAGCGTTGTGTTGGAACTCCGTCGCCGCTGCTCAGGATAAATCGGAGAAAACGGATTCATCAGAAGGACTCGATTTCCTGGATGAGGATGAGATTGTGACCGGATTCCGTGAAAGAACGTTCTCATGTGGACAAAGCTCTCTGAATATCTACTCAGCGACTCCTGGATTAAAATCTTTCAATGTTTAAGAAGTTATTCATTTCTTTTTGTTTTTGTTTTCTCTCAGTTTTCTCGTTGATCCCAAATAATGCATCTTCGCTCTATTGATAACAGCAAAATTGCATTATTCTGGACTAATTTAAGATGTTTTGTATAATATATTCCTTTGTATTTCTCTCACTACATTTTTTGGATTTTTGGATTTCCTATACGAAAATTGATTTGAATCCAGAAAACCAAAAAATTGTATTAAACATTTGTTTTTTTGCTCTTTCTTTGTTCCGCCACCTCAAGTCAGTCTTCAGAATCCCCCGTATTGATACCGTAGTAATTGAAAACCTCCTCCCATGTTTTATCACTTTTTCCCCATTGTTCAACCCCTCATTTCTCTGATATAAATTGTGTTGAAAAGAGCTTCCTTTTTACGGATACATTTCCCCTTTAATCCGTTTCTGTTTATCACCCAAATCCCGCGCGCATAACATTTCAAATCACACGTATTATCAAAAAAGCACATGTTTCCCCTCTTCTTTTCCCCGACTAATCTCTTCCTTTTCCCCTCTTCTCCCACAGGATAACTGCAGATTCTTCGACGTCTTCTTCCTGTGCAAAAGAAGAAAAGCCTATAAATATCCAGGAAAAAAATCGCGGAAAAAATATTTTTTGGCGGAAGAAACAAATGAATTCTGACGCATTGAGATCCCCTTGCTCCTGGAAGAAGAAGTGGAAATACAAACGAATTCAGATGATGACGATGAATTATGAATTCTTCTTTTCCAGGCGATATCAAGTTTCTCACCCCTTCCGACACATTGCTCATTTCAATTGCACATTTTTTAGTTGGACGAGGAAAACTTGTAGATCTTTGGGAAAATTCTGGAAAAATGACACGTGGCTTCTTCTTTTTGATGATGACGTCAGAATTAACATTTTATTGGTTTCGGCTTTTATGACGATCCTCCCCGAGATGTTTTCAATTTTCGAAGCGACTGGAAAATATTTTGGAATGAATAAGACTTCTATAGAGCGCACGTGCATCATCGTTAGAACTCCATTTTTGTGTTGCAAGCGCGCTCTGTCGCTAAACTACCTGAGAACTGTTTTAATTTGAATTTCTGAATGATTTTGCCCCACAAATTTGAGTTTTTAGAGTTTTCTGGGACGTGATTAATTTTTTTTTTCGAAGGAATATCCCGGAAAAAATTTTGTGAATCTCAAAAAACTCGAATTCAAGCCGAAAAGTCAAAAATTATGCGAAATTCAGCGCTATTTCGGTAGAGCGCGTTTGCTGACTTTCCCGTGTTTTTACAAGAATTTATATTGTTTTTTGTACAAGAAAAACACATTTTTTATCCAGAAAGGTACACTTTTTTCAATTCCGAAATGAAAGATGCAAAAAATTTTTTTCATAATCTTCAGTACCAATTTCAAAACTTGACACAATGCCAGGTTCTCATTTTAGATATGTCAGATCATTGAGCATGCTCTGTGCTCTCTCTCTCTCATCTCAAAGAGAAGAAGCTCCTCCGAGAGGAGTCATAAAACAGAGCAAATGCTCTTTTTATGTTCTGTATACTGATTAACAGGGGGCAAGATCCCTCGTGAGCTCTTTGAACTCTTTCGTACTCTTCCCCTAACGACAAAAAAAGAAGTGAGTCATTTGGAGAAAACTCCAAAAAACCTAATCATAAGTCCATTTTACAAAAAAAAACTATTTCTTGGAAAAACTTGGAATAATTGCAAAAATAATTGAGTTTTTGGAAACGTTTCGGAAGAGCAACTAATTTTTTGACCTTTGGGTTCATCTCTAAAGGAGGAATGAACTGGAATTCAATAATTTGTATTTATTTCGAACGGATTTCTTGGAAAAATTAATCGAACTTCAAAAAACTCGAATTTAACCCGGAAAGTCGAACTTTTTTTTGGAAATTCGACGATAGTTTAAAGGAGGACTGAATTGGAGTTCAGTAATTTATATTTTTAAATGTAGTTTTCAATTCTGAACATTTTTTCTGTTGACAACTTTCTCTGAAAATGCCTCTAAATGGCTTAAAAACCGGTTTGAAATAGGGGTTTATGGTGGAAGAGTTTTTGCAACCTCGGCCACGGGGTTTTCAGTGGCTTTTTTCCTTTTTCTGAAGTTTTTAGTCTGTTAATGAGAAGATATATTCAATAAGAACATAAAAATTCAAAGAAAAAAGAAAAATAGCCACTGAAAACCCCGTGGCCGAGGTTGCCAAAACTCTTCCAAAAAAATAAAATTTCCTCATTTCAAACCGATTTTTAAGGCATTCAGAGGCATTTTCAGAGACATTTGTCAACAGAAAAAGTGTTCAGAATTCAAAACTACATCTATATACACGCGGATATAAAAGTGTGCAATGGCGCTCTGTTGAACTAGTGTAAAACTTCCGGCCTAAAACTGAACTTTTCAGAGCTCAAATAATATTTTTTCGGGATATTTTTTTAAATATATAATTCAGGTCACTGGGAACCCTCCAAAACTATTTTTGTGCGCCAGAAAAATTTCTGAAAAATTTAAAATTTAGGACCCCGTCTTTTTTAGCAACAGAGCGCGACCACTTCAGCCCTCCTTTAAGAGCCCCCAAAATCAAAAAAACAGAATTCAAAATCAAAAATCTTGTTATTCCAAATGGCCCAGAGGTCTTCTTCGTTTTCTGATTTACGGGGAACGGTAAACATTTTCTCAGTCTAGACCCAAAGAACATAACCCTTCGAAGACCCCCTTATACCAGGTAATCTTCATGTTTTCCCCTTTCCTCTTCAAAATTAGATTTGTACTGATAATATGACGCTTTTCCTATTTTATTCAGTACTAAAAGTACAATTAACTATACGAATGACGGAATTCGAATACAACCTATATTTAATATATTGCTCATTTTAATATTTAGTTCCTTAGAATTCAATGACGTGGTTTTGTTGTCCTAAATATCATTTTCGAAGAGAAAAAACCTTTTTGAAATGTTTTTGGACAAGTGACTCAGAAATTATAGCCTTTCAGGTAATCGTGTGATCTCCCTCTCTCTCTCTCTCTCTCTCTCTCTCTCTCTCTCTCTCTCTTTCAATCGTCATCTCCGGAAAAGCGAAGATAGAAATATCTTTTGTCAGCTAATCCCCCCTCTAATCCCTCATGACATTCCTAATCTTCCACCCATCCATTTTTAGATTTGATTCGAGATTGTGTCCGAATGAGACGAAGCCCTCCTGCCGAAGCCTAATTGTAGAAAAAATCTCTTCTTTAATGAATTATTAATACGGATAAAAATGGAATCTAGTTTTTGGGCTTGAAATAGTTTTCTTCGGGGCTTAAATCCTTCTCATTTCAGCCAGATATTATTCAGATTGATAACTGAAATTTAGTTATTTTCAGTCTAAAAATTCTGGATTTTTTGTCTCGAAATGTTTGAGAACCAAACCCGGAAATCCTAAATTTTAGGCTCCAAAAACCATTAATTTCCCTGAAGAAAAAGCCGAAAAATCTCGATTTTGAGCTAAAATAACCCATTTTTAAGGCATTGACATTCGAAAGAGTATTAGATTTCAGATTGTTAAATAAATAAAAATTAGCCGTTTTCAGCCGTACAACCTAGACTTTTAGTCCCAGAAAATGCTGAATTTGAGTTTTTAGGGCTTCAAAATCTTTCATTTTCACACGAAAAGAGCCCGATTTTCCTATAATTTCTAGACCGAAAAATCAAAAATTCCGACCTAAAAAAAATTTTATTTTCAATCAAATCCTGGTTTCTCTAGTCTTAGAATCCCTATTTTCTCCAGGGACGTTTTGTTTTTTTCCCAGAAAAACAGAAATTTCAGAAGCCCTAAAATCTGGAAATTCAGCTTGAAAATCCCTTTTTTCCAGCTCAAACTCCTGATTTTCAGGCATCAAAAAATTATATTCCGCTCTAAAAAAATTCAATATTCTTTATCAAATTCCGCTTTTTTTAGCCTTGAAATATTTTCACCGAGGAAATTACTATTTTTCCAGAAAAGCGGGATCTAAATTTCCGTGTAAATTCTCTACCCGACATTCGCCTATTTCCGAAAAATCCCTATTTTCCAGCTCAAATTCCCGGTTTTCAGACCAAAAAAATTTTTCAGCTTTTGAAAAAAATTCAAGTTTTTTATTCTATTTCTGCTTTAACTAATCCAAAAATCCGAATTTTCACCAATGAAGTTCCCATTTTTTCAGAAACCGGGAATCTAAAATCTCCAGTTTTCATAATTCCCTTCACAAAAAAACATTTAGAAGACACCGAACATCAGGTTAGAATACAAAAGTGCAGAATGAGTGATCAATTCAATTATTCTCCCTGAATATTAGATTTATTTGTTATATCCTTCCACACCTTTTGTTTTCTTCTCAACTACTCAAATCGAAAGACACAACCTATATTTATCCCTTCTTCCAAAAGGAGCTGACGTCTTCCAGTTTCCTTTCTGATTATCTCTCTCTCTCTCTCTCTCTCTCTCTCTCTCTCTCTCTCTCTCTCTCTCTCTTTTTCGGAAGATTCTTCATCCATTGACGTGGAAATTCGGCGGGCGGCGCCCACTTTTTTGGTGACATTAGCTGCATCTCGATTGATTTTAGAAGGAGGAAGAAGAGGAAGACGTCACAAAAAAGAACAAGTGGACACTGATTGTATGTGTATCCTTGACACTTATCCCTTCTCTTCCTCTTCCAAAAAATCCCCTCCGGCCATCTTTTTTGCTGTTGAAAATAGATTTTTCTCTCGAGGAGTCTCCAATTTTCTTTTTGCACAACACAAATGATATGGGATTTCCCTTCCCTTCAATATGTATAGTGTCGTTATCTTTTTACTACTCTCCTCTGAAGTGAGAGAGAGAGAGAGAGAGAGAGAGAGCAGAAGCTCAAGGGTTATTATGTTACGCTCGTTTGCTACACACCCAGTCATTCTCTCTTCAGAATCTCTTCTTATCCATATGATCCTGATTATGACGAAGACCCCTAAGTGTTACTCATGTTAAAGTCTAGACTTCTTGAAACCATAGATTTGAACTTTTTGAAATTCACAAAAAGAGAGAGAGAGAGAGAGAGAGAGAGAGAAAAAGTGTTCAAGAATTCCACGAACTTCTAGACTTTTCAATGAGCAGCTCTTTTCCATTGAATAATTGAACGCAATTGCTTTTTTTCCCCTCGAAAAACGTCATTGATTTTCAAAAAAAAAAATTTTTTTTAATTCTTTAAAAATTTATTTTTGAGCCGGTATCTTGTGACTAACCGGGTTTTTGATCTTGTCAAAAAATCTAATTGGTATTTACTCTTTGTGGACAGTTGGTAGGTTTTTAGAGCCAAAACAAGTGGTCAGACTCATTTTTTTGAATGAAGCTCGAATGAAAAAACCTTCCTAACCCTTAAATTTTTTCAAATTTTTAAGGCTTAAATTTTAGAAAATTTTCAACCCTTAAATTTTTCCAAATTTTTAACGCGTAATAAAATTTTTAACCCTTAAATTTTTTCAAATTTTTAACGCTTGAATTTTTCGAATTTTTAAGGCTTAAATTAAAAAAATTTTTAACGCTCGAAATTTTTAAGATTTTTTACCCCTTAAATTTTTAAAAATTTTTAACGCTTATATTTTTAAAAAAATTTAACGCTTGAAATTTTCGTAAATTTTTTTAAAGGCCTCCCCGTGGAAAAAATCCTGCAAAACCTTCAATTCCCCTCTGATCTTTACTAAATCCGTCAGCTGTCTCCTCCCTACCAGCCACATGGGTCGTTTCGAAAAACGGTGACGGATCGGTTCAACCTCCAACTGATTAAAAGAGAAAGATCTTCCGGAAGACTCCTTTCTCTCTCTCTCTCTCTCTCTCTCTCTCTCTCTCATTCAATCCAGACAACTGTTTTTTGTTCATTCCGGAAAAACAAAAAAAGGTGCAAAGGTTTCGCCTCCTTTTGTTTTTCCTCTTTCACCCTAGTCGTTTCGAAAGAAATCACAAGAACGTGTCATCTGGTGTCTGATGATGATAAATAGAGCTCACAGCTCATTTTCTCACTTGTTGCCTTTTTTCTTGAAAAAAAAAACGAAAAACAGGAATCAATTTCATGGGAAACTTGTAGAAACTTCAGGGAGAGGGGGGCCACGTGGAATTGGCAGGGAATCAAAGTATAGAGAAAAAGGGTTCAAACCTATAGAAAAAGTGTTTTTGAATTATATTTTTGCTGTTTTTCCACATTTTTAGGCTCGGTTTCCAAGTTTTTTCAAGAATTTTTCAAGAATTTTTTTCGAAGAATTTCCCGATTTTTCGAGAATTTTTCAAAGACTCTCAAAGTAAGGCTAGAAAGCAGAGGTCTCTCTAAATCAATTTATATCTCAACCCCTGGTCAAAATACAAAAAATTTGTCAACTAACAAAATGTTCATTTTATTATGAGCAATATTTTTCCAGTTGACAACTTTTTGATATCTCCTAAGACAACTGAGATATTTTTGTTGGAATTAGGAATTATGACGCTCTTTAGATTTGCACAAAATTTTCTCATCGGGGTTGGGAAAAATCCAAAAAAAACCAAAACGAGATATTTTTTGGAATTTTTTTCAATTATTTAGGCCTCTTCTAAGCCCATTAATATTTTCAAAATGACCGGAACCATGATAATCAAGCTTCAGACCCCTAAAAATAGGGTAAGCTAAAGTTTACTGAAAAAAAAATTTTTGTTAAAAAAATCGGAAAACCCTTTTTTTACGTTCTCTACTATACATTTTGAGCTAAAATTTTTAGCCTAAAAACTCAAAAAAAAGTATTTGTTATCATCAAAACTGGATCATGCGTCTTCAATAAATTAGTATTTACCCCCTTCATCTAGTTTTTTTTTCAAAAAAATTATTTATTTTGGGAATCCTCATAATTTTTCTGTGACGTTCCCCCTATCCCCTACTTCCTCTCGAAGCCCCGCCCCTTCGGCGATTCCCCAGACTCCGCCCCTTCCTACGTCACACCCCCACACAAGCTACAACACAAATCCTCTCTATTCCCCCCTTCCATACACACATTTTTAATAGAGTTTTGACATTTCGACATCATTTTTGTGGCTATCCTGACAAAGGTTCCTATAAAACCCCCCGACATTTTTGGGGAGAGAGAATTTTTCTGAATGAAAAAAATTTTTTTTTGGATTTTAGAGAATATGATTCATAAGAGTTTTCTAGAGAGTTCTGATTAATAATTCCTGTTTGTTTTCATATCTCACTCTCAGAAGATGAGTGTACTTTACCCTTCGAGGGAAGGGGGCGCTCAAATTTGAAATGCATGGGGGGGGGGGGGGGTTACCGAAGGTGTCATTCATTCCTGATTATTTTTTATTTCCGTTTTGACTTCTTTCCGGTACATTCAGCAAGCATCAGGAGGTCAAAGAATTAGATACAAATTTCCGGTGTCAAATGCTTAAAATTAGCCTAGTGACGTTAATCTAAAAAATCTTGAAAATTTTTTTAAAAAATCTAAAAAAAGAAATGATTCACCAATGTTTCATAATGAGTACTCAAGAGAGTAAATATACCTTTGTGACGTATTTTCCCTTAATCTTCCCATTTTTTGTCACGTTTCACTTCATAATAACACTCTTCATAATACATATCAAGCTAGATCTATCTATCCAGCAGAGTAAACACCTAGAGGCTCCGCCCATTTTCTCTAGTCGACTAAGAGTCATGTGATTTAGCACCTTGTTTCCCTCATTTTCCCTTCCTCGTTTGCCACGTGGCAAATGCAATTTAAAAAAAAAATATTTTTTCTTCAAATCAACTATTGATTTCTTCTTCCTTATATCCGATTGCTCATCTTAAATTTTCCAGAAACTTCCTGAACTTTTGTCTTCAATCATGGGAAACTCAAAGTCCATCGAAGCGGCTCCATCAAAAAAGAGCACCGTCCGTCGGAAGTCGGCGACGGTTCCGAGTACCAGGTAAGAGATCGAAAGGTCAATTTGTCTCCTGTGTAACCTGTTTTACTACAAATCGCCGTTCTAGAGTTCGAATTTCAATTTTTCTCTGCGTCTCTAGATCTCTCGCTTATTACAAAGTGCTGATGCACCACCACCACCAGCCATGTTATTTTTATATCTGTGTGACGTAGATTACAATTGGAAGAGTTGTTGGGGGAGTGGTGGAAGAGCATAGATGAGTGGGAGAGAGAGATGTGATCAATGTGGGGTGAACTTTTGATGAAGGGTCTAGACACGCAGGTGAAAGCGGCCCAAATTTTTAAAATGCGACTTTTCGTCATTTTTGGCAAAATTAGATTTTTTTCGATAAAAATGGAAAATAAAAGACCTTCTTGTAATATTCACCAAAAAGCAAAAAGAAAAAATGCGAAGTGCGCCCTAAAAAGTCCGAACTCACTGCCAGTTGAACGAAAAACATCGCCGTTGCTGACTGCGCCACGCAGGCAACCTTTGTCCGCCTATCGATATATGAAACTCTATGCTCCCGACCTTTTCTCAGAGGGCCGTAATCATATTCAGAATGAAGGTACTCTTTGGGATTTTGAGTTGGCTAACGTATATCCATTTAAAAAAATATGAGCATTTTCAAAATTCAAAATTCCGTTTCAACTACTAACCACCAACACTCATCCCGATTCGTACACATTCAGATCTTCCAGCAGCAGTTCCCGCCCATCGATCTCATCTCAAGGAAGCCGCAAACCGATTCTGACGAGCAGTCAACGACAGATAATCAAGGGATGCATGGATAATTCGAAAGATGATCTTGGCGAGCGAATCTTTCGACGTGCTCTCGAGCGACGCGACGATTTCAGGCAGTTTATTGATAACTTGAGCAAGGTAGAGAGAAATAAAAAAATGGGGTGCTGACGTTTTGAGTTTTCAGGCACAAAGACACGAAAACTACACCTATTTGAAGCAGTTCTTGCTCGGCGTCGTCGAGAATATGACAGATTTGGAGGAGATTAACAGGTAATAAGTTCTTATAGTCGTCCTTGTTTGGCACCGCGGGTCGTCCGCGTGGCCTAGTGGGTTGCGCGCTTGTCTGTCAATCTGGGGGTCGCGAGTTCAACCTCGCCCTTTTGCCCAAAATTCGAGTCCGGAAAAATATTTTTCGCTGAAATTTTGAGAATAGGCTTTTGATAGAGAGAGGAAGAAAATCCAACCTAAAAATTTTGGAAATTCTTATTTTATATTTTGGTGCCTAATCATTTATCCTTTCCTTCTTCAGAGCTTCCGAGGAATTCGGATGCAATCACGTTCAATTCCGTGCTCACGGATTCAAACCCGACTTCTTCGCGTGCACCGCCGACGCAGTCACCACCGAATGCACATTCTTGGATCAGGCCGCCCATCCGACAAGCGAAACTGCGGCCGCATGGTCTTCGCTCACCTCGCATGTCTTCTCGGCGGTCAGAGATGGGTTAGTAACGGAATATATGAATGAGAGACCAAAGAATTCCATTTCAGCTATTACGCAGAGCTACGTCGCCAACGAAAAAGCAGCAATGCGTTCCGCGCACGCGTCTCCGTCGACGTCGTCTCCACCGGAACCGATGACGGAAGTACCAGTTTATCGAGTGCCACTAGAAGGTCCCTTCCAATCACTTCTACCTATCAACCACTAATCCTCACCTAGTTTATAGATCTAACTCGCCTCAAGAGGAAATTGCCGAAAGTTTTGAGCGACAGGCAACTCCTGATGAAAACGTCGAGTCATCCGGCAATTTTCTTGCGCCACCTACAGTATACTAAACTCTTTTTCTTCTTCGTCTTTCTGTACACTTTCTTATTTTCTCTCTTTGTTTCCTTTAAATAGAGCCCATCTATTTTTCCCCCCATATTTATTTTGCCCTTTCTGTTATTTTTTTGATCCCAGTGTTTTCCTTCCAATAAGTCCCCTATATAGCTTCATATATATGGGTACTCATATTTGTCTCCTCTTCCTTCACCAAAAAATGTTTTTCTCGCACTCAAAGTAATAATAAAAGTGATATAACTAAGTTCCTCGACGACTGTGAAAATTGGAAAAAATCAAAGACGTCGAGTTTGGATACCAAATTATCGGATTCGATTTTCTAACACAGATGACAGATTCGAATCGCAAAAATGGAGATTTTTTTAAAAAGATGACTGCAGTGGATTTCAATAATTTGTATTTTTAGATGTAGTTTTTGATTATGAACACTTTTTCTGTTGACAACTTTCTCTGAAAATGTCTCTAAATGCCTTAAAAACTGCCTTGAAATGAGGACATATGATTTGGATGGAAGAGTTATTTGCAAGTTCGGCCACGGGGTTTTGAACCATTACAGTCTTTTTTTTCACTTTTTCCCAATATTTTTAGTCTGATAATGAGTGTAGAAACATAAAATCTCAAAAAATAGGTGAAAATGGCGGCCCAAAAACATGTGGCTGAGGTTGCAAAATCTCTTCCACCGATTCATATTGACGTTTTCAAGCCGGTTTTTGAGGCATTTAGAGGCATTTTCAGAGAAAGTTGTCAACAGAAAAAGTGTTCAGAATTCAAAACTACATCTTATTTCAAATTTTTGGGTTGTTTTTAGTTTCAGATTAGCCCAGTAAACCGACTTTTTGAAAAGGTCTATATTTTTCGTTCAACTGGTCTCTTTTTGAAAAAGATGGCCATTTTTTGGGCCGGTACTGTAGTATACTGAAAATAGTTAGTGCCGAAATTGAGGAGTCTAAATACTAAAGAATTCAAAAAAGCAGACTTGTAAAATTTGGGCCCGGCCCGCCAAGGCCCGAAAAATGACCCCTTTTCAAGCCAATTTTTCGACCTTTTTTTGGCTGAAAAGTGTTCAAAATGGCTTTTTCTTCAACGATATTCCAAAATTTCGCCAATGCAGGTAATTTAATATCGGAAATCAACAAAAAAAATTTCGGTAAAAAATTCAAAATTTTTCGATTTTGAACTTCCTGTGGAACACCGGGCCCACCGGGCCGGGACAGAAAAAATAGAAGAATTCAATCAACCCAAATACTCTATAAAAAACTTTATTTTTAAGAAATAAAGCCATAGAAGAAGAAAATTGGATCATCAATGTTCACATTTGTTTTGTCTCAGCGTTCGCATTCGCCTATGCTTGAATCGAAGATCCACCACATGGAGTCGCTCCAAGACAGACATTGACATTCGATTTCTTACGAGACTGAGAACGGCAACTCTTTCCAGAACGACTTGCCGAACGACTCGAGCGACGGGATCTCATCGACGGTTTCGCCTTATCGGCTGCCGGTCCTCCACATACATAGTTCGAGAGCCAGCATCCATTGTTCTCCTGACGACGCTTGTGATTCTCAACGAATCCGAGCATCGATCCAATTGGGGCAGCAGTGACGACATCTAAATATGAGCAATTTTAAGGACGATCAGACCTATCCACTAACCTCTCTCAATATTCAATGCGGTATGAGTATCCATCTCCTCAATATCAACTGGATGATCAGTCGATTCAATGCACAAAGCACTTCCCGGAAGATTGACAATCGTCTGTGGGGCCGAAAACTGATCAGTAAACTTGACGGCGAGCGAGAAGGCCTCTTGACACGTGGTACCGGCAGTGGTCTTCTGATCGATGAAAGACTTGAGATTCTTCGCGTAAACCGGCATCACATATCCCTTAATCGTCAATTTACTCTTGTCCCATTGTCCGAGTTTCGACGAGTTGACACGGAATTGAATGACACGATGGGATGTCGGAGGGAAACGGAACACGTTCGTTGGGAAAGTGACTGCCTCATGGGATGCAATGAGTTTGAGAAGAAAGTCCTTTCCGGTTGTGTTACGGAAGACAAGAGTGCGTTGGACGAGATCTCGGTCCGTGGAAACATACACTTCCGTTGGATTCGACTTCTGTCTGAAATTTGTTTCAGGTTGGCTTCAGCCCCAGGGTACCGCATGCGCCTTTAAGGACAAATTGTCCTAAGAGCCTTCGAACTTTGCCATGCGCCTTTAAACATGCAGAATACCGTATGCGTCCCCAGCCCGAGTATACCCCTTATGCGCCTTTAAAAAGCCCGGATACCCTCTGCGCCTTTAAAGAGACAAGGGTTCTATTGTAGTTCAGGGGTACCTTCGGGTAACCTTAAAAATAAGGGTCCCTTCGATTTGCGCTAAAAAAAAGGGGGTCCTCGGGTTCGGAAAAAATTCGGGAAAAATCCGGAAAAATATGGGACCCTAATATATTTTTTGAGCTTATTAAGTATGAAGGGACCCCTATTTTTCGAAACGACCGTTTTTCTACAATAGAGCCGAGACAAGTGTCCTATGCGCCTTTAAACAGCCCCAGGATACCCCCTTATGAGCCTTTAAAAAGCCCCGGGGTACTGTATGAGCCTCTATATAGTCCCATGCGCCTTTAAACCGCCAGGAACCCCTCTGCGCCTTTAAACCGCCCAGGGTACTGTATGCGCCTGCAACCAAACTCACGAAGGCATCGTAGTTAATTGGGAAGGCGGGGAGGGAGAACTGGTGATTCGAGTTGTCCAAGATCAGGAGAATAATCCTGTTTTCCCCCTTTTCCTCTACATCATTAGCATGCCCCAGAAACCGTAACCCTTCGGGGGGCAAAGGTTACGGTCGTTCAAGAGTTCACGTTTTATTTAACTTAGAGATGAGTTTATTGAAAAGTCTTGTCAAAGAAGAAGAAGAACATCATTTCTCAGAGAAAATGTTGTGGGTGTGAGGGGGGAGGAGGGAGGGATCGTGGATTTGGGAGGGGAAAAGAGGTTTTCTGGCCAGGAAAATTCGAAATTCGCCGGGGAAAAAGCAAAATTCGAACAAAGAAGAGGTGCGCGCTCGACGCTGTGTGTGTGTTTTCGAGTAGGGGTGAATTATATAAATAATACAGAAATTTAGTAGAAAAATAGATTCACAGAGAGAGAGAGAGAGAACGAAAAAAGGTGAAAATACATATAAAATAAACACAAAAAGAGGCGGAAAAATCGAAGAGATTATTGTGGGGGAATTTCAAAAAATTCAAAAAAATTGAAAAAAAAATCAACAAAATTATGGCAACTTGCCGGGGTGATTCCACTTGTTTTTTCAGTAAAAGGGGCGGAGTCACCAGGCAAGGTTACCGTAATCCGGTTAGCCGACGGAGATGAGTAGAAATATGACAAAATTCTCTATGAATCTATGAAAAAAGTGGTGTTGAGGGGGAGAAAAGGAGGAGACACAGGGCACAGACAAAGAAAAGAAAATCAGTTTTCGTACACCGGGTTCTGAAAAAAAAATAAACGAAAAATGGGCTAAAATGGTGCGAGTCTAGGAAACTAGAAAAAAGGGGCGGAGTCAAAGTCCCTTGAGCAACACGAATCTTGGTCCTTAGGGAGACTTGTGACATGGGTGGGGGTGGAGCCTATTAGGAAAAGGGGCGGAGCTTCTGAAAAAGTTGGAAAAATGAATAAACTCCGCCCACTAGTCCAAAAATCTGGCTCTGGCTAAATATGGTTGGGGCGGGCATTTCGTGAAGTGGCAAAAAACTTGAGTAAATTCGGAGAGAAAGGGGCGTGGAAAAAGGGGGCGGGGCGTCTACTGTGAAATGACAAAACAACCTCTAGAAGCGATTTTTTCTTGTGAAAGGAAGAACATTTTTACACTTTTCTACTTTTTTGTGTGGTGTTTTCAAAGAAATTGATTGATGGTGATGGTGGGATGGAAGATGACAGAGGAAGAGAGAGAGAAAGAGAAAGATGATCAGGAGGAGCAATAGAAGAGAAAGAAAGAGGAGGAGGAGCAAAAAAGCGAGTAGAGTCTAGCAAGGTCTAACTTTTGTGTGTCCAGAAGCCAAAAGCATCCGGGACACCTTCTCACAAATGTACTTATTCACACTTTTTACATTTTGTTATACAACAGACGCGATTGATGATGATTTGAAAGGGATGGGGAAGGGGGAAAAAGACAGGGTGCATCTATAAAAGGGGTTCGTTTCAGTACTTGTTATGACCGTAATGCGATTGTGGATTCATAAACATTTGAGTTTGAGCGTCAAGTGCCAAGTGTTGTCCTCCCTGATTCAGACTGTACAGACTGGCCGCCGCTTCGAATTGGTGTGGTGGACGATTTGTGGAGCCGCCGGGGGTGCTGAGACCCGAGTAGCCGCCCGGCATGTTGTTGAATACTGAAATGCCATCTAACGGAATATAAATATCGCTCTTTGCAGTTTTTCGTTCACATCCGCAATTAATCAATTTTTTATCGAATAATTGACAATTTCAGTTCGTTTTGATGTTAAAAGGGTGGAATTTTCATCAAAAATAGGCTTTTTTAACATTAAAACGAACTAAAATTTCTAATTATTCGTTAAAAAATTAAAATCATGCGGGCGAAATTTGTCCGCCCGTTTTCGTTCGCATCCGCAATTGCGCGTCGCGGTGTACTTGCGTACCGTGTAGCGCACCGTACGACATTTATTTCTAATTAATTTTTTTGTCAAAAATTGTCATTTTTCGTTCGTTTTTATGTTAAAAAGCCTATTTTTTATGGGAATTCAACCTTTTCATCATCAAAACAAACTAAAATAGCCAATTATTCGCTAAAAAAAATTAATAAGTCGTACGGTGCTCTACATTGGTACACCGCGACGCTCAATTGCGGACCGAAAACGGGCTGTCCCATCAGAAAACTCACCATTCCCAAACGTTGGATACATCAAATTTCCTCCGAATCGTGGCAAGTACGAGGCATAGGCAAGTAGGGCCTCTGGCGGCATTCCATACAAATTCCGGGCGGCGGCGGCACGCGATTTGTTCAATTGCACTGGCAGCATCACCTGAAGATCAAACTTTCAAACGGTGATTACTGTATCTCGAGAAGAAAACTCACTTCTTTCGGCTGCGCTTTCTTGCATTCGACCATTTTTCCATTGATCTCATGGAAATGAATCTCACAGACTTTGTCGGCCACTTCGTCACTGTCGAATGTGACAAACCCGAATCCTGGAGACCTTGGTTGATAGAGGAATAAAGGAAAAAGGGCTAACCTCGATGCCTTTGTGTCGCCTTATCGTACATCAACATTGCGTCCTCCACTTTACCATAAGTCTCAAAATATTGCTTCATGTCCTCGAGCGTCGACGTCGCCGACAGACCCCCAATGAACACTTTTTTGGTTTTGGTGACGAGCTGGAAGAAGAGGCGAAGGTTGTTATGCTGGTTTCGAAAAAAGCAGTTCTCGCCTAAGATCCGACAAGTTCTCCCACGCGAAGTCGTGGAGCGAAAATAAAATAGGTACAGTAAGACCGTGCGCCTTTAAGGTTCTCAATGGATACCTTTAAAGGCGCACGGCTTACTGTACCAATTTTATTTTCGTCGCCCGACCTCACATGGAAGAACTTTCGGATCTTCGGCCAGAATCGCTAGGCCAGCATAATACTTGGTTCCCTTTTTTTTGCTCTCTACATCATTCTAGATGTTTCTCTCAAGGCTACCGTAACCCAGTCGAACAACAACAACAACATACTCCAATGCCGGCAACCGACGGTATCGCCGCCAATTGTGGAATACCGTATGCCACATACGCCATCTTACTGTACTTGGGGGGAGATCTATAGAAAAAAGAAGAGTTTTAAGGGCGAAAGAGTCGGAAAAAACGTAGCGAAGAAGGTGCTAGTCACAGCGACCGAAAATCCGACTTGAGGTCCGGGCATTGATACAGTAAGACTTTTAGTCGTGCGCCTTTAAAAACTTCCTTTGAAATATTTAAAGGCACAGGACTAAAAGTCTTACTGTACCAATGCCCGAACCTCTAGGCCATTAACCTGAGCAACTATGACTAGCAGAAAGCGGGATCACCGGGTATGGAATATTCTGGTTCTCCCCCCTCTCTATATATTCGAAAAAAGAAGCATGTGTGTGTGTATGCTCGAATGAAAAGTGGTTTGAGCTTTTCAAAGAAAAAAGAAGGAGGAGGGAGGGGGGACCACTCTATTTGCCAGGATGGAATAGGAAGGAGAGGGGGGTAGGGGGACCTCTTTCTCTCTCTCTTTCAACCTGAGGCCACGCCTACTCACTTTTTCAAGTATATATTGAAATATATTGTGAGAGCAGAGCGGTGGGGAGATGGTCTAGAGGCATCTATCTTCTGCTGATTACGGTATTTCGGCTATCCGGGATACTGTATAGAATGCCAAAGTCTTCCAGAATGAACTAGCTAAAGTTCCTCCAACTCCACCTAGTTTCTTCTCTGCCATCCAAAATTAATATTCTGGAGATCACTCTCCAAAAATCCGGATAAACAGGAAACCAGAGTTGACATGGAGTTCGAGGTGCCCCCGAAGAAAAGAAGAGAGAAAGAGGGTTGTGATGGGCATGTAATTCGAGATGATGTGACGGAATCGGAGGTCGTCGTCCTCGTCCTCGTCAAAAATTGGATGGATGGATGGCCGCCGCAAGATGATGATGAGACGTCGGAAACCAAAAAGAACGGGTAAGAGAGCCGGAAGTTTTTATACTATTTCAGTGGGATAAAACCGATTCATTCTTTTTCTTGAGGTCTAGAGAAGCTAGAAAACTCTAATCCATGTTCATTTATCAATCTGTCGAATCAAGTCGAATTAGCCGAAAAGAGGGGAAAAGAGGAAAGACGAGGCCTCAAGAAGAACTTCAATGTGTTTAAAAGAGAAGTTGTGTGTGTGTGCCAATTCAAAACCAATATTTCTTCAGAGCCACCCGTCCTTCTTCTTCTTCTTAGAAGGAGGGTTTAAAGGATTGCTGAATTGAAGAGCACGACGTCTTTTCCTCCATCATCATCATCATAATATTCAGAAGGAGGAGGAGAGAAGAAAAAAGACGGAGAAGAATGCCGCGGAGCAAAAAAAAAAACAAGGCGTAGCTTAACTTAAAAATAAGAAAATCGGGGCTTCTGTGTGCTGTGAAGGAGAAGGAAAAAAACGGGCGGGCGGGAGTTTTTTGCTATAAAATAAGCCCTGCAATTAGGTATAAGAGGGAGGGGGACCCATTCAACGTGTATACTTCTTCTCCTTCAATGTCCATACACTTCTTCTTCTCCATCCCATCCATCCACACACACACACAAAATACTCAATGTGCCCCGTGCCACATCACTCACGTTAAATAGCCCTCTTTGACGCGTTTCCCCGTGAAGGAAGCGCCGCCGCCACTGCTTTCCGCCCCTCTCGAAACTTTCCTTATGTGGAATGGAACGATGGAATCGACTTTTCTAGTCATTTGAGGGTTACTGGAGGCTCAGATAAAACAAAAAATAGCGCCTATTTCTTCAAAATATGCAAAATCCCAGATTTTTAAAATTTTCAATAAAAAACCTATTTCACAAACGATTTTAATTGAAAACCTAGCTCACAAATGGTGAAAGTAAACTAAATTTCTACAAAAAAACCTAAATTCTGTCATCGCAAACCCCTTTTTCTCTCAAAAATTATTATTTTCGCCAAAAACCGCTACCGTAATCCGCCATGTTTTGTGTGCAAACTGACGTCACGGTGTCTGCGGACTCGTGATTTTTATTTCGAAAATCGTTGAAATTCTACCTATTTTTGCTTTTTCTAATGAAAAATACTCAAAAATTCTCGGCGAAAGTCAGAAAATTTTCTAGAAAATGAGAAAATGTCAGTGTTCGATCTCGAGAGAAAATGTATAATAACATAAATCTTTCACCAGACAGAACTTTAAATTGGAAGAAGACGAAGAAGTCGGTGACGGCGGAGTCACAAATTGAATTAGCGCCTCTCTTCTTATTTTCCTGTGCCGCCAGGAGGAGGACAATCGTATTTGCATATAAATAAAATACATATTTTTCTGGTTCTTCGGATTTTTTCTCTGATAGAAAAAGAAGAGGAAAATAGGAAACTCGAGTGGCTGGAGAAGGGAATGAGGGGGATAAAATTCGAATTTCACTAAATAAAAAGTGCTAAAAGGCGCCACTTTTCACATCTTCGCCACCACCTCAACTTCCTTCTCGCCTCTTCCGGAGGGCTTTCTTTTCGTTTCGAACGGCTAATTGCCCCTCAATTATCCAGAAAAGAGGTCCTTCGAACCGCCAATTTTCACACTTTATGAGAAGTATCTATCTTTTAGCGGTGGGGGGGCCAAAGGGACTCCATCAAAAAATTCCCCCATCAATCCAAAAAACCTCTAATCATCATTTAAACCTTTGATTTGTACTCGTTCTCATTTACAATCTCTCTATTCTCATCTTCCACATCAATTCCTTGGCCCTCTTGGCCCATTACCTTCGCTTGGGTTCTTTTTGGGAACGCAACCTTTGGGTCGATTTTTTTGCCGTCGAGCTCGTGATCCCGCGCGTTCAGCACCTAAAAAAGGGGTTTAGAATGGATTTTTGATTCTATTTTGAAAAATGACATAAAAAAGCGTTAAAAAGTATTTTTCAGCTGTTTTTGCCGGTTTTCAAAGGCCTTTTTTCTCGCAAAAATTAAAAATTCGAGTTGCAGATTTTTTTTTCGAATTTTTTCGCTTTTCAAGCATTTTCAATATTTTTTCCGTTATTTTTTTTGTTAAAATCGTTATTTGTGAGCACTTTATCGAATTTTCTCAGTTCAGAAATTCGAGAATAACTTGTATATATCTCTACATACCAAAAATATAGATTTAAGCTTAAAAATGAAGAGAAAATGGCTAATGAGGTTATTCACGAGAGAAAAGAAAAGAAAAAATAACCGAAAAGTAGGAAAAAATCCTACTTTTCGGTATTTCTTCTATTTTCCCACTGCCTGAATAACCTAATTAAAAACCGATTCCAAGTGATCTAAAACTAAAAAATTCGAGAGTCAGACCTCTAAAAACCGGCAAAATTAGCTAAATTGAATTGAAAAAACACATTTTTAACGCTTTCTCATCAAAAAGCCATAAAAAGCACAAACCTTATCAACACTAGACGGATCGACAAAAGTGATAAATCCAAACCCGCGAGCCCGTTTCGTGGCCGGATCCCGCATTACCATACACTCGTTAACCTCTCCGAAACTTCCGAAATAGTCGCGGAGATTCTCTGAAATCCTTTTTTATTTGAAAGCTTTCTTCAAATCCGTACCTGCAGTGGTTTGCCAACTCAGACCACCGATGAACATCTTCCCGGGATCCTGAGATCCGTGTGACCCGTCATCCGAATCCGCATTGAGACGCGCTTCTTCGTGCCCATCGACCTCCTGAGGACTTTGCTCTCGAATTGCTTGTGTCGTGGCTCCCGTCGTTGATGTCGTCGTCATTGTGTTTTGGATATTTTTGTTTTGTTTCGTTTTAACTGCACGCTTTCTTTGTACACAAGTAGTTTTTGTAGAAGAGAAGGAAGGGAAAAACTCGATTAACTGGTTTTCACTGCTGATATTCTGCTGATATTTTAGTAGTAGTTGTAGCTGATTCTGCTGACTGATTTTGCCTTAATGACACTGCGATTCGACCACTACACCTCTGAAAATACAGCTGATTTAGAAAAATACAAAGTAATCGCGCTCTATTGATACTAGATAAATGTGTTCTTCGATCAAAAGATCGGGAGTGAGAGAACGGATTAGTCTGCTGCTAAAAAAAAGAAATCTGAAAAACAAAAACAATCCGGGGGAATGTGATTTATTGATTGGACAACATGACCAAGAGAATATATCTGAAGTAACTGAATGAACACACATTCACAGTTTTAGAATCCAAATCGAAAAAAAAAACTGGTAGCCATTTCTCTCTATGTGTCAGTGGCCGTCTTCTTGTTTTTCTGTCAATTGCATACATACAAACATATATAAATGTTTGATCAAATCAAGAAGAATGTGTTCTAATAAAGAATATCGAGCCGAAATGTTGAGAAAAAAAGGTTTTTTGAAAAAAGGGATCGAGCCGCGCAAACCGTTTAAAGGAGCATTGTAAAATGTCAGGCTTGGGTCTTGAAAAAAAAAAAAATTCGAATTTTTGGAAATTTCACAAAAATTATGGTTTTTTCTGCATTCATTTCTTCGATTTTAGTTGAAAAATGTAATTATTCATTGCATTTTTCAACAAAAATTGATAAAAAACAATTATTTGCAGCAAAAAACTGTCGAAAAAAACCACATTCAATTAAAAAATTACAGTAGTCCAATTTTCGCTGCGAGACCCAAGCTTGACATTTTGCAGCGCTCCTATAAACGCGGCAGCTTATTTTCGAAAATATTTTAGTTTCCACAACAAAATAAAAGGGAAAAAGTGGGTGGAGCCAGAAATTTTGTTGTTCAATGTCGGTACCTGACACTAATGACGTTATTATTTTTGTTGGCAGCAACATTCGAAAAGAATTTCGGTTCCAAATTGATAATTTGCTAATGAGCTCACAAACGGAAAATGATTTTTTAAAAGCATTTCGAAAATAAATTTGAAAAAAGCCGATAGTGATAAGAATTGAGGAACACGAGAGAGAGTGACCGGCACCCAAAAACAGGTGGTGAAATGTAAATAAACACTTTTCCCTCTCTCTCTCTCTCTCTTGTTTATCAGGTGCTTGTGAGGGGTGCCGGCTGGTGTTCGCCGGATACAAAACAACTCGCGCTCTAATTCGAGAAGAAAAACTTTCGATGGGAAAAACTGAAATTAATTGGTTTTTTTTTTCGTGACAAAATTTTTTTTTTGATTCAAAATGATACAAAACACGAAAAATAGAAAGAAATCCGATTCGTGTCAAGAATCGCTGCTGCTACGAAAATTCGATTTTCAGAGATCTCATGAGAACAGAAAAAGTGTTTTCAGCCCGGTCTCTTTTTTTTTGGAACGCACAGCACCACACTGCGAAAAACATGTTTTCGCAGTTAGCCCCGGAGTGTCGCCGCCGCGCCCGGCGGTCTTCTTCCATTGATAACTACTTTCTTTAGCGGTTTGCGTCTCTCTCGCAGTTTCAGACTCTCTTTTCATTGGTTGTCTTCAGCTTTGGGGGGAAGATGTTGTAAAAAGGAAGAGATTTAGAAAAAAATATTTTTTTTCCGGATTAATTTTAAATTTCAATATGAACTTACACGGTCTAGAAGGCGCGCGCGATCCGTGCAGGTTTGAGCGTCGAGATTCTGAAGAAATTCCAGATGAAAAACGAATAATAGAGAGAAGTGGGGCGGAGTTTGGAATTCGGGGGGAACGGAAAGCAAAAAAGTGAAAACGCGAAAAACAAGGGATAGAAAAAGAGCGGACGGGCTCAAAGGATGAGAAGATGAATAGCCGGATAAAGAGAAAATCAATGAAGACACTGGAATATTAGAAAATTGCAAAGTGAAGGGTTCAACGGGCACGAGGAGAGATGGTCATATGAAAAGAGCATGTGAGAACACGAGTTCGACGAACAAACAATTTTTAGACTGGTTGAATCGATGAAAAACTTGTTTTTTATGGAGAATTTGTTAAAAAATCGAAGTTTTTTATTCAAAATTCCAAGTTTGGCGGCGAGAGAAAAAGTGTGCATTATTGCGTCACGGTGTTCGCAGAAATCTGAAATTTTTCAAAAATAATTTTTTCCAACAAAATTTTATTGTTAAAAATTCGAGTTTTCCCTAAATATTTCGGCTTATTTCTTAAAAATTGTCATTTTAAAATCCTAATCATTAATTTTCCAAATAATCGCTCATCTAAAAATAAAAAAATTCGTTGCTAAGCCGCAAATCTATATCTTCCTTCATCTGATGATTTACGTCATGGGGATAGGAAAAAATGACATTTCTTTTAAACGAAAAAACAAGAGAGAGATATGCACCCCGTTTTAAGAGATGATCATGTGATTTTTAATGCAAAAAATATAATTTTTGGTAGGGAAAATAGGAAAAATGGGGGGATAGGGTGGTATGATAGGGCTGATCAGGTGTCGCGGCCCCCTGAGATCACTAGGGAATAAAGGGTTATGTCGGTGGAATCGCAATACCCAATTCCCTAGATCACTGGGGAATAAGGGGGGTAACCGCGCTCCAGTGCGAATTTGAGCGCATTACCTGGAGTGCCACAAAAAACCGATCATATCTTATTTCTCTCTCTCTCTCTCTCTCTCTCTCTCTCTCTCTCTCTCTCTCTCTCTCTCTCTCTCTCTCCCTCTCCCTCTCCCTCTCCCTCTCTCTCTCTCATCCATTGGCATTTGGAGGTAAAATAGGGAAGAAAAGGGGGAGAAGACGTAAAGAGACCCGGGGGGCAACAACAAGAAGGAAGAGGGCGGACGCGGGAACGAAAACTGAATCAAAGGGAAAAGATGGTTTTCAAGGTCTTTTTCGGGGTTTTTTCCGTTTTTCTTCACTTTTTTTGGCTTCCCAGAGAGGTACCCCCGGGGGGAGGGGGGAGGGGTTGAACTGTGGGAGAAGGAGGAGGAGATGAAATTGAAATAAAAAAGAAGGGGAAGGAAGGGAACACACACACATGCATAAACAATGAACATTAACATTTTTGGGCGACGCGCGACGACGACGACGATGCGACGAAAACGATTTAGTGTTTTTGGGTGGGAGAGAGAGAGAGAGAGAGAGAGAGAAGAAGGGGGGAACGGTCAATTTATAGTATGGTGAGAGTGAATGGAGGAAAAGAGAAAACACACCCACATTGTTGTTGTCTTATTGGAAGAAGACTTAATTAAAGGGGGGTACTGTAGGGGAATACGGTATGACTTGAAAAGGGGGGTCTAGCTATAGTTTCCTGTCTATTTGTCCTATGATCGCTGGTTGGCAACAAGTTATATTCCTTTGCCTACAATAACAAATTGCGAAATGAGATTGCTTTGGTTGTGCAACGTTTCAAAATTTTTCTTTTTGAAAACAATTTGCAATCGCGCTCTTTTGCTAATTAAAAAGAGCGGGCTTTAAAAATGGCTCACATTCGTTTTAAAAAAATTAAAAGTTCAAAAAAATTCAAAAATCGCTATCTCTAACTCTAGGTCGATAGAGCGCGCTTGCAAGCTGATCCTCTACCTGCTGCAACGTTTCATAATTAAAAAAACAATGTGCAATCGCGCTCCATTGCTAATGAAAAAGGCGGCTCAAATTTTTTAAATGACTGCTAACTAGCTAACTAGTTCGGGGGCACAAAACCTAATTTCCGCACTGCGAAAAAAAATTATCAAAAACTCTAAAAATTAAAAAAACGCCAAAAATATTTTTTTTCAGTGTTCTGTACTCCCTAAAAAAATCATCAAAAACTCAAAAAAATTTCAAAAACTCCGAAATTCAACGCTAGTTCAATAGAGCGCGCTTGCATGCTTAACACCTTGCTCAGCTAGATCTGAAAATCAAAAACCGCTAGAAAAGTTGCAGAAAGACGTTCGAACGGGCGGGCGCAGGCATAGAAACCGAAAGTTTACTTTTCGAATCAGTTTCCTTCGAGTCAAAAGCTTCTCTCTCTCTCTCCATCTCACTCTCAAAAACTATGATGAACGATAAGAAATAAAAAGAGAGAGAACAACAAGGGGGGAAAGGTGTAAACAACTAATTTAGGGGGGAGGAGATTATTTTGAAAAGTACACATTCTGATTTAAAAAGAAAATAGGAGAAAAAAATTTTTTGCATTTTTTGGGCCGGGTTTTCATAAAAATAAAGATAGAAGACCTAGATTTTTTGGAAACTCAAAGTACTAGAAAAAAATTAATGGGCGCGACCAAACACCAAAAAAATAAATGTCATCATAATAATAACAAATCGCTGCTCATCCTTAAAAATCTAGCTAGATTTTTCTAGATATAGAATTTAAATTTCGCGCCGATTATCTTAAATTCCGATGACACGCGACGAACGCTAATCAATAGGGGAGAGGGGGGAGCAGCGCAAATTGGAAAAAAAAACGAAACGACAAAAAAAATGTTCTGGTGTATAAAAACTGTCAAGTTTGTATGTTGTAACTGCGGAGAGCGCAGAGAAATAGAGATAGCGGGGGGAAAAGAAGGCGCGGGCCGCGCCTTCGTGCCCAGTGTCACAGAGAGTTGTTGGTTGGTTGTGTATGTGGTGGTTTTTGAAAAGAAGAGAGAGAGAGAGAGAAAGAGAGAGAGAGAGAGAGAGAGAGAGAGAGAGATGGGCACAGAGAGCGAGAAGGTAGTAAAGAAAAAGAGACACACACAACACAAAAAACTAATGGCGCAGTAGGAAGAAGAGGCGAGGAGGCGAGTGTTCCCGCGTAAGTTCGGATCATCGTTCTTATAAAAAGGGGCACACTAATCGAGTAGAGAGCTTTTTTTGGACCGAAATAAATTTTTTGCAAAATCCAAAAAAATCCATTGAGCTAATCCTTTATGGGCTGTACGAAGATCATTATCAATCTAGAAAAATCCATTTGTACCGCCCATATCCCTTTAATCCCTCATTTTAATATTTTTGGAAGATTAACCAATGGATTTTTCGTACCAAAAAAAAACATTTTTGTCCTAAAAATAACAAAAAAGGGGTCCAAAAAAGCGAAAAAAGACCTTGACATTCTGAAAATGAATGTTTTTATCGTTCTGAATTCTCATCGAGATACCATCTTTTTTGAAACGGTCAATTAAAATTTTCCTTTTCCCCTTAATTTGTAATCTCACGTGGTTTAATCGAGGGTTACTGTACCCCTTGAAGAGCAGGTGCTTCCTCCCATGACGTCTTTTTTTGGGGAGGAAGGGAATTTCACAGCTGTGAAAAGGGAGGATGAGGATTTTTTGATGACTTTCTCCGAGATTTCATGAGAGAAGGAACTCGGAAGGTTTTTAGGTGTGAAACATAAAATGAGAAAGAAGAAAACTCTTCTTCTTGTTAGAAGAGACTCAGTGATGCATAAGGTTGAGGGACGTGGCAAAGGATCATCTCATACATGTCGGGGAAAGACACTTTTTTGAAAAAGAAAACACCTAGATGACCTACAGCGAAGTTTTTAGTTAGTCAATTTCTTGGGGTGAGCAACAACAAAATAGAAATTGGACAATACTGGGTAGAACGATATCAAAGGTAACATTAGTGAGAAACAATGGATACCATTAACCCAACGTGAAAATAATTGGTTAGAAAGCATTTTTGGTAGTCATTACCTACAGTAAGCGTTTAATGGAATAGAGAGGAAGTTTTTTTTACTTGAGCATACTAGGGAATGACCTGATGGTATGTAGGTTAAAAAGTATTTAATTGGATAGGTTAAGTTAGAGGCTTCCAGAAAATATGAACATATTTTCCTAAACGCTTGTGCAATTTCAGAACTTTCGCTCTGAATTTACCCTACTCTAACTAGTGGATTTTTTTGAACACATATTTCGTGTGAGGTACCTGGTGCTCGGTTTTCAAGATTATCTGTTTTTCCGATCACTCTGAAAATCTTCTGGGGGAACTTATCTAGACATCAAACTTTACATTCAAACATTTGAAAAAAACCCCTATTTTGATTTTGTTGATACCTCTTAGAGATGTATCCTTTCTGGTTAGAGTACTGAAATTAAGAGAATATCAGGTGTACCGCACGATAATAACAAAATGAGCTATTTTTGAAAACTGTGACCAACAACACTTTTTCGCTATACTTTTGAACCTCCGATGAGTAAAAAGGTTATTTAATTACATAAAAAATTTTAAAATGTTGGGTTTATGGCATCCTTTTTCTCTCCCTAACAGGCCTGAATTATGAGATGAAATTAAAATTATCGTTGGCTAGCCCATCTCTGATCTTCTTGAACATACTTGCTACAGTACGCCTTCCTAGATAATCCTTTTTAGGAAGGTGTAACCAGACTTCATCAGCGCGATACAGTATACTTTCCCAAGCTTGGAACTTTGGCGCCCGCGTTCCATCTTTCTCCCTCTCTTTTTCTATTTGATCTTGCTTCTTCTCCTCCATCTCTCCATTCAATTCGAAATACGGGAGGGGCACACCAAGCGTGTGCCTCCTTCTTCTCCGTGGTCGTTGACAAACACGGCTTGGCACTGGGCGCCGCCGCGCGCAAGCAGCCCATGGCAACAAGTAAACAAACCGTCTGATTCTCTATTTTTCAGGTCACTCCGACGGCAAAGGGGGGGGGGTGTCATGAGCAATGGGCGCCAGAAAAAGAGATATTATGTGGAGGAGCATCCAAGAGAGGAGAAATGGGAAGAGATATTATTTCTGGAAGAGAGAGAGAGAGAGAGAGAGAGAGGGAGAGAGAGAGAGAGACAGCTGAAAATCGAGGATCAAAGATAATTCAGATTAACTCGTTGCTCATACGAAAAACAACTTTCCAAATGAAAAGGGATTTTTTTGGAATTAAAGGAATTATTATCGTATCATACAAATCGCCCGGAAATTTTGACTTTTAACTGAAATTCAAGCCTAAGTTCAAAAAAGGGCCAAAATTTTCGGGCGATTTTAATGAAACGATAATAATAATAAATATCTAAATACTGTTTGAAAGGAATGCCAACAACAAAAAAAAACGGCTGATGCCAAAAGAAAAAGAGAGCGTAGACAGCTAGAGGAATGGAACGCGTGGGGGGTCTTATGGCGCCCATGTTTATGTGACGCCGTATGTACCGCCCGTGTTGTTTTCGCCGAACGCCCCTCTCCGCGTCGCGCCGCCATGGGTGGCACGGGGGGAATGAGGGATGCAACAACATCATTGGCAAGTCTTCTCTCATACACACTTCTCGAATTACGTTTCCTCCTCTTTTCTTTTTTTTGTTCGATGTATTATGTGTTGTTGAGTGGAGAAGAAGATGCTGGAAAGACATCTGGGTTCCTGGTGACAGGGAAAAGTGAAGAACAAAGAAAGGTCATACCGATAATTTTATTCTCTCCAGATGCTCACGGAATAATAGAAGAACAGAATATCGAAAAGAGGGGAGTTCTGGACGACAGGAAAAAAATAAGGGCTCCCTTTTTAAACTTGAGACGGGATAAAAAATGGGCGGCACACTTGAGACATGACATATATATTCGTACTCTCATTAATCATTACGCACTTCGAAAGAAAAAGGGCTAAAGGTAGCGAGTCTAAAAGTGCAATGGTGATAATGATTAGGGGATAATTGTATGTTACTTTGCACTATGAAGTTATTTCGGGGTTATTAGGAGTCTCGGAGGAAGAGGAGTGAGTCGTGAATTATGGAATCAAAGCCTCTTAATTTTTTTTAAAATTTAAAGAGCAACTGATTTTTCGAATACTAGGGAGTTGAGAAGAGTTAGATAGGTATTTAGCTGTAGGGTAAAAGCAAGTCAGTATAAACAATGCTACAGTATGTAGTGTTCAAAAATATATTTGAGGTCCCGTAAAAATCCTCTATAAAGTGGTATAGCTGTTTAACCGAATTTCCAGATCCGATTCTGATCATTCTCTAGTTAGGACATTTTGCTGAAATTTCAGCCACTGAAAGGTCACATATAAAAACGGAAATGGGTTTCCATGAGAGTTCTTTCAAATTGTTTCTAGGATTGTCGGCGGAGACAAGCAGCGCACCAAGCCCCCAGAAACGATCAAGAACAGCTTAAACCGACTGAAGAAACACTTTTCTGTATACTTTTCAACGCTACTGTAGGTATTTCCAAAGTCGGAATTTTTCGAATTGTGGGAGGCAAGTGGAAAAAATAATGAATAAGCATTTCAAGAGACGAGGTCAGAATTTTGATTCGAAAGTGAGTGGACCGAATTTTTTTCGGAACGTTGATTTTCAGTACCCGTGGAAACATCTCCTCTTTACTCAATAATTCTAATTCATCTTACTAGGTAACCATTTTTTAAATCTGCTTGAAAAAGGGCTATCATTTATTTACGTAAATTTTTTTGGTATCTGAATTTATTCGTGTCTTACAAAAGAACCAGATCAAAAAGATTTTCCTGGGCTACCAAAAAGACTTCTGACAGGAGACATGAGGGTTTAGAGTTTTCTATAAAATTGTGCATAGAACCTCCTCTACCACAAACGCTTGCAATTATCGTGCTCAAAAAATTTGAAGAAAAAAACAAGACTTAAAAAAGCTCCGAGACATTTCTCTCCATTTTCCTAAGCCAAGAATCCATAAATAAAAATCTGGTTGCCAAGAAACTCCTTTCTTCGTCTTGGAATCCACCTTCTTCCACAATACTTCCTCAAAGCCGGTCATCAGAATCGGTTATCAGGTATCTTTTTTCATCTACAAATATATACAGAAAATAAAAATTCATTTGGGGAGGGGAAACCGGTTACAGAACAAGAATGAAAAATCGATTGAATTGGTGTAAAAAAATAACCCGTGTCTTTAAAAGTCTTTGTCAATGGAGGAGGAGAAAAGGAATGGGGGTTGGAAGATCTAGAAGAGATATTCATCGCCGAGTTCGAATTCGTGCATTTGCGGAGAGTTCTGAAAATAAAAATAGAAATTAGAGGATAGTTTTGAAAAAAGTTCATACGGCAATTGTCAGTAGAGCAGTGAGACCATCAATGAAAGCGGTGATGAGAATGAAGAAAAAGAGTCCGAAACGTTCGTAGACGTTGACATTCAGAATGGAACACGGATGATCACTGAAAAAAACAATTTTTTTGACAGTAATCCAAGTCAAAAACCCACATGGAACAATCCTGTCCACCGTCTTTCGCCATCAAAACTATAGCGAATACCAGTTTGACTAGGGAAAGTGCCATTTCGAATCCGAGCATCGCGAAGACCACTTCTGGAAAAAATGACACTGGGTTTTAATTAAAATAAAGGTTAAATCTTACTTAGCGTCGGTCGAATTCCATGATAAATTGTAATGATGATGAGCACCAGCTCGGCACATCCAAACGCTAGTATTGTGTAGAAGAAGGAGGGATGGAGGAGGATTACTGTAACAGCAGAAATTATTTTCTATGATAGTCCAACGAGGGCTGACATATAATATGAGATAAAATTCAGAATTTTTATCAGATGAAAAGGGAAAAAACCTTTTTTTTTATTTGAAAAAACAAAAACAGCACATAATTTTGAAAATTGAATCATCGATATATGATTCTGAACATGTTGACAACTTTCTCTGAAAATGTCTCTAAAATTGTTTATTTTAGATTTAAAAAAAGGAAAAAACCTGAAGAAACAGAAAAAATAGCTGATTTTGAAAAATTGATTTTTTTTCTTTTTTTTTCCAGAAAATTAAATTTCAAAATACCTATTTTTATATTATAATTTGATGTAACTAACCACGGCGAACACTTTTTCTGTTGACAACTTTCTCAGAAAATGCCTCTAAATGCCCTAAAACCCGGTTTGAAAGCGTCGAAGCGGCTGAGGCGGAAGAGTTTTCCGTCGGCCACGGCCACCAATCGCCAAAAAAGTTTTTTGTTTTTTTTTTTGCTTTAAGCAAAGCTTTTCTCAGTTTTTACAAATAAAATCGCTAAAAAATCACCAAAAATTGCCAAAAATGACGTCTCGAGGCCCGTGGCCGTCCCTGTCGGAAAACTCTTCCACCAGGCATTATTTTGACTTTAAAAACTTTTTTAAATGATTTTTTATCCATAAATTATTTCTTTTCAAATATTTAGAATGATTTTTATATATTTATATATATATTTTTTTTCAAATATTTTTTTTGCACGCTGACCGGAAATTTAACTCACTTCTTAATTTTTTTTTCGAGAAACGGTCTCCAAATAATAAAAAAATATGCTTAAAGGAGGACTGCAGTCATTATCGACTCAAAAAAATTTCCATGTAATTCGCCCTGAAAAATCTCATTCTGCCCTTTATTTTTCATGAAATTTCCTATAAAATGCTCCAGCTGCGAGCAAGCCGATAAACTTATGATTATGGTGGAAGAGTTTTTCAACCTCGGCCATGGGGTTTTGGGACGCCCTGGCGGCTATTTCCTTTCTTTTTTCAAAGTTTAAGTTTGTATATGAGAAGATACATTCAATACAAATATAAAAATTGAAAGAAAAAAAGGAAAATAGCCACCAGGGCGTGCCAAAACCCCGTGGCCGAGGTTGAAAAACTCTTCCACCATAAACATAAGTTTTTCGGCTTGCTCGCAGCTGGAGTATTTTAGAGGAAATTTCATGAAAAATCAAGGGCAGAATGAGATTTTCAGGGCGAATTACATAGGAATTTTCTTGAGTCGATAATGACTGCAGTCCTCCTTTAATTACATCTATTTATGAAAAAAAAAACAAAAAAACAAACCAGAACCAATGAGAAGAACCAAATAGACGATGAACGTCACCGATTTGGCGCCAATCAGAAACGAGCTGAAGCCGAGCATCGTCGTTCGTTCCTCTTCTGCACACGTCGATTCTGGCACCATCACATTCTCCTCTTCCACCTGGATTTGTTGAGATGAATTCAGAATATTTGACGTCGATGGTGTCCATCTGAAACTGAATATTTCCGGGGGGACGAAGAGTTGAATTTCATCTTTTTTGGTGCAGGTACTTTTTTTTCGAATTTTTTTCTTACTTTTTGCAAAAAAAAGATTAAAACCCACTCATTATCAATTAAAGCAAGAGTCGACATTGTTTCAGAATCAAAAGTACGGTAGTTTGGAACAGTAATTTTGAAAAAGAGAATAAATTCCAAAAAAAAAGAGCCCAGTGTTCAAGTGACCTGTCGTTTACCCCCCGACTCGATTATTTGTGTCTCTTTCTCTGCGTCTCTTCATTTCTCATTGTCTCTATCTTCTTGTCTCTTTCCTAACCTCTTATCTCATTTGCCCTCTCTCTCGAAGAGAGAGAAAACTGTCACGTATTGCCTCCTCTTTTGCAACATTACTACTACAAGTCGCGTGTCTTTTTTTCTGACAAAACACATTTTGAAATAGTGTTTTTAATTTCATTCTAATCATCAATTAAATCCCTTGACTTAAAGATGAAAAACCTTTTTCCAGAATAAGGAATTTTGAAATTCCTATTTTTATATGCCGCAGAATTTTGTTTTTTTCCCATTCAAAGAAATGCCACTTTTTCTTATAAATAGATGTAATTCACTACGGCGAACATTTTTTCTGTTGACAACTTTCTCTGAAAATGCCTCTAAATGCCTTAAAAACCGGTTTGAAAACGACAAAGCTATTAACTACTCTATTTTCTAGGTCCCTGGAAGACCATGAGGAGTTGGGGATAGTGGGAGACCTGACTGTGCTAGATCTAGAAAAGAGCAGGGTTTTTGAGCACAAAACATCAAGTTTCTAACAGTTACGTATTCGGATCTTTTTTGTCAAGACGATGCTACCGAATGAGAACCGCAGTAACTAGTTTCAGAATTTACTGTTCAAAATACTCAGTTCTAGGGGTTCTGATTCGTACCAAATCTGATTAGGAAAGTTCTGATTCGGGGTAGCACCGACTTATTTTGATCCTTTTTTCAAATAATGAGAGAACAGTTCGATCAAATCAAAGAAAAACGAGCTATTTTTAGACCTGTCAGAGGCATTTTTAGAGAAAGTTGTCTAGAGAAAAAATTATTTTTTGCAGTGAGTTTTATCTACCGTCAAGCCTTCCAGTTCAGTTTAGAATTTCAGACCACAATCCGTATTTCTCAAATTCTAGATAACCAAAACTCAAAACGGTTTTTAGGTACCCTAAGAGTCCTTTAAAAAAGTTTTACAGGTCTTAAAGGAGGACTGCAGTCATTTTCGACTCAAAAAAATTCCTATGTAATTCGCCCTCAAAAATCTCATTCTGTCCTTAATTTTTTATGAAATTTCCTCTAAAATGCTCCAGCTGCGAGCAAGCAAAGAAACTTATGATTATGGTGGAAGAGTTTTTCAGACTCGGCCACGGGGATTTTGGCACGCCCTGGCGGCTTTTTTCGTTCTTTCTTTCGAAGTTTCAGTTTGTTACTGAGAAGATATATTCAATACAAATATAAAACGTTGAAAAAATAAAGGAAAATAGCCGCCAGGGCGTCCCAAAACCCCGTGGCCGAGGTTGAAAAACTCTTCCACCATAATCATATCTTTCTCGGCTTGCTCGCAGCTGGAGCATTTTAGAGGGAATTTCATGAAAAATTAAGGGCAGAATGAGATTTTTCAGGGCGAATTACATAGAAATTTTTTTGAGTCGAAAATGACTGCAGTCCTCCTTTAAGAAAATTCTAGAACACTTCTCTAATGACGCCATACCTTCGTCGGTATCTTTCACAATACCTGAGGGTTCGAAACTTTTTTAAAAAATTGGTTTTGTTTTGGATTTTTGAAAAAAAACTCAGTATTGTTTCTAAAAACTAAAAAAGCTAAAAATATTAGCTAGAATTCAAAAAAGCTCCCCGTTCACCAGAAAACCTGATTTCGAAATAGTTCTATTTACTAAAAACTCAAAAAAAGTTCAGTTTTTTTAGCCTCTAAATTCAAAAATCATTTCTCAAAATCTATTTACTCGAACTTTTTTTCTTCTTTTCTCCAAAGAAAAACACTCACTTTTCCAACTGGATATGCTCTTTTTCGTCACTTGTCGTCGTTCCCGAGAGTGTTCCATTCCCTTTTTTGCCCATTTTTCTGTCAAAAAACTAAAAATGAGTTGTTAGAAAAAAAGATTTATGAAATGATTTCACGTTTGTTTGTTTTTAGAAACAAAGTTTTGGGAAAAGATGCGCGGAATGAGTAATCAGAAGAAAAGTTCGGGTGGGTAGGGGTAAAATCGGAACAAAATGGTAACGAATTGAAAAATGGCTAACTGGAGGGAAGAGGACAGAGAGAGAAAAAATAGAAACCGTTGGGGGGAAGAAGAAGAAAAGTACCTAGTGAAAGGATGAAGAGAGAGAGGAGAGACATAGACAGATAGACAGAGAAAAGGGACACATTTTCGGATCGCATGATTGTTTTTTGTGTTTTGGAAAAGAATGAGGGGGAGAAAATAAGAAAAGGAGGAGGAGATATTGATTCTGATGTTTTTTGATCTACCCTCTTATTCCAAAAAAAAGAAGATTAGAAGTGAGAGTGGGCGGGAAATGAAATAAAGCAGGAATGATGGGGAAGGGTCAATTCCTATATGAACATTTTATGTACAGAGAGATCTTTTGGTCCAATGTATAAGAGGGGGGTGTTATGAATCGTTTTGCTCATCCCATCCGTTGTCTTTCACCATATGTGCCAACTCGATTATAAACTTGCCCTCTTTGTATTTCTGGCTTGATTCGAACGCGTGCTCCTGGAATTTCATTATTGGATTTGAGATTTTATAAGATATCACCTATTTATAAGTTAGTTTTTTCAAAAAAATTCTCAAAAATTTTTCAAAAATTTTTCAGTTTTTCAATTTTCAAAAATTTTCAAAAAAATGTTCAGATTTTCAATTTTCAAAAAAATTTTTCAGATTTTTCCACATAAACAAAACTCCTTTTTTTCTCTTCTGCCCCATCCAAAACTTACATATTTCCATCCCAACGTCGTCTTGCAAATCTCACAATAAATATCTGCGACGGCATGGAGTCCGGTGAGAAGAACACGCTCTTCGGCTGGTCCGCATCCGACATTCACTCTGGAAAATGGGAATGGTTTTTATGTGAACTCTCAATGAGCCATTAGAAAATTCGATCGTTTTGTGCTTCATTTAGATGTAAAATGCGAACAGTTTTTCTCTAGACAACTTTCTTCCGAAACCGATTTTAACTAGGGATAGTTTAAATGTGGCCACTTTAGATGATCGTTCAGAGTTTTCTATAAATTCGACCACTTGTAGTCTACATATAGAATTTTGAATTTTGTTTTCAGTTTCAGAAACCCTAAAGTGTCTCAAATCAACTCAAAATGGAAGCATTGATAAGCGATTCACCGTTAAACCTGTAATAGTCTTGTCACCTAACTTTAGCAGCATTTATCTCTGTACCCAATGGAGATATTGAAAAGTGGTCAACTAACAAAATGTTGCTCAGATTAATATAAACATTTCATCAGTTGACTGCTTTTCAATATCTTTATTGAAAATAGAGATAAATGCTGCTAAAGTTGAGGGACAAGACTATTACAGGTTTTCCAGTATCAACGCAGTCTTGTGATTTCCTATTTTCTCTGAAATCCTATTTTCTCTGAAAAAATGTGAGTTGAACATTCGAAAGCTACTGTTCCTATTATTTTGAGCCTCTATTTCTGAGCTTTTATAGGGATTTGTGGGTCTGAGGGCTTCGAGGATCTCTAAAAACCGGTATAATATTCCCTTGTATATATAGAAAATTCTGAACCGCTTTGTAAAGTAACCTATAGTTTCATAAACTCGGAAAAAATATACGTCTTTCAAAAAAAATTTGAAAAACATCTACGGCCTCCAATAGTCCTGTGGCCGCGACTGCCGGAAATCTCTTCCACCTAACCCACTTCGCCAGTTTCAGCCCGGTTTTTGAGGCATTTATAGGCATTTTCAGAGAAAGTTGTCAACAGAAAGAATGCTCGCCATGGTTAATTGCATTCAATTTCATAAAAAATAAATTCAAAAAAAATTCAAAATTTCATATTCTGAACAAGAAATCCCAATGTGTTTATAAAATCATGTGAAGAAAAATTTGGAAATTATTCTGAAGCGATAAGCAACTAATTATAAGAAATGAAAAACTTGAAAATTCATTTTTTGAAGAAAATTTGCGAATAAAGAAATAAATATATATAATTGTAAAGTTTATGTAATTTAAATTATATGTAATAACTATCTATGTTTATATTATATAAATCTGAAACAAAAATATGTCATCTTGGTCCTCTTTCCCTTGAAAAACAGTCCCCCTCTAAAACCCCCTCCCAACAAACTCACACAGCATTAAACAGATACGCTTTCCCTTGACTCCCTTGAAAACTCTTTGAAATCAGTTCAGAATGAGCTGCAAGATTAGCCCGACAGTGAATACAACTGTAGCATCTGTCGCCAGCTGGCAAATAGTGCTGGAAAAAATAAATTAAGGAGGATTTGGGGGAGGAGCTTCTACCTGAAACGTCTTCTGTTTCTTGGGTGTGTTGTGTTTGCTGGAATTCTCGAGAACCTTCATTTCTGAAAGAAGATAGAATAAGAGGAGAAGAGAAATAATTATAGACTATTCTTCTCTAGAAGAGAGAGAATTTCTCCAGATGAGTCAGGAGGAGGAGGGAGACGTGAAAATGAGAAGAAAAAAAGACAAAAGGACGGGAAAATAGATTATTCGAGAGGATTTATTCAGAGAGTTCATTTCAGAGAAACTTCTAGATTTATAGCTTCCAAAAAAATAATCTAAGCAATCTACAGTAATCTCTGATTTCCCCCAACCCATTCTACCTATTTTCATTGTCTAGACACCCTGACCCACAGGAAAATTAGAAAAAAAAATGTTCACTAAAACAGAAAAAAATAGGAAGAATTCTAGACCAAATGGAAAAGGAATGTTTCAATAGGAGAAAAGGCTAAAGCCCTCCTCTCTCAACCATTTCGAAGAATGGGGCGCCGTCCCCTCCCTTTCCATCCAGTCGTCTGACTACAGAGAGAGAATGAGAGACGCAGACATGGCACGCGCCAAAGGCTCGTACTGCAAATGCACTAAAAGGACATCTTTTGAAGAAGATAAAGAACAAAAAGAAGAGAGAGAGAGAGAAAGAGAGAGAGAGAGAGAGAGAGAGAGAGAGAGAGAGAGAGAGAGAGAGACACGCACGTACCATCATTAAACGAGATCGCCTTAAGGTCACTTTTTGATAAATGGCCTCTTTTATTTCTCCCCGGGAAGTGAGGACACCTGGGGCACTGTGGAATTTGGAATATTAATGGAATCAAGGAATTGGATTCTGATTTAAAAAAAAAAAAGAAAATTCGAAAAATCTATAATAGTTTTGCGAAATTTAAAATTGTGCAATAATTTTCAACGGGTCATAACTCCCTTTAAATTCAAGATTTTCTGATTATTAAAAAAGGTAAATGATAGCTCTAGGAAAGCTCTACACAATGGTATTACACATATTTTTGTGTTGGCGTTTGGAAAAAAAATACGAGCTAATATGAATAGCTAATCATAAATACTAAAGATTTTGGCCTGGTTTTTTAGGCTCACTACACTTTTTGACCTGTAACTTTTTTCGTAGTGAGTTTACAGAACACTGACTACTATCATTGTGTAGAGCATACCAAAAGCTATTTTTTGCATCCCTAACTGTCCAAAAATTTCATGGTTCAAAGGAGTTATGCCAAGAGACCCGAAATATACCCTCGGAAGGCTGTAGCTTGCTTCAGACTCTACATTTTCGGGTGGTTTTTTAAGCAGCAAGATAATAGATCGGGACAAGTTCTACATAATGTATTAACTAAAAAACTTGCAGTTTTGCTCAGAGAAAAGTTAAGAATAAAAAGTAGTAGTACCCAGGTTTTGGAACAGATTTTTAGACAAGAATCCTTTTTTGCCTGTACCATTTTTAATAGTGAAGAAAATTGGCCTAACTAATTTTGTAGAACCTTTTGAAAATTATCATTTTTGCCTCTTGATCACCAGAAATATTTAAGTTTCAAGCCTTTAAATTGAAGGGGGTCAAGTCAGAGTTAGAGATTCCGAACTATGAAATTCTGGATTTACCGTCTCGGCCCATGTCACTCAACTTTGGCTTCATTTATCTTGGTTCCCAATAAAGATATCAAAAAGTGGTCAACTAATAAAATGTAGCTCACATTAAGAGTAATATTTTATTAGTTGATAAAATTTTTATATCTTCATTGGGAACTGAGATAAATGCAGCTAAAGTTTAGTGACAAGAGAACATATAGGTTCAATAGTTACATGTTCATTCAAAAAATTTTTAAAATGGTCTAGACAGTCATGGTTATTTGCAGAACTAATTTTTTCAAAAAATAGAAAATCATAAGCTACCAGCAAAAAGAATTCATAGTTCTAGAGATCACTAGACTCCAAATCTCTGCAGAAATCTCTGCTCACTGATCATCCTCTTAGTTCCTCTTCGTACTTCTGGCTGGCCTCATAAGAATTTTAGTAGACTCATTTCACTCTCTCTCTCCATCCCCCATCCCACAAAATGTAAGTCACCAACTGACATGGTTCATAAAACTTTTGCACTTGAATTCTGACGCGCGCCCTCATTTCGTGATAAGAGAGAATATTCTGGAAGATGATCGAAAAACGAGTTTCTAGGAGACTTTATCGATTCCCCCCGGTCAAGCCGCTGTTATTCTAAAGTTCCTTCCAGTCTATTGGGAATTCAATGATCACATGCTTCTCTTCGTCTAACTCTCTTTATGGAGTCTCTCCTATTTATCCAGAAATAGCCTCCGCTGCTTCCGTCATTTATCTGTCTAATCACCCATCTTTAATGTATTCATTGAGCATGGGAATAAAGATGAAGAGGATGAGAATGAGGAGGAGGTGGATAAGATTATAGACCTTACAAGGAACTCTTAACCATATAAAAATGCATTCTGACACTTCGAGCCACGCCGCCCGCCGCCCGCCGCCGCCCGCCGCCATGTGACTCCCCGCGACACCAATGAAAAAAAGTGTCCGCGTGGCGCAGTGGGATGCGTCTAGGTTAGTGATCAAACTGGTTTTGGTTCAACCCCCTTTCGATCGTTTTTCTTTTGCTTTTTTGTTTGGAGTGTTGAAAGTTGAAAGTTGTTAGGAAAGAAATTGGAAAATGAAAATACAAAGGTGACCTAGACAAGAAAGTAGAGTCGATAGTGTCACTCAGGTCATGCTTTTGCAATCACATTGTTGTCCTCCTCTTTCTCTGTGTGTGCTACTAGTACTCGGTGCGCGCCAGACCCCCCGAAAGCACACGTGACAAACAAGAAAATGAGTGTCTGACCAGATGTGAACAATAATTTTTTAAAAGGATCCTTATTCTAGGGATTACTGATATCGGAAAAGTGTTCTGGAGGGAAAAAGGGAAAAGCCAGTTGACAATGGAGGGCATGAAGTGGTCAATACGGCCCAGCGGCCTTCTTTTGCGAGAGAGGGGTGTGCCTGGGTAGTCTTTGCGAAAAGTCGTGAGAGAGGATAGAGTGGAGAAAAACTGCGAGACGCAGGATGAAAAAGGAAAAAAGAAGTGGAGAGAGTGGGACAGCTGATTGATTCGAATCCAGGGGGAGAGGGCGCCGGAGAAGACACTGCCCAGCACTTGGGGTCGGACGAACACTACCTGGAACCCGAGGTCATCTGTCAGCTGGGAAGGTTTGGTTTTTAGACTCCTCAAAGGAGGACTTTGAATTTTGAGAATTCCCATATTTTTTTATTGGGTACCAGGGATGTGCGTAAAAAATTTTTTTCGTAAAATTCGTAAAACATAAAATTTTACCAAATCAACCCTCGTAAAATCCATAAAATCCGTAAAATTCGTAAAAACCGTAAACGTAAAAGCACACCCTTGGGTACTAGGGATATACGTTAAACAAGTCAAAACCGCAGAGAGTAGCTTTATTCTGGAAATATTATTACGGCCCTCTGACAAAAGGTCGAGCGCATAGAGTTTCATATATCGATAGGCGGCGGCCACTAGAATTGGCTGCGTGGCGCAGTCGACAACAGCGATGCTTTGCGTTGAACTGGCAGTGAGTTCGAACTTTTTAGGGCGCATTTCGCATTTTTTCTTTTTGCTTTTTGGTGAATAGTACAAAAAGGGCTTGTATTTTCGTTTTTATCGATAAAATCGTATTTTTTATTGAAAATTAGCTAAAAATGATGAAAAAGTCGCATTTTAAAAATTTGAACTGCACTGAATTTCACGACAAAACTCCGTTTTTATGAGAGTCTCGTCCCCCTATAATGATCTCTTTGCACTGAAACCCTAAACCCCTTCTCTGAAAACCATTTGCACTTTAGAGATCATTGAACTAATTCTGATGATCCCTTCATGCCCCCTGTCTGATCATTCTCATAGTCAGGGGGTTATAGTCAGCTGAAAAAGAACCAGAGTGGTCTCAGGGAAAGATGAATGAGGGTAGATTGGAACGAATGGACGCTACTTGTGACTTTTTGGTACTGGCGGGGCGCGAGGAGTCAGAAGAGAGAGAGAGAAATTGATGTATCACATGGGAAAAATGGAGATTTTTTGAGATGGAAAATTCTGATCTGGTCGGATGTAGTACAGGAAAATAAAAAATGTGATATTTTAAGGTAGGGAAATGAAAAATGAAGCTTTTGGTCTCAGTTGAAAAAAAAATTTTTTTTCAAAAATTTGAAATTTTCTTAAAAAATTAGAATTGCAAACAGAAAGTGCTATCTCTCTCTCTCTCTCTCTCTCTCTCTCTCTCTCTCTCTCTCTCTCTTTTTCTACAATAACAAAACCATAGTCGTTCGCTATCATCATTTAACACACTTATCATCTGAACATAAAGAGAGAGAGAGAGAGAGAGAGAGAGAGAGGGAGAGAGAGAAATGAAATAAAAGGGAAAAGAAAAAGCGAAACGTATCATGTGTTGTTGTTGTCGGAAAGAGAAGAAAATGAAACAATTTTCGATCGACAAGAGGACAAACTGGAGAAGAAGAAGAAGAAGAAGAAGATCAATTGGTTTGCAAATGATCACATGGAAATTAGAAAATTAAACTACTTTTTAGTTGCTCATTTTTAGGAGGAGGTTTTCTGAATATTTCCATCGCTTAAAAATCGGAACTTTCAAAATCAGTCAGTTAGAAAACGCGCCCCATTGCTAAGACGGTTTTTTTTTAATTTTCATTTGAAAGGTTTTCTAAACAGTGGTTTCGGGAACTTTTTTTCTAGAAAATAAGTACAGTACCAAGTGGAATTTTCTTTGTTCAAAATCCACATATGAAAAAAAATCTGGAAGAGTTTTCCGACGGCCATGGACTCCATTTTTATCTTTTTTTTTAAAGGAAAAAGTTACCAAATAATGAGAGAAAAAGCTTGAAAAAGCGGAATAAAATTTCCAAAAAAATTAAAAATTAACGTCTCGGCCTGTGGCCGCGGCCGCCGGAAAACTCTTCCACTCAAATCACTTTACGCCGGTTTTTAAGGTATTTAGAGGCAATTTCAGAGAAAGTTGTCAACAGAAAGAGTGTTCAGAATTAAAAACTACATATAATTATGTAACTTTAAAAATTTATGATCTTGAAATTTCATATTTCGGACAGAAAAACTCGATTAGTCTGTTGTCCGCTGACCTCGGCAATGAAACTCAGTTTTTTAGTTTTTTTTCGAGAAACGGTTTTCAAATAATAAAAGAACATGCTTAAAGACCTGAAAAACTCCAAAAAAGCTTCCTAAAAACTAAAAAATAACGATTTAACCAGTGGCCGTGGCCGACGGAAAACTCTTCCACCCAAATCACTTCGACGTTTTCAAACCGATTTTTAGGGCATTCAGAGGCATTTTTAGAGAAAGTTGTCAACAGAAAAAATGTTCGCCGTGGTTAATTACACCTAATTACGTAAAAAAATAGAACGGAAAAAAAATTTCATATTCTGGACAGAAAGAAAAACCTCCAAATATGTGATTTAAAAATATAATTTGGACAGAAAAACTCATAAAGGAACCAAATAAAAATATTTATTTTGATAACTGTCTGCAAAAAAACAAGGGTATTTATATACTGTTTTCGGCGTGCAAACACGGGGGAACAATAAACAGAAAGAGAAGAAAAAATCGTATCATTTGTTGTTTTTCACTGGAATTCTATGTACATAATACCACTATTAGCTTTTCTTGATAGCGAATTCTAAGATAACAATTTGACTAACAAAAAGAACTACAGTAATCTTCTAATCTAACCAGGAAAAACTAGAAAAAGAGCCGGAATGTCATATGAGAAGAAAAGTCAAAACAACAATCCGTTTGCACTCGAATTATTCCAGAGGTACCAGTTTCTGTCTGTCTGCAGAAAAAGAGGTGAAATGGAAAAACATGAATTTCCCATGGAGAGAGTGTGTATTACGAGGAGACGCAGACACCCGAGGGCTTTTTCTATGGGGTGGTAAACAATTGAATATACGGGAAGAGGGGGGTCTGTTTTTAGTGTCCCTTTTGGAACAATCGTACTGAAAATTCAATTGAGTTCAAATTTTGAATATCGAATCGAAAACCAAAAAAGGCTAGTTTCCCCCAAAAAAGAATGGAGAAGAGAAAAACAAAAGTAATTCGATATTCCCAAGTAGCTCATGTTTTCTCTCTCATTTTTGGTGTTGAACAGGGAGATGTGTTGACTTCTGCAAAACCAGAAAACACTCACAGAATATGTGCAGGGGGAAAATTTGGAAGAAACAAGATAGAAAAGTTTTGGAAACTAATTATTTCGATTGAATTAAGTATAATTGAAAATAATCAGAACGTACAGGAAAAAGTGGGTTGATTTTGTTTTTAGCCAATTTTGAGTTATAGTGCTCAGCATCCAAGTTTTCAATAACGGGGAAAAAAGAAATTAGACAAGAGCTAAAAAAAACAACAGTTAGAAAAGAGTGCAATTTTGAAGCTCGGAATCGGGAAACAGAATACCGTAAAGCCTCTAATAGGCTCTCCCCCGAGTCGCTCATCTTTAGTTTTTGTTTATCTCAATTCCCAATAAAGATAATGAAAAGTGATCAACTAATAAAATATTTTTCAGAATGTAAACTACATTTTATTAGTTGAACACTTTTCAATATCTTTATTGGGAACTGAGATAAATGCTGCTAAAGTTCAGAGACCGAAAGTAAGTCTACTATTGAAGGTTTTTTAGTTATACAAAAAAAAAGTATGTAGTAGTGGCTTTATAGTCCTTCATCAATAAAAAAAATATTATCAAAAAGTGGTATCCAGAATCCAAAACCCCCAAAAAAAGTCTTTTCGCGGAATCTGAAGTCCGGAAAAAAATTGACGGAAACTGAACCATGAAATTCCGGTAAACACTGCCTTTCAAAAGTTTCGATCTCATTTGGTTCCATGAAAAAAAAATAAAAATTTGATTGATACCTGAATTTCTTGAGAATGAGGTATATTTTGAAATTGTGTGAATATAAAGTTAAAACATTGAAATCTTGACTTTAATTGTGAACTACACTATACACATTCTCCAATCAAAACGTTCGTAAATAAAGCCCTATTCATCTAAATATATATTATTGCACCATCATCATCCCAAAATGAATAGAACTTTACTATTGTTTTCAAATAGGGTCAAAATCTTTCTTCTCAGAATCTCTAATTATGAGAGCATCATCCCCGCCAAAATAAAAATTATATTATATTATTTTTCTAGCGACCGTTCTAGATGAAGTCGAAAGTGGAAAAAGCATCAGAAATCAGATGTCCTTCGTTTATTTCTGCTTCAAATGTTGCCACTTTTTTGTTTTTATCATCACTTTTCTCCTCCTTAATGAAATTTTTGTTATTTAGAAAATCCAAGGATCCAGGATTCTCAAGACTTTTTCATTTCGTATCATCTGGTTTCAAAATGTCATTTAGGTCCAAAATGACGTCCCCTTTGTGCCATTCAATTAATTCCTTGACTCGGTTGAAAGACTAATTGCTGACTAATACTCCTTCTGATTTCTTTTCTTGTTTTTCTTACTCATTGTGTTTTTACAGGTGGAATCTTTAGAGTAAAATGCCAAAAAAAATTAAGAAAAACCGAAATTTTCAGTTAGTCAGTCAAAAATCCTCCAGCATTTATCGACCAGCCAAAAACTTCCCGGTTTTCTATGATTTTTTGGTCTAAAAAATAGAGATAGCAAAAAACTGACAGTTCCATTGGATTCTAGGTAGTCGATTACATAAATTCATAATTAATATAGGAAAATTATTTATTCCCAACCATGGGTACAGTACCTCAAAGTTAGGGGACAAAAAAACGGTCTTCCCGCCCCTTTTTAGGCCAGTTAGTAGTCATAATTCCCTTTTTCCTTATATTTTTCTCAGAAAACGGTCACCAGAAACCAGCAAAAAAAATTATTAAGAAAAAAAAAACGGAAATTTTGCGTTGTCAGTTAGTCAGTCGAAAATCCTCCAGTCGATGGCGGCCCAAAAACTTCCCGGTTTTCTATTAATTATCGGTTTAAAAAGTCGATATAGCTAAAAACTAAGAGTTTCATTGGATTCTACGTAATCGATTACATAGAGTCATAATTAATGTATAGTAACTATTTATTCCTAACCCTATGTACAGTACCTCAAAGTTGGTACCCCTGGGGACAAAAAACCGGCCCCTTTCATTTTGGTGCCTAGTCATATTCTCTTTTTTATTATATTTCTTTGGCAGAAAACGATTTTCGGCAAAAAAAAACTATTTATTTTTAAAAAAAGTACTCAACCAAAAAAATCAATCAGCTGGCCGAGCAATACCTCCAAGTTCTTTATTGTCTTCTGGTGGAATGGTGGCCAGGAGAGGTGAGAATGCAATGTCTTGCATTTCATCGTCGACTTCCTCTACCGTATCCTGCAACCCCTTATGTTTTACTGTCAAAGGTAATGTCAGCAATCGCGTCCTTCGCTGGTAAAATTTTCCCGCCGAAAAATTGAAAAATCCGAGCCGAAAATCTTGGTCCGCTCGCTTTTTGGCTTGTAACTTTTTTCAGTAAGCACTTACAATAATTTAGTAAAAAGCATCTTGTAGAACTCGCCGAGATCTATCATTTTCTATTTTTACCGTCAGAAAATTTCGATTCTGAAGGAAGCCCAACCCGCGCCGGCCCATTTTCGGCCCGGTGACGCGGTAGATCAAACATGTGCGCTGGAGCGCGATTGCTAACATAACCCTCTGTGGTCTCCTTACCTGACAATTGGGATCATCTCCATTCTCTCCTTGTGCTTGTTGTCCGCCCATCAACGCCTTCACATCCGCATGTGACATCAGTTTCGTCAGTTGAGCGTTCTCCAGATATTCTGTCTTGTCGTTGTTGATCTAGAAATATTAAGATAAGGGTTACGGTGCCCTTTAGGTTCTCACCGATAATTCCTCCCGATCGATTTGTCCGTATTTGTATTTATTCGTCTTCTTCTTTTGAGCTGCACTCAGTCCTGCCAGGCTGAAAAATCCATTTTTTATAGTTGAGTGGGGCAAAAAATTTTTTTCAGACTTTATATTTTTGGAGGATAAGAAAGTAGAATGGTGGCTCGAAAAAGCCTCTACAAAACGGGCTTTCTCAAAAATTTTTATCTGTGCTCAGAAAAAAGTTACATATCAAAATGCTCTTACCAAAAACTGGGTACCCCGACACTTTTCGACCTATAACTTTTTTCTAAGCAAAGCGAAAAATTTGGAATTAATTTTATCTTGTAGATCTTATCAAGAGCTATAATTTCCATTTTTAATCATCCAAAAATATTCATTTTGAACGGAGTTACAGTCCGGACACTAAGGGCCCGATGACAGCTATAGTTTTGCCACGTGGCAAAAAATCCACCTCTACTTTTGGACCTGTAACTTTTTTCTAACCAAAGTAAAAAACTTTTGAGTAATTTTATCTTGTAGATCTTGTCAAGAGCTACAAATTCGATTTTTAATCATCAAAAAATATTGATTTTGGACCAAGTTACAGCCCGCACCGTAAGGGAGGCGATCCGATGACAGCTAGTTTTGCCACGGGGCAAAAAATCCGCCTCTACTTTTCGACCTGTAACTTTTTTCAAAGCAATGCTAGAAAATTTTGAGTAGTTTCATTTTGTAGATCTTGTTAAGAGCTATCAAATTCCATTTTTAATCATCAAAAAATATTAAGTTTGAACTAAGTTACAGCCCGGACCACAAGGACACCGATCCTCTATTGTTTTGCCACGTGGCAAAAATCCAGATTTTTTAAAATGGTTCAAAAAAAATATTTTTTCTTCTTTTTTAACGTCCCAAATATTAAATCTGAGCAACTCACTTAACACAATTCGGCCGATTAATGATCGGTCTCTTCGGAGGATCTTTCTTAACTTCGACCTCTGCCGGCGCCTGTTCCACTTCATTCTGCACTTCCTCTTCTTTCACAACTGACTTATTCTGACTCTGTGCATTTGGTTCTTCGACTTTTGGAGGATCCTGTGCCACTTCATCTGATTTTTTTCGAGGAAACATCGAGAACTTTTTCTTCTTTGCCGCCGGTTTCTTCTTCTTCCCCTCATCCTCTTTCGGTTTATCCTGTTGCGTTTTCGTTGCTTTTTTCGTGATACACATTTCTTGTTTTCCTTCTGTGACACTTTCCTTTTATTCAGTTCCTTCGGTTCCTTCTCAATATTTAAAATTGAATTTTTTGGTTTTTGATTTTAGATGGATTGGTAGAAACCACGTGGCAAAATAGATGAAATGAGGCTAAAGAAGCACACGTTTTTAGTGGAAATGATAGTTTTTTTTTGAATTTTAGTGATTTTTTCTTTAAAAAAGGCTCGCGACCCTTAGAAAAAGAAAAATAGCCACTAGGGCGGTCCAAAACCCCGTGGCCGAGGTTGCGAAAAACCCTTCCACCATAATCCCCCATTTCAAGGCGGTTTTTATGGTATTTAGAGGCATTTTCAGAGAAAGTTGTCAACAGAAAAAATGTTCAAAATTAAAAACTACATCTAAAACCGACCTAAAAAAGAATAATTTTTTAGAACTGCCTGCCAGAGAGGGCCTAGAATCCGACAAATTCTTCCAGGCTAAGTTAGGGCGTGGAGAAAAATACAGTTAGAATTTTATGCCGTATTCTTGCGCGCTCGAAATTTTCTCTACAAAAAAGTTATTATTTTTATTTTTTGTGCTTTAGATAAATCTGAAAATGAAACGTTTTTAGATAATTCTGAAAATTCTGAAAATTGAAAAAGCATTCTAAAAACTATATTTGTCAAAAATATAAAAATTGAAGGCGCAAGATGCGGTAGGAAATTCGGCTCTGTTGAGGAATAGGGGGTCCCGTCGGAAAATAGAGGTTCCTTAAAAAATAGCGGTTCCTTCAGGCCTATTAAATTTATTTAAAGAACCCGTATTTTTGTTAACACGAGGTGTATGAAAGCCTATTTTTAAGGGTATACCGTCGGAAGTTCTCACTGTATTCAGAGATGGTGCGACCCGTGCTCAACACGCCTTAAAAAATGAAATCGAGGGGCACAAACAATTTACAGGAACATTGTAAAATGTCTCTCTTGGGTCTCGAAGCGAAATTCTAATTAATTTAATTTTACTGGTTTTTCTGCATCAAATAGTCATTTTTCTTCATTTTCAGTTGAAAAAAATCAATATCTATCTGATTATTCAACGAAAATTGAAGAAAAGCGGCTATTTGTAGCAAAAAAAACGACGGAGAAACAACACTTCAGATTTAAAAAATTACAGTAGTCAGATTTTCGCTGCGAGACGCATGCCTGACATTTCACAACGCTCCTGTAAACAAGGGGCAAGCGCCCCCAATCTCGGCGTCACTGAACACGATAGTAGAACCAACTCTGACTGTATTTACTCTACCCCCAGACTTGACATAGAAGAGCTGGTCGGGTTCTATCATAGATCACAGCTGGCAATCGATGTCGTCATCTCGTCATCATAATAAAATTTCATATTTTTAAATTTTATTTTTAGACGAAATTGACTAACATTTTTTCTCTTCACAACTTTTTCTAAAAATGCCTTTAAAAGGTTTAAAAACCCGGTCTACAGCCTTCTCCAACAACCCTTCCCTAATAGGCCCTTGGAAATAAACACATCCGAGATCAAAACTCATATCTTTTTTCTGTTTTCTGATAACTTCTGACATCGTTAATTCTACACGCGAATCCATTTATCACAACGGAACGATGATGATCTTCGACTCAAAAATATCCCCGTATCATTAATCGACCCCTCTGACTATACAATTAAAAGCGTATCCCGTATCTAGGTCCCCCAAACGTTTTTTGGCCCCTTTTCATTGAAACTATACAATTAAAAGTGTCTGAAACACATGGGGTGGCATCATCAAGATAAAACGTCACGTGAATGAATGAATGAAAAGGATCCAAGAATTCAGAAAGCAAAGGAAATTAGTTTGGGTGGCTCCTTGAGATGTGTGATTCATTGTTGTTGACGCCTTCTTCTTATCTTAATTTCCCCATCTCTTCAATTTATTTTTTAGTATACTTATTTTACTTCTCTGTATTCCTTCATTCATCAAAACTGCGTCACTTGTACTGAAAATTGATCATACCAGAATAAGACGTCTAAGCGGGTCGCCTTAACACTTATTCAAAAGAACTTTCTCCATTTATGACGCCTACTAGGAGGGGGCAAATTTTCGAAGATCACTGAGGTGTTTCCTGGTGGATAGAGTCACTTTTTGAACTATCCGAACCAAAGTTATCCATTTTTTGCATTTTTCCGATTTTTTTGGAATTTTTGAATTTTTTTGGAATTTTCAATTTTTTTTGAATTTTTGAATTTTTTGGACTTTTTCAATTTTTTTGGATTTTTAAGACACGTTCTCTGAGAGACTCGAGGAAGTCAGTGAAATCCACTGTACAGTTTAAAGTCAAACCGATTTGTGGGAGTTGGTATTTCATGCAGTGAATGTCCCAACACTTCTAAGAATTATGACACATATTTCATTAGGCTCCGCCCCCTGGCTGCTGTAAAAAATTGAAAATAGGTGAAAAAATAAAATTTTTTCCTGAAAGAGATATCAACTAAATCTCAACGGAAGTTTGTTGCTGGTATCATTTTGAGCATTTTTTGTGTTTGAACAAAGTTTCTAACTCCTCTCCTTCATAGTGAAAATTTTCACTTTTTGAAAAAAAATCACCTTTTTTGCGGTTTTTTGCGTTTAACTGGAGATAGAAGCGGGGGAACGCTTAGCTGATGACAGATTATTATTCAGCGCAAAATTTGACTCCGGTATGTTATAGTCCCGAGTGAATCGACTGGGCACCATTTTTTGCTAGAAGCCAAAATATGTGAAATTTTTGAATTTTTTCACGTACCCCCCTACGTTCAAAAAAAGTCATGGTCTTGAAATTTGATTGTATTTATATCAGAAGTAGTACTAGTCATCAGTAACTGATTCTCACAATACCAGCCTCTCTCATTCTTTCTTTCTCTCATGGCACCTCTTCCAAAATTTTCAGTGTATAAATTCTTCAGACGATCATAACTTTGTTCATTTTTCATCAATTTACCCAAACTTTTGTTTCATCGTTAGCTGTTACAATATTCTACAAAAAAGTCTTCTAGAGCACATCTGTGTCATCAGTTCGAAAACAGATAACTACTAAAGTTATGTTATTGAGTTTTTCACACACCACTATTAATTTACAATTTTATGATGCAAATGTGCTTCAATAGATTTTTTCGTAGCATATTGTAAAAGCTACTGACAAATCAAAAGTTTGTGTGAATTGATAAAAAATGAACAAAGTTATGGTCATTTGAAAAATTCTTACATTGGAAAATTTGGAAGAGGTGCCATGAGAGAAAGAAAAAATAAGATAGGCTGATACTGTGGGAATAAATTAGTGACGATTAATACTATTACTAAAATAAATGAAATCTCAATTGCAAGCTACGGCTTCTTCGTAACTTGGGTAAATCGAAAAATTAAAAAAATTCACACATTTTGGCTTCTAGCAAAAAATGGTGCCCAGTCTAATCCCTTCGGACTGTGACAAATAGACGTCAAATTTTGTGCTGAATAATAATACAATGTCAGCTAAGCGTTCTCTCGCTTTCATTTTTTACTCAACCTGAACTACTCAAAATATTGCATTTTCCATAATCTACCAAATTTTTTTTCTAAACCTAAATTATGTTTTCAAACTAGTTTGTAGGTGAAATTAAACATTTTTCCAATCTTTTTGATACTAAATTCCTCAACTACATATATGTTATCTATTCGAAAAATGATAGTTTTTGAATACCATCATATTTTGGTCCGTAGCAAAAAATGGTGCCCAGCCGTTTTTGATCACACCATATAGGTTCGACGTCAAAAACGCGTAGATCACGATCCCAATATCAGCTAAGCGTTCCCCCGCTTCTATCTCCAGTTATACGCAAAAAACCGCAAAAAAGGTGATTTTTTTTCAAAAAGTGAAAATTTTCACTATGAAGGAGAGGAGTTAGAAACTTTGTTCAAACACAAAAAATGCTCAAAATGATACCAGCAACAAACTCCCGTTGAGATTTTGTTGATATCTCTTTCAGGAAAAAATTTTATTTTTTCACCTATTTTCAATTTTTTACAGCAGCCAGGGGGCGGAGCCTAATGAAATACAGTAGCGTTCAAAAGAATATAGAAAAATTGTTTTTTCAGTTGATTTTTGCGGTTTTCGGTCATTTTCAAGAGTCTGGTACTCGAATCTTGGGTTACCGATCGCTTTGAAAATTTTTGGAGATTTAGAACAGACCTTTATAAAGAACATTGCATTCACACAATTTCCGAAAATTGCCTCATTCTTTTGTAATTGATGAGTTCTGAGAGACACCTGAATTTCTCCCATTTTCAGTACTAAAACAGCCGAAAATGGGGTGTCTCTCAGAACTAGTCCAATGAAAAGAAAATGAGGCAAGTTTTGGGAATTGTGTGAATGCAATGTTCTTTATAAAGGTCTGTTCTAAGTCTCCAAAAATTTTCAAAGCAATCGATAACCCAAGATCCGAGTACCAGACCCTTGAAAATGACCGAAATCGGCAAAAATCAACTGAAAAACAATTTTTCTATATACTTTTGAACGCTACTGTATGTGTCATAATTCTTAGAAGTGTTGGGACATTCACTGCATGAAATACCAACTCCTACAAATCGGTTTGACTTTAAACTGTACAGTGGATTTCTCGAGTTTCCCAGAGAACGTGTCTTAAATATTTTTGGATTTTTCAATTTTTTTGAATTTTTGAATTTTTTGAATTTTTCAATTTTTCAATTTTTTTGGAATTTTCAGTTTTTTTGGGTTTTCAGATTTTCAAAATTTTTATCAGTTTTTTAGAGAACGTAATTTTAAAAAACTACCAGAAAATACTTATTTTTTGATACATTTCCTAACTTATCCAGACTAAAACCCAATTCCAAAAAAAAGTTGATTCAATTTCAGTTTTAATTTTTTTTGGATTTTTCAATTTTTTGGGTTTCTCAATTTTTTGGATTTTTCAATTTTTGAATTTTTCAATTTTTTTGGATTTTTAATTATTTGAATTTTTCAATTTTTGAATTTTTCAATTTTTGAATTTTTCAATTTTTTTGGATTTTTTAATTATTTGAATTTTTCAATTTTTTGGATGTTTCAATTTTTGAATTTTTCAATTTTTGAATTTTTCAATTTTTTTGGATTTTTTAATTATTTGAATTTTTCAATTTTTTGGATTTTTCAATTTTTTTGAATTTTATAAGGTTTTTAGATAATGTAATTTTTGATAAACTACCAGCAAATACTTATTTTTTGATACATACTCTTTTAAATCCCAAAAAGTTCATCTTATTTTTGTCCCTTTCATATTTCAACTAATGCACTCAGATTATCCGGCATTTCACAGATCATCTGACTACTCTTTTCCTGTGAGATGTTTAAAATTTTTAGAAAATTAATATTTCCGGTTTCTCATCTAGTTTTTCGATCTTCAAATCACTTGTGACAACTTCGAATGGTTGTTTTTTTCTGAAGAATTTCCGATTCAAGTTATTTTTTCTCTGTTCAGATTGATAAAAGATTTTAGTTTTTTGGTAACTGATAAAACATAATACCAAAAAGTGTTGCAGTAATCGCGCTCTTTTTCTGAAGGGTCTAAAATTATAATAATTCAAAAAAAACTGCTTATTCTGATATCACAAGTTGAGACTCAGGGTCGTGGCCTCGTGGCCGCGGCCGAGGATATCTCGCCACGAAAAGTACTGTAAAAAAATTTATAAATGTAGGTCTACAAATATTCAATTAATTTTTTTCAGCGCTTTTTTACCGATTTTTCTCGATAGTTTTTTAATACCGAAGTTTTTTTTACAAAAATCGGGAAAACTTTTCAGCGCTTTATTACCGATATTTCCCGATTTTTGTATAAAATATGCAATTTCGTTATTTTAAAACTATCATAATCGGAAAAAATCGGTAAAAAAGCGCTGAAAAAAATTAATTAAATTTTTGTAGACCTACATTTATAAATTTTCTACCGTAGTTTTCGTGGCGAGATATCCTCGAGGTCACGAGGCCACGAGGCCACGAGTCTCACCTCGTGAGATCAGACTAATACCTAATCATAAGTTTTTACCGTTAAAAAATTATTTGGACTTCAAATATGACCATTTTGAGCGGTTTTTGAGCGGTTAACCGGTAATAGTCGTCATTTTTGAAGTCATCGAAACTTGAACTTTAATAACCCAAGCCGTTGCAGGGGCCAGGCTTGCTCGGAATTGACTTTGCGGAAAATCGGAAAACGACAGTTTTCCGAAAAAAAATTGTTTTCGGAAAATCGAAAAATCGGAAAATTTATTTTTTAGGCAAAATAACAACAAAAAACAGTGAAAATCGACTAAAAACAACAAAAATTAGAATATTTTCCCATCTTCCAATTAATTTTTTAGTTTTTGACACAAATCGTGAAGCCGAAAATATGGAAAAAAGAGAAAAAAAACAAAAAAAAATTGAGAAAATCGGTCGGCCGGGGCCAGAAAAGTTTGAGACGTGGGCCTTTAAATTTTCTTCGCCATTACTGTATTTTCCGATTTTTTTCCGAAAACAAATTTCGGAAAATTTTCCGACGGAAATTTTTTCCGAGAAATGTCGGAAAAACGGAAATTCCGATTTTCCGATTCCGAGCAAGCCTGCAGGGGACAAAATTCATTTAACCCTATTTCTTGCTCAGTTCAAAATACAACTCTACCCCGAAACCCAATATCATTCATCACCCTTTCTCATTCCACGTGGAGTTCTTCATTTTCTATTCATGAAGTCCTCCGTTTTGTTCCTTTTCTTTCTCCATTACGACTATCAATCAATTTGAATTTCTTCACCTAAGCTCCGCCCATTTTGATCGGAGGGTAGACAAGAGAACTTTCATGTTTCCGGATAGGTCCCTTATTCCAACATCATCATCAAATTGTTTCCCGTTGGTCTCTTTTTTCCCCCCAAATTACATGTGCTTTCTAAGATCCCTCCCTCCCTTCTTCCTGTTGTTTTTTGGCACCTCTGAAAAAAAAGGAAGATGTTTTTTCTTTTGGGCTAATGATGAAATCGGGTTTCCGTTGATTTCAATTCCACTATTTTTCCCTATGATTCATGAAATTTTTAAGTTTTTCTACATTTATTTTTTCCTGTTTTCTTTTTTTTCACCTGCTTTCTTTTTTCAGTTCCCTACGCAGTCACATTTGAATTGTGTTTTGGAATTTCCGTTTCAGGGTTTTAGAGTCGATAAGACATCTGTAACGAGATTCCGTCAGAATATGCAGACTCGAATGTTCTAGGACAAATTTTGGGCGTTTTAAAAGTCTTGGTCAAGGTTGCCAAAAGTCTTACACACGTTTTCCACGTAGCATGTAGAATTTTTGGGCCTGTGTGACAGACTTGACAAGAACAGCCGAGGAAGCTCGGAAATTGAGAATCTTAGGAACTTCCGGGATTCTACGAGTTTCCAGAATTTTTTTTAAATATTATAGGAACGTTTACATTTTTGAATCACAGAAAATTTAGATTTTTTTTGAAATTCTGGAATTTTCGAATTTTTCGAGTTTTCCGAAAATTTAAGATTTTTCGGAATAGTGTTTTTAAACCGAATTTTAAAGTTCTAGAATATCCTGAATTCTCTGAATATTCTCAATTTTCGGATTTTTAAAATCCATCCCAAAAATTTCAAAATATCAGAATTTAGGGGTTTTTTGAATTTTTCGAATTTTCGAAATTTTCGAATTTTGGGATTTTTAAAGGGGTTTTTAGGAATTTTAAGAGTTCCTGAATATTTCAAAAATTTCGAGTTTTTGAAGAAATATCAAAAAATTTGGAATTTTTCGATTTTTTTGAACTTTTTGAAATTTCGGATTTTTCTGAAATTCTGGGATTGTTGAATTTTCAATGCTTCTAGAACTTTGATAATTCAAGTTTTTCTCCTAGAAAATTTGCGTTTTAGAGAATTCGGATTTCTTTGAATTTTTTCTATTTTTGAAATTTTTTGATTTATTGAATTTTTTTCTATTTTTTGAATTTTTTCGGTTTTTCTGAATTTTTGGACTTTTTTGAACTTTTGAATTCCTGAATATTTCATAAATTCAGAAATTTCACGAAATCGTTAATTTTTTTCAGAAGCACTTGTCAGAATTTAATTTCCAGTTTCTCCAAAAATCTCTCGAAATCCGAAAAATCCATACCACTTGAGCCTAAAAGAAAGTTTCCAAAAAAAAGGACCTTTGATGCATTATCTCCTTCTCTTTCTGTCTCCACCCCCATTCTCTGAACCATTCAAGTGTTTTTTTTAGTTTCTTTCAAAAAGTTCATTCCTCAGAAATCGCCTCCTCATTTTTTTCCGTTTTCCGGAAGTAATTTGTCTCAAAAATAGCAGAAATACAAACTTTTGAACAACGCGAAAATACACTTGTTTTATTGGTTAGGGAGATTTTTTGGCGGTTTTTGAAGATTTTTTGATTTCAAAAAACGATTTTTTTTTAATTTTTCTGCTCTGGTAACAAAGAACTTTGATTGTCTAACATCTTCTGCATCATTTAGTATCTGCATCATTCGACTCATCATCATACGCTTCCATCATCATCATTTTCATTTTCAATTCCGCCTTCTCTTATGTCTAACAAGAAACTCTTTTATTCAAGAGAGAGTAGAGTTCACAAATGATTATTTGATCTTCTTTTCTCATTTTTAGGTTAAGAAGAGGATAGGAACCGGAATTTTACAGTTACAGTGCTGGCCATGAATATATGAAAAATCGGTCGCATGTTTTTCAACATCTTTCTCTTTAACAAATCGTGTAGCTCTTAGAAATAATTTTAGAGAAAAGTTGTCAACTAAGAAAATGCAAATCCAGCTATCAACTAACCACCCTGAAAAATTTAGAACAATACCATTTTTCCCCATTTTTCTACGAACGCTCAAAGTTGACCTGTAATAGCCTTGGCCCCCCTGTCACTTAACTTTGGCAACATTTATCTCTGTTCCCAATAAAAATATCAAAAAAGTGTCAACTAACGAAATGTTGTTATCAATATAAGGTATATTTTGTTAGTTGACCACTTCCCAATATCTTTATTGGGAACCGAGATACATCTGGCCAAAGTAAAGTGACTGGGGGGACTTGATTATTATAGGTTTTCCGGTATCGTCTTTGCCATTTTCGGTCAATTCAGCTTTGAGTAGGGAAAATTGGTACTGAATTGGGTTTTTGTGTTGATTATATCTGAAACTGCATTTTTCCAATTGGTAACAGTTCTGTTCAAATAGTTTTAAGAGCCACATACCACATAGAAAAATTCAAAAAAAATTTTTAGAAACTTTTCCTTCCAATGGGCTGCTCAGCCTTAAAAATAATTTTAGAATAAAGTTTTCAACTGGAAAAATAAAGTTCTAGCTATGAAGAAACCACCCAAGAAAATTCAGGGCAGTGTGACTTTTCCTAAATTTTCTACGAACTCCAAAAGTTGACCATTTTCAACTGGAAAATATAAAAAATTTGCCATTACCTTTGCTATATATTTTCAAAATTAAGAATCAACTACTATCGTAACTTCAACCAGAAATAACTTTTCAGAGCCTATTAGATAGGGAAAAATGCTTTCTTAGCCATTCTCAAGATTACTGTACACCTGAAAATTCAGAAAGTTCCAGCTTCCTACCCAAACATTCACTTGACCTCCTATACAACTTTTAAAAACTCTCCCTTTGAATGATCTAAATTCAATTCATGAAACACATTCCTTTTGTATATCTGATCCCATCGAAAAGAAGAGGGGTGCATTAGAAATGAAGCTCTCTGAAAATGGTGTGCTCTTTCGATATATTATAGACACTTGCTCATCCATCATTCTCCTTTTGAAACCATCGATGACAAATTCGGTTGAAAATGGTGGGAGGAAGGGGTAGAAGGAAGAAACATTGAGAGAAGAGGAGATTCTTTGAAAATAGAAAGCCCTATTCATTTATTAATAAAACATTCATTTATCTTCTGTTATTAGGGGGGCAAAGAGAGGCAATAATTGAGTTAAGTTGAGGGAAGATACCCTTCGATTATTCGCCCACTCACACAAATCTTACTCATCCCTTCTTTTTCTTTCTTTTCTTATTTTTCGTTTTTATTTTGTGAGTCCTTTTGGTTTCAATCGACAGATTTGAATTTGACCATTTTTCTAGTTTGGGTAGTTCAGCCGTAACTAAACTGTTTAGGAGGCCAATATTATGTAGTTTGTCATTAGAATTTGTCATTAGATGTAATTTTTCATTCTAAACATTTTTTTGTTGACAACTTTCTCTGAAAATGCCTCTAAATGCCTTAAAAACCTTTCTGAAAGCGGCGAAGTGATTGAAGTGGAAGAGTTCTCTGCCGGCAACGGCCACGGGTTTTCTAGACATTGCAGTCGTTATTTCACACTTTTTTCTATTTAATAATAAAAGAATATATTCAGTAAAAGCAAAAAATCTGAAAAAATCTGAAAAATAACCACTGGGGTGGCCCAAAACTCCATGGCCGCCGCTTACAGAAAACTCTTCCACTCCAATCACTTCGACATTTTCATACCCGTTTTTAAGGCATTTAGAGACATTTTTAGAAAAAGTTGTCAACAGAAAAAATGTTCAGAATTTAAAACTACATCTAAATGTAATTTGTTGAGTTCAATTTCAATTCTCCTTCAAATAGAAAATTGTTCGAAAAACAAAGTAGTCGAAAAAAGATCTGAAGGCTAGCTTGAAAGGAGTCACATTTTGTACCACGCTCTCCAAGCCGAACTGAAATCTTACAAATATTACAAACTTTATACCTTTTATTGAAAAAGTTTCTAAAAATCAAAAAGCATACTTTTCAAAAGTTAAAAGCGGTCGCGAGACACGTGGACGCGGCTTTCGGAACCTTTTTCCACCCCAGGCACTTTGACGTTCTCAAACCAGTTTTTCACTCATTTAAAGACATTTTCAGAGAAAGTTGTCAACAGAAAAAATGTTCAGAATGAGAAACTACATCTAAAAAAAAGTTTTAAAAAAAACAGCCCCGCTATCCCTGGTCCTGGCCGACAAAAACCTCTTCCACCTTAACCACTTCGATTCTTTCAAATCGGTTTTTAAGGCATTTAGAGGCATTTTCAGAGAAAGTTGTCCGTATTAAATTACATCTAAAAATGTAAAAAAAAATCAGTAAAAAAAGTAAAATCCAAGTATAAAAAATTCAAACATTCAATTTTCGGGACCCTCTATTTTTAGCCTTTTTCCTGATAAGTTTCTTATTTTATCTCCCCTCCTTCTATTTCATTACGTTTTTTAATTAAATTCTCTCTCTTGCCTCCTCCTCCTCTTTTTCTTCTTCCTACCACAACTTCTGATGACACACAGTGCATACATAAATGAAATGACTTCATCGCATTCCTCTAGTTCCTCTTTTTCCCTCCCCTTCAACTTATTTTAATTACACTCGGTAAACAATAGAAAAGGTGCCACAAAGTATTAAATGTCTTTTTCTTCAAGTTTTCTCTTCTCGGAAAACTCTTCGAAAGTCATCATCGTCATTCTTTTCTCTTTTCTTCTGGTTTGAAGCCAGACTACTGTAGACACCTGATTTTCTCAGCGTTCCGAATTTCACAGGTGAAAAAGATCCCTTTTATTCTTGTCAATTTCTTTTTTTCTGTTCAAAAAATTAGAGATCTTTATTTTCGTCAACTTTTTTTTCTGTTCAAAAATTAAAATTATTTTTTTTCGTCAACTTTTTTTCTGTTCAAAAATTAAAAATCTTTATTTTAGTCTTAAAACTAAAAATCACGTATAAGGTGGGGGTGTCGGAAATTTCCTCCCACACTTTCAATTTTTAGATCATTTTGCACATTAAAAAGCCAGCTATTTATTCTGAAAAAATAGTAGATTTTAGATTTTTAATCAAAATTTTTTTAATTAAAAAAATTTTTTTTTTTTTTAATTTTCGAAAAATTTTCAAAAAATTTTTAGCTCCTCCGTTTTAATTCTGGAAAAAAATGCAGAATCTGCAACATGTTTTTGTGACCTTTAGATCTCTCCCTCCTCCCTTGAATTTCAATTTAAATCAATCTAATCCATGTTGTCTTCTCCGAACATCTTCTCCTTCGTCAGGGGTCTTCACCCACAACGTCATTCGTATTCTTTGCATTGTTTTCTCTCTCAAAAAAGGAATTCGTCGACATTAATTTTTTATCGTTCCCTTTTTTCGTTTTTAGGAGGGAGGAGCAGCTGAATTTTCAAACTGTTTTCTTTATTAAATAGGAAAAAAATTTTGAGGAGTTTTTTAGTTTTCGTGCTCTCCTTGGAACTCCGTATAAACAATTAGTGGTTATTTTTAGAGGTATTCCATTATTTTTAACTCGATTATAACCAATTCTTTTTTGTTTTTTGTTTCAAACTGATGGTTTAGAGGCTCTTAAAATAGTTACTAGAAGTCATAGAACACAAATGAGAAATTCCAATCCCATTGAAAAAAAACTCACTATTTTAGTACAAAATAGCATTTTTTTCAAAATCTTTCTCTTCAACGAGCCGTGTAGCTCTTAGAAATTATTTTAGAGAAAAGTGTTCTATTAAGAAAATGCAAATCCAGCTATCGACTAACCACCCTGAAAAATTTAGACCAATACCACTTTTCCCCACTTTGTTACGAACGCCCAAAGTTGACCATTTTGAACTGAAAAAACCGATTGTTTATAAACAGCACTGTGGGTTACGGTATGAATATTGTCCTACCCAATTTTTATTAAAATAACCATAAGACACATAGGTACCAGACTTGCTCGGAATTGACTTTTCGGGAAATCGGGAAAAAAAACTTTTTTCCGATTTTTTGCTCGGAAAAATCGGAAAATTTCAAAAAAAAAATCGGAAAATTTATTTTTTAGGCAACTAGCCTGGCCGCCATCACTCGCTACGCTCGTTCCGGCGGCCAGGCCAGACGCGTTCCGCGTGTTGAGCTTTTTGTATTCAAATCACTTTAATCATGGACAATTCTTCCAAAAAACTGTTTTTTTACTGTTTTTAATAACCCACTAAGCCATTTTTCAATTTTCATATCGCCTCGCGCGCGCGAGCGGAGACGGGGACCTATAGAAATGCAGCGCCCGACATTGAAACGGGCTCGCGTTGGCCACTATTGTTTACGTGTAGACGACGACCACTATGCCCCTGGGAAGGTAAAAATTAGCACTGAAAAACCACTAAAATAGCCGTAGAAAATTTCACAGATTAAATTTTGAAAATCGAAAAAGACGGGCAAGTAGTGGTGAACTTTTCCTATCTTTTGGTCAAAAAATTATCAAAATCGGTCAAGTGGGAGCTGAGAAACTGCTTCGGACATGCGGTCACACACACACACACACGCACGGACACACAAAAAATATCGACCTCATACTTTCGCAGTTTAAGAGAGAGGGCAGACTAGCTTTTGAGCCCTGACGGGCTCAAAAGCCAGTCCAGGGCATTAAGCTCTGCTTCTATGTGCTGAGCTTCATTGAGATCCTGAAGAGTTTCCCGCGCCTGCGGCGCGGGATGGGAGTACGGCCTGCGGCCTTGTTAGTGGGTCCAGGAGTGCCGGCCTATTCGCCCCTCACTCGCTCCGCTCGTTCGGGTCGAATAGGCCTCGTAAGGGAACTTGTATGTAGTCTGGATTTCAATGTCATCATCTTCCCAGGAGGTCAATTGGGGGAGACAGAGAGAGACGACCACCTTCCCAGAGGGACCATTCTCCTGGGAAGGTGCTTAAAAAGCACTATAAAAAGCTTTTACGTTAAAATTTACAAAATCTAAAAAGTCGTGCATCATGCCACCATCATTCCCCATCTTCTGGTGAAAACACGGTCAAAATCGGTCGAGTAGGAGCTGAGAAAACGCTGCGGACACATTTTTATTACACTTTTTTCGGACATTTTTTGGGGACATAAGCCCCGCCCTAATTGACATCCCCCATACTTTCCATATTTAAGAAGAAGAGGTTGCAGAAATAACAACAAAAAAACAGTAAAAATCGATCAAAAACATCAAAAAACAGCAAAATTTGATGAAAAAGCAACAAAAAAACAGCATAAATCGATTAAAAACAACAAGAATTCGAATATTTTCCCATTTTACAATTTATTTTTCAATTTTTGACACAAATCGTGAAGCCGGAAATATGGAAAAAAGAGAAAAAACAAAAAAAGGTCGCGCCGGGACCAAAAAAATTGACATGCGCCTTTAAATTTTCTTCGCCATTACTGTATTTTCCGCTTTTTCCGAAAACAAATTTCGGTAAACTTTCCGCCGGAAATTTTTTCCGAAAAATGTCAGAAAAACGGAAGTTCCGATTTTCCGATTCCGAGCAAGCCTGATAGGTAACCATTTCGATATGTACTTTTCAAATGAGTATTTCAGCATCTATAACCTTCCTCCTAACCCCCCTGGATCCCCTCCGTTCCCCGAATTTTTCCTTCTTTTCCAATCTAATTAGTCTGGTCACTGAACAAAAGTTACGACCCTCCTCCTCCTCCTTCTCGCAAAAAAATAATGGGCTCATACAACCATTTCAAACTACTTTCTTTTTCAAAAGTTAGTCATCTTTCCCTTCTCAAAACTATACATTTTGACATTTAAACGAACATGAAATTTTAATCCGTCTAAAAAAAATGGTTTTCAAAAAGTTTCAATAAATATTTGAGTGGATCCACATATTTGCAACAAAACCGAAGAATGTTTGTCTTTTATGACATACTAGTCAACCGACTATAAATTCAATTTATATAACCTATGAAGACGTCCAGAAAAGAGAAGAAATGACGATGAAGAAGAAGATATCTTTACTGCTTTCTACTTTTCTTTTTCTTCTTTTTTTTGGATAGACTTTTTAGAATCGAGTGGTAGGTTTTTTTGAAACTGTTAAAGCAAAGCTGTAATGTCAGCAATCCCAGCGCTCATTTAGCGGAGATAATTTCTCTGAACTTTATCATTTGAGCGTTACAGTTTATTTTTTTGATACTCAGGTCCCTGGAAAATTATAGCATTTGAAATTTCTAGGATGTCTTTAGCGGCTACAGGGTGCAAAATGGGGTACAGTACTACGGCCAAAAAGAATCTACTTTTTTTCAGTGCGGCAGCTTTGAGAGGCCACCACAGCGTCTGAAATTATCCGACTGTTCTAAAAATTTTAGAGTGCATTAATTATAACAGAAACTACATTTTTGTAATTGAAAACTTTTTTGTAAAACCATTTCTTACTGACTTATGATCCGCTATACCATTTGTATGCTGAAATTCAGGTAATCTTTCCATCAGCGGCTTATAACTCGCTAAAAAAATATTTTACCAAAAAGTGGTCAATTACAAAAATACAGTTCTTGTCATGCTTAATGTACTCTCAAATTTCTAGAACAATCGGATGTTTTTGGACGCAGTTATACACTCTCAAAGTTGCCGCACCTCACATTCTTTCTGGTCTGTACAGTAGCTGCAGCGCGATTGCGTATAAACCCCTTCGAAAGGAGAGGACTGAACTGAAATTCAATAATATATTTAGATGTAGTTTTGAATTCTGAACATTTTTTCTGTTGACAACTTTCTCTGAAAATGCCTCTAAATGCCTTAAAAATCGGTTTGAAATGAGGGAGATATGATTATGGTGGAAGAGTTTTCTATAAACTTCGGCCATCGGGGTTTTGTACATTTTTAAGCGTTATTTTCCTCTTTATTGAAAATTTCTTTCTTTGATTATGAAAGAACATCTACATTAATAACATAAAATCAAAAAAAAAATCGAAACAATTAAGGGCTGTGGCGGTCACAAAACCTGTGGCCGAGTCTGGCAGAAAACTCTTCCACCCCAATCACCTCGACGTTTTCAAACCGGTTTTTAAGGCATTTAGAGGCATTTTCAGAGAAAGTTGTCAACGGGAAAAGTGTTCAGAATTAAAAACTACATATAATGACAAATTCTTGAACTTCAGTTCAGTCCTCCTTTACTACGAAAATGGTCAGTAGAAAACTACATAACATAAAAATTGGCCTCCTAAACAGTTTAGACATCTAATTACAAACTATAAAACTCCAGCTCAATCCTCCTTTAAACTCTATGATTAGGAAATTCAAAAAAAATTCAAAAATTGAGTCACTGTTTCTGATCGAAATAATAAATCTCCACACATCAAATCTGACGTAAATTCTGCAAAAAGAACAATAAAATCCATCATTTTTGATGTTTTCAAGAGGTCTGAAGTTTTCTGGGTGGGAGTAAATTTCTTTTTCAATGACGACTAATCTTCAGAAATTAATCCATTTGATTTATGGAATTCCCCCATTTTTTATTTTTCATTCTAGAACATTTCTAGGTAGAATTCATGATAGAAACTTTTTCGATCTATTTCTACCCAATTTCCTATTTTGATGTCATTTTCTATTCTATTCTGTTTTGGGTAGCTTTAATCTTTCTCTCATTTCCTGATTTTTGCTCCATCCGAATCCTTTTTGCAAAAACTCTCTCTTTTCCGAAAGAAATGACGGATTTTTTCGGGGAGGAACATATTGAATATTCAAAAGTGTCTTTTTCCATCATAAAATATGGAAATATTGCAGAACAAGAAACAAAAGAAACAGTTTTTTTTGGTTTGTGACGCGCTGCTTTCGGAGAGAATGGACCACGTTTCCTATAGGATTAGTTTTTTGGAAAAATGAAATTTCGGGTTCCTCTTCTGACACTTCCGGAATCTTCTGAAATACATAGAAAAAAAGAAGAGATAATTGTTGGTGAAGTATAAGGAAACGGCCCCTAGACCATGAAAAATTTTTCGGAACCTTTTTTGTTTCAAAATGGGAGGAACAGATCAAAGTATAGTTTTGGGAGGGTTTTTTTAGTTTTTTTTAGTTCATTTGAAGTTTTTGGTGTACAAGTATGTGTATTTGGGTCATTTTAAGTTTTTAGTGTCTAGATAATACCTTTCCAATGAGTCTGGAATTTTCGGGAGTTCAGAAAAAAATCCTAGGTAAAAAACTTTTTATTTTGAAAAAAAGTATCTTTTTGTTTTTATTTCTCCATTTTTTTTGAGTATTGGACTCTATTTCTTCTGAAAATGATCGGATTAGGCTTCATTTTTTTTACACATTAAATCATTTTATATGATTTATACATACTTTTTTGTGTTATTTTTATTGCTCAGGGTTCGAAAATGAAAAAATGAACTTCAAGGCAACAATTCCAACTCTTGAGAAAATTTTTTGAGCAACTAAATTTGATAAAAAAAGTGAAAATTACAAAATTTTTGGAAAAAGTCAAAAAATTTGCAAAAACTGACATGTGAAGGCAGATTTTTAAAAACTCGCTATTTTGTCAATTTTTAAAATTTTTTTTACAAATTTTTGTAGTTTCCATTGTTCTAACTAATCAACCAAGCTCTTTAGCCGTTCAAAATTACACCAAAAATTTCATTTCAATCCAAAAAATCTCGAAAAATCGGAGCCAAAACCCCGAATAATTTTTCAGCCTGAAGTACTCGCGATTTCAGTTTTAGAACTTCCCAGAAAAAAATCCAAAAAACTAAAAATTCGGTAAAAATTTCCAGAAAAAAATTGAGGCAAAAATACGATTCTTCAATTTTTCACCGGGTAAAAATGGAAAAATTCAAAAAATTCAATTTTTTGAAAATAGTGTGAATTTAAGGTATGCTCTAAACCCTCGAAAAATTTTCAGATTCACCGAAACCTTAGGAAATCGAGCACCTGACCCTTGAAATTGGTCAAAAAACGCTTTTTCTATTAATTTTTGTAGTTAGTCCAGGATATAACTAAATTCAAATAATATTTGATAGATCCATGTTCCTTCTAAGAAAACAAACTTGTTCTTTCGAGATTTATTGCACTTTTTTTTTCTTTTTCTCATCCAATTTCTTTCTAGACAATTACATCTAGACACGCCATTTTCACGCCCCTCTCTTCTCGAAACCCCCCCCCCCCCCCAACTTGATCTCGAAAATTGAATTATATCATTTTTATTATATTTTTGAGTTCTCAGTATAAACTTGATCGTCAAGAGACAATTCACAAAAAACCGCCCGTTTTTTTCTCTCGTACCGCCCATTTGAAAAACCCAATCTATTCCTTCACCGATTATCCCTCAATTATCCTTTATTTTATTTCTTCTTTCTGTAGTTTTAATGCAAATTCGACTTCTTTTCTCTTTTCTGATTGAAAATAACGTCATTGTTTGTTTTATTTCGGCCCCCTGCCCGCGCAGAGAAGCCACGCCCCCCTTTCACCGTTAGTTTTCATTAAGGCTCCTCTTTTTGTTTTCTAACGGCTAAACGTGCAGAATAGAGGGTTTTTCGATTTTTTGTGATACCTTGAGTTCCATAAAAATTCAGTCTATCCCAAAATTACAACTAAAATTATAACGTGCTCGAAAATCTAACCATTAAGCTATCAAATTTTTTTTTTCATATTTTTTAAAAATTCAAATTCCTAGTTATCCGTTCTGATTTTATTTCCTTAAAACTCAATCATCAAACTAAACCTTCCGCCTCTATAACCCCCCCCCCCCATTCATAATCAAAAACAGCTGAAATACCAGGCTCCGCCCCCTTTCATTACGTAAATCTCCTCGGTCTACGTACCTTGTTGCTCATTCGTTCTTGCAAACCCCTTCCCCATGACCTCTTTCATATGACTTTATTCTGATTTCTTTCTTCTTACTCATGTATCATTTCAGGTAAAAACAAAAGCGCCGCCTCTGCGGAACATGTGGTCCATCGCTCTCTTGTTGGCCATCGTCGCCACTTCGCTAGCCAACGCACAGAAAGGTGGGGGTTACTGTAGTCTTGAAGAAAAATTAAATTAGGGAACTAATTTTTTAATAATAGTTAAGCTCCGCCCCTTTTAGTCTCTTTTAGAAGCACTGAAGGTAACGATCGTTTCTCAATCTGTTCATATTTCAAACATTTATTTAGTTAAGAGAGGACTGAAATTGTATTAAACTAATTATATATTTAGATGTAGTTTTTAATTTTGAACACTTTTTCTGTTGACAACTTTCTCTGAAAATGCCTCTAAATGCCTTAAAAATCGTCTTGAAAACAACGAAAGGATTGGGGTGGAAGAGTTTTAGGCGATCGGCGGCCACGGGGTTTTGGACCGCCCCAATCGTTTTTTTTAACACTTCTTTTGAATTTTTTGTTTGATACTAAAAGAAAAATCTAGTAAAAGCATAAAATCGAAGAAAAAGCAAAAAAAAACGACTCGGGCGGTCCAAAACTCTGTGGCCGCCTACCCGAAAACTCTTCCACCAAAATCCCTTTTCAAAGCGGGTTTTTTAGACATTTAGAGGCATTTTTAGAAAAAGTTGTCAACAGAAAAAGTATTCAGAAGGAAAAACTACATCTAAAAACAAAAAAAAAGTTTTCAAAAAACTACCCCGCTATCCCTGGCCGTGGCCGACAAAGTACTCTTCCATCCTAACCGCTTTGATGTTTTCAAGCCAGTTTTTGAGGCATTTAAAGGCATTTTCAGAGAAAGTTGTCAACAGAAAAAGTGCTCAGAATTTAAAACTACATCTAAAAATACATAATTGAATTTTAGTTTAATCCCCCTTTCATCTCAAAAAAAGCGAAAAAAAACAATCATGGAAAACTGTATTCAAAAAATGAACAGAACGGGGGCGGAGCCTAATTAGAAGGGGCGGGGTTTAATTACGAAAATCTCGGGTAGTTTATTTAATTTAATGACCTAGGCCAAAACAAAATTTTTTAATTTTTTCAAATTTTTAAAAAAATTTTAAGCTTCGGTGCCTAATAATAACATTTTTTCAGTAGAAGAAGGACCGCTGGTACTTTTGGTCCGCGTTCCGATGGATGAGCTGGAAGACGACTCAAGTCTCGAATCTTATTATCATCCTAGAGGTTTGTTTTCTTTTTTTTTGATGTCTTGGTATCTAGTATGCCCTCAAAGGAAATTGAAACTTTTGCAAAATGGCCCGGAAGAGGGAAAGAGGGCGGTAGAAAGATAAAACAAAGATCGAGTTTCGAAATGGAAAATTTGCAGAAATCTTCCGGAAGCGAGCGATTCCATTCAATGGAGGAATGTATGGAAAGAGGGCGACGATGCCGTTTTCCGGTGGAATGTACGGTAAACGGTCCGGTGGAGGGCAGATTTACGCTGAGCGAAGAGCCGCTATCCCATTTTCTGGAGGTTTGTTGATAGAATCGGACATCTGGAGGACAAAAAGATATTTTAGGAATGTACGGAAAGCGATCATTATCCCAGGCGACCTATGCTAACAACGAAAATCAGATCAAACGAGGAGCGATGCCGTTTTCCGGAGGAATGTATGGACGATGATTTGGAAAAATCCAGAATAAATTTCTCATTTCAAAAAAAAAATTTCTCTTGATCTCTTGATAACCCTTCTCTCTCTCTTTTCTCTCTCTGGATTGATATGTTTTGCTCTCTTCTTTTCCTTCTTCCAAAACTGGGGATGACACACGATTATGATGACAATGGCTTTTTTGAACCTTCAAATAAAAAGTGCGTTAGGTTTGTTAGTTTTTTTTTGGGATGACAGTCAATTTTAAAAAATGCATTAGCACGGAAGATCAATTACGGTTTTTGAACCGAAAATAATGGGTTAGGTTGTAGAAAGACCGGCCGAAAAATCGATCCGCCTAAAATATTATCGCCGAATGGTAAAAAAAGACGAGCCCAAAATCTGAAACAATGGCTGAAACTTTGGGCCGGTAAACTTTGGGCCAGTCTTTAAATTTAGGCCGATCTAAAATCTTAGGTCGGTCTTAAATTTTGAGCCAGTATTAAATTTTGGGCCGTCTTAATTTTTAGGCCGGTCTTAATTTTTGGTCCCTCAAATTTTGGGCCGGTCTTAAATTTTGGGCCGGTATTAAATTTTGGGCCGGTTTCAAATTTTGGGCCGGTTTTAAATTTTAGGCCGTTTTTAAATTTTGGGCCGGTATTAAATTTTGGGCCGGTCTTAAATTTAGGCCGGTATTAAATTTTGGGCCGGTGTTAAATTTGGGCCGGTCTTAAGTTTTGGGCCGGTCTTGAATTTTAGGCCGGTATCAAAATTTTGGGCCGGTTTTAAATTTTAGGCCGGTCTTAAATTTTAGACCGGTCTTAAATTTTGGGCCGGACTTGATTTTTGGGCAGGTATAAAAAATTGGGCCGGTCTTAAATTTTGGGCCGGTCTTAAATTTTGGACCGGACTTGATTTTTGGGCAGGTATAAAAAATTGGGCCGGTCTTAAATTTTGGGCCGGTCTTAAGTTTTGGGCCGGTATCAAAATTTTGGGCCAGTTTTAAATTTTAGGCCGGTTAATGTTGTAATGTTAATTGTGCATTTTCAAAATATTTAATTCAAAAAAAAAACATTTGCTCCAACAAAACTTCAGTTTGGGACGACTAGATATCGGCTCGTAAAACTACGGATGGTATGTATGTAACGGGGATATCTTGGCACGGAAACTACTGTAATAAAATCATAAAACTGAGTTTGCAAATATTCGATTAATTTTTCATCGTTTTTATTTCGGTTTTTATTCTATTTTAATAGTTTAAGACTAACAAAATTGTCCATTTTACATCGATGAAAATTGGGGAGAAAGCGGTTAAAAAATTTATAATGAGCCCAATTTTACGAGTTTATTATCGTTTTTTTTTCAAGATAGCCTCTTTCACGGATATGGGGACCTAAATCTCTAAAAATTCGAAATTCAATAATAGAGTGCAACATAGCGCGATTTCAGACTTTCAATTCCCTAAGAATGTGGATCAGAACTGAACTGACACTTCAGAAAGTTTTCAAACCAATTTTAACAGGAAACACTCTCCATCCATTCATCCGCATTTTTTTCTTCAATTGAAATTCATGTTTCATTCAAAAGTGTTCTCCAGATCCGTCTGACGCCTCTTGACACCGTAGGAATAGTCTAGCCTCCTACAATTCAACATTTATCTTGGTTCCCATTGAAGATATTGAAAAGTGGTCAACTAACAAAATGTAGCTCATAATAAAATAAACATTTTATTAGTTGACCACTTTTTAATATCTCTGATGGGAACCGAGATAAATGCAGCTAAAGTTGAATGACAGCGAAAAACTAATATTTTCCGGTAACTGGGATTAAATTAACAAGACTTTGAATTTTTTCTAGATAAATATTATCGAAAACTGAATAAATTTTTATAAAAAAGGTCAGATAGTACAGTTTTTCATTCGGATGATTGAGAAAAAAAAAAGAAAAAAATTTTTAACGCTCAAAAAAACCAAGAAAAAAAGGGGTATCGTAATCCAGATGAATCCATCACTCTCTCATATGAATATGTGTCAAGTTGTATCCCAAGTAGGATGATTTCTCTTCCATTTCCTCCTCCTCCCCTTCCTCCGATCCGTCCTAATACGGTCTATTTCTCCCCTTTTCGTTTCTGTTTGAAGACCCCCCTCCCTTTCCTCCTTTCGGTTCGATTCGTTTCACTCCAAAAGTCAATAGACGAGGAGGAAAAGGAGAGGAGGACAAGCTATATAGTCACTCTTTTTATGTCAGAATTCCTTTTATCAGCTCTCTCTCTCTCTCTCTCTCTCTCTCTCTCTCTCTCTTTCTGCTATCAAAAGTTTCAAAGTCATTATCATTTACATGTTTGTCTTCTTTTGAGTACGCTCGTCACTTTTATAATCGATTTTGGAAAAATTTTTGAGTTTATGGGAAACATTCTTTGAGTTGTTCAGATTATTTTTTTGGAGGTCTTTGAACATTTTTTGGGAAATTACAGTACCCAAGGGTGCATCCTATAGTCAAGAGTCTTGACTTTAGAAGTCTGTTGCTCATTGTCAGCTTTAAGGTTCCGATCACTCGGAAACTGTTTGGGGCTCAGAACAGACCGATTTTTCATTCACAATAATTTTTGGAAAATTCCTTTTTTTTTATTCGATAACTTTTGAGATAGGTAATTCCTTTTAGGGCATATTTTCTGTAGGAGTATCTAATGAATGGTCTGATAAAAAGAATATACCGTATTTATTCTAAATGACCGGCAGCCTTTAATAAACCGTCAGTCGAGCAAGGGTCTCGAAAAATAGACCGGCATGCCGGCCAATTAGAATAAATACGGTAAGTATTTTTTGAAGATGTGTGTCGTTTAGGTGTCTGGTTTAACAAGGTAACTTTTCAAGTCGACTTTCTCGAGAACTTTTTGGAAGATCACTAATGAACCCCGATAGGTTTCAAAACCTGCTGACCCCTGAGTGTCTGAAATTCCAGTCCGATGTGCTAAATATTTTTTGACTATTTTCATTAAATATTTTTGTTCTCACAAGTTTTAAAAGTTCTTGCATATTTGGCAACATAGATTTCCATTAACGGCTTCGTTGTCTTCCGTTTTTACTTGAAACCACAAAGGTTCCTTTGTATCATGTTCAAAATGATTGGCAGCTTTGTAGGCAAGCACCGGAAGTCAGAAAATGGGGAGAACAGAATGGATCAACTTAAAAAAAAATATATATATATATATATATATATATATATATATATATATATATATATATATATATATATATATATATATATATATATATATATATATTATATACTTTTGACCGCTACTGTGGTTACCGTAAAACCAAAATTCCGTACCAGACCCTTAAGAATGAAAAAAGCAGACTGCCGTAAATTCTGTAATAGTCTCGACCCGCTGTCACCTAGTTTTATCAGCATTTATCTCTGTTTCCAATGGAGATATCGAAAAGTGATCAACTACTGAAATATTTCTATTAATCTGAAGTACATTTTGTCAGTTGACCACTTTTCGATATCTTCATTGGGAACCGAGATAAAAGCTGCTAAAAGGTTTTACGGTATCTTGAGGTTACTTTGCCTATATTGAAGACAAAAAAGTCATTCTTCCTTAATCAAGTCTAACTTTGATATACCATCCAGAAAATCCATTAGCATATCCTCCCCTAAACACTTCCAGAATAGTAGTAGTCATCACAAAACAAACATGTTATCTCTCTCTCTCTCTCTCTCTCTCTCTCTCTCTCTCTCTCTCTCTCTCTCTCTCTCTCTCTCTCTCTCTCTCTCTCTCTCTCTCTCTCTCTCTCTCTCTCTCTCTCTCTCTCTCTCTCTCTCTCTCTCTCTCTCTCTCTCTCTCTCTCTCTCTCTCTCTCTCTCTCTCTCTCTCTCTCTCTCTCTCTCTCTCTCTCTCTCTCTCTCTCTCTCTCTCTCTCTCTCTCTCTCTCTCTCTCTCTCTCTCTCTCTCTCTCTCTCTCTCTCTCTCTCTCTCTCTCTCTCTCTCTCTCTCTCTCTCTCTCTCTCTCTCTCTCTCTCTCTCTCTCTCTCTCTCTCTCTCTCTCTCTCTCTCTCTCTCTCTCTCTCTCTCTCTCTCTCTCTCTCTCTCTCTCTCTCTCTCTCTCTCTCTCTCTCTCTCTCTCTCTCTCTCTCTCTCTCTCTCTCTCTCTCTCTCTCTCTCTCTCTCTCTCTCTCTCTCTCTCTCTCTCTCTCTCTCTCTCTCTCTCTCTCTCTCTCTCTCTCTCTCTCTCTCTCTCTCTCTCTCTCTCTCTCTCTCTCTCTCTCTCTTCTCTCTCTCTCTCTCTCTCTCTCTCTCTCTCTCTCCTCTCTCTCTCTCTCTCTCTCTCTCTCTCTCTCTCTCTCCTCTCTCTCTCTCTCTCTCTCTCTCTCTCTCTCTCCTCTCTCTCTCTCTCTCTCTCTCTCTCTCTCTCTCTCTCTCTCTCTCTCTCTCTCTCTCTCTCTCTCTCTCTCTCTCCTTTTTTCCATATACACACACACAAAACCACGCCTTTTTTAAACAATCATTCTCCTCCTTCTCGAACATTTTTTTGTTCGTTGAAGAAAGAAGAAAAGAATTATAATCCGAAATGCGCGTGCCCTAACCCGCGAAAAACGGTTTAGGTCATATTTCAATAATAAGGGGTGGCAATGAATAAACATTTCAAGAGGTTCTTTTTTTTGGTTGGAAAGTGGTTGAGTCATTTTTATTTGTCTTTTTTGGTATTGGGCATGCCATTTTTCATTTTTCAACGATTGGAGGTGACGGTTTCTGGATTTCCTTAGGATTTTTTTTCTAAAACCTTGAGTTTTCTTAGGATTTTTTTCTAAAAATTTGAATTTTCTTAGCATTTTTTTCTAAGAATTTGAATTTTCTTAGGATTTTTAAAGGATTTTTTGAGGATTTGTTTCTAAAAATTTGAATTTTCGTAGGATTTTTTTCTAAAAATTTGAATTTTCTTAGGATCTGCAAAATTTGAATTTTTAAAGGATTTTTTTCTAAAAATTTGAATTTTCTTAGCATTTTTTTCTAAGAATTTGAATTTTCTTAGGATTTTTAAAGGATTTTTTGAGGATTTGTTTCTAAAAATTTGAATTTTCTTAGGATTTTTTTTTCTAAAAATTTGAATTTTCTTAGGATTTTTAACCGGAATTTAGCATGAGCAACACGTAAAAATCGGTCTAGACACTGATATCCACGTGGAAACTGCTCTTGAGAGCACTTGATAGGGGGCTCTCGAGAAAGTGCTACATTGCACACCGTTCCTTCCGGTGATCTCTCTCTCTCTCTCTCTCTCTCTCTCTCTCTTCCATGACAGCAGCAGAGTCGTCATAAAAAGAGAATGACCGGTTGAACTGTCTGCGTCTCCACCCCCCATCCACCCTCTCTTCCCGTCGCAAATGAGGCGGGTTCGGGTTACCCCCCGGGAAAGAAGAAGCCTCAAAAAGGGGGCGGAGCCGTGTTCCTCGAGTCTCTGCGTCTCCATGGGGACAACACTCTCTGTGCCCCCGAAAGATGGCAGTTTTGTTCGTCTCACTACAATCGTCTATGTTTTCTGAGAAGAAGCAGGGTGATCTTTCGATTCGAAAACCGTTTCATTATACTTTTGAACGGATAGCATTTTCTGGATTGCTTCTAGAACCCTCCCTGTTCAGCCTATTTTTCTAGATGATTTTTTATTTCTCTAGAATAAACTCATAAGCCTTGAAAATTTTTAAAAATTTGAGCGTTAAAAATTTTAAAAAATTTAAGCGTTAAAAATTTTAAAAAATTTAAGCGTTAAAAGTTTAAAAAATTTTGAGCGTAAAAAAAATTTTAAGAAATTTAAGCGTTAAAAATTAAAAAAAATTTAAACGTAAAAATTTTTTAAAAATTTGAGCGTTAAAAATTCAAAAAAATTTAAGCGTTAAAAATTCAAAAATTTAAGCGTCAAAATTTTTTAAAAACTTGAGCTTACAATTTTTAAAAAATTTAAGCGTTAAAAATTTTAAAAAATTTAAGCGTTGAAAATTTAAAACTCATAAGGGTCTGGAATTTTTCATAAAATTGCCCATAGACTGCCCTCTAAATTCATAGTTGCTTCCTGCAGTAACTTTATTTTTTTGAGCTCAAATATCCTCCTTGTCAGAGTCATTTTTATGTATTTTTCCGTCTACTTTTCCCAATTCCTTAACCGCAATAGCTTCTTCCAGAGAAAAATGTCATATGGTGGACACGACCCGAAAGGGTACGGTGTCGAGGATTTGGTTCTTCTATCGACGATTGACCTGAGAAGTGTGGTGCAGAATTTACAGTTGAGGTAAGTTTCCCTTACCTCTATTATCCGGCTGTATAAAACGGGATTACGGACCGCCCGTCTTTCTTTTCTCTCTCTCTCTCTCTCTCTCTCTCATTCAAAAGAAACAACCTCCCACATGTGTTTTCGAATGAATTCAAACGGAACAACTGATTTATTCATTAGGTATCTATCTCTTGGCGCCCGGGGTCTGTCTCCTCCTTGGGGGGAGGGGGAACATTAAGAACGGAGTGAGTAGCCCCCGGAGGGAATAAACGATGCCACGTCATCGGAAGGAAACAGATGGCGTGACGAATGAGAAGGTCAAGAAGAGAGAGAGAGAGAGAGAGAGAGAGAGAGAGAGAGAGAGAGAGAGAGAGAGAGAGAGAGAGAGAGAGAGAGAGAGAGAGACCGGGGGATCAAAGATTATGGAAATTCGGTACCGGTTTCAAGTAGTTCTTTTCCGGACTACACCTTTGTACTAGGGATTAAAACTTTAGGTCAGAAAAAAAACTTGAGTGAAAAAATGGGGGCCCCTTCGGAATAATAGGGGCACCTTCGGGTAACCTTAAAAAATCAGGGGCCCCTTCAGAAAAATAGGGGCACCTTCGGGTACCCTTTAAAAAAATTGGGGTCCCTCATAAATTTTTTGAGATCACCTGAAGGGACCCCTATTTTTTGGGCTTGGTTGAAGTATCACCGGCCAAGAAAATTAACACCGGCCAAAATATAACCGGCCGAATAGCTTCAGAACATGAAAAAATAAGGCCGGAAATATAACGGGCCAAACTCCGAAATTAGACCGGCCAAAAATTTCAATAAATTTAATTGGAATTCCAACTTAATAATTTTGGGCCGGTCTTATTTTGGCAGGTTTTATTTTGCCCGGTCATATTTTTTGGGCGGTCATAATTTTTTTTGGCCGGTTTTATTTTAGCCGGTCATAATTTTTTTGGCCGGTTTTATTTTGGCCGGTCATAATTTTTTTGGCCGGTGATAGTACAACCGAGCCTTTTTTGGGTCTTATGATGTCTGGCGAAAGGTCTCTTTTTTTTCGAGGGTACCCCTACTCTACAATAGAGCCATTATTTTTCAACCAACAGATTTGGTACTCAGGCTCATTTTTAATGGTAGGGCTAGTTTTTGGAGCCCCCCAAAGAGCCGCCCGTATTACGAAATCGTTGAGTAATGTGTCACCCCCAGAAAGAATTCTGAATTTCGAAATAGGATATTCTCGTGTTCCTTTTCGCGCACACACATTTCGACATAATTTTGGTGGTGTGTCTCGTCTATCAAATCGGAGGGGAATCTCATTGAATTAGCATTTGCGAAAAGGCGGGGACACTCTTTGAGAGAGAGAGAGAGAGAGAGAGAGAGAGAGAGAGAGAGAGAGAGAGAGAGAGAGAGAGCAATACATGGATTTTGATGAGTCGATTTGTCAAAGTGTCTTTATTGAAAGAAAGGGGTTCCCAGAGAGTCTAATGATGCGTGAGCAGATGTTCAGAGCACTAAAGATGACGAACACTAATTTAGGAAGTCTACTCCAAAATTACTTCCGAAATGTTAAAATAGGGAAACCTAGCAAAACCACACAAAATATTTATCGATGGGGTTAAAGAAAGTTTACCGAAAAGATTTAAATTTTTCACAGGTCAATACTTTTAAAAACCAAAAAATAAAAATTTGCAGATTCCAAAAAGGTCGAATCTACACATACATTGGAGAAGTGCTGGTGGCAGTGAACCCCTATAGACAATTGGGAATTTATGAGAAGAATACTGTTGATCAGTATAAGGTTGGCTTTACTTTTTTTATAAATAGATGTAATTTAATACGGCCAACATTTTTTCTGTTGACAACTTTCTATGAAAAAGCCTCTAAATGCCTTAAAAACAGGCGGAAGGTTGGGGGTGGAAGAGTTTTCGGTAAGGGGCGGCCACGAGTCTCCAAACTGCCGAGATCGCTTTTGCGGTAATGTTTTGCAATTTTCTATTGTTTTTCATTGAAAAAAGCAGAAAACAGCCCAAAAAAAACGCTGAGAAACCCCAATGAAAAGGGAAGACAGGGGACCGCCGCTGCCGAAAATACTCTTTTAAAAAATCACTTTTTGAGCAGTTCAAAGGCATTTTCAGAGAAAGTTGTCAACAGAAAAAGTGTTCAGAATTAAAAACTACATCTGAAAATGTTTTTGGTCCTTTTTTAATATTTACAGTAGTCCTCGAAAAGTTGTCTCAATTTAGTGTTTGGTGTGAAAGAGTTTTCCGTAAGCGGTGGCCATGGGTCTCGAAACCACCACCTTTCTCGGCAACTTTTCGTAATATTGTAATATTTTTTATGGAGAAAATGCAAAAAAAACTTGAAAAAGCTAAGAAAAACGCTGAAAACCCCAAAATAAACGGAGAAACTGTGACCCGCGGCCTCCGCAAAAACTATGCCAGAAAAATTAATTTTTGAGCAGGTTAGAGACATTTTCAGAAAAAGTTGTCAACAGAAAAAATGTTCAAAAAAAAAACCATATTGGCCCAAAGTTTAGTTCTATTTTCCTGGGAAATTCTTGGAAGTTCTACGGTTTTAGGCATTCCAGGAGATTTTGAAAACCGAAAACTTTTGAGCCCTACTGTAAACTTTAAATACACAAGACTCTTTCCCCAACAAATTCTTTATTCCAGGGTCGTGAAATCTATGAACGTGCTCCCCATGTATTCGCAATTGCCGACGCGGCATACCGTTCGATGAAACGATTCGGAAGAGACTCTTGTATCGTAATCTCCGGAGAATCTGGAGCAGGAAAAACAGAAACAAGCAAGATCATTATGAAGTATCTGGCTGCAATCACAAATATCCGACAACAAGGAGAAATCGAAAGAGTCAAGAATGTTTTGTTGAGATCCAATTGTATTCTGGAGGCATTTGGGTGTGCGAAGACGAATCGAAACGATAATTCATCGAGATTCGGAAAATATATGCATATTAATTTCGATTATGATGGTGATCCGGTTGGAGGAAATATTTCGAATTATTTGTTGGAAAAGGTTTGGAAAAAATTATTTTTTTTGGGGTCATATTTGAGAATTTTTAGTCCCGAGTAGTCCGGCAACAGGAAGGCGAGCGAAACTTCCACGTATTCTATCAGTTGGTCAATGGAGGAGACGATGGACTTTTAAGACAGTTTGGAATTGGTAAAGACGCTAAACAGTACTATTTTTTGAATCAAGGGAAATCTTATAAGGTAACTACAGTATCCCTTCTCTCACACACTCATATTTTTTTCCAGGTCGCGTCTATCAACGATTCCCGGGATTTCGCCGAAGTCCAAACTGCACTTCGATCAATTCACACTTTCGATAAACAGGATGTAGAGAGTGTAAGAATTTTTTTAAAAAACCAAAAAAAATCCAACTTTTTTTTTCCAGATGTGGTCTGTCATCGCCGCCTTAATCCACCTTGGAAACGTTCGATTCATCGACGGAGATAATTCATCCGGATCCGTTCATATCTCTGAAAAAGCTGCTCTCCAAAATGCTGCTCGATGTCTAAATGTGACTCCAGATGAACTATCGAAGAGTCTTTCGTCTCAAGTAGTGGCTGCTCATGGAGATATTGTAAAGAAGCAGCATGATGTTAATGCCGCTTTTTATACGAGAGATGCGTTGGCTAAAGTGAGTTTCAGGATACTGTAGCGTTCAAAAAATGTAGATAATAGGTTCTAGCTGATTTAAGCCCTTATGGAACTGGTGCTTAGCTCTTGAGTTTCCGGGTAATCTGAAATTGCTTGGAGGCTTAGAACAAACCCTAACAATCCGATATAAAAATCCGATATTTTCTTCGAAGTCCAAAAAACTCGAAAAAAACGTGAAAAAAATATTTTTCACGTGAAAAAATGGTCTTAGATATGCAAACCGGGTCGGCAAAGTTTCCGATCGGCCCGACCCGGCCCGGAAAATCACAAGTCTGGGTTTTTGTAAGGGGGGCCGACATTATCATGGGCCCAAAAAACATGGGGACAGTATCTTATATTAAGGCCCAAATTTTTTGGGTCAAAAAATTGTTATGGGCCCAAATTACATAGGCCCAGTTATAATGGGTTCAAACCATTTTTTGTGGGCTGAAGAAATCATCGTGGGCTCAAAATATCATGGGCCTATTTATTTTGACTTTTTTTCTTCATATACGAAGAAATAAGTTCGGCCCACTATTTTTGGGCTCCTGAAAATTCCTCTACCCCGCAAGAAATTGGGCCCATAATAAATTTTTGGCCCATAAATTATGGGCCATAATATAAAATACTGGGCTCATGTTATTTGGGCGCAGATAATGTTGGCCGACTTTATTTTTTTCGGCCCTCTTTATAGAAACACAGCAAAATACTCAACTCTAATTACTTCCCTATAAACTTTTGAAGACTAAGTTCCTCCAAAAAATTCGAAAAAAATAGGGGTCCCTTTAGGCTTAATGAGCTCAAAAAATGAAAAAATGAGGGAACTCCTATTTTTCTGAAGGGACCCCTGATTTTTTTAGTCAGGTTGAAAAACCCCCTATTTTCGAAGAGACCCCAAAACTACAATATAGCCAAAAATTCTATTTTAAAGGCCCTATACGAACGTCTCTTCTCGTGGGTCGTCTCAAAAATCAACGGAGCTATCAATGTGCAGAACAACTCCCGCTACAGTAAATCCCATGTCATCGGAGTTCTCGATATTTATGGTTTTGAGATCTTTGGAACTAATAGGTGAGTCATTTGGAAGGAAACAGAGAGTAAGATAGAGAGAGAGAGAAAGAAGAGAGAGAGAGAGAGAGAGAGAGAGAGAGAGAGAGAGAGAGAGCTTATTACTTGCAGTTTCGAGCAATTATGCATCAACTACTGCAATGAGAAATTGCAACAATTGTTTATCGAGTTGGTATTGAAACAGGAACAAGAGGAATATGAGAGAGAAGGAATTAAATGGGTCAAGATAGATTATTTCAATAATAAGGTACGTCATAATGAGTCTGGAGACCGAAAACTAAAAGAAAATAATTTTCAGATAATTTGTGACCTCGTGGAAGTCCCCAGAACAGGAATACTGTCGATTCTCGATGAAGCATGTGCTAGTATTGGTAATGTAACAGATAAAGTTTTCTTGGGAGAACTCGACAAAAAACTGAAATCCCATCAGCATTACACCAGCAGAAATCTGAAACAAAGCGACAAATCGATGGGATTCGAAGAGTTCCGAATCACTCATTATGCTGGTGATGTCACGTATTCTGTTATGGGATTCATGGATAAAAATAAGGATACGCTGTTCCAAGACCTCAAGAGATTACTGTATCATAGGTAGGTTTAATGGGAGTTTTCTGTTTTAAAAAGACGGGGATTGCATGTATTCTGTCGTGAAATTCAGTGCAAAAACCAAGCGCGGTTCGACTTTTTCGTCATTTTTAGCTCATTTTCAATACAAAAATCGATTTTTTTCGATAAAAACGAAAAATACAAGCCTTTTTGTAATATTCACCAAAAAGCAAAAAGAAAAATGGTGAATTGCGCCCTAAAAAGTTCGAACTCGCGGCCAGTTAAACACAAAACATCAGCGTTGCCGACTGCGCCACGCAGCCATTCGTTGCAGCCGCCGCCTATCGATATATGAAACTCTATGCGCCCGACCTTTTGTCAGAGGGCCAGTATCCAGAGGGTCAGAAAATTTGAAAAAAAAACTTGAAAAAAGAGGAAAAAAAATTAGATCAGAAAATTTTAAAATTTTCAAAATTCAAAGCCTCCTTTAATAGAATTGGTTTCAGTAAGAATCGTCTGATCAAATCCCTATTCCCCGACGGCTCAAAATCAATGGCAGAAGTGAATCGTCGCCCACCAACCGCCGGTTTCTTGTTCAAAAATTCGATGAGTGAACTAGTGAAACAACTCGCTCAAAAAGAGCCTCATTACATTCGATGCATCAAACCAAACGAGGAGAAAAACTCGAATATTTTCGATTTGGAGAGAGTCGAACATCAAGTTCGATACTTAGGGCTACTGGAGAACGTTCGTGTCCGACGTGCCGGATTCGCTCATCGCATGCCATATGATAGATTCGTCAATCGATACAAACTGATTTGCAAAGCCACGTGGCCGAATCCTCGACGTGGACAACAACTCAAAGAGAGTTGTGTTCAGATTCTGGAATCTGCTGGTTTGGCACAGGATTGTGTTCAGGGGAGGACGAAGATATTTATTAGAAGTCCCCAGACCGTATTCACGTTGGAAGAACTGAGAACAGAGCATTTGCCTCAAGTGGTGACGTTCCTTCAAAAGGTTTGTCTGGTTTAGGTCTAGCCGCTTATTTTTGTACATGTTGCTCATCTTTAGCCCCATTTATCTCGGTTCCCAACAAAAATATTAAAAGAATGGTCAACTAATAAAATATTGCTCTTAATCTGAGCAACATTTTGTTAGTTGACCATTTTTCAATATCTTCACTGGGAACCGAGATAAATGTTGCTCAAGTTAAGGACCCCTTTGCAAAAGTTTCATAAAAGCTAAAATTAGAATAGATTCTGCAAATGTCGTTTCCATCCCTTCCTTCTTTCTTCTCAAGTACTCTGTCATTTCCAGATGGTTCGTGGAGTCCAAGCACGTGAAAGATATCGACGAATGGTGGCTGTTCAGAAGATTATTGGCGCCTATAGAAGATACAAATTGAAGTCTTACATTTGGCAGTTGATCAATGCTTTTAGGTAGATTTTTAGAGTCAGGCTCGACTTGTTTAGATGAAGAAGAAGTGGAAATGATAGATCTTGACGAGTTCTACCCAATAAGGCTGTTGAAAACTACCTAACTGCTATCTGAAAAAAGTGGGAAACCAAAAAACGGATTTTTTTGAAAACCATAATTGGAACCTTTTGAAAAACTACCGTAATTCCGTCAGTTTTGATCAGACAGCCTTCAAACCTAGCTTGTTAAATTCAGCTCATCGAGAGCTTTCATTTGAGTATAATCATGACCAGGTTCCGATCATTTCGAGTTTTGGGGTAGAGACGCAGACGATCTGGTTTCTCTGGTGTCTCTAACCCCGGAAGGGACCTGGCTATACTCAAACAAAAGCTCTCAAAGAGCCTAATTCAACTTTTTAGGTGTCCCGGGCAGAGATGTGCGGATCGGGAATCGGGAATTCCTGACTTCCCGAAATTCCCGACTTTTTTTGAGACATTTCCCGGTACCGAAATTCCCGAAAAAAAAATTTGGGAATTTCGAGAAGATTATGGGAGAGTGGCGTGAATAAAGGCTGCCGACGATTATAATCTCAGTTTTAACTTATGAATACATCAAATTACATTGAAATAGTCAATATTTTCAAAAACTTTCACAAAGAAGCTCAAAAAACCGAAAAATTTCAAAAAATTCCCGGTTCCGAAATTCCCGATTTTTCCCGAAGTAAAGTAAAATAAGCTTTCGGAAATTCCAATTTTCCCAATATTCCTGATTCCGAAATTCCCGATTTTCCCAAAATTCCCGAAAATTTTCAATTCCGCACATCCCTGGTCCCGGGGCTCACCGCAAAATTGAGCGGGTTACGGTAGTTTTTTCAATGTCATTTTTTTTGGCTTGTAACTTTTTTCTGGGCAATGTTACAAACTTCTATGTACATCCATTATGTAGAGCTCGCTAAGAACTATTATTTTCACTTTTTGATCGTCAAAAATATCGATTCTGAAAAAAGTTAGGGCCTATCTAACACTGGGACACGAAAAAAAGGACACCAAAAAACCCTTTTCATTTCAGAGATGTCCGCCGAATGAGAGATCTCGGAAAGTCGATCCGTTGGCCTGCTCCACCACTAGTCCTCTCCCAATTCGTCTCACGACTCCGTGTGATGCATCAAAGATGGCGTGCCGCAACGATTCTCTCCCGAATTCCAGCTCATCTCCGTGCCAGTCTTCCACAGAAAATAGCCGCATTCGAGGTGCTAAACAATAAAAAAGAGAACTGGGGATACCCGAGAATGTGGAGAGGAGACTATTTGTCATTGGTATGAAGGGTATCATGAAGGGTTACTTATATATTTTTTCAGCAAGACGAACTAGAACTCCCGACGACTGTCTCCACGTATTACGATGGAATTCAGACCCTCCGACAGAATCATCCATTCGGAAAAGTTTTATTTTCCACTTATATTCAAAAATTCAACAAGTTCAATAAGAGCTCTTTGAGGGTTCTGATAGTGACAGATCGATTTGTGGCCAAATTGGAAACGAAGAAATTCAAATTGTTGAAAGAACCAATTCCATTGCAAGCGGTTAGTTTTCGACCTGTGGGCCCCCAGTAGATTAATAATTTTAATCTGTCTCAAGAGGGGGGGGGGGTGCTTGAAAAATTGAAAACAAAAAAAAACAATTTGATAGACAATGAAGTGACCCCTTTATTCCAGATATCGAGAATCTCGGTGAGCGCCGAATCGAATGGCCTATTTGTGATCCACGTCGGAGATAATGACATTGTCGGATGTGCGAAGAATACGCGAAACGAGGAGAGAGTCGGCGAAATGATTGGCACTTTGTTGGCTCATTATGACAAGTAAGCACCGCGCATTTTTTGTGGGAGCAAAGATTTGTTTTTTCGATATTGGAACATGGGGAGGAAGATGGTCAGAGAATACATTAGAAAGTTCAAAAGACCAGAGACGCGCTCTATTGAGGACAGGTTTTTGAAACTTAAAATAATCGTTCCGGTGCACAAAAATAATTTTAAGGATTCTCAACGATTAATTTCTGAAAGATTGTTTTTTAAAAAATTAATTTTGAGCCGAAAAACGTATAAATTAGGCAATGGGTTGACAGAGCGCGATCGCCGGCTTTCGGAGAGCCAGCAATTGCGCTCTGCTGAGCTAGCGGGCTTTTAATTATTTTTTGGGCAGAATTCGAAGTTTTAATGCAAAAAAAAATATTTTCTTTATTTAGATGTAGTTTTTCCTTCTGAACATTTATTCTGTTGACAACTTTCTCTGAAAATGTCTCTAAATGCCCTAAAAATCATTTTGAAAACGACAAAGTGATTTGGTGGAAGAGTTTATTGTCGGCCACGGCCAAGGATTGCGGCACTGCCTTTTCTATAGATTTTTTATTGTTTTTAGATGTAGTTTTTCCTTCTGAACATTTTTTTAATTGACAACTGTTTCTGAAAATGTCTCTAAATGCCTTAAAAGCCGGCTTGAAAATATCGAAGGGTTTTGGCGGAAGATTTTCCGGTAAACGGCGGCCACGCGGTTTTGAGCGTTACTTTTCACTTTCCTCAAACATTTTTATTTTTTAATGAGAGAATGTATTTGATAAAAGCATAAAATAGATGAAAAAGCTAAAAAACGACTGGGGCGCCTCGTGGCCGCCGCTCCCGAAAAACTCTTCCACCGATTTATATTGATGTTTTCAAAACGGTTTTTAAGGCATTTAGAGGCATTTTCAGAGAAAGTTGTCAACAGAAAAAATGTTCGCCATATTTAATTACATCTGAATATGTTCAAAAAATCAATAAAATCCAAATATAAAATGTTTTTAAAAATTCTAAAATTAAAAAATCGCTTCGGCGTTTTCAAGCCTAGTTTTAAGGTATTAGGGGCATTTTCAGAGAATGTTTTCAATAGAAAAAGTGTTCAGAATGCAAAATTACATCTAAAAATAATTTATTGAACGCAATTTTTATTTTTCTTCGAGGAGAAATTCCATTATTAGGGCCTGCACGCTTTTTAGCAATAGAGCGCGATTGCAGACTGTCTAAAATCCACTTTTAATTTCAGAATAACAATGCGTCGTCCCCCAATCATTGTCCAGTCGGCTGTAATGTGTACTCTGGGCGGAAAAACGAGAACGATCCGTGTATTCGACGCGGAGAACAACAACGTTCCGCCGGTTTTCAAGAAGAACGGCAACGACGTGGATCTGATATGTCATCAGTTGACAGCAGTCGCCTAATTATTTTTTTTTAATTGCCAGTTTTATATTCCAAACGGTTTGCCCTTCTCACTTTAATTGTCACCTTCTTCTTTTCTCCCGAATTCCTAGTCTCTCCTGTGTATTTGTTTTCCCATTGCTCATTTTAAAATAAAAACTTTTTCGTCTGTTCAAAACGACTTTAGTTCCTCCAGCAAAAACCTAATCAAATTATATAAGATGACGTCAATTTCGCGAATTCGGAAATGTATTCACAAAAATTTTCAGAAGACGTAAGGTCATGCAATTTCCTTTTTTTCCGAATAGAGACAACACCGCTTTCTAATTAGGCTTCATCCTCTTTCCTTTTCTTCGTCATGCGCCTTTAAACTACTCCTCCCCCACCTAAACAATTCAATTATGTGCCCGCCTACTTTTATGCTCAAAGCCCCCATAGGCTCCGCCCACTTTTTTGAAGCTTTCCGTTAGTCTTATTATTTCTTTCCAATTCATAGAAGCAATCATGTCCCCACTGACTCCTTGTTTTCTCATTTTACTTATTGGAATGGCGTCTGCCACGTGGCAGAATGTTGAAGGTGAGATTGGGGGCCTAGAAGGAGTGTTTTTTGGTTTCTGAGAAACATTTTCGTTCAACTCAATCAAGACAGGTGCTTCTGCTTCTTGATTAGATTTCTAGAATAATTGGATTTTTATTAAATTATGAAAAAATGTGGTTTTGAAGGAGGCCAGGTATCAGAATATAGATGAATTTCTTCCTAGAATTGTTATTATTGGAACAGTGGAACCTAATTCAGCGCTAGACACGGAAAATTCAGAAATCATAATTCTGATTAATCTTCATCTTGGCGTGAGCCTCCGAGAAGCCTTGAGGTTATATATGCCACGAGGTCCCCGAAATGCATATACACTTGTGGCGCAGTCGGTAAGCGCCTGTTTTTTGGATCAGACGAGTTCGAGCCCGGTCGAGTTCAAACCCAGCTTCGCATTTTTTTGTTTTTTAAATTTTTCTTTCACAGAAAAACGTGGAAAAGGGGATTTTTAACGCGAATTCGAATAATCAGCGCGTTAGGAGCATTTTACGCAAGCTCCTATGCAAAAATCCGAAATCAGAAATTTTTTTTTATCCGTGCATTTTTTAAAAATCAATCTTTAGACTTCGAACTTATTTCCATCGAATTCCCCCGAAAATAAACAAAAAAGACTCTATTTCTAGGGGCACCTCTGGGGAATAATTCATCTCCACCTCCATCCGGGGTCTACACACCCACTCGTGGGATGAGGCCACCGAAAGGGCAAGATTAGCATTTTCTGACCTTATCAGGATTCATTTGATCTGAAAAATGATAATAAAGAGGATTAGGGGTTGAATGTCGTTCGATGTCATGTGTGACATTATTCTGAAAAGATTACGACGAAAACAAGGAAAAAGCTTTTTAAAAAGGATTAAGTGGTGAGGGTGGCGGAATCTCAGAAAATGCTCTAAAACCCGTATTTTCGAAAAAACAGGATATTTTATAAATTATAAATTATATTTTAATCAGAACGCGTTTACAAAATTAAAATTTTGTTCGCTAGTTTCCAAGAAAAACAAAAAAAGCGTTCCACCGGCGTTTCCACAGAGGTGTTCAGTGGAGCGCACTTGCTTTTCAAATCAGTTTGAGCTCGTGTAATTAATTCCAGATACTGGCTGCGCTGGGGTCGAAGGATGCGACGAAGGAGGACAAGAAGAGACGGATAACAAGTTTGCCCTTCTCTTCCGTCAGATGCTTGCCAAACAGAGAGGTATCTGATGAAATTCGTTTTTTGAAATGATCCGTTTCTTTTTTTTTCAGAATCGAACACGGACTGCGCTTTGAACGAGGATTGTCCAGAGGCGTTCGAGTGTTCCGCCGGAAAATGTCGATCGATGGGACCGCGAAGAACCAAAATTCTTAATTTGTATAGTCGATGGTGAAATGTAAATATATTTGGAATAAAGTTTCAAAATGAATAAAATTCAACAAAAATTCCAAAAAATTAAAAATCCTCTTCATTTCTCTGCGTCGTGTCAATCATCCGATGCCCCAGATTAACCGATGTCTTTGCCACGTCCTCCTTGATCAAATCCCGTATTTTATCCAATAAACTCGTCGGAAGCCATCCTTTTTCTTTGATTTCTTCTTCTGTTAACGGTGTTTCCGGTTCTTCCACCTCCTCCAGCGCTTCGATTGCTCTCGGTAACCGAACGTCGATAACACAATACCACATTTGACGGACACGTGGCAACTTTCCTGGTTCGTAAGTATAGGAGACTGGTTCTGTAAGTTCTGAGAGATTTGTGTTGGGTGGACTTCAGGAAAAGAGCTCACCATTAACATCAGCAATTGGATTAACATTCGGCGCTCGATCAGAAGACACTTTCAATCGCTGTCTTTCCGGAATACTCCCATTATTTCTGAACGAAACCATCAGGGTCTGATACCTCCCACCACCCCTATCCGTCCTCGGATCGTATCCAAACTTGCACCACAGCCGTCCCCAAGGACCACTTTGAATGTAAAACGCATATTTTTGGAGTATACTTCGCAGAAGATTATCGTCTATCCGGGTACGATACAGAATTCCGATACGTGTCCACATGGGTCGCTCTTCGAAGAGTTCTCGGAGAAGACGATGAGGTTCGTCGTGTTTACAACGGAATTGTGCTTCTGCGACTGCTTCTACAGATGGTTCCGTTGGGAACACGTCCTGGGCTAGAACGGTGACCGAGAGAGCCTTTCGTTCGACGCGAAGATCTGAAAAATAGAATTATATAGCTCTATTTTTTCTAGCTTACTCTGTCCGTAACCACTCCTGACCGATCGTCTCGTCCTCTCGGTGTGATCTGTTTCTCGTCCCAAAATCTTACTCGATGGCGTCAAATAACGACTAAATTGATAGGGAGGAAGGAAAAGTGGGGTGGTTAGAGCATTCGACTCTTCCCACCAGGATAATGCGGATGACAAATCGGTTGGAATCAATTTGGGAATCATATCTTCAAAAATCTCCGTATTGTTTCGTTTCTTCAGTGGAAGATACTGAAAATCGCACATCACATCGAACGAGTAAACTGTGTTGATTAATCCTAAGAAATCTGCCTTCATTTTCTTCGGATTCGCCTTCTTTCTCTTCACTTTCATAACCAAATGAAGGGTTCCCGATGAGATGTTATCCTGAGTTTTCCTATCGGCCATAATTCGAGAGGTATACGGATTATCGGGAGTGTGACTTAGTTCTAGTGAGTGATTATTAAAGTGAGATTGACTGATTAATTGGAGGCCGCCCATCGTTTGTAGCGCCTGGAGAAAAAATTATTTTTGATGAGAAGATGATTAAATTTTACCTTGTCGACATTTTTAACGATACCTGGATACTTGATGAGAATGAACTGTTTCGGCTCCTCTTTTTTCGGCTGGCCGAAATTTAAAAACTTTTCCATGCTGTAAAAACACACAAAATCAAGGATTCCGCTGAGATTTTAGCTTAAAGGAGCATAGCAAAATGTCAAGATTGGGTCTCGCAGCGAAATAATTTTTTTTATTTTTACCAAACCAAGCGATTTTTTGAAATATTTTGTTTCGAAAAAAAATTAAATTCGATAAATATTGTTCAATTCATTTTTCTGGGATCGAAAATGATTGCTTTTCGTGAAAAAAATAGCAAAAATTGATCGCCTTAAAATTCGATACAGTAAGAAATTTTCGATCGCTGCGAGACCCGGCCCATTTTTTGCATGCTCCTTTAAACATTTTTGTAGGCGAATTTTTCACGAATCGAGGCGTTTTGAACAGGGATAGCGCCATATTCAACGATATGAAACGATCAGAGGAACGTTAAAAAGAAATTAATTAAAAATACTCGTAATTGTTTAATGGCCCGAAATAATTAAAAATAAATCAAAGTTAATCCATATCATCCATTTGCCACGTGGAGACCGCTTGTGTCTCTGTATACGGCCACGCGTAGAACGAATGAGTCTTCACTCCGTGCACGAAATTGTATTCTTGGAAGCACGATCGGCAGAAGTAAGTGTAGGTGTTGGGAAGAAGTTCGTGACGTTCGACGACAAATTCCACGTGGCTCTTCTTACAGAAGTCGCATTTTTTCTCGTTTCCCTTTTGAAACAGAACGAATGGGTAGTTGTCGATGCCACGTGGATCTGTCTCATGAAGCAGTCGAAGATCATGGAAAATCAACAAATGTTCGCAGTTTCCGGAATGTTGGAAGACATAAGGTTGCCCTAGACGAAGCTGCAAATCAATAATCTTCACTCCTTCCATCACCTGGGCGTCAGTTTCCTCGAATATTTCCTTTTGCTCCATGAATTTTCGAATTGGACTGCAACTAGCATTTCTTTTAGAATTCCTTTAATTAACTAAAGCTTACAATGAAATATCACACGCATTTGGATGCGAACTGTCTACATAGAAGGTTCTATTAATAAAAATGAACGCAGATGGATATTTCGACGCAGTCGTCTCATCGACATCAACCGGTTCCAGTTCCAGACCGTTCTCCAGCGGAAAAATGGTGTCCGAAATACAATGCTGTAATTTAATTGCTTTCGGAGGTTCTGGAAACTAAATTTCTTACTAATTTCCGCCGCAAATCCGAGAGCAACGTGTCGCCGCGAAGCATGAATTTTGACTGAGGTTTGAGAAGTCTTGAGGTTCTTAGCTCATTTGACTGAAGTTGTCGATTATAGGGTATCATTACGTCGACAACAATCACAATATCATCGTCGCATTTCGATGTCAACGAGCATTGCGGCCGGAAACACTGGAAATTTATTTATTTTTAAATTTTTTTAAGGAAAGATTACTTTTGTATTCATTCCTCCATTCAACAGGTACTTATCATATTTCAATGACGTCACATATGCCGATTTCCGTTGCCTTGACGATTTCATTTGCTCTTCTCGTTTTAGCAGGTGTCTGAAGGAATAAAATCAGTTGTTAAACGAAATGAAGGGGCTTACTTGTGAGTATGTAGCACGGATTTCTCCAAGAACTTTCTATCCCCTTTCATTTCTTCTAGTGTTTGAATATGAGTTTCTGATGGTCCTTCCAAGAAGATATCAATGCTGAAAACAGGAATTAAGTTAGTTATAATGGGGATTTTCTTTTATAGTTCTAAAAACTCACTTCCCCACTTCTTCGATAGCAAGAGCCGCTTCTTCCTCCAAAATTCCTGGAGTAGTTTCAAGACTTTGCATCCACATTTCCAATTCTTGCTCCGCTTCGGTTTTCCTATCTCTATCTTGTATTTCTCGGTCGATTGTATCTACAAAAAAGGATTTTCTCTAGTTTTCCGAGGCGATTATTACCTTCGGCACTGTCTCGGCATTCTAAAAGATCATTTCTGACTTTGTGAAGATCCAGAAGTGGTGAGATATACCATTGTTCATCGGAATTCAGTTTTCGATCCATTTTCAAATTAAAATTCACAAAATTCGAAAATTATATTTCTTACGGTGCGCGTCGGTGTTTGCACAAATTTCGACACACTTCACACAAAAGTGCAGACAATAGGCGGGCGCGAAAATCTGGGAGCGCCAAATTTTCGAATTTTAGGACGGATGAGGTTTCTCATTTTTATTTCGCCTGTTTCTTGTGTTTCGTTATTTTTTTCTGTTCTTTTTGTTCAAAAATCATCTTTAAACTTTACACTTTCAATCAACCCCTGTTCTTCGCCATTAAATACATTGTCGGCCTAAAAAACGGCGTGGTTTGTGTTCGATGATGCATCACACCACATCCGTGTTCTTTCTCTATTCATAGTTTTGCATTGATAGGAGTTTTATTGATAAATCTATTTTTGATACGAGAATTTCGTCAGGAGAACACCCGAAAATCCCTGTCGAAGGTCACTTTCATACAGAAAGATTATTGTGTCCTCGGGCGGTCAGCTCAGCCGGATACACACGCCGACAGATATAATCAATCAACCACTTGTTTCCTTTCTTCTCTACTAGTACACAACTATTTGCACAGCTTGCTTTTCGTTCTGTTTTCTGATGCACTATACCACTTTGTTGCATTTTTTGCGCCGAAATTATTTTCTTTTTCTGTTCCTTATCAATTCTCCGCTAATCTGTGGGCGTTTCGTTATCAGTGTGAATTTTTGGAGTTCCAGTGTCATCCTGTTTATCAGTGTTGCGAAATTGTTAAAAAGTCCATTAGTTGGAGGTTTTTCAAGAAAACAACAGAAACTCGTCGTGATTCATTCACAAGAGAGAGATGAATGATTGAAGGGGCACATTTTTTGAAAGTGCTGCTGGGCGCCAATGCTGCTGTTGGTGGCGGGGAAGGGACACATCACTGCAGATGGTCAAGGCCGTCACAAAGCATTCGTTATACCCCTCTCGGAAACATTGAGAGCGCGCTAGGAGTGAGTGAGAGAAAAATGACGACGAGGAGAGACGGGCGGCGCCTGACTCTATGTTTCTCGCTTGGTATAATGTGTCTCAGAGCGACAATGCTGCTGCGACGATGGGAGAGAGAGAAAGGGGCTCCGACCCCTTTGCTAACAGCACACGACCCTTTAACTCATCGGGGCGCAGTTGTGTTTTCTCTCCCCCCTCCGGTTGTTTAAGTTTTCTAATGTTGTAGAAAACGCGAACTACATTCCTTTGCTTTCCTTTTTCTAGTCCATCCACCACAGTGTTCAGTGTCTGCTGCGCTGCAACGGCCTACGGTAATCGACCTTTGTCCGCACTGGTGGAGACTGATGGCTAGGTGTATTGTTGACGGCGAGGCGATCTGAGACGATTGTGAACTGTGTGCCACGTCACCACCTCCGCCGCAATCCTTCAACGCCGCCGTCAATCGTCGGGGGTACGATTTCCATCGCTGTGAACTAGTTTTTTCTCCACATCTCTCTCCCTCATCCATTTCACATTTCGTTCTCCGGTTTTTTTTGTTCTTCCAAACACACACCAGTAGCATCGGTCTCTCTAACCACAGAATGCATTTCGGTTCCCATAGGATTGCTACGCCAATCGCACCAAATTGCACCCGATGAAAAGCCATCTGTGGTCTTCCGCCTCATTCTCCTTCTTCTTTGGCTCAGTGGTGACATGCACATAGACACGCAAAACAAATGGATTAAGCCACAATTGATGGAGAGACATTTGCAGTATTTCGCAATTGGCTTGTCTGCGCGCGTTCAGCTCTCCTTCCCTTCCTACCCACATCTACATATTTCGCAATCGTTTCGGTTTCCCTCCTCCCCTCTCACCCCTTTGGACGGACGCACGGCTGCTTGGCTGCTGCCCCGCGAGTAGTGGCCACTGCGGTTTTTAATGCGAGCGGGCGCCGCGCGCCCGTGTTCTCGCGATTATCGATCCGAATGCACACAGCCAAACGACTCCTCCGTCGTTTTCGGTCTTTCCTATCCCAAAAGGGTTGTCTCTCTCGTTCCGCTCTCTTTTCTGTTTCTTTCCATCTCGAGCGGCGATTATGAGAGAAATAGCTCCTCGGACTGCAAAAGTGCAGACGTTTCGCAATGTGAGCAGTCCTAATTTCCTTTCTGATCTAGGTACTTCTGATTAGATGTTCTCTCTGAAGACCGTATTCTCTCCGTTTCGTTCCCCTATCAAACCTCTAATCTTCCAGAAAAATGAGAGAGATCGTCCACGTTCAAGCCGGACAATGCGGTAACCAAATCGGATCCAAGTTCTGGGAGGTCATCTCCGACGAGCACGGAATTCAGCCAGACGGAACCTTCAAGGGAGAGACCGACCTTCAGCTGGAGCGCATTGATGTGTACTACAACGAGGCTAACAGTGAGTGATTTCCACAGTAATCCTGATCATCCTATTCAATTTTCAGACGGAAAGTATGTTCCACGTGCCGTGCTGGTCGATCTCGAGCCAGGAACCATGGATTCAGTTCGTTCTGGACCATTCGGACAGTTGTTCCGTCCCGACAACTTTGTGTTCGGACAGAGCGGAGCCGGAAACAACTGGGCCAAGGGTCACTACACAGAGGGAGCCGAGCTCGTCGACAACGTTCTCGACGTCATCCGCAAGGAGGCCGAAGGATGCGATTGTCTTCAAGGATTCCAACTCACTCATTCTTTGGGAGGAGGTACCGGATCCGGAATGGGAACCCTTTTGATTTCCAAAATCCGCGAGGAGTACCCAGACAGAATTATGAGCTCATTCTCCGTCGTTCCATCGCCAAAGGTCTCCGACACCGTTGTCGAGCCATACAACGCCACTCTCTCCGTCCATCAACTCGTCGAGAACACCGACGAGACATACTGTATCGACAACGAGGCTCTCTACGACATCTGCTACAGAACACTCAAACTGACTAACCCAACATACGGAGACTTGAATCATCTCGTCTCTCTCACCATGTCCGGAGTCACCACCTGCCTCCGATTCCCAGGACAACTGAACGCCGATCTCCGCAAGTTGGCCGTCAACATGGTTCCATTCCCACGTCTCCACTTCTTCATGCCAGGATTCGCTCCACTGTCCGCCAAGGGAACCCAGGCATACCGTGCTCTTACCGTCGCCGAGCTCACCCAACAAATGTTCGATGCCAAGAACATGATGGCTGCTTGCGATCCAAGACACGGACGTTATCTCACCGTCGCCGCAATGTTCCGTGGACGCATGTCGATGAGAGTAAGTCATTTTTCTATAGGGAACAGCTTCTAAATTCTAAATTTACAGGAGGTCGACGAGCAAATGCTCAACGTCCAAAACAAGAACTCATCGTACTTCGTCGAATGGATTCCAAACAACGTCAAGACCGCCGTCTGCGACATCCCACCACGTGGACTCAAGATGGCCGCCACTTTCGTCGGAAACTCCACTGCCATCCAGGAGCTTTTCAAGCGTATCTCCGAGCAGTTCACTGGTAAAAAAAACCACTTTTTTGAAATCAAAAACCATCTAATTTCCAGCCATGTTCCGCCGCAAAGCCTTCCTTCATTGGTACACTGGAGAGGGTATGGACGAGATGGAGTTCACCGAAGCCGAGAGCAACATGAACGATCTCATCTCCGAATACCAACAATACCAGGAGGCCACCGCCGAAGACGACGTCGACGGATACGCCGAGGGAGAGGCCGGAGAGACGTACGAATCTGAGCAATAAGAAGAAGATGCATAAGATCCCAACTCTACTTTCATCGCTTCTCTTCTCTCTATCCCCCACTCTCTCAAAATCTTTCTTTTGTTATCTCGTCTCGACGAAAACATCAAGCGCCCATCACACAATTCTAATTTATTTGCTGTTTAATGTTATTTATTTCTCTTTTTTCCTTAAAAAGCTTGCGATGATTGAGTGAAGTGAATGCTATAAAAGTGGATCCAAATACTACTCTCTTGTCCTCTCAAGAGCTTTCCGCCGCTATTTGCTCTTGGTCAGCGCCCTCTAGACTTCTCAAAAAAAACACTTTTATTGTACTTTCACACAAAAATATCAGCTTGTCCATATTTTCTACGTGGCATCTGCGTCTCCACATCATCCTCTTCTCTCTCCGATTCGACAGCCTTTCGGCTGATGAGTTGGGGAATCGAGTTCTCAAACGATCGACTCGTCGCCATCTCTCTCAAATCCGTGATTTGAAGAGTGACGGTCGTCAATCGAATGAAGACTGCCATGCTGGCAAGAGCCTGAATTCAGATGTTTTTTTCGTCGGAATAGAGGGATCTTACAGTGGCAATCATCGAAACGACGGCGAATATCAAGTTGGCAGTGTTGACAGCGTGGCAAATGGAAGGATTCATTGGGGAAGAGGCCTTCAGGAGTGAACACGGTGAATCGAAGGATTTGATGAAGAGAATGACGAGATGGAAGAGATGGAATGAGGAGAAAATGAAGGCGTGAAGCATGAAAACCAGGGTGAATACTCCGAATGCTCTTCTGGAGGAACAGATTCCGATGAGTGACATTATCGAGAGAGCTGTCATTAACATATCTGAAAAAATGGGAGTGAGCAATTGCGCTCCAGCGAGCTAGCGCGATTTCTGAGCCTAGCCAGCTCGCTAGTGCGGTGGAGCGCGATTGCTGATACCTCTAGTGTCCAACGCATTCTCATCGACAGTTTCATTCGATTCGATGACTTTATAGGCCGTCGAATAGAGTCCGTTGGCCATGAAAACAATGGTGATGACGATGGAAAGTGGCACTTCGATTGATGATAAACATCCCATTATTGATTTGTTAGTTGGCGAGTTGGTTAGTTGTTAGATTAGTTGAGACGAGAAGTGATTGAATATTCTCGAATTCTCCTTATTTATAAGGAAGAATCTGGGCTTCGGGGGAAAATGGAAGGTCACGTTTTTTTAAACGGAGAATCGAACAGACAGATTTTATTCGATTTTTAGACGTTATTCGTCATTCTGAACATTTTTTCTGTTGACAACTTTCTCTAAAAATGGCTCTGAATGCCTTAAAAATCGGCTAGAAGTGATGGAAGAGTTTTCCGACGGCCACGGCCATGGAAACCACAATTTTTCGGCAATTTCTCACTGTTTTCTATCATTTTTTATGGAGAAAAGAAAAACCGCCAAAAAGGGGTAGAGAAAAAATTTGAAAAAATTTCCGCGGCCGCCCCAAAAAAGACTCTTTCGAAAAAGTCGCATTTTGAGCGGTTTAGAGACGTTTTCGGAGAAAAGTGTCAAGAGAAAAAATGTTCAGAATGAAAAGTTACATCTGATAGGCAAGGATTCAAAACTCCTTCAGTCCTTCTTTGTTATCTACAGTAGCCTCCAAATGCCCTAAAAACCGGCTGATTGGGGTGGAAGAGTTTTTTGACTGCCACGATTTCGGGATATTATTTTTGACTTTTTTGGAAAAGTTAGGCTTTTATTCTCGCGTTATTTGAATGTAAAAAAGTGGCCGGGCTGAAAACTCTTCCACGCCAGTTACTTCGCTATTTTCCATCCGGTTTTTGAGGCATTTAGAGGCATTTTCAGAGAAAGTTGTCAACAGAAAAAATGTTCAGAATTCAAAACTACATCTGAAAATAAAATTTAGCGAATGCAATTTCAGTCTCCCGATTCAAAATTTCACAAGTCTGCACTCTTTAGTCGATGTGTGTGGAAAAAGTGGAATAAAAATTCTATTATAAAATGCATATTTTATTAGTTTTGGAGACCAGACAAAAATAGAAAATTAAGGAAAGAAAATAAGATTCATCAATTATTTTTAGGCTCGCGGATACTGTAAAACCTGTAATAGTCTTCCACCCTGTCACCTAACTTTAACAACATTTATCTCGGTTCCCAATGAAGATATCAAAAACTTGTCAACTAACAAAATGTTGCTCAGATTAATAGAAACATTTTACTAGTTGACCACTTTTTATTATCTTCATTGGGAACCGAGATAAATGCTGTTAAACTTGAGATTCAAGGGAGCAAGACTTTACGGTATCTCGAAACCCTAAGAAGGCACTTTTCGAAACAGATCATTTGAAAACTCGAATATGGTCGGGTTTCGAATTGTCCGGGAGCCAGTTTTTTTTAGCATATCAAGAAGTATTCAATCTGATTCATTATCCCATATAAACATGGAAAAAGTTTTGTTCCCCCCTGTTCCATCATGAGAAATTGTGGCCGTCGTCACCCCATCATCCCGTTTTATATCGAATCCTCCGACTATTCGGGTTTTCATTTGATAACTGAAAACTTATATTTTATCGAAAAAAAACTGGCAATTCACTAACCCTTCAAATACTCTTTCGACATCATTCGTCCGTTGGATAACTGGAATTTCAGAGAACAATTCATCCAATACGATTACTTCCATTTCGATGGAAATCTCTTTGAACTGCGAATTGCCTGTCATCCAACGTTTCAAAAATAAATTCATTTCATCATTCGTAAATTTACTTCCTTCTACAGTCAATTCAAAACAATTGATATTCAATAAATTATCGAAAGTTATCCAATGACACCGACAAAGTTTGAGACTGTGTCCAATGAATTTAAATGGAGTTTTGAAGTTTTCAGTGAGTTTCAGATCAAAAACTGCATTGTTTCCATGACGATTAGCTTTATCGAAGAGATATTCAGCTACCTTATCACTTGTAAAATCACATTGCATATATAAATGGTCAAAGTGATTTTGTCGTTGCAAAATCCATTCCATTATAATCTTAGGTGCTTCGGGATTCAATTGAGAGGATAAAGTTATATGATCAATATATTGTTGAAAAAATGAAGAAAAATACTCGGTGACTGTTTTCAATCCTTCGATTTTGTCTTCGAAATAAAAATTCATATCTCTTATGTCGTCATAGTATATATTCCAAAAACTATCATTTATAGCCTCCTGGCACATCTGAATATCCGAATCTCCTATTCTCACTGAATGTATCATTTCTGGTTTTAATGAAGTGATATGGAGTCTCATCCACTCTTTTCTCCGAAGACTTTTTATATAGAAAGTGACATTTTCTGTGAATTCAACTTTGAATCGAAAGAATTCACGTATGATGGGGAATTGTTTTAACCAACGTTGAGTTTTCTTTGAGCACATCAATAGATTTACTCTGTAAAAAACATTTTGAAAAGATTTATCCCAGAAAATGAGAACTCACATATCGAATAATTGAAACATTTTCATCACTTCGGAAAGTGCCACTAGTGGTAGTCGAAAAAGGGCGAATCGATCCATTTGGTGAAGGAGACAGAATGGTGGAAGGCGATTGAGGGTGTAGAAGAATGAAGGTGAGACATGAGTGAGTGAGTGAGTGAGAGAGAGAGAGAGAGAGAGAGAGAGAGAGAGAGAGAGAGAGAGCTGAGTACTCAGAGCACCAATGTGGTCGAAGGACTACTGTCTAGCCATAAGTGAAAAGAATATTCAAAAAATAGATACGAATTCATGACACGATATAAATAAGAAAATGACAATCAAGGCTAAAACATAGATATTTCATGCTAAATCGGCAGCTTTCATGAATCCATTCTGCTCGATGGCTGTGCTTTGGTATTGGAACGGCGCGCATTTCGTCGTCAATTTTTTGATTTCGGCGAGCTGAAACTTCTGTTTTCATTTTGAATTCGCAAGAAGGAACCTTACTTTGTGTCCACACTTATTCTTATAGGTCGTCTCGTTTTTCGAAATCGAATACAATCCGTATTCAATTTGTTCGGCGCATTGTTTAATCGTCGTTCCTGTCGGAGGTCCGGCGACAATCCAATTCTGTTCGAGGGCTCGAAGCAAGAATCGAACCCAGTTCTCTCGAGATTCCAGTGTCACATTTCGTATCACATTCTGTTCCGGTTTGATTACAGAAACGTCTGCCGCAGGGGCTACTGTCCGAGAACCATTTCTAGCTGCTGGAACAGGAGGTGCCTGACGTCGTCGCTTCGCAAATTCGCTGGAGATGATTCCGCGAACTCTCTTCGCTTCCTCTTGTTCCATTCGATCAATCGCATCTTTCGAAGTGGTCGCAGAGGAGAGAAGCTCGTCTTCCGTCTCACCGCCACGTTTACCGCCTCCGTATACTGTATCGAATCCAGATTCTCCAGATGAGGTGCCCGGACGTCGGAACATACTTCTTCCCGTCGATTCTTCGCTATTCTGCAAATTTTGAATAAAAAATAAGCAGTTTTTTCTTTTAGATTCACCAAAAACGCTTCCGCATTCCATTGAGTTTTCGTCGGATCTCTACAGTAATCACAATTCGTGTTACACGGTCGACAGTCGCTGTCGTCGAAAAACGCGGCGATTGACACGTGGCGACATCTGAAAAAACGCAAAGATTGGCTTCTGAATGTGCAAAAATCCTACTTTGCACTCTCACAATAATCCAACATTTTCTGAAGTCCCGTTTGTATCGATTTGATTTGCATCGCCGCTTTTTCGCCTTCCGCATTGTTTTTCTTTGCCTAAATCCGATTTTTCAATTTGAAATCTCTATTTTTTATTCACTTTTTCTCTCAACTTCGCCAACTCCCCCGAAACAAGGAAATTCAGTGCATTTTTGTCTTGTCTCGAATAGTAAATCCGGCAATAACTTCGTTTTCCATCTCTTCCGGCTCTTCCGGCTTCCTGATAATATCCAGCAAGATTCTGTGATGGAGACCAATGAATCACAGCTCTCACATCTGGTTTATCGATTCCCATTCCGAATGCCACAGTAGCCGCCACCACGGGGATCTCGTTGCTCATCCATTTCTCCTGAACATCGTTTCTATCTTTTTTGCCGAGTCCTGCATGATAAGCTTCTGCTGGGATACCCGCTATCATCAACATCTTCGCCACTTGCTCACACTCGTTTCGAGACCGACAGTAGACAATCGCGGATCCGGTGAACGATTTTTGTTTCGTTGTCCTCGCCGATTTCTCGTTTTTCGTTTGATTTTGGGTCAAGCCGTTGGTTTTGGCGTCTACTGTCAGACATTTTGAGATAAATGATGCCATGTGATTCTCTGGAGCCGTCGGAAGATGATCTCTCATACAGACGTCATAGAAGAGATTGTCTCGATAGGTTCCTGCTTTGAAACTTTCCGGATTCTGAAGTTTTAGCTGGAATGCAATGTCGTCTTGGGCTTTCGCATTGGCTGTGGCGGTTAGAGCAACCCATGGAACTCCTGGACACACGCTTCGAAGAGAACCAAGAGTCAGATAGTCGGGTCTGAAAAAAAGAGAGATATGGATGAGCGGAATAGTTCCAGAGATGGTACGATCCGTGCTCGCAAGCTATTTAAAGGAGCATTGTAAAATGTCACGCTTGGGTCTCGGAACGAAATTTTAATTATTTTAATTTAATTAAAAACTTTTGTTTTCTCTGCATTAAATGATCTATTTTCTTCAATTTTAGTTGAAAAATACAAGTATTAATTGAATTCTTTAACAAAAATTGAAGGAAAACTACTATTTATAGCAAAAAATGCGAAAAATGATACTTTAGATTTAAAAAATTTACAGTAATCGTATTTTCGCTGCGAGACCCGAGCTTCACATTTTTCAACGCTCCTTTAAATCTGAATGGTTTCTCACCTGAAATCATGTCCCCATTGAGTTACACAATGTGCTTCATCCACCACAATGTATCTAAGCACTTCTCGTTTCGTTAAATCCCCCAACAATTTCTTAATGCCATCCGTCGCGCATCCTTCCGCAGTGATATACAACATTCGAATCGTCGGCCGCTCCTTGTGTAATTCCCCCCAAATCCGACTTCTTTCCTGGGTTGTCAACGTCGAATTCAGTGTCTCACACGGAATTCCCTTCCTTCTCAACGCCGATATTTGATCTTTCATCAAAGCGATCAGCGGAGAGACGACAACGGTCACTCCTCCATGAACTATAGCGGGTAGCTGATAGCACAGCGATTTTCCGGCTCCAGTCGGAAGTGACACGTACACATCGCACTTTCGTTTCAGAATACAATTGATCGCCTGCATTTGGAGTCGACTTCGATACTTTTTGTGTTGAAATAATTCTAAAAACACTTTGTCGCGTCGTTCAATGATGTCTTGGCCGCAAATGAGACGCTCGCCGGTGCCGATCGCCAGGGGATTTGCTGGAAATCTTTTTTTGATAAAAAACTATTAAATTATGCTAATTAACTCACCAACAAAATCCGTAGGGTCCTGTGAATCTTGAGACGATTGATATTCAGACGGCCCCGGAGATTCTGATTTTATTGGGGTTTTCGAAGTTTTCACCATCTTTTTCACTGGCTCGCTCTTCTTTTTAGCTTCCACCGGATTCGATTTATTATTTTTATTGTTTTCCAACATTGATTCCTGCCTTTTTCGCTCATTTATTGCTTCTTTTAACCTCTGCCGCCGTTTCTCATTTTCCGCGTCCTTTTTCGCTTTTTCTGCGGCTGCTGTCACTGCGGCGGCCGCCTTTTTCTGGAAAATCAAAAATAAAAACCATCTCCAACATGATTCACCCACTTTGTTAAATATTTCAGCCCATGCTTGATAGTTTGAGGTACCCGAAGTGGACGGTTTCTTCGCCGCCGGCTCTTTTTTCTCTTCCTCATCTGAATCTTCGATAGTGACTGTCTCCAGAGGTCGCTTGTTGTTGCTCATACCTGGAAAAATTATATTTTAATTTTTTAATTTTGTTTTTAATGAGTTTAATTGCTGGAAAACGGCAAACTTCGAAATAAATCATAAAACTCGCAATTGGTAACAAACACGCTCTTTCGCACACATAAAAATGGTGGTTGCTTGAAAATAAAAAAGGTTTTGCATTAGAATTGAATGGAAGTTTAACGTGAAATGTTAATTAGATTTGTCAGGATTACAAATATAAATTATTTAAACGCATTTTTGCTATTATCAATTCACGTGGGGTGTTACACGCAAAGTGCGGCATGGTCCCACAAATAAGCCCCGCCCATATGGGCGGAGTCTGGCCACGTTTTGCAAAAATGCCAAAAATGTCAAAAATGTCTTTAATTTTTCCTTTTTTCTATCATTCGTTGTATTTTTTAAACAAAAATCGCTGTTCCAAAGTGATTAAACAGCACGTAAATAAATAGCGAAAAAACTGTGCGGCATTTTTGCAAAACGTGGCCAGACTCCGCCCATATGGGCGGGGCTTATTTGTGGGACCATGCCGCACTTTGCGTGTAACACCCCACGTGAATTGATAATATAAAAATTAACAATTCAACCATTTTTCTACTGTTCGGAGTCGTGTGTAGGGTCGTGTGGCGTCTGTTCTTCTCTCTTGTACCCTCCTGTTCATTACCTTCTACAATTCAACAGAGTACTCTTATATTGATTTTCTATTCCCAATTAGTCAAATGATGAAACTACTTCCTCTTCCCTTCTTAGCGAGAGAACAAATATTAAAAGAAATGGAAATATCTGAACTTTTATTATTATCATTCGTTTCCAAAAGGATTCGAAATGCTATTCGGGAAGTTAGATTCCAAAACTCAATGGAAAACTGTTTTAAATTAGGAAATGAAGATGGAACAGATTCATTGGCATACGGTATTTTTTATGCTGAAGAACAGGGAACACATGCTATCAAATGGAGATTCAAAGAGGATTCAGAAGATGTCAAATGGGAAAAAGTGAGAATATCAGGTTGAGTAGTTATAATTGCATCACTTTTGTTCTTCCCGTTAAAAACTTTGAGAAGCTTCTGGAAATACCCCTGTTAGGGGTATATAAAGGAAAGTGTGTAGGCTACATATACATAAAATTTTAGCTCAATAGCAGCTCCAAGGAGCCTACTAGTACAAGCAACATGAGAGCGATTCATATCGCTATTTTTCAACAAGCGCTATTTTAATCAGAGCGGAGAGATTATGGAGATCTGATTATTATATTGTAGGGTCCCAGTATTGTTAATGAAGAAGCAGTTATCAGTTTGTTTTAAAATCCCAAGATTAGAGAGGCAGAATCAAATTAATTTTCCATAGTAAACGGTATATGTTATTTATGGAAAGCGATGCATTAACACTGGCTGATGAGGACTCAGGGCAATTGAATGTGAATCTTATAGACAGACAGTAGTACTACCAGACTATGCTTAATAGTTGATTTCACAAGTTTCGGTTTCCCTGGAAAGTGGCAACTTAGTTGACGTCACTTCTGTTGGCCCTCCAGTCAGTGGTGGAAGCGCATGTTGCATCGTCTCCCTTGTTGTACGAATGGACAACAGCCAGATTTTCCAATGTGATAATAGGGATAAAGAGTAGACACTCTGTGTCAACTATCATGATAAACGCCAGTGACTGAAACCCGGAGATTCTGGAGTTCCAACGCCAAAACGAGAGTTATACCCGGAAAGGTACTTTTGTGCATCTGGTAAAGCGTGGGAGGACCGGTTCACTGAGATCTTTACCAACCAATACAACAGTCACAGCAGATCTCTATTGCAAGCAATCGAACAAAATTGCTGAAAAAGCAATTGAAAAATGGGTCCAGTTAACCTGCTACACTACACCTTTCGATGACGTGTCACGAAGGTGACTTGTAAAAAAATTACGGAGCTAGGCTGAACGACTCTACCCCATCCACCGTACTCTGGAGACATGGTCCTTTCAGATTATAACTTTTTCTGATCGCACAATCACTTCCTGGACAGGAAGGAATTCAAAGATGAAAATGATTTGAAAACTGGTCTTCAAGAATTTTTTGATGGTAAGCCGCAGGACTTCTACCAAAAGCGAATTGAACAGTTACTCATCTGTTGGCAAGACATTGTTGATAATGATGGTCCATATTTTGTGGACTGAGGTTATGAACTAACTTAAAAATTTTGGCTCCAAAGTTTCTCTACAAGTGATGCAATTATAACTACTCGACCTGATAGATGGAGATATTTTTGAGTGCAGGTACAGTCATTCTGTCTAAATCATTATTTAATTCTATTTTTTTTCAGTTTCGATATGAGCGATGAGATACCAAAAATGTGGATGAAAGATTCGATTCGAATGGATTTTCCATTCATAATTCACACTCATTTTTGTGATTTATTTCGATTATCACAGACTGAAATTCGAGTTTCGGCTCAATTGAATACTCTCGAAGAGTTCCCGAATATAAGGAATGTTCATAGTTTATATATTGAACCCCGGCCAGGCGAAATTGAATGCATGACAAAATTAAATGACTTTCTGAGCTCATTTGAGATCTCTGATCATTTGGAATTGTTCCCATACTGTGAAGGAAGGCTTTCAAATGACCTTCCAATTTGGAGATTAAAAAGAATATCAACTTTACACTTTGCATGGTTTTTTTTGGGAGAAAATCTTCTCAATTTTGATGGAGAGCATTTATATGTATCATGTCCAACTATAAGTAATGAAGAAATTCGTACTTTTATAAGGGAATGGATCGAAGGAGAGAAATTTGTAAAAGTGGAATCCATTGGGATAGTGGGATATCTGAGACCTGGGGATGCGTTATTAACAACAGAACAGTTGATGGAGGGCATTGAATCGAAACCATTTGATCCGGAAAGAAGGCCTTCTGTATTCGAATACAATGATTCGTAAGTCATAATTGATTCTTAAAGGAGGACTGCAATGGAATTTGATAATTTGCCATTAGATGTAGTTTTTAATTCTGAACATTTTTTCTGTTGACAACTTTCTCTGAAAATGCCTCTAAATGCCTTAAAAAGCGGCTTGAAATGAGGAGATCTGATTATGGTGGAAGAGTTTTTGCAACCTGGGCCACGGTGTTTTAGACCGCCCCAGTCGCCATTTTTATTGTTTTTTGAAGTTTTCAGAAATGATATGTTTAACACAAATATAAAACTTCAAAAAAATAGCGACTGGGGCGGTCTAAAACCCCGTGGCCGAGGTTACCAAAATTCTTCCACCATAATCATATCTCCTCATTTCAAACCGATTTTTAAGGCATTTAGAGGCATTTTCAAAGAAAGTTGTCAACAGAAAAAGTGTTCAGAATTAAAAACGACATCTAATGACAAATAATTTAACTCCAGTTCAATCCTCCTTTAAGTTCAAATGTTGCCTCAAAGTGAAAAAAGAAGTTATGAATTCTTTAGAATGAAAAGAAACAATCAAGGCGATCGAATGGAGTTTCATGATAGTTTGGACATCGAAAGGAAGACTGATAGACGACTGGCAACTGTAGAATCTGAAGAAGGACTGTTCGTTTTCATAGTTTGGCCAGAAGAAGTCATTCGGAGCTATCAACTGAATATTGATGTTAATTGATTTTTTTCACTTTTTTGTAATACATTTTGTTTATTTTTCAAGATGCTTGAAATAAAATCAGTGAATTGAAACAAGTAGAATAAATCCTGTTGATTAGATGATTCTTGGAGTTCCTGGAGTCGGAGGAATTATGACATTACATATGGAGTGGTCTATCTGGTCTATCTCTGTATGCAGAGTGTGGCATCTGGCCATTCTTCTCTCTTCTACCCTTCATTACCTCCATTCTACGATTCAACAGAGTACTACTACTCTTATTGATTTTCTATTCCAACAGTCAAATGATGAAACTACTTCCTCTTCCTGTCCTAGCAAGGGAACAAATATTCAAAGAAATGGAAATATCTGAACTTTTATTATTATCATTCGTCTCGAAAAGAATTCGAAATGCTATTCGGGAAGTTAGATTCCAAAACTCAATGGAAAACTGTTTTAAATTGGGAAATGAAGATGGAACAGATTCATTGGCATACGGTATTTTTTATGCGGGGGAGATGGGGAAGCACGCGATTAAATGGGGATTCAAAGAGGATTCAGAAGATTTCAAATGGGAAAAAATGAGAATAGATGGAGATATTTTCGAGTGCAGGTACGGTTATTATGTCTGAATTATCATTAAATTCTAGTTTTTCAGTTTCGATATGAGCGATGAGATACCGAAAATGTGGCTGAAAGACTTGATTCGAATGGGTTTCCCATTCATAATTCACACTCATTTTTGTGATTTATTTCGATTATCACAGACTGAAATTCGAGTTTCGGCTCATTTAAATACTCTCGAAGAGTTCCCAAATATAAGAAGAGTTCATAGTTTACAAGTTAGAGGAGAAAATTGCTGCATGACACATTTAAACACTGTTTTAAAATCATTTGAGATCTCTGATGAGCTAGAAGTTAACCCATTCTGTAATGGGCAGCTTTCAAAAAACTTCCAAATTTCAAATATAAAAAGTATAAAACTATCTGGGATGCCATTCCGAGAAAACTTTCTTGACTTTGATGGACAGAATTTATCGATTTCAGCTCCGGATATAAGTTCAGATGACATTCGTACTTTCATAAGGGAATGGATTAAAGGAGAGAAATTTGTTAATCTAGAATCTGTTATGATTTATGGATTTAATATGCCTCCTCAAAACGAGATAATAACAACAGAAGAGTTGATGGAAGGCATCGAATCGAAACCACGTGGTCCGAAATGTAGGCCTGATGTGCTCGAATATACGGATTCGTGAGTCGATAGAAGGAGAAATGATAAATCATCATATAATATTCAGAATGAAAAGACATTTTCCACATGACCACACGGAGTTTTATAAGGAAATGGACATCGAAAGAAAAACCGATGGACGACTTGCAACTGTAGAATGTCTGGATTTAACGTTCTTTTTCTTCGTTTGGCCAGAAGAAATCATTCGAAACTTTCGAAAAAATTAATCAATATTAGTGATCAACACGGATTAAATTTAATATGTAATTGTAACCACATTCTTAATGAAAATTTTTTTTCTTAATTGGAATTTTTTAAACTTCATAGAAAGGAGGACTGAAGTGGAATTTGATAATTTATCATGCAAAACTCAAGTAAGCCTTCAGTTTTTGTGTTTTGAGAGTACTGATTTTTTATCAAAATTTTTTTTCGAATTTTTTTTCAAATTTTTTTTTCAATTTTTTTTAATTTTCAGATGTAGTTTTAATTCTAAACATTTTTACTGTTGACAACTTTCTCTGAAAATGCCTCTAAATACCTTAAAAACCGCTTTGAAAACGTCGCGGTGAATGGGGTGGAAGAGTTTTCCGAAACCTCGGCCACGGGGGTTTTGTACCTTATTTTACTCTTTATTGAAAATTTCTTTTTTGATTATGAAATAACATTTACATTAAAAACATAAAATCGAAAAAAATGAGAAAAATAACGGTCACAAACCCCGTGGCCGAGTCCGGCAGAAAACTCTTCCACCCCAATCACCTCGACGTTTTCAAAGCGGTTTTTAAGGCATTTAGAGGCATTTTCAGAGAAAGTTGTCAACAGAAAAAATGTTCAGAAGAAAAATTTACACCTGAAAACAAAAATAAGTATTCGAAAACGACCCCGCTACCTCTGGCCGTGACCGACAAAGAACTCTTCCATCCAAATCACTTCGATCTTTCAAACCGGTTTTTAGGGCATTTAGAGGCATTTTCAGAAAAAGTTGTCAACAGAAAAAATGTTCAGAATTAAAAACTACATCTAATAACAAATTATTGAACTCCAGTTCAGTCCTCCTTTAAATACCATAATTCCTTTTTCAATATATACTCAAAAAAATAATTTCTGTCATGATATGTAAAAAAATTCCAGATAAATCGTCGCCAACCAACTTCTTCTTCTTCCAAATGCCACATCACCAACTTGTCAATTCCTTTCTCCTTTCGTTTCTTCTTCGGATGGCTCAAACAATGATTCCCAGGAGGCTTACTTACTTGCCGCTTCTCCCCCATTCTCCTTCTACTACATCTCCTCTTTCCGCACCCGCCTGCACTTTGTCTCCGTTTTTGAATGAGAGAGAGAGAGAGAGAGAGAGAGAGAGAGAGAGGAGGGGCTCCCTTCAGAGACCCCCGAAAACCCATAGAGATAGTAGAAAAAACATTAGAGACTCAGGGAATGTGTCGAAAAAGGGTCTGCGCCGACGGAGTCTCTTCTAGACACGAAAAGAAGGGGGGACTCCTCGTATTGATTGGTGGTCCGTTTCTTCTTTTTCTTCGTGTCTTTTTCATCCTTTTCTCCTTCTCCGCTTCTTCAACCTCTTCATCTTCTACTTCTCTCTCTCTCTCTCTCTCTCTCTCTCTCTCTCTCTCTCTTCTTTTTCTCTCTCTCTCTCTCTTCTTTTCTCTCTCACTCATTTGTATACCAATCGGGGTGGTCCCCCCTTCACCATTTCAATACAATTTTTAAGGCTGAAAATTTTTTCTGGGTTTTTTTTCGTCACGTTTTTTCTAGTTCGGGTACCACATTAAAATCACCCTTCAGCTCCTAGAAATTTCTAGAAATTTCTAAAAAAAAACCCGCGCAGTTTCCTTTTCGCTTCTCCTTCCCTTTTTTGTACTTCTTCATTAATGAATCTGTCAATCAAATAAGAAAAAAATGGAGTAATTAGGAAAGTTGATCAGTAGAAGAACTCTCAAAAATTCTAGTTTGTTTTCTAATTATTTCCAAAGAAGAGATAGTGGAGATTCAGCATACGAAAAAATTGTTTACTTTTTTTTCAAATACTTGTTTTTTTAAATCTAGAAACTTTAGTAACGAAGGTAGATATTATTGGTTTAAAAAATCGCTTCAAAATGTTTTCCTAAAATTTAAAATCGAACCTGAACGTCCATATTTCCGGGCGATTTTGTTTGAACGTTTAGTATTTTGGAGATTTTATTAATAATTGAGTAACCCTTTATCAAGATAATTATACATAATCAGTGAAAACTACTCTAAAAGACGCGTGACAATTCCTCATAGAAAATAACAAGATCGAGCTTTCACAATTACTTTTTTCATTTTGATTTTGAAAAATTAATCATTCTCGTTCTATTGAAATTCAGAATCGAGGTGGGGAAGTTAATTTCCGTTGGTATCAACATGAATTTAAAAAAAAGGTTGTTGAGAACAATCGACATTTTCGCTCAATTATGAACCAATTTTTCAAAAATGGACAAGCTGAGAGAAAAAAGTGAATCTTTCAAAAGTTTGATGTTTTCAGTGAAATTTATCAACAGAAATTTATCAACAAAATATTTTTTCGATTTCAAAATTTTCTTTTCAAAATTAAAAAAAAAGGACTTTTTGAAAATTTCAATGTTTTCCTCCTATGTTTTTATTTTATTATTGGAAAAAATAGTTTTAAATTGGTCGAAAAAAGCGAAATGCTCTTAGGAACCTAAACGAAAAAAGTTACTGCTGAAAAACTGAAACTGAACAATCTTTTGACCTGTTCAGAAATATATTATAATAACTTGCTATGAAGAATTGTGGCAGCAAAAAACCATCATCATCAGACAACATTTAGAAAAAGAAAAAAACTGTTCAGGTTTCGGAAACTATTTAGAATTCGAGCCAGTAATCTGATGCCCTTTTTACAGTCTCTAGATTTTCTTATCATATTTTACATTCGTAATCTCAAGTTCCCCCGTATTTCAAAAAGATATCCCCCGTTATTTTTGACAGAATCTCACTCCTCTTTCTTCTATTTTTCGTCGTTCTCTTATCGAATTAGGCTCACGTTCGGAAACACTTGAAATTCCGTTTTTGATACATTTCTCCTTCTCCTTCTTCTTCTTTTGCTCTTGAAAAATATATACGAACGAACGACGGAAACTGATTTGAAGTAGTTGTTATGTGAAGTAGTAGATACTTGTTGCAGAGTGTGTCGTCCGTCTCCTAAACAAATGCCACGTTGATGTGTGAGAAACGAGGAGTAGAAAGTATTATAGAGGAAGAAGAAGACGACGAATGGCGACAACACGGGCGGCCACTTGTGAGTTTTTCATTCGAATGATATGAAAATGAAATATGGAGGAAAGGAGGAAAGAGCAAGATAACATGTTAATTATATACTGACAAGTTACTTGTCAGCAGAAAAGTTCATCCAGAAGTCAGTACTATTGGCTGCACCCTTCTCAAAAAATAATCCCAGTGAGAACTTTGAATGGGAAAAAATTGGATGGTTTTTTGAACTGATAATATTTCTCAGAGAATATTCTAACTTTTTTCAAAGTTTCGAAGAAATTTTCTATCAAAAAAAATTAGTTTTCAGATGATTAAAGAAAAAGGTTCTATGTGTTACCAATTTTAAAAAATATATCATCTTTCGGCATCAAAAAGAAGATGAACTCATAGCTTTTCAATTATTCTAATAGTAAGAAACAATTATTTTAGATGAGGTAATTGAAAAGAAGGATAATTAACAATAATTACAATTACTTCCTATTTTAATGGAGTACTTATTTAGATCTAGGTCAATTATTATTTTAGATATAACTCTATTATTATCAGGGCTACAGTATTAAGAGACAATCTCTGAGAGCCGAACAAAAGTCTGTAAACCGGTTCACGCTTTTCGAAAAATTCAGATATTGTCTCTTAAACTTTTTAATGTACTGAATTCTTATATTTAGTTTTTTAGTTTGAAATTAAAAAACCTAATTTTGAACTTGGAAGATAAAATAATTAATTTTGATATACATTGTGAGCTAAACTATTACAGGATTTACTGTAACTTGTGAATAACCGTATTCAAGTTCCATATCAGAGTTTGAACTTTATTGAAACCCTCCCAAGGTGTTCTCCAGAAAATTGAAGAATAAGCAATGAGAAGTTCTGACAGAATTGTAGGATGCTTATTGGGGAATGGTTAGAGTGAGGTATGGAGTTTGGGTATATCAGTAGAGCTCCCGGACATTTCGGAACCTGAAGATCTCGTAACTACACTTTTCGGAACAGGACATTCGAAAAATCGAATATGGTCCGGTTTCGGAGTGCAGGAGCCATCAATAGAAATCCGAGTTGGTTCTGATTTCAGATTCTGTTTCATTTCCTGCAGCATGTTCCTCAAGTTCGAAAAAAAACTTCAGTTTTCATGGCTAAATTACTTAATTTTGGAAAAAAACATGAAACAGGAATACTCATCGAAACACCTTTTTGAACTGACACAATTAAATAATGAATTATCGAGTGGGGTACGAAGTTAGAAAAAAATTAATAGATTTCAGTACCAAACTTTCAGACCTAAATTTCTTCAATTTGAGGAACATTCTGCAAAAAGTAAAACATAATCTAAAATCAGAATAACTTTCTATCGATGTACTTTTACGACTCCTAAAAAATGATCAGGTTTCGAAATGTCCAGGAACCAGTTTTCCTACCTAATTTCCATGCCTAACCCTCCGAAGTGAGAGTTCCTCAAAACTCAAAACGTTCTCTCACTTGTCATTTCAAATAACATAACTAGAGCAATTGAAATGTCGATGCGATTATTTTGAGCTTTTTGACTAGAAATTCCGGTTTTTCGTATTTCGAAAAAGAACATCCGGATTCGAGAAATCACTGCGAGCTTTGGAGAGATTTTTCGAGAAAAAAAAGCGGCTTACTGTAGAATTAAGAGCAGTTGAAGTGTCTTTTTAACGCTGATTTTCTATTCGGAATAAGTCAGCAATGAATCAAAGTGATCATTCGATGTGTGTTCAAAAGTGCTCAAAAATATGAAAAGCTGTTGCCATTTTCAATATCGAAAGTCAAAGGCGATATAAAAATGAAATGAAATGCAATACGGGGCACCAGTTTCCAAAACTAAATGAAAAGTGGTGGGAGGGGGGAGAAAAGAGGATAGAGATGGTTAATGAGAAAAGGAGAAGAAGAAAGAGCAGAAGCTAATGAAAACCAAAACCATCCAGAAAGAAGCAAAAAAAAAAGAAGAAGAAGAGACACAAACTGGAGGGCATTTCCGTCGCCCCGCCGCCAGTCCTTCACACAAAAGTGGGCGGAGCTTGTGCTCTCGCAGCTCTTCAGTTCTTTCAATTTCTTTCCCACTCCACCCCCTGAAAGAGAGAGAAGAAGAACCATTTTGTATTATCTAGACTTAGAATAGGATTTTAATGGCATTCCTTCTCAAATATTATACCTGTAAGTTCCCTTTTTTAACAAAACTGAAGAAAATGATAAAAATTACTACCAAATTTGAAAAAACCCTATATTTTCAGTCTCGGCGAAGATCCGCACACTATCCGAATTCCAAATTCGATTATCGACGAATCAGCAGCCGCCGTCGAATGCTGAAATCATTACAACACTTAGATACTTTCAACAGACACTTATCGGGTGAGTTTTTCCGATTTTTTATGAGAAACAGATGTGAAAGTATTCCGAAAAGTTTTGAATTTCATTCGAATCCCCTGAAAGTTTTGGAATAAAAAGGAAAAAGGCTACTTGAGAAGTGGAAATGGGAAATCATAAGAGTGGTGCACTAAAATGGTACTTTTTAAAAGGGGGAGAATGGGGTTAAGATAAAGAAAATGAGTTTCGGAAGCGGCTCAGAAATTTAGAAAAGTGTATTTTTTCTTGAAAAAAAGTTTAAAACCGTTTAGGTCGAGGCTGTCTCCAGTTGAAAAAAGCACTATAGAACAAACTCGCCTTACTGTGATAAGTTGTAATGTTGTAATCGCGCTCTGTTGCTTGAAGGAGGACTGAACTGAAATTTAATAATTTGAAATTAGATGTAGTTTTGAATTCTGAACACTTTTTCTGTTGACAACTTTCTTTGAAAATTCCTCTAAATGCCCTTAAAACCGGCTTAAATGTGGTTGAGATGGAAGAGTTTTTGTTGGCCACGGCCAGGGATAGTGGGGCAGTTTTTTGAATTTTTTTTTGTTTTCAGGTGTAGTTTTAAATTATGAACATTTTTTTAGTTGACAACTTTTTAAAAAAATGCCTCTGAATGCCTAAAAAGCTAGTTTAAAATAACTATACATGATTGGGGTGGAAGAATTTTTGTTGGCCACGGCCACGGAGGTTTTGGACCGCCCTAGTCGTTTTTTTTTTCAATTTTTTCCCAGTTTTTTAGCTTGAAAATGATAGAATATATTCAATAAAATCATAAAATATGTGAAAAAAAGCGATTAAGGCGGTCCGAAACCTCATGGCCGCCGCTTACGGAAAACTCTTCCACTCCAATCACTTCGACGTTTTCGAACCCATTTTTAAGGCATTCAGAGGAATTTTCAGAGAAAGTTGTCAACAGAAAAATTGTTCAGAATACAAAGCTACATCTAAATACAACCAAAAAACTTGAAAAAAAAAAATTAAATTTGAAAAAAAATGCTCAAAATTTAAAACCACATCTAAAAATACAAATTATTAAATTCCAGTTCAGTCCACCCTTTAACTCGAGGTTATCACCAGCAAACAGCTCGAAATACCCCTGAAAACCTAAGAAACCCTAAATGGCTCCTTTTTTAATGTTGCTAGACGTCATTTTTCCATTTATTATGAAAAGGAAATTCGGAACCGTATTTGCATATTGCATAAAAACTCAATTTTCTACTCGCTCCCGACCTTTTCGCATAATTTTTCGATTGTTTTTCTCATTCGACCCTTTTCTTCCTTTTCTTTCGTTTTCTTTCTTCTCATTGATGAAAATTGGTAGAAAAGAGGCACGTAATTGAAGAGTCATTTCCCGATGAAAATTTAATTAACTTTTAGGTTCTTTCTTCTTCGAAGCCTTTTTAGTTTTCTTTCTCTCTCTAGTTTTCCGACCGCCCCGACACACAAATGTTGTCGTGCTTTTTTGGTCGTCGTTGCGTTTTCCGGCGCCAATTTGAATTTTGAATTGGGAAACCGGAACCAATGCTCTTCCCCCTCACTCTCTAGTCTTTTTGCTGCTTTTTTTGGGAATATTGCAAGATTTTAGAGATTGTGTCTTGAAGGAAACGGTAGATTTTTATTTGATGAATAGATGTAATTTAATACGGTGATCATTTTTTCTGTTGACAACTTTCTCTGAAAATGCCTCTAAATGGGTGAAAAAGCGGTTTGAAAACATTGAAGTGATTGGCGTGGAAGAGATTTCCGGCGGCCACGGCCACGCGTCCAGAGACTGCGGGAATCGTTTTAAAAGTATTTTTACTACCAATTAGTGAAATAATTAATCGAAAAAAAATTATAAAGTCGATAAAAAATTGAAAAATACATTTTCAAAAAATGTTTAATGAACTGGTAACGGTAGTCTGCAGACCGGCGGCTGATTTCTTTGAATTTCTCAATTTTTTTTCCGAATTTCTGCCATTCATTGGAAAAGTTCTCTCACTTTTGAGCCAAATTCTCACGGAAAGTTATAAAAAACAGTGCCGCAACCCGTGGCCGTGGCCGACGGGAACCTCTTCCACCCTAAACAGTTCAATTTTTTCAAACCGGTTTTTAAGGCATTTAGAGGCATTTTCGGGAAAAGTTGTCAACAGAAAAAATGTTCAAAATGACAAACTACATCTAAAAACAATTTAAAAAATTTTTAAAAATTGCCCCGTTGCCCGTGGCCGCGGCCGACAAATAACTCTTCCCGGCTAACCACTTCGTCGCTTTCAAACCGGTTTTTAGAGTGTTCAGAGGCATTTTCAAAAAAAGATGTCAACAGAAAAAATGTTCAGAAGGAAAAACTACACTTAAACCATTAAAAAATTGAAAAAAAATTTGAAAAAATTTGAAAAAATTTTGTAAAAAAGTCAGTACTCTCTCAAAACACAAAGAACTGAAGGCTTACTTGAGTTTTGCAAAGATTCGAGTAATTAACTATTTCTGTTTTTCACTTTTTCCGTTTCGATCCGTACAAAAGATAAGGGTCACAAAAGGGGAAAAAAGAGAGGGGGAACAAGATTGATTGCGGGGATTATGGGGCTCCGCGGAGCACAAAAACTCAGAGAAAAAAGATATTTTGATGGGAAAAGAAGATAAAATGAAAGTTTACAGGTTCCTCAAAGACTTTCCTGCCACTCAGACCAACTACTGTGAGAGATACTCGTCGGATGCGGCGAGATGGAATCTCTATCCGAATCTCAACTATTCGGCACTTTATTATGCAATAGTCAACCTTTTAGACGTTTTTCCACTTATCACAAGTCAACCACAAGCGATAGGAGAAGCAATTCTAGACACAATCAAAGCATTGATGATATTTCTTGAACGGGATTCATTGGAACAGTTGCCCCTACTGTTGGCCAGTCAACTAGGCGTTTTTCCGAGGGAATTGGATAAGCAGGTTGCTCAGATTAATTTTTAGTATCCAAGGAGGCCCCTGTTTTTCAGATAGTCCATCTCCTCGCCGACTGTGTCTTTCCATTCTCCATCAACGATGAAACCCATGTCAAATTGAGTGTTCCTGGTGTCCTCATGCTCGTTTTACAACAGACACATGATCCAAGTAGGCCTGTTTAGAATGAGCAATTTAAGAAAATTTTTGGCTCTATTGTAGAATAGGGGGCCCTTTGAAAAATAGGGGTCTCTTCAGAAAAATAGGGGTCTTTTCAGGTAAGTTCAAAAAATTTATGTTTTTTGAGGTTACCCGAAGGTACCCCTATTTTTCTGAGGGTTCCACTTTTTTAGGGTTACCCGAAGGTACCTATATTTTTCTGAAGGGACCCCTGTTTTTTAAGGTTACCCGAAGGATGTACCTATATTTTTCTGAAGGGACCCCTATTTTTTTGAGGTTACCCGAAGGTACCCCTATTTTTCTGAAGGGTCCCCTGTTTTTTAAGGTTACCCGAAGATACCCCTGTTTTTTAAGGTTACCCGAAGGTACCCGTATTTTTCTGAAGGTACCCCTGTTTTTTGAGGTTACCCGAAGGTACCCGTATTTTTCTGAAGGGACCCCTGTTTTTTAAGGTTACCCGAAGGATGTACCTATATTTTTCTGAAGGGACCCCTATTTTTTGAGGTTACCCGAAGGTACCCCTATTTTTCTGAAGGGACCCTTGTTTTTTAAGGTTACCCGAAGGTACCCCTATTTTTCTGAAGGGACCCCTATTTTTTGAGGTTACCCGAAGGTACCCGTATTTTTCTGAAGGTACCCCTGTTTTTTGAGGTTACCCGAAGGTACCCGTATTTTTCTGAAGGTACCCCTGTTTTTTAAGGTTACCCGAAGGTACCCGTATTTTTCTGAAGGGACCCCTATTTTTTAAGGTTACCCGAAGGTACCCCTATTTTACTGAAGGGACCCCTGTTTTTTAAGGTTACCCGAAGGTACCCCTATTTTTCTGAGGGTTCCACTTTTTTAGGGTTACCCGAAGGTACCTATATTTTTCTGAAGGGACCCCTGTTTTTTAAGGTTACCCGAAGGATGTACCTATATTTTTCTGAAGGGACCCCTATTTTTTGAGGTTACCCGAAGGTACCCCTATTTTTCTGAAGGGACCCTTGTTTTTTAAGGTTACCCGAAGGTACCCCTATTTTTCTGAAGGGACCCCTATTTTTTAAGGTTACCTGAAGGGGCCCCCATTTTTTTGAAGGGACCCCTATTTTTCTGAAGGTACCCCTATTTTTCTGAAGGTACCCCTATTTTTCTGAAATTTCTCTGTTCCAGGTCTCCATACATGGATCGTAGAATCTGCAATGAACTGTTCCGAAGGTGTCTACAAAGATCTTCTACAAGTGATCGCCAAAGGAACTTGCGAGAGTCGAGTGGCAGCTGCCAACCTTCTCTTCCACTATTGGCCATTCCCAAATCCCCAGATTCTTCATCGAAAAACTATTCAATATCGAGTACATGCGTGGCGAACGATGCAATGCCAATCGACAGGCTGTTCTGATAAGTCTTCTAGCGTCAAGAGATGCTATGATCCAGTGATATGTGCCGATGTAGCTGACACCTCCCCTCCAATATTCCTCTGCCGGAAGTGTGCTGAACAGGTGACTGGTGAGAGGAAAGTGGTCACCCAACATATTGCTCAGCCGATGCCCGCCTCAAATGCCACGTGTCAGAGGCAAGAGTGTCAATCGCAGTCTAGACTAGCTGTTACCATCTGCTGCTCTCATGAATGCACTCGGGGACACAATCATGTACCGATGAGGTTATGTATGGATTGTAGTGGATTGGTGCATGAGGAAGGATCCATAAAACATCTTCAACATCAGGGAAGCGGAGTTGTTTGGTCGACTGACGACCAATGGCCCACAGTTGAGAGTATTGTGAAGTTATTGAGAGAGACGACGATGTTCGAGGGAAGTGAAGGAGAGGGAAAGAAGCCGAAATGGTTGAGACAACTGGATGGAGGAACTTCGATGGGAAAAGAGGTACGGAGTGTTCCCCATTTTTTCGTCGATTTTTCGTCAATTTTTTGTCAATTTTTCGTCAATTTTTTGTCAATTTTTGTTAAGCTTCTTCGGAAAAATTGACAAAAATTGGCGAAAAATTGACAAAAATTGACGAAAAATTGACGAAAAATTGACGAAAAATTGACGAAAAATGACGGAAACGACAAAAAATTGACGAAAAATTGATGAAAAATTGACGGAAAATTGACGAAAAAATGACGAAAATGACGAAAAATTGAAAAAAATTGACGAAAAATCGAAAAAAAATTGACGAAAAATCGACGAAAATGACGAGAAATTGACAAAAAATCCACGAAAAATTGACGAAAAAATGACAAAATCTTGTTTTCAGATAGACAAAATGGCTGATGAACGGCGAATGCTAAGTCGGTTTGGCGTTTGGCTAATGGCTGGTCTTTGCCCTCCAAACGACTCGGCAGATCCAAGGGCTATAGGCTATATTATGCAGAATGTGTTTGAATGGTTTGCCACGACGGCTCTTCTTCCGAATGATTCAATGGGGGCTTCTCTAGAACAACTGAAGACAGATTTTGTATCCGATTGGATTAATATTGGAATGCGTGTTCATAATTCAGTGTTCATCGCCAGTCTTTGTGGAGAATGTGAAGAATCCGACGAGCGTCCTGTGATAGATCGAATAAAAGAGGGTCTAGGACGTCTTCTGGCATTGATGCCTTATGACGTCATCAGTCTAGAGACGTGGTCAAGGGTGATGCCAAGGTGGTTAGAAGCGATTGTTAATGATTGTACAGAAGACAATCAGCCGGAGTTAAAAGTTCTACTTTGCAAGATATTCGAACCCGATCTATGTCCATTGCCATTTGAGACCGTCGAGGTCTATGGATTTATGACAGATCGAATTGGCGGGGATGATTATGATGAAATGTTTAATGCTCTTCAGTGGTTACATGTAGGTTTCTTTGATTTTGTTGTAGTTCAGGGGTGCCTTCGGAAAATAGGGGTCCCTGAAGGGAGGTTACCCGAAGGGACCCCTATTTTTTCTGGTCCTATCAGGCCTAGCGAAGGTACCCCTATTTTTCTGAAGGGTCCTTTATTTTTTGAGGTTACCCGAAGGTACCCCTATTTTTCTGAAGGGACCCCTATTTTTTAAGGTTACCCGAAGGTACCCCTATTTTTCTGAAGGGACCCCTGTTTTTTAAGGTTACCCGAAGGTACCCCTATTTTTCTGAAGGGACCCCTATTTTTTGAGGTTACCCGAAGGTACCCCTATTTTTCTGAAGGGACCCCTATTTTTTAAGGTTACCCGAAGGTACCCCTATTTTTCTGAAGGGACCCCTATTTTTTAAGGTTACCCGAAGGTACCCCTATTTTTCTGAAGGGACCCCTATTTTTTGAGGTTACCCGAAGGTACCCCTATTTTTCTGAAGGGACCCCTGTTTTTTAAGGTTACCCGAAGGTACCCCTATTTTTCTGAAGGGGCCCTTATTTTTAAAGGTTACCCGAAGGTACCCCTATTTTTCTGAAGGGACCCCTGTTTTTTAAGGTTACCCGAAGGTACCCCTATTTTTCTGAAGGGACCCCTGTTTTTTAAGGTTACCCGAAGGTACCCCTATTTTTCTGAAGAGACCCCTATTTTTTAAGGTTACCCGAAGGTACCCCTATTTTTCTGAAGGTTCCCCTATTTTTTAAGGTTACCCGAAGGTACCCCTATTTTTCTGAAGGGACCCCTATTTTTTAAGGTTACCCGAAGGTACCCCTATTTTTCTGAAGGGACCCCTATTTTTTGAGGTTACCCGAAGGTACCCCTATTTTTCTGAAGGGACCCCTGTTTTTTAAGGTTACCCGAAGGTACCCCTATTTTTCTGAAGGGGCCCTTATTTTTAAAGGTTACCCGAAGGTACCCCTATTTTTCTGAAGGGACCCCTGTTTTTTAAGGTTACCCGAAGGTACCCCTATTTTTCTGAAGGGACCCCTGTTTTTTAAGGTTACCCGAAGGTACCCCTATTTTTCTGAAGAGACCCCTATTTTTTAAGGTTACCCGAAGGTACCCCTATTTTTCTGAAGGTTCCCCTATTTTTTAAGGTTACCCGAAGGTACCCCTATTTTTCTGAAGGGACCCCTGTTTTTTAAGGTTACCCGAAGGTACCCCTATTTTTCTGAAGAGACCCCTGTTTTTTAAAGTTACCCGAAGGTACCCCCATTTTTTCTGAAGGGTCCCCTGTTTTTTTAAGGTTACCCGAGGGTACCCCTATTTTTCTGAAGGGACCCCTCTTTTTAAAGGTTACCCGAAGGTACCCATATTTTTCTGAAGGGACCCCTGTTTTTCAAGGTTACCCGAAGGTAACCCTATTTTTCGAAGGGACAACTAAACAGACCCTTCCCTTCTTCTTAGTCCCCCAATAAAAAATTTTTCAGCAACTCTCCCGTCTCGACATCACCATCCCGCTAAACATGATCCTTGAGAACTTCAATCGATGCCTTCAAAAGTTAAGAACCATCGAAATCCCTCCCCTTTCGGAAAACGATTTGGAAGAGGAGGAAATGTCGGTTCACGTCGTTCTAGTCGACACTTTGGTTCTTCAAATGAAATTGAACGATTCGGAAAGGACGATGACGCCAGTTCTGACGGATAAACTGTTCGAGTGTATGCAACTACTGATATCGATTCCGATTCGGGCGGTCCCTCATTCTTGTCATGATCCCGAGTTGGATGGATTTGCAGATTGTCAACGTAAGATTTCAGGGCATTAATTATAAGAAATCTGGATTTTTTAGAGTGCCAACAGACAGCTTTTGTACAACAAATGGTGATGAACATCACTCAGAAAGTGTGTCCAAAGCGGGAAGTCGCTATCATTGTAAGCCCCCCCCCCCCAAATCCTTTATACAACTCCATTTCAGACTACGGTAGACGAAGATGCAGTTTATGATGAGCAAACATCTGACACGCCAACAGCCCCCGGAAGTTCCCTTCTCTCCCCTCTAACAGAACCAGGAAGCAAAGGCACCTCTCCAGGAGCATCTGCTTCCCCTAGACCCTTCCCCGATAATCTACACACCCAAACAATGTGTGTTGCTCAGGCTTGTGAGGAAGAAGAAGAGGTCGAAGAGTGTGAATTCGTTGGGATCCTTCCATGTGAAGAAATGGAGGTGGCGATGGCTGAGGCGGTTACCCATGATAATGTGCTAGAGACTGGACAAGTTGTCACAAGTACTACAGTACACCCGAGTATCAAGGGGCAGATTATTCAAACTCCACAGACTCCCGTTCAGAAGCAACCACCCACTGATTTCTGGGTCACTTCTGTCGGAAGGTTTCGATTCAGTTTTGAGCAACTACCTTCTCAACTCAAAATTATTCACTCGCTGCTCTCATGTCTAGATGTGGCAGTGGAACCTGACGTCGAGTTTTTTGTGATGTCATCTATTAAATATCTCTGTTTACACTGCGAAGCACTGAGCAACGCAAGAAGAGAACATCGAGGATTTCTGATTTGGACTCAAGAGAATCAGATGGTTCCGAAGCTTTGGGAGAGGCTTCGATCGGATTATGTTCAGGTCGGGGAGCTCGCCACTCACCTACTCCTTCATGCTATGACCCTCCCCTGTGGAGAAGAAATGTTCTGGAAAATGGTTCATAGAGATTTTACTTCTCCTCAATGGAACATTCGATTCGATGCCGTTGGAAAGGCCTATGTACTGGCTCAAATGATAAAAACGGCTCCGGTTAAGGCAAATAAAGTGGTGCAGACCTGCCTATCATCGGTATTCTATCACTTCATCGCCTCCCTACATGACCCCAATCCATCGGTGGCCCAGAGAGCAATTGTCGCGTTGAGAGCGATGCCAAGTCATACTTTAAAGCTAATGTGTATGTGCTTCGAATCGCAATTCGATCATTGTATTGTGGACCGCCCGTTGATAATTCACGCGATCACAATGATGTCGATTCTGCTCCCAGATCAAACTACACTCACTTTTGACTTTTTTATCCAGAGATTTGAGACGCTGGTATTGGAGAGTCAGTTGAGCAGTCAGACGGAAGAGAATATTTTTGTGCAGGGTAATTTATCGGTTTTACTGTAGTTGAGGGGTCCCTTCACCCTGAGCAGCGTGTCTTTTTGAGAAATGATTTCTCGAAAAATGCCATTTTCAGAAAATTTTTCAAAAGTTTTACGGGAATTTTTTTTCCGAAAATTTTTCGAAATTTTTTCGAAAGTTTTTCCGAAAAATCCCACGTTTTTCGAAAACTCTCGAAAAATGACGTGGTCGAAAAAACAATTCACGAAAAATTATTCGAAAAATACTCGAAGAATTTTTCGAATAATTTTTAAAAGATTTCTTGAAAAATTTTCGAAAATTTACGAGAAAAATTTTTCGAAAAAATTTCGAATTATTTTCGAATAATTTTTCGAGAAATCTTTCGAATTGCTCTCGACACACTGACATTGAGCAAAAAAAATGAGGGTCTCTTCGAGTAACCTTAAATTTTTTGAGCTTATTGAATTAAAAAAAAATTTTTTGAGCCTTCAGATTTTTTAAAATTTGTTTATTAAATTTTTGAGCCTTCGGATTTTTTTCTTAAATTTTTTGAGCCTGAAGGGACCCCTATTTTTTTAAAGTCCTGTATTACCTAGCGAATGGGCCCTATTTTTCTGAAGGGTCCCGTATTTTTCTGATGAAGTTTGAAGAGACCCCTATTTTTTTAGGAGACCCCAATTTTTTGAAGGGCCCCTATTATGCAATAGAGCCTATTCATCCAGCTAGCCCCCCTTTAATCTCCTCTTGATTCCAGATCTAATGCACACGGATCCAATGTCCGAACTCTACCAGCGAAAAGTGTCCAAAGCGCGAACCGCCATCGAAAACGCCGCCACCTCTCGATCAATCGTCCGCCATCTCAAACAATACGACGGAATGAAACATCAGTTGACCCATCTACCATCGGATCCAGGTACGCTTTTTTAATCGAAAAATGGAAAATTTGCTTTTTTCACTAATCTTCTCCCAATCACTCTCTGCGATTCATTCTAACCCACTTCTGATTACTAATCCCTCCCTTAAACAATTCTTGTGGTGTCATGTGCTATCTATTCTCTTTCTATATGTCAATCTCATCTATAGCAGATCGACACCAGAAAAAAATCCCAGAGTTAAAACTAAAAGGTTATCCATATTTGATGTGTTCTCTAACCCACCCCTCCTCTCTTAAAAATCTTAACCCTAACTAACCCTTCCCCTTCTCCTCCACAAACCTCATACAGATATCCATTTATCAACACGTGTTGCCCGTTGGCGTCGTCGTGGACGCTTATCCGAAGCAGCCCTATCGGCACGGGTCAAAATATTAAAAGTGGTCACGATGGTTCGAGTCGTTAATCGATGGAGAGACATGGCGGCTGACGTCGCACTCGGCGCCGTCTCCCTAGTCTCAATGATGACGTCCGGTAGTGGAGCGGCCGGAGGATTGATGTGTATGTGTATGCACCATATGCATGGGGTTTCATCTGGGGCAGTGTGTCTTTTCGGGAAATTATTCGAAAAAAATAACGAAAAATTTTCGAGATAATATTCGAAAAAAATACCGAAAAATTTTCGAGAAATTATTCGAAAAAAAATTCCGAAAATTTTTCGAAAAATTTTTAAGAAATTATTCGAAAAAAAATTCCGGAAATGTTTCGTAAATTTTTCGAGAATTTTCGAGATTTTTCGAGATTTTTCGAAAAATTTTTCGAGAATTTCCGACATTTTCCGAAAATATTTCGAAAAATCACGCGTTTTTCGAAAATTTCTCAAAATATGAAAAATTAGAAAAAACGTGTAAATTGCGTTATAGGTGACCACGTGGCGGCGCCCCAATTTCTTTTTTCGCTTTTTTTTGAAATTCAAAATTTTTTCTGATCGTTTTTCGAAAAATTCTCGAAAAATGACATGTTCGAAAAATAATTTCACGAGAAATTATTCGAAAAATACTCGAAGAATTTTTCTCGTAAATTTTTCGAAAAATTCAGGCAAAAAAAATCGATTTCGAAAAAAATTTCGACGCATTTTCGAAAAAATTTTCGAGAAATTTTTCTAGAAATTTTTCGAATCGCTCTCGAAAAGACACACTAATCTGGGGGTACTGTAGATATCTTTTCTGTCTATAGCACTACAGTAATCTTCTTCTTTCCATTATTTTCTTATATTCACTTTTTTCTGTATTTTGCACTCATTTTTTCTTCAATAATAATTTTGAATGTCTGTTGTTGTGCTTCGTTTTCTTCTTCTATCTTCTCTTTTTACTTCTTCCATCTATCCAAACACTTTTTTTTTGATACCATCACCAACTTCTAACACACCCCCCTTCTTTCTTCACGTTTTCCATAATTTCAGCAACGAATCTATCGGCCAACGATGACGCCACGTCACCAAATTCATCGGTCACTGCCAATTATGGGCATGGTACGTGCATGTGACCCCCCCCCCCCCCACCAAGAAAAACTTCGCATTTTTCTATCGCTTCAAAGCCTTTTTTATCCCCCAAGCTTCACTTCTATGCATGCAGAAAATCAAAAAAAATAATTAAAAAAATTTTTTTTGGGTGGTTTATTACCTATAGGTACCTTATGTTCAAACTTTCGAAAAAAAAATCGATCCTTGGTTCAGTTTTGCCTGGTTTATTTGATTCGAGAGTTTTTATAGAAGATCCCCCATATTTCAGGAGGTTACGGTAGACTCCGCGAGTTCACCGATGAAGAGAGTAACATGTGTCTTCTATTCAATCGAGTCGTCGATATGGAGAATCCGGAGAGACATACCGTATACCTGGTCGTCTCTCTATTCGTCACTTTTCTTTCGAATAAAAACTCAACGCCAACTGACGAAAAAGCGAATGCGAAAAAGCAGTCGCTAGTTTTCCGACACTTCAACACGCTACTCGGGTACAGTAGTACAGAGAAATGTTTTACGATACCACCGGCCAGGTTACGGTAGGTCATGCCTTTTTAACCAGGTTAATCAGGAATAATTTAGAAAAGCGGCAGTTTGCAATGCATTCATCAGTGGTCTCCCAGAGATATTGGATATGAATTTACATACAGGAAACCAACTTCTTCCTACTGTAGTCCAGCTGCTTATCCATCTACCAAGCCCTCAGAAACTGGCATCCGATCAGAATGTGACGAATTATTCTCTGGCTCTTTTGACACAACACACTAGGCATTTATGGTTGCAATCCTTAATCCTGATATTGTATAAATACCGTTTTGATCAACTTCCGGTCAGTGAAAATATTGTTCGTCTGATTGGAATAGTGGTGAAGACACTGCAATGTTAGTTTTTGCCTTTCTTTGAAAAAAATTTTTTTTTCAATTTCATCAGAAAAATAGTGGTCCCTTCAGGCTTAATAAACTCAAAAAAAATATAAGGAACCCCTTTTTTTAATGAAGCCTGAAGGGTCCCGTATTTTTTTGCGCAAATCGAAGAGACCCTTATTTTTTCTGGTTCTTTCAGGCCTCGCGAAGGGACCCCTATTTTTTTAGGGTTACCCGAAGGTACCCCTATTTTTCTGAAGGGTCCCCTATTTTTTTTAGGGTTACCCGAAGGTACCCCTATTTTTCTGAAGGGTCCCCTATTTTTTTAGGGTTACCTGAAAGTACCCCTATTTTTCTGAAGGGACTCCTATTTTTTTAGGGTTACCTGAAGGTACCCCTATTTTTCTGAAGGGTCCCCTATTTTTTTTAGGGTTACCCGAAGGTACCCCTATTTTTCTGAAGGGACTCCTATTTTTTTAAGGTTACCCGAGGTTACCCCTATTTTTCTGAAGGGTCCCCTATTTTTTTGCGCAAATTAAAGGGTCCCTTATTTTTTGAAGGCACCCCTAAACTACAACAGAACCAAAATAACTTTTTGTCCAACAGACCAAGTTCATGAGTGCTCTGAATCGGAACAATCTCAAGAAATCGACACGTGGGATGACCTCGACGAAGACGAAGGTCGAGGAGAACTAATTCGACCCGAGAGTCTCACAGTGACAACAATCAAAGAGGCCACCTCAGTCGACGAGGGAATCGTTCAGATCGGAGCGGTTCGTGTGATGCAACCGACGATTGTGGAGCCAGAAGGCCTCGCTCCTGAATCAGGAATCTCTAGGAAACGAAGTACCATTGCACAGGAAGTGAAACGGAAAAAAAGTGCGATTGAAGTGGTGAAAAAGAGTTGCACTCTTCGATGCGGACATTGTAATGAGGCAATTGAAATGTTTGACGAGGAGACTATCTCATTGTGTTTGATTGCATTGGAGACATTTCTTCATCGAGAACCTTCGATGGCGGCTCCGATCCTTTTCAAGATACTGTACACAGTCACAAGGCTAATAGACACTCCAATGTACCCGTGGCACTCCACAGATATGTTCGTACCCGCTAATTCTCGATCAGTGGCCAAACAAATGCTTCGTGTCTCTTTACATCATCTATCGACTTCTGCCATCTGCCTCCAACTCTTCGACACTAAAATCCCACGTCCAGATGCCTTCTGGTCGGTTATCGCTCTCTCCCTAGCCGATTTTCCCGAACTTTCCCCAGTCTATTTCATTCAAATCCTTCTAGAAGATTTAGAAGAGAGTTGGCCTGGATCAGTGAGGCTTATTATGAAGAACCTGGCATATTATGTCGTCGAAGTGTCAACTGATGTGTACAGTATCCCGTGGCAGAATTTAGTTGGCCACTTGGAGACCTTTTTTAAGAGATATCATACAGCGGTTAGTCCCACTTGACTTTCATATCTCAAGATTTTTGATTTCAGATCTCCGCCGACAACGCAACTCTTCCGACTCGTGCCGAAATCGAAAATGTGATCGTCGTAATGAGTCACGTGTTAAAAGTGCAAGCATTTGCAAGTAAATGTCCAGTTGGACTGGTCGAAGCGTTTGCCAAATGGCTATCCGAATCCCTTCATGGAGCAGAAGTGTCTCTGGAATCTCTTCTCGGGGTCTGCACTTCTTGTAATCGAGCTTTGATTCGGGTAGGCACTCGAATGTATTTTCAAAAACCGAATTTGATAATTTGTTATAGATGTAGTTTTGATATCAAAATTAAAAAAACTTTTCCAAAATTTTTTTCCAAAAATTTTTTTTCAAATTTTATTTTTTTCTCGGATTCAGGTGTAGTTTTTAATTTTGAACACTTTTTCTGTTGACAACTTTCTCTGAAAATGCCTCTAAATGGGCGAAAACCGGCTTGAAAATATCGAAGTGTTTGGGGTGGAAGAGTTTTCTGCCAAACTCGGCCACGGGATTGTGGCCGTTATTTTTCTAATTTTCTTCGAATTTACGTTTTTATTGAAGTTGTTCTCTCATAATCAGAGAAAAAAATTTCGAATAAAGAGAAAAATAACGCCTAAAAACGGTAAAAACCCCGCGGCCGAAGTTTATAGAAAACTCTTCCACCACAACCACATCGAAGTTTTCAAGCCGGTTTTTAAGGCATTCAGAGGCATTTTCAGAGGAAGTTGTCAACAAAAAAAATGTTCAAAATCAAAAACTACATATGAAAACATATTTTAAAAGTCTCAAAAAAAAATTAAAATTCGAAAAAAAATGTTCAAAATTCAAAACTACATCTAAAATACAAATTACTGAGTTTCACTTCAGTCCTCCTTTAAAGCAAAAAAAGCTATTCAAAAGAGATGATTTCAGGAAAGAGACAAGCAATGCGTGACCCGAGCAGTCGTCACCGAACTCATGCAAGCGATCAAATTCAAAGCGAAACTACACGAGGCGAACTATGTGACGATAGCAAACATGGTACTTCAAGACGCTGGGGAAGACATCGAGGTGCCCCTTCTGGATGATCAATTCAACACAGCCGCTTCCGAAGCCATCCGACCATTCCTTTTTGAAGTTTTGGATTTCATTGCTGACCTGCATGTGATTGCGAAACTGAAGAAGGAGACGAATTCAGATGCGCTGGGGGGAGACTTGAAAGTGAAGTTAGCAGAGGCCATCGGTAAGATTACTGTAGTTTTAGAGCTCCAAAACCAATTTTTATTCCAGCCGTCGAAATGTCTCGTTCAAATGCTCGTGACTGTCGTACCGTAATCCGATTCATTCCATGGCTCATGTCGCCTCCATCGGTCACCCAGGCAGCTCCGGGAGCTTTTGCGGATAGCGTCACAAACGTCCGAGTGTTGTCATGGCTACTGCTCGGTGCTCTACACGCCAATCACTCGTGTCTTCCAGTTCCAATTGAATGTTCTCAACATATGGCTGACTACATTCATTTCGTCTTAGCTGGGTTTGCAGATCAGTCAAAGGTTAGGGAGGGAATTAAAGGAGGACTGCAGTGGAATTCAAAAATTTGTCATTAGATGTAGTTTTTAATTCTGAACATTTTTTCTGTTGACAACTTTCTCTGAAAATGCCTCTAAATGCCTTAAAAATCGGCTTGAAAATGTCGAAGTTATTGGGGTGGAAGAGTTTTCTATAAACTTCGGCCACGGGGGGTTTTGTACCTTTTTAGGCGTTATTTTTCGTTTTATTCAAAATTTCTTTTGCTGAATACGAAAGAACATCTTCAATAAAACAGAAAATCGGAAAAAATAAGAAAAATAACGGCTGTGGCGGCCGTGGCCGAGTCGGGCAGAAAACTCTTCCACCCCAATCTCGACGTTTTCAAACCGGGTTTTCGCCCATTTAGAGGCATTTTCAGAGAAAGTTGTCAACAGAAAAAATGTTCAGAATTCAAAACTACATCTAATGACAATTTATTGAAATCCAATTCAGTCCTCCTTTAGGACAATTTGTAACAAAGAGATTTCAGCAATCAGTGGTTCATATGTCTGCCCTCTTCCATGCTTTTCATCTCTGTCAACTGTGGACTGTCTATTGTGAACGGGCGGCCACCTACAGTTCCCCGACTGCTTTCCCCCATTTGATTGATTTCTGGGCTCGTGTGACTCCAGCGATCCTTCAGCTGCTAAGCCACTCGAAAGTTGTGAGTACCCCCTGTATCAGAATCTCCGAAAACCCGTTACCCTTCAGCTTGCCGACATGGTCAACCTCCACTTTCTCAACACAATCCAAGCTCTTCAACAAGTCAACTCGGCTCTTCTCTGTCAATTATACTCTATGTGGGCACCTATACTAACTGCCTATCATTCACAGATTCCTAATCAATTACGGTAAGTTTGGTGGGCATCTACAGTGGTTTTAGGCCATTTTCAGGGGTCTTCCGGCGTTTCCGATTGCTTTGAAAATTCTTGGAGGCTTAGAACAGACAAAGAACTTTATATTCACAGCAATTTTTAAAAAATACCTCATTCTTTTTTTTATTGGACGAGTTATGAGAGACACCTTTTACTAGAGAATGGTCAAAATGGGATATGGAGTTTTGATATGAAGAAAGCTGAGGTGATGCTGATTTCAGATCAGATCTTCGATTTTGCAGAATTTTTTTCATATTCGAGAATTTTAGGTCCGAATTTTTTGGATTTTTAGTAGAAAATTCTTGGAAAAAATAATTTCGCCCAAAAAATAGGTCGAGAAAAAATATGATTTTTTCGAAAATTTTTTTTTGGTTTCAGACTTCAGGAAAATGTTTGTAAATGCACACCCACAAAATTTTAGCCTTCAGAAATAAGTTTAAAAGGAGTTATAGAATTTCGAAATTTAGAATTTTAGCACTGAAAACCTACGAAAACTGGAATTTCTCAAATATGAGTGGCATTATGCAAAAACTGAGAATCGATCTGAAATCAGCATCACCTCAGCTTCCTAACGATATACTACTCATACCGAAACTTCATACCCCACTTTGATCATTCTCTATTTAGTACTGAAATCGGGAGAAATTCAGGTGTCTCTCAGAATTCGGGCAATAGAAAAAAAACGAGGAATTTTTTGAAAATTTTGTAAATAAAAAGTTGTTTATTAGTGTCTGTTCTAAGCCTACAAGAATTTTCAAAACGATTGGAAACCCCGGATCCGAGTACTAGACCCCTGAATATAGCCTAAAACCAACTGAAATAAACGCTACTGTAAAATATGAATATTTCAGAATGAAACTCGACTCTTGCCAAAACCAGCCATCTCTGGAGACACCTCTAGTCAGGGAATGGCTGAAGAAAGTGAGATACAAGATATCGCAAGTCGAACTGCAAACTTCGGCTGCGTCGCCCTACTACACAGTCTAAAACCCCCATCCATCCCAATTCGAATGCAATTACGGGTCGATCAAACAAACACTTTCACAAAAAATACGATTATTTCGGTGCTTTCAACAAAAAACACAGAATTCTACAATAAACTGTTTCTAATTGCTCATATCATGATGTTGTTGATTGAAAGGGAACAAGAAACAAACAGAAAAATTCGATTAAAACTATGAGTCACTATCATTCTCGAATTTTCTTTCTTCTCTTGTTTCCATTTCATTTTTCCAATACATTCTCGTCCAATAATCTTCTGTCCGAGAGCTGCGTTTTGAATAAAAGCGAAAAAGAGAAAGAAATATGTAAAAACGAGAGAGGAAACATTTCTTTTTCTCTCACTCTCCAAACTTTTATACTATGTCGTTTTTTCGTATGAAGCCCCTTTCTCTCTCTTTTTTCATTGGAAATCTTAATTTTTCTCTAAGCCCAGGATTTTTTGGATTTATTTAAAGGAGCGGGAAAAATATATGAATAACAACTTCAGATCGATGGAATTGAGCTACCGTTGGAAACGTGTTTATTTATTAATGTTTCAGTTTTAATGGGCGTGACGGGAGTTGTGTCATTGATAAAAGAGGGAGATAAGAAACGTTTTTTACAACTTTTTGAACGATAAATATAGAAGCCGCGTGTACTTGAATGTTTTTGAAGCCTAGCTTGGGCCTAGGCCTAGGCCTTTTCAGCTAGCGAAATCTTCTTTTTTGCCTGAATTTATAATTTTATTTATTTTTTCCCCTAAATTTTAAGGCTAGAAACCCAGTCATTGCTCATTAATTTCCTTTTTTCAACTATTTCCGAAAACAAAAAAGTCTTCACGTGTCTTCTCACCGTTTTATCAAAAAGGGACGACGGACGGGTGTAAAAACTTTTCTCTTTTCTGAAAACCGGTTATTTCAATCTTTTTCTCTTTATTTTTCCTTTTTTCTCCTACTTTTTGACCATTTGTCATCACTTTTATCATTTCAGCCTCCTCACTAAAAGCTCTTTCCCCCCTTGCTCGGGGGGTTTGTCTGTTATTTTTCCACATTTTAATCCACCGAATTGACTCGTCTTTTCTTTTCGTTTTTCTCCTCAAAAAACGTATCTAAATGTTCGTCTTTGGAGAAAAAAGGAGATGAAAAAGAAAAAAATAACAAGAGAGAAAACCAAGCCAAGAGAGAGAGACAACAGGAAAACGAGAGACGGAGAGGGCGAGCGACGTGTTGAATTTGAATTAGCGCGCAAACGCGACGCACCACTTCAACGCGTAGCGGTCGGCCTTCCCGGTTGTGTGACTGACGAAATCGGTGCCCGACACCCCGTTTCTTCATCGATTTCTTCGGTCTTTTCACCATTTCTTTTCGTTTTTTCGTGTTATTCAAGAGCAAAATGCTCCGAAAGCTCACAAATATTCATTTTCTATATTTTGAGCAGAGAAACGTGATAAAAAACGAGAAAAATAAAGCTTGTTGCAGTCTAGGGAAAACGAATCAGTTCGCTCGTACTCTACGAATGCTTTCTCAATTCATTTATTTCAGTTTTCGACGCGAGCTATAAAAAAACCTGCGATTATTTTAAAGATCGCTCTAAGTTTTTCGCAAAAATTCGTCACTTTATCCCAAAAAGCAACGATGAATATTTTGTTGTTGTTGCCACGAAGCTTAGGAGATTTTCCCACGTAACCCCGAAAACCTTTTCCCGCCTTAATCAGTTAAGAAAAATATTGTTTTCGTTCGAAAAAGAAATTCGATTGTTTACCCAATCCAATCGATTTTTGTCGCCAAATCTATTGAAAAGTATCGAATTTCGTTCCAAGTTGTTTTTTTGCCGTTCTTCCATTGTCGTCTTTGTGTATTTCTCTCATTTTCCATATATATATTTGTGTTTTTCAGGTCTAGCTAGATCCTCACTCTTGAACCACCAGGTGCCCTCGTGCACTCATCTCGTGTGCTGCTACTAAAGGTATTTAGTCGCCTCGCCCGCCGCTCATCATACGACACTTCTTTTCAGCACAACAAGAGCAAATTATGGCAAATATCATGTCAGTAAAGGATTTCATAGTAGCCACAAAATACAAGCTAATCCGAAAAATCGGATCTGGCTCATTCGGTGACATTTATGTATCAATCAACGTGACGAACGGCGAGGAGGTGGCCATTAAGCTGGAAAGCAATCGAGTCAGTGTTTCTTCATAATTTGGAGTCCAGTGAAAGGAGAACAATGTTAACTAAGAGTTCTTTCAGGCGCGGCACCCGCAGTTGCTCTACGAGTCGAAAGTTTATCGTATTCTGCAAGGAGGAGTCGGAATTCCGCATATCAGATGGTATGAATTCGATATTTTGATGAGCTCCAGCTTCGGAGCTCGTTTGCCGGAACGGACCTCTAGCCGATGCTATTTACTGGCACAAAAAAATTAAATTGAGCCAATAATCCCAGCAACCTTTCATTATTTAGGTACGGAACCGAAAGAGAATACAATGTGCTCGTCATGGATCTTCTCGGCCCATCGTTGGAGGATCTTTTCAACTTCTGCTCCAGACGTTTCACAATGAAGGTAAAGAGGAGGATAAGAAGTCGTTGATCATGTTTAAGCTGCTCATATATCGTCCCTGTAGCTGATGACTCTGTTTCGTGGGGGTGTTTGTTTCCTTCTAGTAATAGAATTCTTTTATTTTCGAAGACAGACTTCAGGAGATATGCAGTCTTTTGCAGTTTTCTCATGACAATTAGCGGATAGCAATTAAAACAAATACACATTTTTTCAGACCGTTCTGATGTTGGCCGACCAGATGATCGGACGTATCGAGTATGTACACGTCAAGAACTTTATTCATCGTGACATAAAGCCTGACAACTTCTTGATGGGAATAGGGCGTCACTGCAACAAGCTGTTCTTGATCGATTTCGGATTGGCCAAAAAGTATCGCGACTCGCGCACCAGAACTCACATTCCATACAGGGAGGATAAGAATTTGACCGGAACCGCTAGATACGCATCGATCAACGCTCACTTGGGAATCGAACAATCCAGAAGGTTTGTATAATGAATTGAAAATTAATTTTAATCTTTTTTGTTCCAGAGATGACATGGAATCGCTTGGCTACGTGTTGATGTACTTCAACCGTGGTACTCTTCCATGGCAAGGGTTGAAGGCGGCCACCAAGAAGCAAAAATACGAGAAGATTTCGGAGAAGGTTCGTAATCATTTTTGGTTGCCTTGAGGCTTAGAACAAAGCAGTGCTTCCCATGCGTTCAAAGCACTTCCAAGTCATCCGCATTTCAAAAACCAATGTTCTCTTTTCAGAAAATGACGACATCAGTTGAGCATTTGTGCAAGGGCTTCCCAGCTGAATTCCCGATGTACTTGAGCTACACGAGAGGACTTCGTTTCGATGAATCACCGGATTACATGTATTTGAGACAATTGTTCAGAATTCTGTTCAGAACACTTAATCATCAGGTAGGTCAACAACAGGAAACCGCGCAACTTGTTGAATTAAAAGAAGAACCAGATTTATAGCCAACAATAAGTGTTTACAGTACGACTACACATTCGATTGGACAATGCTCAAGCAAAAGGCCCAACAATCGGCCACCAATAACATTGCTGGAACGACCGCGACACAACAAGCCACTGGAGTTCCATCGTCTGGAGTGCCACCAGGAGTTGCTCCATCTGGAAACACCCCACAGTAAAGTGTCGGCGCCGAAGACTTGAATCGTGTACTATTCTTTCTCGTTTTTTGTCGTTTCGTTTTCCAACTGTTTTGTGCTTGACGTGATCAGCAGTCAAAATCGTTTCCTCTCGTTTATCGACTTCTTGAGCGATGATTTTTGTCGTTGACGGTCCTCTCTTTTTCTTTTTTCCCTTTTGCCTTCTTTTTCTTATTCTTTTTTATTTGAAATTTCATACAGAAGACTGAAATTGTGCGGATCCTGGAGAATATTTTCTCCACAGTTCGTATCTCTTTTTCAGTCCTTCTCTGTCGTTTTATAAATAACGTTATCCCCCCTTGACTCTCTCCTTTTTCTATCTCTTCACCCTGTTTTCAGTAGGATTTTTTGATATTTCATTCTAATTTTTTCCCGCCTCCTCCTCTTCCATTTTCCCCTTTTCCAACAAATCATCTTCTTCCTCCCCTTTCCTCCCCCCATTTAATGATGAACGTACGTCTGTCTTATTTTCTATTTGGGACTGTCTTATATGAGTGATGAGTTCTAAATCGAGCCGATCCTTATTAGAAATCAAAAAAGTGAACACAGTCTGTGTCGAACGTTTCTGGGTATTTCCCGACACCAGACTTGAAAATAGCGCCCCACTCTCTTCTTTTCATACCCCCTCCCTTCTCTCCCCCCTTCTAATTGTTTTGTTGTCGGTCTCATTTTGCTCCGACAACTTCTCCCCCAAAACTTTTCCGTGCTCTCTGTCTGTCTTTGTGCTCTATCATCTTCCATTTTACCCATTGGGCCCCCATCCGCACGACTCTGACATACAGATTCATCACTTCGTGGTGGTCCTTTCCCCCGCCACATTGTCCTCCTCCTCCCCACCCTCATTCTCACAGAGCAACATGAAAGCAAAAGGAGCCTACTCCTTTCACCATTCTTTTTGTAATCAATACATTTACTGCTCTTTTTGTGTTGAAAAAATGAAAAATTAAAACTGTAAAGTAGTCAAGAAGAAGAAATCATACTAAAATATCCGTTTTTTAGAACAACGACAGCCTTGGTTCCATCGTGTCTCTGGATTCGAATTTCTCCTCTGATCCGGATCTCTCGAGCAGGATAATTGGATGATCGGCTCCTGTAGACCTCATCGCAATCGATCGGAACTCGCTCGAATTGGATTCCTCTCTGAAGGAAAAGATTCTAGAGGGATCAAAAGAAAAACTTACCAGAGCCTCAAATAAATCATCGGTCAGGGATCCGGTGATCCGAATAAAGAAGTGTTTTAGTCGTCGACTCGCTCCGATTATCCACATTTTCAAGAAACGATTCAGTTGTTTCACAGTAAAATAATCATGTGTCGTTGATATTTCTTCAGAATTTGCTAGTAATAAATCGTCGATTGTCGCATGTCGCGGCGATTTAAACGAGAGAATCTCGAGATTTTGGGCGAGAATTTTCTTCCATTTCCAGTGTTCTTGTCTTTCGAAAGGGATCGATTGAAGGCGAAGAATACTTGAAAAACGAAGAATTTGGAGAGCGTTTCTTGCTTTTGATTGCGGTAAAATGCGAACTTCGAGGATTTTTATCGCTTTTCGTTGAACCAATTCTCGAATTAATTCCATTGAAATACGCGTATTTATCTGATTAATACTGCTAGAAGATAATAACATTTCATCGATTTCCGGGTGATTTAGCACTTTGCAAAGATGGGAAATGATATTTCGAACGCCGATTGCTCTCGTTTTCCACATTAATTCCATTCGATTCTCATCGAAATTGTATCGATGACAACGGATTATAGGATGAGGATGGATAATATTAAAAAATAATTTATAGTCGGGAAGACCGACTGATATAGCAATTTCTTTGGATAGTTCGAGGCAAATAGAGTTCACTTTCAGTTTCTGGTTTATTACGTTTCGTTCCGACGTTTTCGAGCAGATGGAATAGGCGATTCTGGAAAAAAAGTGTCTTATTTCGAACTTTCTCGAAATCCGCTACACGTGGCGCCACGTGGCAAATTCAAAACGATTCAAATTATTATGTCAAAATGTGTATTTTTTTCTAACGAGCCGCCCGAATATTTTGTCATTTTTTTTATTTTGAGCTTGAATTTTAATCAAAACGTCGAAAATTCCGGGCGCTTATTACACGCTTCGAAATTTTATTGCTTCGTAATGAAAAACTTACTGATCGTAAATTTCCATATTCCGAATAACATTGAGAATTGCATCGTTTGGAAGTGAGTGAAGAGGGAAAGTCATTCTACGAAATAAGAATGAGCATTGAGAAGTCTGTAAATTATTAGACAGAAAGGACGAGCAAACCTATCAAGAAACTCCCTGCAAACAACATTCAATCACAAAGTTCATTTTGAAGAACAACACGACGACGAAAACAAGTTAAAAATAAATGTGTCAGTATAAATAATCAGTCCATAGTTGGGCGGCGGGGGAAAATTAGTACAGTAACAGCGATCGATTTAAAACAGAGATCGTGACAGAAAGAAAACAAAGTGAGAATGAGGGGATTTTAAAAGGGAAGAGAATTTAGAAGTCAGCTTCCAAGTCGAACTGTCTCTCAGTCTCCGTTGACATTACTCCTGGACGTTGATATTCGGAGACACGTTTCTCGAAGAAGTTGGTCTTTCCGTCGATCGAAATGTTCTCCATGAAGTCAAATGGGTTCTTGACTTTGTACAGTTTGTCACATCCGAGCTCTTGGAGCAAATGATCGGCGACAAACTCAATGTATTGGGACATCAGACGACAATTCATTCCGATCATATCGACTGGAAGAGCCTCTGTGAGGAATTCTTGTTCAATGGTGACGGCGTCTTTGATGATCTCGAAGATGCGCTCTTGGGTGAGCTTGTTTTGGAGCTTCGAGTAGAGGAGACAGGCGAAATCGCGATGAAGTCCTTCGTCTCTAAAATTCATTCAATTTTCAACAGATATTGAAAAAAAAAGATAGCCAACCTCGAGATGAGCTCATTAGAATGGGTCAAACCCGGCATAAGTCCACGCTTCTTGAGCCAGAAGATCGAGGCGAACGATCCGCTGAAGAAGATACCCTCGACGGCGGCGAAAGCGATGAGTCGTTCGGCGAACGACGCTTTCTTGTCTGAAATCCAGCGAAGAGCCCAGTCGGCCTTCTTCTTGATAAACTCGAATTCGAAGATGGCGTTGAAAAGAGTGTGACGCTCCGTCTCATCACGGATATACGTCTCAATGAGCTTCGAGTACATCTCCGAATGAATATTCTCGATGGCGATTTGGAATCCGTAGAAGAAACGGGCCTCCGACACCTTCACTTCATTCGAGAAGCGTTCGCACTGAAACAAATTGGATTAATTTTCTATTTGAAAGTTCGCTCACTTACCAAATTCTCATTGACAATTCCGTCAGAAGCGGCGAAAAAGGCGAGAACTCGAGAGATAAAGTACTGCTCATCGCCGTTCATCTTCTCCCAATCGTTCATATCCTTTCCAAGATCAACTTCTTCGACAGTCCAAAACGAGGCGACAGCCTTCTTATAGAACTGCCAAATATCATGATGTCTCAGTGGGAAAATCACAAATCGATTGTCCAAATCCTGAAGGAGTGGCTCGTTGGCGTCGAGGGCGTTCACCTCTTCCTCCGTCTTCTCCTCAACAACTTTCGGCTTTTCGACAACCGCCAACTCCTCTACTTCTTGCTCCAATTTCAGTGGCTGCTTCTTCGACTGCTTCGGCTGAAATAATAGAGGCATTCGAATAGCGGCAAGATAAATGGCGCGTGGAGTCCGGTGCTTAATGTGCACACACACTGGACTCAGCGCCACTTTAACGAACCTCTCCTCCGGCATTCTCCTTTTCGATATTTTGAATCTCGGTCAGAGTCATCTTCGGTTTAGTGGTTGCAGTTAGTTCTGACGAGTTCTGTAAATTCAAAATTGATCATTTAAATTCAAAAATAAAAGAGAAGAAGAGCAAGGGGGACAGAACGAACAACAACCATTCCGGTCAGCTGATTGAGGTCAGGTCAAATGATGGAGACACTGAGTGACCGGAGCGGCTTTTAAAGGTGACCAAGTGGGTGGAGCTAGCACCACCAGCCCCCGTGACGTCACAACGGTGTGAATGGTGGGCGTGACGTCACAGACTTTCCAATAATGCACGGAATATAACCGTCGGCAGGTCCTTCCCACCTCTGGAGGGAGGAGGGATACGGGGTCATTCGTGACGTCAGCAGGGAGGGGGGAGCAGATGATGCAAATTAATGGGTGAGACACATGAATTTTGAATAGACGGTACCGGTCAGAACGATCTGTAGAACGGAACACGAAGAACAAAAGGAGTTAAAATCCAAGAGGAAGCCACAAAATAAATGAATTTATTGAAAGAAATACTGGAAACAAGAGGAAAAACCGAGAGAGCTAATCAGAAAACGGAGAGAACAAATGGCGGGTGATTTCTGCTTTCGCGCCTCTCCATTCGAATTCAAATTTTGGCGCGCCGCGCGCACTTTTTGAACGAGAGAGAGAGAGGAGACGGAGAGAAATGATACAGGTCTGCTTGACCAGTGATAAAAACTTTTTTGATAGAGGTCATTTTGGGGAAGAATTCTTCGCTTGTTTTAAACATACAGTGCCGGCAATAAATATATGAAAAATCGGTCTTTTCAGTTCAAAATGGTCAACTTTGGGCGTTCGTAGCAAAGTGGGGAAAAGTGGTATTGTTCTAAATTTTTCAGGGCAGTTAGTTGATAACTGGATTTGCATTTTCTTAGTTGATAACTTTTCACTGAAATCATTTCTAAGAGCTACACGGCTTGTTTAAGAAAATTCACTTAAGTTTTGTCAATTTTTTAGCGATGTTTTCTTCAACGAGCCGTGTAACTCTTAGAAATGATTTTAGAGAAAAGTTTTCTACTAAGAAAATGCAAATCTAGCTATCAACTAACCGCCCTGAGAAATTCAGAACAATACCACTTTTCCCCTCTCTGCTACGAGCACCCAAAGTTGACCATTTTGAACTGAAAAAACCCATTTTTCACTGTACTTGCAATGGGCCGGATGGGGCGCCACTTTCAAGCATTTTGTGCCCCGGATTACTACAGAGGAAATCAAAATTTGAAAGACCAGTGCCCTATTTTTGAGCCGTTTCAGGCCAAAATAGCTGTTTTTATTGTCTTAGAGTTGAAAATGTTGCGCAAAAATCGAAAAAAAAATTATAAAAATGTTGAGAAAAAACTTTTTTTGTCAGGACGGGGCGGCTCCTAGACGTTTCGCACTGCGACGTTTCGAACTCGCGACGTTTCACACTCACGACAGTTCGAACTGCGACACTTCGAACTGCGACGTTTGCACCCACGACGTTTCGCACTCTAGTCTGCAATTGCGCGTGAAAGTGTTTGCACAAAATGTGTTCAACCGTAATTTTTCCTTTTAATTTTCAGTTTTTTCCGTTATTTTTAATTAGAATGGCCTGATTTGGAAAGTTTCCATGCAAAATGTGGGGATATCAGGTCATCCTTATTAAAAATAACAACTAAAAACTGAAAATTAAAAGGAAAAATTACGGTTGAACACATTTTGTGCAAACACTTTCACGCGCAATTGCAGACTAGAGTGCGAAACGTCGTGGGTGCGAAACGTCGCAGTTCGAAGTGTCGCAGTTCGAACTGTCGTGAGTGTGAAACGTCGCGAGTTCGAAACGTCGCAGTGCGAAACGTCTAGGAGCCGACGGGGCTGATCCAGTTTATCGCAAGTATTAATGGTTTTAAACGGAGATCAGAGGGTTTTTTGAATTTTTCCAGAGTTCTGAAGACGTGGGTTTGAAAAAATGCTGAGAAAGTTGAAAAAAACAAGGTTTTTGAAAATCCAGGCGGTTCAAATTAATTTTAAAAATACCATAATAATATAAAATTCTAGAACCAGCTATCTGAAGTCAAACAAATCGAAAATCGATTTTTAAATAAATCATAAGTGAAATTGTTTCATTAATTGGTACCAGAGGAAGAGAAAAGACACACAAAATATAATTACATAGAGAGAAGAGATAGGGAAATGAGCACGGATGGAGCGGCGAGAGAAGATTACCCGGGAATTTGTGAGAAAATATGCAATTTTATATAGTTTTTTCGGATCAGGGAAAAGAAGTGAGTAGAAAGTGGGGATAGGAGATCAATAATTACACGTGGAAATTGGGAAGGGAAGTTTAGGAGCTGTCCGATTCGGCGTCGCTTGACGGTGCGAAACTGCTTTGCGATGAGCGTTCCTGATGGATTTGTTCGCTGATTTGTTCCAGGGCTCGCATCGAATCACTGTAGCTGTCCTTTCGTTGTTGGACCTTAAAGAAAATAATTTTCTTGTTGTGTTTTGGGTGTTTTTTGCTTACCTCATGCTCCAAAATCGACATTAGCTCAATCTGCGAGTTCATCGTTCTCGTCAGCGCTTCTTTTCGTTCGTAGTACGGTCGGGCTTTTTTGATTGAAGATCTGAATCCGTATTTTATAAAAACCTTTATATAAACGATCTTAGTTACCCGTGCTCCAGAAGCAATTTCTTCAGCGACGTTTCCAATTGCAGCAGCTCTCTGACTCTCGCCGCGTGCATTTTCTCAGCCTTCAAACACTCGTCTTCGGCCTCTTTGACAAGATTCAGTTGTTGTTCTATCACATCAACATACTGCCTTTCTGCATCCGATTCTTCGTTATTATTCAGAGAGTTGTGAAGTATTTGCACTTGTTCTCTTGCCAATTCCACCGACGTTTTCTGTCGTTCGAATAGCAACGCCGCCTGTTGAACACACCTTCGAATTTCGGGTTCTCGAGATTTCAAGTCGAAATATGGGCGAGATTTCGAGATTTGCTTCATCATTTTTTTCGGGATTCCCGTCATCTCTTTGTTGAACATTATCTGCGTTTCGCTGGAAAAGATAATTGAAATTCTTTCGGGAAAACTCTCTTACCAAAACTGTTTGGTGACATTCTCCAATTTCATTTCATAACTATTGATACCGTCCGTCGCATTATTTAAATTCTCGAGTTGTTTTCTAATCGATACTAATTGGTCGTCTCCTTCCGTCATTCTAAAAAGATTATATTAGTAAGAAATGATATTTTTAAACGTTTTTAATAAATTGTTTTTCGTGATATTTAATTTTTAAAAATACATTCCGACGATAGAAAAAGCGGGAACTGAAAAAGAAAACGGTGAGTTCAAAGGCTCATGAGTAACATAATCGGTCTCGCAGCGAACGTTATTTGAATAAAATTCTCGAATTCAAAAAAGAAGAAGAGAACAAAGAAGCGAAAACCGAGTATTTCTGAAACAGTTCTTCAAAATTTCCGTGGGTGGGTTTTTTGCAATGCTTTTTGAAGGCCGTGCAGGAAGCAGCGATCGGAATAGTCAGAGGGCGAGAGATGAATAGATGTTGGAGATCGCAGAGAAAGAATAAAAGACGACGGGGGGAAGAAGACAGTGTCCGAACAGTTAGGTGGGCGATGGTGGGGTGTACCCTATTAGCCCCTAGCACAGATAGCCAGGAGAGCAACTAGGCAACTAGAAGGTTTCCGAGAAATGCCTTTTTAAAAAGATACTGTAAACCTTATTTTGAATAGGAATTGTATTCTAGAGGAAATATGGTTTAAATAAAAGTTAATTGGGCCATAAACTCCACCCTATCGAATGTTCCAATGGTTGTATTATCGGGTTGAAAAATGATTTTTTGTGGTCAGTGTGAGAGAGAAGTGAAACGGGAGACTAGGATGACGTCGGAAGAAGAAGGGAGAAGAGAGAAATGAGAGAGAAATACAGGTATAGTGATCTATTTTCTCTTCTCTTCTCTCACTTCAGAAATTGATGAATTCGATGCGGAGAGAGATGAGAAAGAAGTAAGTACGAAATTGTCAAATTTTAGTAATTAATCGAAAGACATGTGATACTACCATAAGACTTCCCTAACTTTTATATGTTATCATCCCTAAATCATCGACGTTATCAGAAGGTCAAGGAAATCAAAAACAGGTTCCACTGATTACGTACGCCGAAGTGTTAGAGTTATGATAAGAAAATCTTTTTTTTCCAGTTTATTTAATGATCAGGGCGGGGACTTTTAAAGAGAAATGAAAATAGATTTCAGTTTTTTTCCGAAAGAGCGAAATGGGGTGACAACTTTCAAGATTAACTTTCAATTTGATAGGGGGAAAGAGTCAATATTGATACAGGGGGTCCAGTTTTCTAATTGATAACGGAAAGAAAGCAAAAAAACAGAGTTTAAAAGCAAAAAAATCGGCAAAATTCCAAAATTTTTGATTTTTGATTTCGGTCTGCATTTGTGCGTCGCGTGTTATGCGTACATTGCGGCACACCGTAGTCTCTCGTTTAAATAAAATTCAGTATTCTTGGAATAATTTGTATTTTCCGGGCCTAAAAACCATTTTAAATTCAAAATTCGCAGAGAATATTTGAAATAAAGCCTTTTCAGATATTTAAAAACTATTAAACCGCAAAAAAAAACGTTTTGTAAAACCTTGTCGAAGAAGTCTCCCCGGAATAAAGCAGGTCTCGTCACTTTTTCTTTCGATTTTGCGGTCTAATCCGTCTTCCGAAAAAGGACAAGAGAGATTAGGAGAATGGGGAGAAGGAAACAAATCTCGAGAATAAAAGAACCACTTTTCGACAGATTTCGAGGAAGCGTAAATTATTTATATGAGAGAAAAGAGAAGGGATTAAGAAGTTTCGGCTGAATTCTAGAATAATCTAGGAGAGCAAACTGTTTCTCAAGAAGAAGAGAAAGAAAAGTGTGAATTTTTCTGTAAAGACCTGAACAATGTGACTGAAAACTGGAAAGAGTGTAAAAAACGAAGAAGAAGAAGATAGAGATCGAAGGACAAAGTCAACGGAAGTCTCGAGAGAAGACTATGTTATGAAGTATAGGGGGAAGAGATCGAAAATGAGATAAAGTTCTATTTTTAAAAGGTTATATTTCGAGAGACAATGGATGAACAGTTACGGGCGGAATAATCGAATGTCCGAGAAATGCGATGTTAAATAGTAGCATTTGCCGTTTTCAGAGGTCAACGTTCTCAAGTTTCAGACCTTTCTGAATATATTGTTGGGCACAGGCTTTAAAAAATTAGCTTCTAGCGAGTTTTGCAGTTCAAAATTATATGGAAAAATTATTTTTTAAGTTGATTCTAGCGGTTATAGGCCATTTTCAAGGGCTTGGTTCTCGGATCTTGAGTTTCCGGTCGCTTTGAAAACTCTTGGAGGCTTAGAACAGACATCAATAAAGAACTTTATACTCAAATAATTTTCAAATGAATACCTCATTCTCATTTTATTGGACGAGTTCTAGAAGATATTCCATTTTCGGTTATTTTAATACTGAAATCGGGGGTATTCTAGAACTCGTCCAATAAAAGACAATGAGGTATTCATTTGGAAATTGTGTGAATATAAAGTTCTTTATTAATGTCTGTTCTAAGCATCCAATAATTTCCAAAGCAATCGGAAACCCAAGATCTGAGCACCAAACCCCTGAAAATGGCTTAAAACCGCTAAAATCAACTAAAAAAAATAATTTCTGTATACTTTTGAACGCTACTTTGCCCTTTTTTGGTGACTTCATCAATGCATTTAGGGGAAATCAAATAATCTCTCAGAAATCGTGAAATAAAAATAAAATGTGGTGCGTTTCAAAGATTGTACGAATATAACGATTGTTTTGAAATTTAAAAGTTGTCGGAAACGTGAGGGACGAGCACCGGGACTCGGGAAAATCGGCGAAGACCGCAAAAAGTCAACGGAAGGAACACTTTGACAGAAAGATGATTATGTATAAATAACCATTATCAAGCTATAAACCCCCAATACCTAAACTATCGATGCGAAAAGCTTACTGTGTACTTGAAAACGAAACAGACATAAAGTGTCTTGGAGCTCTTTAGAATTCAAAATTCATTCGAAATTCGGCATATTTCTCTCTCTCCTTCAGAATAAAATATCCTCTTCTCTCAATTCAGTAGTCCACACCAATTTTGCATACTAACTCAATTATGCGTTCGTTTCCTTCTCTCTCATCTATGCCAACCATCATCATCTATTGCTCTCTTGCTTTTAGACGAGATAGAAACTGATGCAAATCTATTCCTTTTCTTTTAATTGTTTCGAAATTACTTGTTTTGATAATCGACTAGTAGGGCTAGATTACGGATCTTAAGCTATTTTCTAAAAAATTCAAAAAAACGTCAGGCGATACAAATAGCTTCTTGTTTTTAGAAAAGAGAAAGTGTTCTCATTAAAATCCATGTGGTGTACACATGTACGCAAATCATTTTCCCAGCTTCGAAGGGAATTTTGAAAGATAACATTCAAAAACACGCAGAGAGCCAGATGGCAAATATTTATATACTCCAAATAAAAAATGTGTTGGTTTGAAACTAGAATAGATAACCAATTATAGTTCTGTCCCCCCAGTTTTCCAACTTTCTATTCGCCCCCCCCTTCCCAACCCTTTTGTTGTCATATTTGGATGCATTGAAGAATAAAGAGTGAGAGCTCGGGCCTTCTGAATTCAAAAGACCGCCCATGTGTGGTGTGTTTCATTCGATTTATTATTCATTTTACCATGAATCAAAGTATATTCTGTGTCAAATGAAAGGAGATAATGCATTTCGAAATTTTGTTTTGCAGAATTTCCATTCTAGACCCTTGCAACTATTGAGAATGAAGAAGAAATAAGAGATTTTTGGAGAAAAAATACGGAAAAATTTTCAAAATAATTCTACCGACGAAATCTAGAAAAATCAGCCTCGATTTTTATTTTTTTAGGTTTTTCTTTGTCGCCGAAATTTTTCTGTACAATTTTATAAGCAAAAAATAGCGAAAAACACAAAATTAAAGAGAAAAACTAAATAAAATTCAAAGCGCATCTTTTTTACTCGATTTGTCTGCATTTGCGCGTCGGCGTGTTATACGTACTTTGCAACACACCGTAGTTTTTCGTTGAAATTTCAATAAAAACTCAAATAAAGATAAATTTGTTCAAGATTAACCTATGATTCAAAATCGAGTAAAAAGAGAGAGAGAGAGTGAGAAATATACAAAAAGAGTGTCGTAAATCAAGAGCAGATGGTCTCTCCGTCTCCTCTAACCATCATTTCTCCCGAAATTTTCCGCATTCTTAACGACATTTCTAACGTTTCGTGTCTTTATACCTTTTATCCTTGTTTTGGACTGTTTATTCTAAAGAATTCTGAAGAAGACAAGTTGACATTTCGTCAAAGATCTGCTGACTTGTCTTCTCCAATTGTCTCTAGAGTTTTTCACCCAATTATCCTAATTAATCAGTCCCCTTCTCCTCGTTTCGCTCTTTGTCCCCAACTCACAATATTGGGTTAAAAGAGGACAGAATGAGAGAGAGAGAGAGAGAGAGAGAGAGAGAGAGAGGGAGAGAGAGAGAGAGAAAACAACCCAACAAATAGGGTTTTGATTGGTCGCCGACACAACAACAACAGAGAGTCCCGCATTGAATCTAAATTATTCATTGACTCTTTAACTCTCTTTTTTTAACTTCCAACTGACTCTTTGACCCCATCGACCGTAAATTTTCGAAAAAAAAAACAAATTGAATGAGCCGAAAAAAGTGGGCATCCAATATCCTCCACCTTATAAACTATTCCATTCCTATATATGTGGAAATTCAGTTTTTTCGCCTTTGCCCCTCGAAAAAATTCAATTCCTTCTTATTCAATATGACGCTCCCCTTCTCCTTTCCCCCCAGAAAAAATTGTTTTATCTAAAGGCTCCATCTTCATTTTGACGTCTTCTTCTTCTTCTCGTTTTTAAAACGAACTCTCTCTTTCGGAAAGAACAATTCCCCTACTTCCGAACACCAAATGACTTCTTTTCCTTCTTTTTTTCTGAAATGGAACCAAAAAAAGATTTATTTTCTTTTTCAAATGGCCCTTTTATGATTTCATTTTCTCAGGTTTTTCTTTTCATCTTTCCGAATGGGACCGATTACAGTAATTCCTTGCTCAGAATAATAATTGATCTCTGAACTTTGTTTTTGCGTCACAACTTTTAATTGTTTTTCTTTCTACGTCACAACCTACTCTATAAATATGTCCTGTTTTAGGACGGAATATTTTATTTCATATTCAGATCTATTTTTAAACTCTGAACACTTTTTCTGTTGACAACTTTCTCTGAAACTGGCTCCAAATGCCCTAAAAACCGAAGAAACTGGGTGGAAGAGCTTTTTGCCGGCCAAGGCCGCATTTGGGTTTTTCTACTTTTAAAAAGAATTTCGTTGAAATAATGGGAGAAAAATTTCAATCAAAGCAAAAAATCGGAGAAAAAACGTATTGGCCGCCTTCCCCGGAAAATTCTTCCACCCCCTATCACATTGATATTTTCAAGTCGGTTTTTAAGGCATTTAGAGACATTTTCAGAGAAAGTTGTCAACAGAAAAAATGTTCAGAATTTAAAACTACATCTGAATATAAATGATTGAATTTTGGTTCAGTCGTCTTTTGAATTGATTTCCAAGAAAAATGACACTAAACTCTCGAAGTAAATGGTAAAATGAACCAATCGATCTTAAACTTTTTGGGTAAATTTTTCGGATTTTTTTGAAGACCCAGACAAAATAAAGACATTTTTTACAGTTACTTTTGAAGTTTTAAACCTATAATTTACTATAAAAGCAAGGGTTTTTGGCGGAAATACCTAAATTTCATATCCAATAGGACTAGGTGTTTCTGATACTGTTTGGCGTTATGGGTTTCTACCTGAACGAGATTTTTTTCGGAGTTTTTGTGTGTACTGTCATATTTGACACACAAAAATAGTTTTCAGAACTTTCTAGACCGAAAAATTTCATCTTGGTGCAAGACTTATGGACCAACCTAATACCTACATTTTGAACACATTTCTAACAAAAAACCGGCAAAGAGGCCTTTTCAGAGAAAGATTCCGAGATGAAAAATGTTCACAATGTCCAACAAAAAATCTAAATACAGAACAAAAACATTCCGAAATCTGAAAAATTCGAAAACATTCCATCCCATCTGGTCCATCCTTTCCATCTCTGCGTATACTCGCACTTCGGCTAGTTTTTTCTTGTGTCAAATGTGTTCTTCTCTTCTGGGATTCTTTATCTATTATATCCCTTCTTCTTTTTCCAGAAAAGATAGACTTGTGGAGTGGTGTCAGTGTATGTGTGTGTGTGTGCTCATGATGAGTAGTATAAATTGGATTTGGTTAGTGGTGTTGGGAGTCTTCTTTTTATTCCTTTGCTTCCGGTTCGCGCTCTTTTCTTTTCTCTGGCCTCCGTTCCTCTGCACTTTCGTTCGCCTAATTATTGGAGATTTTTTGATTTTTTAATTATTTTTTTATCCCGAAATGGTTCAGCAATCGCGCTCTAGCGAAACCCCTAAATTTCGCTGCTTACATTTGAAAAAAAAAAATTTAACGTGAAAAATGAAAATCCGCGTGAAAAAAATTTTCACGTTTCAATTTTATGTTTTTTTAAAATAAATTTATCCACGTAGTCAATTAAAAATTGAGTCCCATAGAGCGCACTTTCTAGCAAAAATGCAAGTTGACTCCCTTAAGCTACTCTTTTTGTTTTTACTACTATTCTGAGCAATCAGCTGACTCTTTCTCCCCTCAAGTTTTCGAAATTCTCGAGTTTCAGAAATATATGCATATATAAAGCAATAATTCTGAAGAAGGGCGGGGGGTCGAATTTCACTAGAGAGAGTTGTTCAGGTGGAAAAGGGTTTTAGAGGTTATTATAGTCAGATTCTATTACATTTTTTTTAGAAATTAGCTTTAAAAAAATGACTTGCAAAATAATCAGCTCGCCAAGAGCTTTCAAATGAGTATAATCATGACGGACTATTTTTGACCCCCAAGCTAAAAAAAATACCTAGTCATGATTATACTCATTTGAAAGCTCTCAACTAGCTAAACCCGAATATCAAATGAAAAAAGCTGAAAAAAAATTTTTGTACTCCTTTTGGACAACTAAAAAAAACTCTTTCTTGGGTCTCTAATAATCCCGTCACTTTTCTTTTGTCAGCAACGGGAAAAGTCATTTGTCAAGTCTCGGACCTATTTTCATAATAGTTACAAGACAATTTGATGTGAGCAACGAAAACTCTTTTTTTTTTCAAAGTTCTCATCGCCTTTCCCAGTTCCCACCATTCCGGTGAATTATGAGGGTGCTCTTTTTTTGGGAACCTTTACTTTTTTTGGGTTTCTGAAAAGGACTTTTGAAGGTTAGACCATGTGTTTTTGGTAAGGTTGTAGTATTACCGGCCGAAAAAATTATCATCGGCCCAAGACTTATCACCGGCCGAATTATGGAATAAGACCGGCCCAAAATTTGAAACTTTTTGGGCCGGTTTTACATTTTATGCCAGTCTTAAATTTTGGGCCGTTATAAATTTTAGGCCGGTCTTAAGTTTTGGGCCGGTCTGAAATTCTGGGCCGGTCTTAAATCTTGGGCTGGTCTTAAATTTTGGACCGGTCTTAAATTTGTGGGCCGGTCTTAAATTTGTGGGCCGGTCTTAAATTTTGGGGCGGTATTAAATTTTGGACCGGTATTGAATTTTCGGCCGGTCTTAAATTTTGGGCCGGTCTTAAATTTTGGGCCGGTCTTAAATTTTGGGCCGGTCTTAAATTTTGGGCCGGTCTTAAATTTTGGGCCGGTTTTAAATTTTGGGCCGGTCTTAATTCTTGAGCCGGTCTAAAATTTTGGGCCGGTCTCAAAACCCACCCAATCTGATATATCCATCTACCTCTTATACCATAGACTCCATGCGCCTTTAAACCAACCGGAGCGTTTCGGAACAAATGCAACCTGCTAGAGAAGTGAGTGAGTGAGTGTGTTGTCTCTCCCTCCCCGCCAACAAATAAAAAGTGTCCCTTTTTGGGACACTTTTTTATTCAGGCGCCAATTCGATCGACTCGCCCCTCTTTCTATTATTTTTCACTTTTTTTTCTAGAGAGACACATTTTTTTGAGCTTCTATTTTGAAATATAGGGAAAAATTTAGGCTATCAGAACTGATATCCGTTTCAATTTATCTAGCATAGATTACTGTAATGTCCCACTTTTGCTGACACTAAAATCCTTCATTTAGCCACATATACACTTGCCCTTTCTACTTTTCTTTTCTCTCTCTCTCTCTCTCTCTCTCTCTCATATATTCCATAAAACAAAAAGGTCCGAGTGAAATTAAGCGTTAACAGACACACATGTATAGGCTCCGCCCCCTTTGTGTTTCCTGCTCTCTCGCTCTTTTTATTCGTGCAAAACTCATCTTTGCACTTTTTGCGGATTTTTATTTTTCAAAAAGTTTTCGGATTTTTAAAAAATTATCAAAAATCTTGGTTTATCTGAATTCGAATATTAGCTCCGCCCACTTCCTACAGTCAGTTTTTTAATGGAACGGTAGAAAAGATCGGCGGAGTTTTTCGAAAAGTGGGCGAGGCTAGAGGGGCTCAGGAAATTTTTGGAAAATCATTTGATTGGAAACTAAAAATTAAAGCAATTTTTTATGTTTTTTTAATGAAGATTTCTTTATTTTTATGGTATCATCGGTTCAGAAAAACAGGCCAAAATTAAGGCTCCACCCACTTTTAAAAAATGATCTGAAAAAGGGGCGGAGCCCACATACAACATTTTTCTAGCAATTTTTTAATTCAAAAAGTGAGAGAAACCGTAAAAACCCGAGCAATCTGAACCGTTTTGTTCAACTGAAAATTTAGGCTCCGCCCACTTTCCTAAGCAATTCTTTATGAGCGGAAAAGTGGGCGGAGTCAATATAATAATTAACGTATTTATTTTTGACGGATTTTTAAATTTATAATGTGAGAAAAATAGGACAAACTGAAGTAATCGGAGAGCTGGAATCGTTTTTTTTTAAATTGAAGTTTTGGCTCCGCCCATTTTTCAGCAACTGATTATCGGGACCGGAAAGGTGGGCGGGGTCAGCTTCTATACCTTTTTGAGCTATTTTTTATGGAAAGCTCAAAACCTATCAGTGACCTTGTCAGCTCCAACTGAGAACTCAGGATTACCCGATACCCCTAATTGCTCAGATTAAAAATTCATTCTGATCCGACGAACGACATGAAATTTTGAATGAAAGATTATAGATTGCTCATAAGCAGATTCCAACGGGGGGATTTCGAAAACTGATAAGAGAAATCTTCTTCTTCTTCGTGTTGCATCTCTATTTTCCAATCCATCTATGGCTATCACAACGACAACAATTCTGGTGAAAACTAGATGTGCTTTGAATCTTTCCTCCGTCTATTCTTTGACGTCTTCTTCTTCTTTTCTTCTTTATTCACATCATTTTCATGTCCATTTGTCCATGTTTCTCTTTAAGTGTCTGAGCAACACTTTTGACTTTAGTATAGAAAAATTCCAAGACATTTGGTTTTTGGATTCGTGATCATATAACTCAATTAAGGAGGCAGTTTTTTTTATTTTATTACCGTATTTTTTAACCGTATTTTTTTTGAATCCGGGTTAACAGCTCGATTCAACTGCTACCAGCTCAGTTCCAAGTCAAAGGAAACCTAATTTCGAAATGCTCTTTCTCTCTGTCAAAAATCTCGAAGCTTTCCAACAAATAGGTCAATCTCCTAAAAGAAGACCAAAGTTTTAGCTTCCGGTTTTGTCTTTTCTTCTTCTTTTTAGTCCTTTTGATGATGTAGCCCCTCTCTCTCTCTCTCTCTCTCTCTTTCAAAGACAGACACACGGATTAGAGATGATGATGATGCTTCTTCGAAGGGGAGCTCTTTTGAAATTGAGAGAGAGTTTTCATTCTGATTCCTTTCTCGTGCTGTTTATTTCTCTTCTTCTTCCTCGATTTGAAAATTTGACAATTTGATACTAATCGTGAATAAGAACACAGTAATTTTTCTTGTAGCCAATTTTCCATTTGGTATCAGGAATCGCTTAATTTTGTTCTTTTTGAACGATACCGTACTACCGTACCTCGATTTAAAAGGTACCAAATGAGCAGGCCTTTTGAACTGTATAGCCAGAGTTTGCTGGAGTTACGTATCCTGGACTCGGCTGGTTTTTTTAATTTTTGAAAAAAAATTATTTTTCCGGACACCAGGAAAATTATTTTTCCCGAGTTTGGAATTCCGGGATTCAGTATGATGAACTCACTTTTCAACTGCCATTAACACAACTTTTCTTTAAACTCTTCGCGGAATTTTTTTCTCAGAAAATGGCCGTTTTTTACCGTCAATTTTTTTTGGAACTGCTAGAACCTCTGTATATCGTATTTTTCATTCTGGACTTCATACCGGACCGGATTCCGAATTTCATATCCCGCAAAAAATTATTCCCTCCCTCGAGCACTAAAAAAAAATTCCCGACAATTTCGCTATAATTTTCTATGTTGCCTATTTTCTCTAATAATGTCTTTAAATGCTTTAAAACTATAGTTTAGTGTCTATAGCATTGAGAAGGTGTTTTCTGCCAGCTATAATCAGTACCCGCAACCGTTTTTTCATCCCACAATGCCAGACCAGGGCCTACCGGTTTAGACCCGCTTCTCGGTGTCCAAGCTATTCCGAATGAAAAAAACGGAAGAAGTACCGAGAAGCAAGATTAATTCCTATTTCCCACCTCTTCATTCCCAAAAAAAGTCAGGAATCGTCTGCAAAGACACCCAGATCAAAGAGGATTACCTGAGATTGACACGGCTTCTCCTAATCTACCCCCCAACCCCAAAAACATCGGTTCTTCCTCTCTCTCTCTCTCTCTCTCTCTCTCTCTCTCTCTCTCTCTCTCTTTCTCTCTCTCTTTCTCTCTCTCTTTCTCTCTCTCTTTCTCTCTCTCTTTCCGATCATCCGTGTCTATAATTTAGTCTAAGTGTAGAAGAGATCTCTGAAAGTACATCATCACTCGACGGAAATCCCTTCTTCTTCCATCATCGAGATGATTCCGAAACTAAGACTGAGGATAATCTGAACCTTCGATGCATACTTTTCGAATTACAAACAACATTTCTATCTGGTATATAAACAAAAAACATGGGTTGCTCATCTCAAAATATCCCCCTTTTTTTGGAAATGAGATGTCATCGGCTATCATGTATTTTGGTTTTTTGCTAAAAATAGATAGGTTAGAAATCTTATTCAGACTGGGAACCGTTTTTTTAGTGGTTTTTACGGTAATCAAGTTTGAAAAAAGGAATTTTGTTTTCCTTGCCGACAATGGTCCTTTTTTTTTGAAACAGGTTTATCTCGGTTACGGTAAGAGCTATCAAAAAAGTGTCAACTAATGAAATATTGCTCATACTAAGTTAAACATTTCACTAGTTTATCACTTTTTGATAGCGTTTACCCTAACCGAGTTACAGCCTTCTGAAAATAGCCTCTCTTTTTTTACTCCTTTCGGACAACTGTGCTTTTTACATTTTTTGAAACAGCTCTATCTCAGCTACAGTAAAAGCTATCAAAAAAGTTTTAACTAATAAAATATTGCTCATGTGAAAAGGAATATTTTATAAGTAGACCAAATTTAAATAACGCTTACCGTAACTGAGTTACATCTCTCTGAAAATAGCTTCTCTTTTGTACTCCTTTCGGACAACTGTGCTTATTGGATTGTCTTTTCTGAAACAGCTTTATCTCGGGTACGGTAAAAGCTATCAAAAAAGTTTCAGCTAATAAAATATTGCTCATACTAAATTAAACATTTTGTTAGTGAAACACTTTTTGATAGCAGTTACCATAATCGAGTTACAGCTCTCTGAAAAAGGCTTCTTTTTTGTACTCCTTTCGGACAACTGTGTTTACTTGATGGTCTTTTCTAAAACAGCTCTATCTTGGCTATGGTGAGAGCTATCAAAAAAGTTTTAACTATCAAAATATTCCTCATGTTAAAATAAATATTTCACTAGTTAACCAATTTTAAATAACACTTACGGTAACCAAGTTACAGCTTTCTGAAAAAAGCTTCTCTGTTGTACTCCTTTCGGATAGCTGTTTGGATGGTCTTTTTTAAAACAGTTTTATCTCGATTACAGTTAAAGCTATCAAAAAAGTGTCAACTATTAAAATATTGCTCATACTAAACTAAACATTTCATTAGTTGATCACTTTTTGATAAAGCTCACCGTAACCAAGTTACAGCTCTCTGAAAATAGCTTCTCTTTTGTACTCCTTTCGGACAACTGTGCTTATTGGATTGTCTTTTCTGAAACAGCTTTATCTCGGGTACGGTAAAAGCTATCAAAAAAGTTTCAGCTAATAAAATATTGCTCATGTGAAAAGGAATATTTTATAAGTAGACCAAATTTAAATAACGCTTACCGTAACTGAGTTACAGCTCTCTGAAAATAGCTTCTCTTTTGTACTCCTCTCGGACAACGGTGTTTATATATTTTCTAAAACAGCAGTATCTCGTCTACGGTAAGAGCTATCAAAAAACTTCCAACTAGTAAAATATTGCTCAGATTAAGCATAATATTTTGTTAGTTAATCAAACATGAGCAACGCTTACCATACCCGAGTTACAGCTCACTAAAAATAGCCTCTCGTTTTTTTAACCGTTCCAATAAATTATTTCCGTTCTTCTCTCTTTTTCGCAACTTTTTCCGTGCAAACCTAATACCCATCTCTTCTTTATCTTCTAAGTATCCATTTACTATCTGCCGCCCGAGTTTCTACCTCCGAGCAGTAATTTGAAACTTTTCTCATCCCTCTATCTTTTTTTTTGCAAATTGCTTTCTACCTAGACTCATTAATTTATATCAGACTACATAATTTTTCTATGACAACTCGAAAGAGAGAGAGAGAGAGAGAGGAGTATCATTAGATCAACAAAATCCCAGGGACTCTCATCAAAAAGAAAAGGGAAGAACAACTGTGGGAGATGACGTGTTATTCCCATCTTCCAAACTCTGCGTCTCTCCAGTTCACATTGTCTCTCTCTCGGGCCTCCTTGATTCCTCACTCATTTGTCGCAAAATCTGCCTCTCTCATCGTCTCGTTTCTTTTATCTACTAATCTTTCTACTATACCTCAAAACTTTATCACTTCCCTTTCATTCGACTGGGGTCTGTTTTATGTGTGGGGAGGGAGAGATGGGACCACCCGATCAGAATATACATACATTCTTTTTTAGGGATCTGGTTAAGAGACAGTTCAGAAACTTCACGGAACTAGAAAATAGTTTGTTGATTGCAGGGCTCTATTTTGACTCCCTCCCTCTCTCAGTTTGTTGTTATTTTTCCCCACTAGCAGATCTGATCTGAAATTTTTTTCCAGCATTTGGAGTTTTCTACAGAAGCGATCTATATTTTTTTGGCGTTGCTCAGTTAAAATTGGTTAACTTTAAGTGTTAGTAGAAAAGTAACCAACCTGATTTTTTGGAAGGGTTTTCATGGCTATAGTTTATAGAAGTGAACTTTTTGAATATTTAAAAGATTTTAGAAATATTTGTTCATTTTTAAGGGTTCTCAAAGATATCTGTGTTAAAAAGCTTTCATTGCACTGATCTAAACATTATATACCGTAAAACCTGTCTCGCCTCCCTGTCACAGGACCTTTGCAGGCCATTTTCATCGATCTCAAAGGTCGCTTGAGTTTGACAGTGTTTATCTCGGTTCCCAATAAAGATATTAAAAAGTGGTCAACTAACAAAATATAGTTCACATCAAAAGAAATATTTTATCAGTTGCCCACTTTTCAATTTTTTCATTGGGAACCGAGATAAACGCCGCTAAAGTTAAGTGACAGATAGGACAGACCTCAGGTCGCTCAACTTTGACAACGTTTATCTCGGTTCCCAATAGAGATATTGAAAAGCGGTCAACTAATAAAAGGTACTTTATATTAATAGAAACATTTTATTAGTTGACCACTTTCCAATATCTTCATTGGGAACCGAGATAAACTATGCCAAAGTTAAGGTGTCACATTTTATGATTCCTATTTTTCGGCGGATCGTAGAGCTCTTACAAATGGGTTTAGAAGAAAACGACAAACTACAAAAATGTAGCTCTATCTATGGAAAACATTCCTGTATTAAATTGAACCTATTCTTTGATTTTTAAAGTCCCGGAATATCCTTCATTTTCGTCTTTACCCATTTGGACAGTCCAACAGGCTTTTACCACATCGAACACTTTTTGAGTGTCTCGATGATTCCGTATTTAATCCGTTTTCCAAAGATCTGAAAGTTTTTCGAAATTCCAAAAAGGTCAAACAGAAGCCTTAGAAAGTACAAATAAGGTGTTTCCTCCCCCCGAATTCAACTTAATTTCGAAATTTCGTTCACATACTCTGAAAAATCCATGGCTTCTTCTTCTTCTCCCCTCTAGTCATTCAAAAATGATAGAGGCTGTCACCACAACACGACCACAGCACTACCCTCAGTCTCTCTCTCTCTCTCTCTCTCTCTCTCTCTTCTGAATCCCTTCCCCTCCTATAATATCTCTTCCCGGCGGGAAAAGAAAAAAGAGCTCTTCTTCTTCTTCGTGTCGTCGGGATCCGATGCTCTATCCCTTCTTCCCTCCAACCAACTGTTTTTGTTACACTCTCTGCGTCTCCTCCTCTCAATATACTCTCTAATTTTTTGATGAATAATCACGGATCAAATGATAGATACAACAATGCGACAGACATACACACACGACATTTTTCTAGTCTCTTTCGTAAAAGACGCTTTTTAATTTAATTTTGATATTAGTTCAATCAAGAGCCTTTAACATTTATTTCCACGAAAATCAAGTTCCGTCGGAGCTATTGCTGATTTTAGGATTGAAGTATATTAAAATGTTTTTCGAATCTTCAGAGTGCGAATCCTAGACTAACACCATCGAAATATGTCCGATATGGCCCATATCATATGGGTGTGTTTTTACGTTTACGGTTTTTACGAATTTCACGGTTTTACGGCCCTTTTTCATAAAATTTCTATTTTACGAATTCGTAAAAAAATGTTAGGTCGAATTTTGGTACTCTGGAGGTAAAATTCGTCTTTTTTTTGAGAAAATCAAACTTTGAGGAAAAATTTCCCATGTTCGAGAGGGTACTTTTTGAAGCAGAAACATATTCTCTCTCTCAAACTTTCGAAATTTTTTAGAAAATTTCGGTGAAAATTTCCTATTGATGCTACTCAATTCGTATCAAATCAATGTTGTTTCCAATTGCTCCCAAAACTATAATTTTACCTCTTCGCTTCAAAAAAATCGAATATTTTAGCCGTTACTGTAGTTGGCATGCGTCTTCATTAATTTTACGAATTTTACGATTTTACGAGGGTTGATTTCGTAAAATTTTACGTTTTACGAATTTTACGAAAAAAAATTTTACGCACATCCCTGATGGGTACAGTGTTTGATCTTAACTCAAGGGCGGTTCATTTTTAAAAATTTTTTCTTAAAATCAATAAGGTTCCGCCCCCTTCTTTTCATTTTTCTGACTGTTTTTCCTGATTTTACACTGACTAATTGCTTTTTAAACAAATCAAAAAAATTATTTTTTCCAAAAAGAAAAAATTTTCTAGACGTGTCATTTTATTAAAACCTGTAGAAATTCCGAATTTTCAGTTTTAGATGTGCCATTTCCTTTTTTCCAATATTTCTCTTACAAGTGAGTTGATTCTGCCGAATCCTTCAGAATTTAGTTTCGAGCCGGATCTTTGCAAGGTTGATCTGATGGCTCGAACTTTGGAGCAAAATTTTGGTCTTCTCTATGAAAATGGGTATTTTTTTCATTTTTTTTTCGGAAATCAAAGATGGTCATGAAATGAATCATTGCACCAAGTTTCATAAAATTCTCAACCGGCTTGTAAAAATACCCCCCCTTGTTAGAACGAGCTCACTAATTCCTTATCCCCAATAATGAAAAAAGGTTTTCGTTGCAAAAAATATACTGAAACTTCTCATTTTGATTTTTAAATTCGAGAATCAAAGTAACCAAATCCCAAATATTCAAAACCAGTCGGCTGACGCCGCCTAACGGCTGCGCCGCGGTAGTTCGGCGCAGCAGCCGACATCTCGCGGGTTCCGCCGCCCACTATACTTTTCATGTAAAAAACATATACTGTCGAAAAGTAGCTCTAGATGTCTTCAAAGTAAAAATTTTAGAAAACTGAAAAAACGGGCATCATCTCGGACAAATTCTCTATCGATCTATATAAGTTTTGTCAAAAAAGTTCAAGGGCGGATCCGCTAGGGCTTGCAACCAACAGACACACACACAGACATACGGAATCTTCTGATTGTTATTAGTAAAGATTTGGAATATTTTAAACGGTCCGAATTTCCGAAAGTTCCACAGACCACTAGAAGTCAGCTAATGGAACTCAAAAAAAGTATTTTATAAGAAAAATTATGTATTTTTCTTCTAAAACACCTAGAAAAATCCTCTCCCTTTTCATCTCCTTTTTATTCAAATTTCCCTGATCTTTACTCTTTCTCCTTCCACAAATACCCTTTCGGGTAACTTTAGTTCAAAATGGAATCCTAAAATTCGAAAAACTTCGAGACACCTTTTCTATTCATTATTATCTTCCTCTTTCTTCTCTAAAAATTCAAATTAGTCTCATTCCCTTGCAGCCTCCTCTCTTCTTCTTCCCTTTCTTCTCTCTGGTTTCCTCTTTTTAATTTTCTATTTTCCTTTTTCTCCCCCCTTTCTCTGTATTATTGAGAAGAATTTATGGATTTGTTTATATTCTCTATTAGTCCCTTGTTCCGATACTTTTGTCGTCGGAGAGAAGACAAAAACGAAGTCTATGTAAATAATAAACATTTTCGAAATTTTGGAGTGTTAGGAGGAGGAAGAACGGATCCTTTCGATAGGTCAAGTCAAAAGTTTTGTATTTTCGTCATTAAACTTTGGTAAAGTTCCCAAAAAAATCAGCTTTGGGGGTACACAAAGCCCAGAAAGTTTTAAGACGAAAATCCAGAAAGTGATGCAAAACTTTCGACTTGACCTAATAAAAAAATTACTGTTGTTTTTCTTCACCATACTACACCACAGTATTCCTAATGACACACCACATACCTAATGGTATTTTATGGGGACCTTTTCTTGCATTTTATCTTCAATTTAAGGTCCCATATCTCGGCACCTAAGGTTTCGATAGCTCTCAAAATGCTTGGAGGCTTAGAACAGACCTAAATAACAAAGTTTCCATTTGAAAAATTAAAATAATGTTTCATTTTGTTTTTATTAATCGATTTCTGAGGCACGCCCTTTTTTTTTTAACCTCTTTGGTACAAAATCCCTCAAAAACTACCTAATGAAAAAACTCTGTCGCTTTTCTTCGATTTTAGGGTCCCAGAACTCGGCACCCAAGGTTTCGATAGCTCTGAAAATCCTTTGGGGCTTAGATCAGACCTAAATAACAAACTTTACATTCACCAAATTTTTTCAACCGATCTCATATTGCTTTTATTAATCGATTTCCGAGTCATCCCTCTTTTTTTATCCTTTTCGGTACAGCGATTTGGGCAATATCAGGTATCCTTCAGAAAAAATCTAATAAAAACCGAATGACATAATTTTTCAAAAATTTAATTATGTAATAATCTTCATTAAGATTTGTTCTAAGCCTTCACAAATTTTCAAAATGATTGGAAACTTGGAAGCTGAGCAACAGACCCCTAAAAAAATGAAAATGAATTTACATTTTATCTTATCTTATATATTGATTATATCAGTGGCTTTTTAGTTCCTTATTAATATTATTATTATAAAATCATTTTTCCCGTACACTTTTCAAAGCTACCGTATTTTTTTTCTTTTCTCTTTTACTCCTTCCCCTAATTTATTCCATATTTTACAGATGCACGAGACGGACAAAAGAAGAAGCAGCATCTGAGAGAGAAGTTATCGAAGAGAGACTTGAAACCGACCGAAGCTCCCGAGAGTGGACACTGACAGTAATCGAGAAGGCGGAGGAGGATGAGAGCGGTACGCCCATTTTTGATTGTTGCAGTGGGGGTTATTCAAAAAAAAATCTAAAACCTTAAAAATGCTGACATTGGGATCGACGGTTTAATTGTTGAAATAAAAAGTCTAAAACCTTAAAAACGATAAAAACTAGTTAAAAAAAAAGTTCAAATCCTTAAAAATGCTGGGATCGACGACGTCATTGGCGGGAATCGTTTCGGAAAGTTCCGGCAAAAAAAAGAGAAACTGATTTATAATTCTTGGAGAAAGGCTGGCTTCCAAGAAGAAAAAGCGGTGTCCTTTCCAAATTGTATTAGTTGGGTTGTTTCTTTCGGGATTTTAAATAGACTCTAACCAATTCGAAATGTTTCTATATCTTAGGCTTAGGCTTACCAAAGAATATGCTTAAGGTTTCCTTGTCATACGGTAGTTTGCTCTTTTATTCTATGCTCTACCCGAGAAATGATGTACAGCAAACTCTCAACACCTTCCTCTGACACTTCTTCTCCAATTTCTTTTTTTTGTGCTTCTCTCTCTCTCTCTCTCTCTCTCTCTCTCTCTCTCTCTCTTTCAAACACATCCACATGCACACATACAAATATCCATATTCATAATAGAACTTGTCGTCGTCCTTCTTTCCCCTTCCTTCGTCACTTCTCTTCTGAAGATCATCATCATCTCCAGAAGAATGTCTTCTGACACACGTTCTCTCTCTCTCTCTCTCTCTCTCTCTCTCTCTCTTCCAGCTAATTGGTTCTTTCCTATTATTTCGTCGTTTTCAAAAAAAAAAACGTTTTTAGTCTTTGGGGCGAGAAGAAGACACAAAAAATTAGAAGATGCAAAATTCCGAGAGAGAGAGAGAGAGAGAGAGAAGTCACCGAGAGAAGTATTCTGAAGGACTTGTTTATGAAGAAGAAGAAGAGCAGGCAAGAGAGGATGCATCTCCCCTCAGATAATTGAGTGAAAAGAAGACTCTCTCTCTCTCTCTCTCTCTCTCTCTCTCTCTCTCTCTCTCTCTCTCTCTCTTTTCCAAGTGATGAGTCTCTCTCTTACCCATATTCAATTTAGGCCAAAAAACTGGGTTAATTTTTTGTTGCCGCCCCCCCCCCTGCTCTAGAAGCGAAGATCGACGTGGTTATCCATGTCCAGTAGAGCGCATTTTCTAATCTGAAAATTTTTTCCTCCCATTTCCTAAAAAGTGTCTTCCCCTCTCTACCTGCGCCTATTAGGCCCTTGAAGGAGTCCCAAATTGTTTCTCTGTTCCCTTCTTCCCTTCATTCCTCTTGGGGACCACAACAGAAAATTCCTTCTCAGTTTACACTATTTTTGTATTTTCTCCCTCTCGGTTTACTAATTAGCTGTCCCCTTTTTCTCCACTTGAGAGAAGAACGAGAGGTTCTTTTTTAGCTTTTCTTTTTTTTGAGTTTCCTAATTTTTTTGGGGTTCAATCTTTACCGTCTAGAATTTTGCCGCTAGAGCCCTTATTTAAAAGCGCATCAGGAAAATTTAATTGAAAATTGGAAAAAGTTTTTGACTCTTTGGAATTTGACCTCTGCGCCTTTAAACTGGAAGCTTTTGAAAATAAGAGCCTGAAAAACCTTAAAAATAACTTTAAAGAGCCAGGAAAAAGCCTGAAAAAGACCTATAAGGCCTTCAAAAAGCCCCAGAAAGGGCCTAATAAGCTTCTGAAAAGGCCTATGAAGGGCCTGAAAAGCCTAAAAGTGGCCAGAAAAAAGGCTAGAAATCCCCCCTTTTGAATGGCTTAAAATGGGCCTGCAAACCCTGAAAAGGGGGGGGGAGGGGGGCTAAATAAAGCCAGAAAAAGGCCTAAAAATTTTCCTGGACCCATCAGGTCTTAAATAGAGGGTTTTACCTGATGAAATTCTTCTGCGCCTTTAAAAAAGGGCTGACTTCTTCGTTTATAACGCACATAGACATCCGGACTTGTTTCAGAGATTGAACACTGAAAAAGTTGCTTTCTCTTGACAACAAAACTCATCGCAAGTTCCATCAGGTCTTGACGCTAAGGAAAATCTTCTACGCCTTCAAACGAGGGCTCAGAGCTTCATTTTCAAGGTCCCTCATGTTAAGGCGCATAAGTTCCATGAGGTCTTAAAAAGAGTTCTTTACCTAATGTAGCGTCTGTAAATAAGGGCTAACCTCCTTGAATAAAAACAGTTCCCAATTTATTTCCACTATTAGGTCAGCTCCTCTGTCGTCATATGATCCTGAAAAGAATGCAAATAATCAAAAAAAGAAAACTCACCATCTCCTTTCATCCATATCAATCTCATTCTCGTTCCTTCCATTCGTTCGTTTTTCGGAAATCTAAGGGGGAAGCTAGAGGAATGAATAGAAGGTCCTCTTGGCTCTTATTCTGCGTGAATGGATCTGTTGATAGAATAGATCGAGAGAGAGAGAGAGAGAGAGAGAGAGAGAGATGCCTCTCTCTCTATGAAAGCTTTAAATAAAGAAGGGAATGAAGACGCAGAGATTCTCTGTTTTTCCGCTTCTTCTTCTTCTCCAGTTTTCCATAGAAAGAGAGAGAGAGTCTCCTCCTCCTCCTTCTCTCCGGATCGAGTTCAGCCAAGCAAGCCGTGCTCAACTAATTGCTCTATTTGTGCTGCTCCTCACTTTTTTTTCTCTATCCATGAATCCCGTGCTCTTTTGCTTCCCAGAGTCTCCCCCCTAAATATGGAAGTTGATTGTTCCTTCTGTATTTTTTTTCTTCCTTATCCTTCCCTTTTTTATGGGAGCTATCGGGAATTAGGTGAAGCTAGCCAAGAGCCTCTAGAACCTTCCCTAGGTGGAACCCTTTTGGAATCCAGGGGGTTGAGGTCTTGGTATGCCCTACGCAGGGCTGAATTTCCGTCGCTGCCTATAGATTGTCCCATACCCCCCTAAAGTCTGTACATGATCAGTTATCAGTAAAAGGATACAGTAATCCGAAAAAAATAGAGTTTTCTTATTGTCAGCGCCCATACCTCCCCTCTAGCTGTATATTTTCCCACTATCCAAGAATAAAAAATAGATCTCGAAAAATTCTACATAATTACAGTGCTGGCCATAAATATATGAAAAATCGAAAATTGATTAAAAAAAAATTTTTTTTTCGAAAATTTTCAGTATGTTGAAAAATATGCTATTTTTCACTGAAATCGACAAGTGAATTTCTTTCAACAAGCCGTGTAGCTCTTAGAAATAATTTTAGAAAAAAGTTGTCAACTAAGAAAATGCAAATCCAGCTATCAACTAACTACCCTGAAAAATTTAGAACGATACCACTTTTCCCCACTTTGCTACGAACGTTCAAAGTTGACCATTTTGAACTGAAATTTACCGATTTTTCATATATTTAAGGCCAGCACTGTATGTTCTTCAAGTGTCTGTAGAGCCCCTTTGAAAAAAGTTGCAGTCAAAAAAGCGGGGTCCTAGGCTCAGTTTTGGGCCTGCAACCTATTTTCTAGCCTTTTTCCAAATTTTTTTAACCAGTTAAGTGTCTTCTGCTCTTCAAGATCTATCTTTTCCACCCCCTGATCGTCAAAAATCTCCAACCTGAAGAAAGTTGGGAGGCTTTCAAGTAAAAATTATTTTTGCCACGTGGCAAACTTTTTTCTGGCCGATAACTATAGTCTTTGAGTAATCAAAAAGTTTTTTTTTATTCCGCCGAGAAATATAAAAACTCACTAACGTTTATTCAGCGAGAGATCCGAGATAATCAGGAAGTTTGTAATTGACGAACTTCCTGAATTCTCTCTCTCTCTCTCTCTCTCTCTCTCTCTCTCTCTCTCTCTCTCTCTCTCTCTCATCTCATAATATATTTTTAGTATTCAAAGCTGTTTTCTTCTTCGCCTATTTTATGCCCGTCTCTCTCTCTCTCGTCATAAAGCGTTTTGTCTCCTCCTCCTTCTCCCACCTATTCTTCCGAGCTCATTTTCGATTAAAAATGTTTGTGTTTTCATTACAAAAAATATATAAAACATCTGCTCATTCGATTTCCGTCCCCTTCCCGTCGTTGTCGGCAACCGACGATAACTGCTTCTTCTTTCGTTTTTCGTCGGTGGTTTTCTTTCTAGTTGTTTCTAGGCAACACTAGGGAAAACCGCTCGGAAACTTTTTTTTCTTTAGTACAGAGTAGTCTTGGTCCATTGGGGGGACTCTAAGCCCAATGAGGATTTTTCGATTTTCTAGGATTTTTCCAGAATTTTTCGGTGGTACCTTCCTTTTTTTTTGTTCCGGAAAACCCTAAAAAAATAGGGGTCCCTTCAGAAAAATTATACTGTATCGGCTTTGGAGGCTAAATCTTCACTATCCTTTCCCAAGGTAGCGTCAGCAACTGCGCCCCAGCCACCCAATTTTTTCTCACAAAACTTACCGTAACCCAGCCAATTTCAACTCAAACCGATTTTTATTCAGATTTTCGAATTCAGCACGTTAAGCCCGTCAAAATGAGTATAATCATGACTAGTCTAGCTCAAAATTTAGTCTAGCTCAAAATTTCGAGGTTAGAGAGAGCGCAGAGAAACGAGAATGTCTGCGTCTCTAACCTCGTCATGATTATACTCATTTGAAAGGCCTTCTGAATTCGAATATCCTAATGAAAAAGTTCGGATTAAAATTTAACGGTGGGTACAGTAACCCAAAAATCGTTGGAAAAATCGTTGAAAAATCGATTGCTGACCCTTTAACCCTTTTCCTAGCTGCCTTCCGACCAAAAAAAACCCCTTGTTATTTCCTATATCACGGCCCTTGGAATTTCTGGAAGACAGACATGGGAGAAACTCAATACCTAGTTCCGTCACCACACACCCTCTCCTCGGTTTTCCCCCCTCATTCCCCCCTTTTCAAACCAATTTGTCATTGACTTTATTTTCGAGAATTCATTCTTTATTTCGAGCATCGACGCCTTCTGCATACCAAAAAAAAAAGTGTTTCGCTTCTCGTTTCCTTCTTTGAGCTCTTCATCATCGCACTTTTTCTTCGTTTTCCTCTCCTTTTGCAACTCATTTCGACGACAAAACGGGTCTTTTTGGGGGCAATAGAAGATGCTTCTAATGAAGACGACGACTTTTCGGAAAATGAAACAACCCCTTTTCTTTCAGTTTTCTTCTCCAGATAGAAGAGGTGTAGAAGGCGTTGCCCTTAAAGATAGAAGAAGACATCTTCTTCTTCTTTTCCGTCAAATATTGAAAAATCGGATTGCCTTTTTTGCCTTTCGTCGGGAGCACTCAGACTCCGCCCCCTTTTCTCCCTCCTCCCCGTTTGTTTCTTCCTGTTTTTATTAGATTTTCCCGTTTACTCTTGATTCCTGCGTCTCTCTTTCTCTTATTTCGTTAAATATTGATGAAAAATCAGAGTCAACTTTTTTTCGTATCTTTTGAAAGTACCTTTTGATCTTTTAATAATGGGAGCTTTTTGAATTGGGAGGCGAAAAATCTTTTGTACAGGCTTTCCCAAATTTTACGGAAAAAGTCCTTTTTTAAATAAAGAAAAAGGCCTTTTAAATTAAAAAAAGGCCTTTTAAATAAATAAAAGGCCTTTTTAAATATAGAAAAAAGCCTTTTAAATAAAGAAAAAGGCTCTTTTTAAAAATTATTTCAGGGGTCTGGTTTTTTTTTGATAATTCTGAAAACCTTATTAGGATACCCTGAATAACAAACTTTATGTTCACCGTAATTTTTTTTAAATTTTGGTTTTTCACAATTTCTGAAACACGCCTGATTCTGGTTCCGTATCATTTTGAAACAACTGAACAGCGCAATGAAGCCTAAAAAAACTCAAAAATCTCGGTAGCCACGAAGGTTCCAAAAATGGGCCGTTTTGGAAACTTTTGAATTTATTGATTTTTTGAGTGGTTACCGAAATTTCAAGAGTTTCGGAATTTTCCTGTGTTGATTTCTTTCTATTTAAAATAATTCGAAGTCCTGAATTTCTCCTTCTCTTAATTTCAGAGCAAAAATGTCCAAATGAGGCCAAAAAATGGGATCTCTTCAGGAAATAAAAAAGTAAATTATTCGAAATTTGTACAAATATCTAGATCTATTCCAAGCTGAAAGAAATTTTCAGAATGATCAGAAACATTATAACCGATCCCCAGACCCTTGAAAATGGGTAAATAGCTAAAGTCAATTAAAAATGTATTTTTACAGTATTATACAGTGATACAGTATTATTTATGAACCCACGTCCTCCCCGAAACTCGTTAGAGCACTTCGATGTTTAATGTGAAACATAAATTGCGTAGAAAAAGAAACAATGCTCTTCCGAATATATGTCGGAAAGGGAGCAAACATGTAAATTGGTCGTTGTTGGCAACCTTCACCCACTTTTCTCCTTTCTTTAGTATTTTCCCTCTTTGCCCTTTTCTTTTTACTTTTGAAAATATTAAAAGGAAAGCTATCTGTTTGGATTACTGTAATTTTTATTCTCTCTCTTTTTCTCTTTCCGTTTTGCTTCCTACAGTAATCTGCCTCCTTCAGAGACCCATTTACTCTCTTCTTCTTCCATCCATCCCATCTATTCCACACATAACCCATAGAAATGCGTGGCGAATCATGAAGACAGCGGTATTCGGACGTGATTCGGGGGAGCCTGGCTCACCGTGTGGAGCACCACCATCACTCACATTTACCCCACCGGCCACTCTTATTCCACCGACACATCATCATTCGAGAACGAATACCCGTGGAGTTAGTGGAAGTGGACAGAGTGGAAGTGGAGGTGGTGGAAGTTGTGATCGTGGAGGGCAGAATGCATCGGGTGCCGGTGGACCACGGACCTCACATTCATCGAGAAGGACGAGTCGAATGCACAATGTTTCCGCTCTTGGGGTGCGTTTTTTCGGTTTCTAGGGGGGATTCAATTTTGGGAAATTGAACAGTTTCTAGTACACTCTGAAGGGAAGCTGTTGGACTTAGGGAGTCCAAAAATACCGTAATCTAGTCTCAACTTGTCCGTTAAAAATCGAGAAAAGGGATTTAAAAAAAAAAAAATTGGTTTTTTTTCATTAAAAAGAGTTTTATCAAAAAGGACTTTTCAAATATTCAAAACGATTTTTTAAAAAGAAGGCCTTTTAAATATTTAAAAGGCCTTTTAAAAAAAAAAGGCCTTTTGAATAAAGAAAAGGCTTAAAAAAGGAAAAAACCCTTTTAAATTAAAAAAGGCCTTTTAAATAAAGAAAAGGCCTTTTAAAAAAGAAAAAGGCCTTTTAAATAAAGAAAAGGCATTTTTAAATAAAGAAAAGGTCTTTTAAAAAAGAAAAGACCTTTTAAAAAAAGAAAAGACCTTTTAAATTTAAAAAAACGCCTTTTAAATAAAAAAAGGTTTTTTAAAAAAAAAAAAGATTTTTTGAATGAAAAAAAGCCCTCATTAAATTAAAAAAAAAGGCTTTTTTTGAAGGGAGGGTATTTTGCAAAAAAAAAACTGTATTTAAATTAAATAAAAAAATAAAAAAGGAAAGACCTTTTTAAATAAATAAAAAGAGCCCGTCTCATCAAAATCCATCTGCCTGTGTATAAAATCAAATAATTGAAAATAAGAAAAAGTGTCGATTACAGTATGAAGATCAATAAATCACCTAGGACTCCATCGCCCCGGGTATTACTGTAGTTAGACGGTTCAACTAGTCCAGTATCTCTAACCGATGTCTTCTTCTTCTCCTTCTATTCAATATATTTTTTCCGTGTCGTGTCCATCTCTCTCTCTCTCTCTCTCTCTCTCTCTCTCTCTCTCTCTCTCTCTCTCTCTCTCTCTCTCTCTCTCTTTCTGTGTTAAAAAAGAAATATTAAAAGCGGGTATAATATGGTTGGAAGAGGAGGATATATACTCCGAAATGAATCCATCTTTTTGGTTATAATGATGATGTGTGTCTCTTCTCCTTTTTTTGTGTATGTGTATGTTAGTGAGTGGGGACCTCATTTCCATCTTTCTTTTTCAAGATACATGTACCAGTTTTTGGTTCTTCAAAAGAGCACTTCATTTTCAAATAAAATAAGAAAAGAAAAACTTTAAATTTCATTGAAAAACAATAGAAAAAAGAAATATGTGAGTAGGCAGAAGGAGAAAAGCAATTAATTCAAACTAATTGAAAACGAATTGTTCTTTTTCTCTCTCTCTCTCTCTCTCTCATTCTCTCCAAAACACAAAAAACAAACAGTGGTCGTCTCTTGATTGTCATATCCATGTTTGCTCGAAGTAGTAGACTCTATATCCCATCATATTTCCTTCCTTCACATCCAATTATTTCCATTCCTATTTTTGGTGGTATATTATATACCAGAGAATTTTTTCTGTAACTTTTTTTTTTCAAGAAGATCAAGATCATACGGTTTAGATGAATTTTCTGAAACCATCAGTCATACAAAAATTCTTTTTTTTTTCAAATTTTTGGAAAAAACTCATAATTTTTAAGAGACTACCAGAATGAACCCTGAAAATACATTTTTTGGGGTTGATAGAAATTTTTTTTGGATTTTTAGCACACACCCTAAAACCTGGATAAGCAGAGTTGCCATCTGGGCTGAAAACGGGTCATAACTTCCCTCAGACTTGAATTTTTTGACGGTGAAAAAAGAAAATGATAGATCTTGGCGAATTCTACGCGATGAACGTACCCAAAAATTTATAAATGTAATCAGAAAAAAGTTACAGGCCAAAAAAGAGGGGTACCGAAAAATCCATGCCGAAAATCCGCGGTCTGCCTGCTTTTTGACTCGTATCATGTTTCAGAGAATTTTCACAATTTTTCAAACTATCACATCGTATAGAACTTCCAAATTCTGTCATTTTTATTTTTCAATCGTTAAAAAATGTTGAGTCTGAAGGAAGTTATAGCCCGGATCGGATGACAACTCAGTTTGATAGCATTGCTCAATGTTACTCATCTTCAGCAAGGTTTATCTCGGTTCCCAGTAAAGATATCAAAAAGTGGTCAACTAACAATATATTGCTCAGATTAATTGCAACATTTTATTAATTGACCACTTTTTGATAGCTTATTTGGGAACCGAGATAAACGCTGTTAAAGATGAGCAACAGGAAGACACAGGGTTTTTGGGATGTAGATGAGATGCTTTTTTTGTTGAGAAGCCTCGAGACATAAAAATTAAACATAGTTACTAATTTAAAATAAATTTAGCAAAAATTCTTCTCCCTCCCTCTCTCTCTCTCTCTCTCTCTCTCTCTCTCTCTCTCTTCCTATTCAATGTGTCGGTCGGTCGGTTGGTCAGAAAATACATGATCCCCAAGAGAAATTTAAATTCGATTCAAAATTGTTGGGGATAGAGATGAAGAGAGATAGAGAGTGTGAAAATGAGATTGAAACTCGGCAAAAGGCTCAAAATTAAAAAGTTTCTCGATGTCCCACTCTCACGGATAGACACGAAACATCTCTTTTTTCGACGATTTTTTGCTTGAGTTTTTTGAGATCTAAAATTTTGAATATTTAATTTTTAGATGTAGTTTTCAATTCTGAACATTTTTTCTGCTGACAACTTTCTCTGAAAATGCCTCTAAATGCCCTAAAATTCGGTTTGAAAGTGGTGAGTTGGGTGGAAGAGTTTTCCGGCGGCCACGGCCACGAGAAATTTAAAAAAAAAATTATTTTCCGTTCTGCAAAAATTATAAAGAGAAAATCTTTTTAGCCCCTGGAGAGACACTGTTCAGGGTGTTCATTCTCTAAACGAAGTTTATGTCTGCCGTCTCTCCGACCGCCACACTCTCTCACACTCAAGAACCTTGCTCTCCACAATCATTTTGAATCAAATTAGACGTGTGAAGAGAAGAAAAAAAGAGAAAAACGACTAGAGAGTGAATAAAAAATTCTGTTGTCTTGACGGTAATTTGTAGAAAAAAGAGAGAGAGAGAGAGTCGAAAGAGCATTTCCCCCCTCTTTTACTCCTTTTCTTTTTCAATGTTACAACTGAATTCTTCTTTTTCTTCTTTTCTTCTTGTTAGAAAGGTTGAATGAGAGTCTCTTAACACTAGAAATCGTCCTTTGTCTCTACAATTAAGTAATTCTCTCTCTCTCTCTCTCTCTCTCTCTCTCTCTCTCTCTCTCTCTCTCTCTCTCTCCCTCCCTCTCTCTCTCTTTCTAGAAGAAGGTCGAGAGATAATTGGTTTAGTTCTTTCGAAGATCTAACCTTTTCTTTCTGATTTTTTATCTCGAAAGTCTCATTTTTCTTTTCATTACAGTTTCAGCTCTTTGCCTCCGGTTACTCAACTCTAACACCATTTATCTTGGTTCACAATAAAGATATTGAAAAGGGGTTAACTGACAAAATGTACTTCAGATTAATAAGAATATTTCATTAGTTGAACACTTTTCGATATTTTCATTGGAAACCGAGATAAATGCTGCTAAAGCTAAGCAACCGGGGAAAAATTACTTTAGAGGTTTTCCGTGAGAATTAGTTTTTTTTCAGTTTTTAAAATTTGTTACAGTAGTTCTAGTATTGAAAAAATTAAAAACGGCTTAAAAACCTACAAAAATTCTCGACTTTGTGGCGCCTCCCATTTTTTTCGAATAAATAAATTTTTGTAAAAACAGTAACAGAAAAAAGTGGGCGGAGCCGAAGTTATATTTAAACGCCAATACTTTTCAATGATTCAATAAAACGGACTCCAGTTTCTAGCAAGTTATGCTCCATTTTTCATTCCATCACTATAACAACAGAAATTTAGTGAATTTTCAAAAAAAGTGGGCGGAGCCTAAAATTTAGTTGAAGATCAAAAGGCATGTTTTTTTCGCAATTTTAGTGGAAAAGCAAATTTTCAAAAACAATTCGGAGAATCGAAAGGAATTTTTCATCCCCAATTCACTTGGTTCTTGATGGTGCCCTGATGTCCTAAAATAATAAAAAATTAACCAGAAAAATTTTAAAGTCTTAAGTCATAATAGAACTGTAATGAATTTTGTAACCCTGTACTTTCTCCTTCTGTCTCTCTTTCGAAGATCTTGAATCCCCTTTTCCATTCTCAACAACCCCAATTTCGATCCTATTCCAATCGCGTTTCCTTTTTCCGTTCATCTCTCAAAAACTTAATAATTCTGGTGTTAACCATGGATATACCTGCACTCGTCTGATTGTTGGTAATCCGTAAGAAGGGAAAAGAATGGTTCGACGGAGTCGCTCAAAACGAAAACTCACTCAACTCATCATCTCCAATGGGTATATACAGGTATTCTCCCTACCACTTCTACTACTAAAATCCACTTGAAAATGAAATTATGGAGTCAAGTTCTTCTACCTACCCCACTATATTAGTCTATAATATATTATTTACATATTATCCCTGACTTCTCAGCTCCCTTCCCTTATTTTGAACTAACCAACAGCATTTCCAAGTTTGTAATAGCTGATGAGCAACATGTTCGCTACCATAATGCGTTCACTTTTTGAAAAGCTTCAGAGATAAGTCTAGACTTCCAAAAAACTAGAGAAATTAGACTTTGCTTGATCGAGAAAGATCTAGAAGAGTTTGGCCTATCTGGGGTACTGTATCGACTAGTCAATAAGACTATTCCTTACAAAAAAAACTACCGTATGTGCTATTGACCTGTCACTAGATAAAACTATCCTTAAAAAATCCTATCACCAAGATATTGATGACGTGGGTCTTTTTTCAAACTGGAGGTTCCTTTCAAAGACCAGCACACTTTTTTTTATCATCCAGAATCCTTGAAAAAGGGATTCCAAGTGCCTCCTCCTCTTCCTTCTCCTTCCAACATCTTCTTCTAATAAACAAAGTTGTGAGTGTGTTCGAGTACTCTCTTTCCTATTCTCCCCTCCATCTAGTGGTTTTAGGGGGGTGACAAGAGAGACAAGAGACTCGTAACAAATTCATGAAAATCACCTAGTGTCGATTTTTCTCCTTGTTCCTTTCTTGTTGACTTTCGAGGGGGGTTGGGTAGAGACGAAAGCAGAGGCAGAAGGCTTTATATATACATCAGAAGTTACTCTGACACACACAGTGACAAACAATATGAAAAGGCAGGAGAAGGATGGAGGAGAGAGAGAAGGAGAAGAAGTGCTCCAAAAAGCAGAAGAAGGCGTTGAAGGAGAAGAAGAAGGCGTAGAAGAAGCAGTATCTGAATTAAATCTCGCACTATTTCTTCTTCACCGCCCCTTTCCTTTGCTTCTTCTTCGGAAGAAGGCTCTCCTTTTTCTAATTTATTTCTTTTCCCTCCCTCCCCTATTCGTTCCGGTCCCCCCCTCTCTTATCTCCTTCCCGTCCTCCTATGGACCGAACCCGACCATCAGTTCGGAACTACAGTCTCGACCTGACTAGGCATCGAAAACTAACCGATGCGAAAGCCGTTTCGCCGTCATCATGCTCGGTGAAGTTTATGCCAGAAGTCGTCGATAATCAGGGGACATCCTCTGCCCGGAAACATTCGTCGTTGTCGCAACCGGCGTTGAGGTGTCATTCGAGGCAACATCATAATATTTTGAGTCCTCATGCCTTGGCGGTAGGTTTTTTTCCTGGAGGAGATTCTATGGGAGGTATCAAAGCTCCTGGGGAGTAAAAATGGGTGTTACTAACCTAAAAGTCCTTTTTAAATAAAGAAAAAAGCTTTTTAAAATTATTTCAGGGGTCTAGCAAATTCGATAATTCTGAAAACCTCATAGGCCTAAATCACAAATTTTATATTCAGTTAATTTTTTTTAAATATTGTGTTTTTGCGATTTCTGAAAGACGACTGATTTTTTTATCATTTCGGAACAATGGAAAGTGCAATTTCAATAAAAAGGACAACTTTGAAGCTCAATAAATCTTTTAAAAAAACTCAAAAAACTCGGTAGCCACGAAGGTTCTAAAAATGGGCCGTTTTGGAAACTTTTGAATTTATTGACTTTTTGAGTGGTTTCCGAATTCTAAACAGTTTCAGAATTTTCTTTTTAAATAAGGGCCTTTTTAAATAAATAAAAAGGCCTTTTTAAATGAAAAAAAGGTCTTTTTAAATGAAAAAAAAAGGCTTTTTCATCAACCAGTGACGTCTCTGAAAAACAAGTCAACCGTTGGCTAAATGTAGTTTTTAGCCTACCTGGACTATAATCAGCATATTAAGCTGGACTTGATTTCGAAATTCCCTATTCAAAAAAAGCCCTATACCTTGACTACCTGCTCTAAAAATTCCTGCTTCAAAAAATAGAGCATACCTAAAACCTTCGGACCTTTTTCCAACCTCACTATGTATAATCAGCTTGGTACTTGACTTCCCGCTTCGAAAGTTCCTCCTTCAAAAAAAAATCAGCTCTGACCATTCAATATACCTTGATTCCCAGCACCAAACTTTCTAGCTTCGAAAAATCTTCGAAAAATTTTCGAAAAATTTTCGAAGCATACCCGGGTCCTGATTCAACCCCCTAAAGCTTACTAATGATCCATTCGCACTTTCCTCCCCCCCCCCCCCCCCGAGGTGTGCTCTATCATAATTTATTCAATTCTTGCTCACCTTAAAGTGCGTCAAACCGCCGCCGACACCTCCTATTGTCTTTTCTTCGTGTCCCATGGTGATCAAAAGAGAAGTTTCGTGTCGCTTTGTTCTGAAATAAGAGAGAGTGACTACTGTAAAAGGCACATGACCTGATGATTCGGTTGAACTTTTGAAACTCAGAGGGAGGGAGCAATAGGATCAAGCGCATAGCCGATCAGAGAAATTGGTTGTGAGGGGTTAGAGCTGAGTTTTCAGGAGAAAAAAATTTTTTATTTTTCTAAAAAAATTTTTCCTAAAAACCGGGCCTCAAAAAAATTTAAAAATGCCTGTAAAAATCTTGCATAAAAAAAAAAAGGGTGCAGTGCTTGCAATGAAACGCCTTGTCCTCTATTCTTCTCCTTCTCTCTCTCTCTCTCTCTCTCTCTCTCTCCCTCTCTCTCTCTTTTCTCTTGACTTCGAAGAAGCAGGGGTACCCCATAGCAACGGGAAGAACCTCTCCACTATTCTGCGTCTCGTTTTGTATGGCCCCGCCCCCTCTCTCCTCCTATTTTGTCTTCTTCTTCTTCTTAGGAGGATACAAAGGTGAGTAGGAGGAGAACTAGTGACTCAAAATGACTTCCTCTGTCCTCCCAATGATCAATTTATCATCTGGAGACGACGATGAAGTCGACTTCCAACCCTATCCATGCCGGTCTTCTGATGATACCGAAGATCCGCATCTTCTATTCGGTAATGGAAATCTGTGTCGATCGACTCTTTCGATCAATCAGATTTCGATGACACCCTCCCCATTTTCCGACGTTACTGTATCTTCGCAACGTCCGTTAGTACCGCCGAGGGCTGGGTCGATTTCCAGTGAGCACAATGCGTTGTTGAAAGAGGCGACGAAAAAGAAACCGGTCGCTGATATTGCTCATGTAAGTTTCGTTTTGTAGTTTTTTTGTACTCTTGAAAAAAATTTCTTCTCCAAATGTACATGGGGCTTGAAATTGTAGTTTTGTATCCTTTTTAGTAGAAAAATATCTCTTCTTCTTCAAATGTACATAAAGGGGACAAAAAGGGACAGCCTGGGTGGGCCCCCCCTCGTCGAATTTCTAAATTATGGGGGGGGGGGGGGCCAGTAAAAGGGCATAATTCACTCGTCTCCACGCGCCCCCGTTTAAACGATCCTTTCTCTTTTGAGAGTACCATGCAAACGAACAGATGGTTGAATGTCAATTGTCAAATCCAAAAACAAGGATATGACCTCCTCTTTTTAGCCTAATCAGACCCCTTTAATCAGAACATCATATCCTGTTATCTGTTTTCTTATTGAATTAATACAGTGAATTTTAAGAAATTGAATTTAAAAAAATTTGCCACTAGATGTAGTTTTTGATTCTGAACACTTTTTCTGTTGACAACTTTCTCTGAAAATGCCTCTAAATGCCTTAAAAATCGGTTTGAAATGGGGATTATTATGGAAGAGTTTTTGCAACCTCGGCCACGGGGTTTTGGACCGCCTCTGTGGCTTTTTTTTTGAAGTTTTAGATTCTTATTGAATATATTTTCTCATTAACTTCAAAAAAAGAAGAAAAATAGCCACTAAGGCGTCCAAAAACCACGTGGCCGAGGTTTCGGAAAACTCTTCCACCCCCCATTTTTTTTCAGATTTTTAAGGCATTTAGAGGCATTTTCAGAGAAAGTTGTCAACAGAAAAAATGTTCAGAATTAAAAACTACATCTAAATGAAAATTATTGAAATCCACTGCAGTCCTCCTTTAACTATCCCTAGCCCATCAATTTCCCTCCCAGACTACACCCTTTCCGTGTCCGGTATGACCCCTCTTACCCCCCTTACAAATGACGTTATATCCTTCTGAATCTTCTAGAGAAGAAGAAAAAGAAGAATCACGTCATCTTCTCTCCTCAAATTCAATAACCTAACTTTTTCGGGGAATAATTGATGACACACATTAGTGTGATCTTTTCCGTGGTTTTTTATAAGGATCCCTCTTGTTTTTCTTTTTGTGTCTCTTCTCCCGAAATTATTTTTTGGTATTTCGTGGTTTTTCTGACATAAGACCATAATTAGTTGAGAAAAAAGAATGAGAAGAGCAGATGGAGATAATTTGTTCTGGACTAGTGTGTGTAAAAAATTGAGAAAATGATGATTTATAGCTTTTTCTGAGTCCGTAAAGTTTGTAAAAATATTTTTGAAAATCTGTTTATAGTAAAAAAAATGTGGTAAAACATACTCAAATGTCTATATTTTGAGACGTGAATCTAAAAATCTGGATTTTGTAATTTGAAAAAAATTTTCGGTCCAGATTTATGTGATCTTCTATATAAAGTATTGAAAATAATCTATATTGCCTCTGTTTGGGGACCCCAATGTTATCATCTACTCCTACTGAAGAGTCCCCGAGATATACTGTAGCCCCCTGGGTAGCTAGTGAATATTAAAGCCACGTGGCAACTCGAAAAGTCCCCTATGTGAAAATTTGACAGCATTTTATCGAAATATTTAGAGAAGCTTAATTAAAAATATTTTTTGAATAACTCCCAACACAATTTCCTTCGAGTTTACATACCCTGAGCCACACCTCTATTTTCAAATTTGATCGTCTCTAACGCCAAGGAAAACTATCTTCAATACATCAATATTATCCTACTTTTCTGTCGAAACTTTTCTGTCCAAGACTCTCGAAACAGAATATCCATATTCGTACTCTACTCGTAAATTTTAAATTTTTAGGAATTTGTAAAAATTATTTTCTACTCACAGGTATGAAATGCTGTTGAAAAAAATCAGTACATTGAGGTCTTGGACAAAAACGACCATAACTCTAGGTTGGGAGAAAATTTTTCTCTGAAATTTTGGGAATGAGCTTCTATAGGGTAGGGGAACATATTCCAATAAAAAGATCTGTGAAAAATTGAGTTTAAAAATATGCTGTGGTGCCTATGTGAATTTTTCTAAAAATCTCCGGTCGAAGTACCAACCTTTTTAATAAATTGAGTGTGGCCTAATTTACTCTATCTAATGGGAATACTATTCCATCCAAATGACGTTTTATAAAATAATCTTACCAAAATATGCTCTAGGACTTGATTACCGACGCAACCTTATGAAACCTATCTACAAACCTCCCTGAATCTGTAACTGGACCCTTCCAAAAATGACGTTCTATTTGAATCCTCTTGATTCTTCGTATATTGGTCTCTCCCTCTGTTTCTTCTTCTTCTTCTTCTGCTTCATCGAGATTCTCGAAGAAGAAGACCTTTTCATTGTCCATCCCCCTACCCAAACCTCTCGACACACACATTATCGACACTCATCTCGGGAGCCAATGTCAACACATTCAAGCGTTGATTCGAGACGACATCTTCTTGTTTCTTCCTTCTTTTTCATTCTGGAGTACGCCCTTATTCAGTCAGTACAAATTGTGCCACTAGTCCCCCAAAAAACACCCAAAAATTCAAAACCTACCCATAATCCCATCATTCTTTAATTCCCTCCAAGAAGAGTCATTCTCCACCTCCCCAAGCCCAGCGTCATCTGGAATCCCGAAATCTCTATCGACGGGAACAATGCCACGTCGTCCCCCGTTACTCCGGCTGGCTCCGGTGCCAGAGGACGAGGAGGACGACGAGGTGTTTTTGGAGGATGGAAAATCGGATGATCGACAGCGATTTTTTAAGAAACGGAGATTTCATAATGATTTTCTAGATGAGTCGGAAGATGTCGATGGGGAAGAGACCGAGAATAAGGTAATAGACTCCCTTTTTTAATCATCTCTGGAATTCTGAATTCTGAATCCTCTTTTTTTATGAATTAGTTAGTAGACAGGTCTTCGGCTTCTCTATCCCACTAAAAGTTTGCCCATCTGGTGTTCCGTGCGATGTTCCCGTAAACTTTTTATAGGGAAAACATAGGAAGGGCGGAGAAGAAAAATGCTTCTTCTTCTTCTTCTCTAGAATAGAAAAAGAAGAAGAAGAAGAAGAGCACATTTAATTTCGTTAGCGGCACAAAAAGCAACGAGTCTTTGCACTTTACATGCCATCATACTTTTCTTCTTCGTTTCTTCTCCATTTTCTCTTCTTCTTTTTTTGATGGCTCACTTCCTTACATTACCTTTTATGAGTTTCTTTTTTTCTTCTCTCTCTCTCTCTCTCTCTCTCTCTCTCTCTCTCTCTCTCTCTCTCTCTCTTTCTCTCTCTTTCTCTCTCTCTCTCTTTCTCCTGGGGTCCGTTTCGAAGAAGTTCTACTTGGGACCAAAAAAAATTTTCTTTCAAATTTTTTAGGCTAAAATCCAAAATATTTTGGTTTTGAGATAACCCTATTTTTTTGGAAATTTGTAGGGAAATTTTAGAATCTAAAAAAGAAACGAGCTGAGATCCCACTAAACTGAGCAACACGTTTTTGGCGGCCTCAACAGTTCGGCTTGTCAGCCTTACCAAACCGCCCCTGGCGCGTTGCTCAGCTTTATTCAGATATTTTTTATTGTATATTTAGATGTAGTTTTTAATTTTGAACATTTTTTCTGTTGACAACTTTTTCTGAAAATGCCTCTAAACGCCCTAAAAACCGTCTTGAAAACGTCGAGGTGATTTGGGTGGAAGAGTATTTCGTCGGTCTCGGCCACGGATCGCAGACAGTTTTTTGAAAATTTTTTTAGTTGTTTTTAGATATAGTTTTTAATTTTAAACATTTTTTCTGTTGACAAGTTTCTCTGAAAATGACTCTAAATGCCCTAAAACCGTCTTGAAAATGTCTAAGTGATTAGGGTGGAAGAGGTTTTTGCCGGCCACGGCCAGGCGATTTTTTTTTGATTTTTCCGATTTTCAATGAGTTTTTTTGTAGAATTATAGAATGAATAGCGTTAACTAAAGCTAAAAACCCCGAAAAAAATGTTAGAAATGACGTGGCCGTGGCAGCCGAAAAACTCTTCCACCTAATCACTTTGACACTTTTAAGCCCGTTTTTAAGGTATTTGGGGACATTTTCAGAGAAAGTTGTCAATAGAAAAAACATTGCTAATAACAAAATACATCTTTTCCTCCAAGTTTTTTCTTCGAACCCTCATCATCATCCCTCTCGTACACACACATATCTTGGTATATTGGGTGGTGTTGTGCGGATGTATGTCTCGATGTATGTCTATGTGTGTGTGTGCACCCCAATTTGTAATGCATATTGTTTTCATCATAACGCTCGTAGAGCAGCTCCTGAAGAGCCCCTTTTCCAACTTTTTTGTGCCCCCGACCCCGACCTCTTTTTCCTTTCTTTTCTTTTCCTTTTCTTCTTATAGATATCTAGGATTTTTGAATCTATTTACAGTTTTTTTATAGAAAAAAAATTGATTGACGGAAAAATTAGGTCTAGAAAAAATATTTTTCACATCTACCGTAACCAAAAAAAATATTTTTTAATCGATAGACCAACAGAGATAATTTGCTCAAGTAGATGCTTCTTCTTCACCACTTGTCTCTTCCTCTTTTTCTTCTTCTTCTTCTAAAACATCTTCAGAATTCTTCTTTTCACATACTAATATTTGCCATTTCTCGCTCTCTTTTCTCTAGAAAAAAATTTTTTTTCTCCTGTCAGATTTTCCAATAATTTATGATCATTTGGCATATCAGATTACATTCAGAATTCCAGAGAGACTTTTTTCTTTCCCTTAATCTCCCCTCTCTCTAATGTTTACCTAAAGAGGTGTCATCTGGTCTCATCGTCATCGCCGCAACAGCAAGCGTCGTTGCGTTCGCTGTCGCCGTGCCCGTCGCTTCAGTCGTCGTCGTCGATCGGTGGTGGTGGTATGGGCGGCGGCGGCGGAGCACCATCTTCTTCTATCACAACACGTCGGAATGCGGCGATTGCGTCGACGTCGTCGACAACGTCGTCGACCGCCGGAAGACGCGCCTCGGCGTTTGTCAGGCGAATGTCGATGGCGATTCCGACGTTGTCCGCCGATCCGGTTCCGCTTTCTGCAGTAAGTTTGAGGGGGGTTTTATAGAGAGTAGCGGGGTATGAAATACTGTAGTCATTGAATTTTTGTTATGGACTCACTGGACCACTTGGGACTAAGGTTGGATTTGGCTGACCGCCTTGAAAACCCCTACGTAATCAGACCTATCTCTTTTTTTTACAGAGAGTATCGGTTTTTTTTAATTTTGAAGATACGGGGGTTTTATAGAGAGTATTGGGGTATAAAATATAGTAGTCTTTGGATTTTGGTTATGGACTCTTGGGATCAATACTATCTAGGCCGGTGGTACTTAGGCTTCCTTGGACTCTACGTAATCAATTTTTCAACAGAGAGTATCGGTGTTTTGTTAATTTTAAAGATACAGGAAGCTTTGTATTTAATATGGTGTTAAAAAAATATTGAAGTCATTTGATTTTGGTTATGGACTCATGGGACCACAAGGCTGGACTTGGCTGACCGGTAACAGCCGAACCTTACGTAATCATTACCTATCACTTCTTTTTACAGAGAGTATCGGTTTTAAAAATACAGTAAACATTAGGCTGTTTGTATTTAATATGGTGTTTATATGATACAGTAGTCATTGGATTTTGGGTATGGACTCTTGGGACCACTAAGGCTGGACTTGGCTGGCCGGTAAGAGCCTGGGACTACGTAATTATGACCTATCATTCTTATTTACAGAGAGTATTTTTTTATACCGTAATCATTTAGTTGTTGATTTGTATATACTATGGTAAACTCATTGGACTTTTGAGACCATGTTTAGGCCGCTTAGACTCAGCTAGCCGCTGATAGCCTTTCATAGGACTACGTGATCATAACCTACCTATCTTTTTTTTACAGAGAGTATTATTCTGATCTCATGAGGTGAGACTCAGGGTCGTGGCCTCGTGACCACGGATATCTCGCCATGAAAACTATGGTAGAAAATTTATAAAAGTATGTCTACAAATATTTAATTAATTTTTTTTCAGCGCTTTTTTACCGATTTTTTCCGATTTTTGTATAAAATATGCAATTTCGTTATTTAAAAACTATCATAATCGGAAAAAATCGGCGAAAAAGCGCTGAAAAAATAATATTGAGTTAATAAAATACAGTAGTCATTGGATTTTGGTAATAGACCACAGGGATCACTCGGGATCAAGCTAAGAGCCTTGGACTACGTAATCATAACCTAACCCCCCTCTACGCTTGAGAAGATGTTTGACACGACGATGTGTCGCCCTTCTCCATTCATCTGTATCCCTTCTTCTTCTAAAAATGGGACGTCCGTGTCACTTCCGGCCTCTCTTCTCGTTCTTCTTCTTCTAGTCTAGAGAAGTCAAAACATCGTGTCACCGACTCCTTCTTCTAGAAAAATCTGGACACAATAGAGGCTCTCCCTCCTCGATTTGTGAATTTTCCGCTTCGCCGCCTCTTCCTTCTTTTGCTTCTCCATTTCTTTTTGTCTTCTTCTTCTTCATATACACGTGGCTCTTTTATAATTATGGCCTCTGGCTCCATAGAAACGGGCGGTATATAATTTGTGTAATGCACACCACTTTTTCTTTTTCTCTTTACTTTTCTAATCAATTTGAGATTCTCTTATTATGTATTCAGGACGGGAGCACATTAGAAAAGAGAAAAAGAAGAAGTCGTTTCCAAAACTTTTTCCCTTTTTTTTTGGAAACAAACGAAGTATAAGATTACCTAGAGGTTCTTCCTCTCCATAAGCAGCATAAAAAGTGTCGAGTTTCTTGCTCATCCGTAAAAAGCGGGGAAGAGAAGAAGTAATTAGTAGGCGAGAAGAGAAGACGTGAGAAGTCATGTACACATTTTTTTTCTCCAGAATAACGTCACAACTTTTTCCTCCCCTTTAAAAGATACCTTTAGAAGTAGTCTTCAATTTGTTTTTTTTTCTCTTTTCCGAAATTGTTCCACTCTAAAAACAAACAATTTCTGTCTCCCGAACCTTGTTTTTCTCCGCCACGTCACATACACGTCTCCTCTCCTCTTCTCAATATTCTTTTGTTGTTCGGGTACCCCTCTCTTCTGGAGCACACACGACATCAGAAGCCGTCTCTCTCCCACTATGTGTGTGTGCCTCCGGAAAACAAGGAGCCCTTTTTCTGACACACTCTTCTCCAAACTTTTCCTTTTTTCCTTTTGACCTCCTCCTAAATTTGATTTTTGGAAGTTGGTCATGGAAATTAAATTAGAAACACCTGACAAAATAGCTGACACTTTTGGAGTGTGACGCTAGATAATTCGATTACGGTATTAATAACCCGTGAGCCTTTATTTAAAGGCGCTAGGAACTCTCTGCGCCTTTAAAGGAGGACTGAAATGAAATTCAATAATTTTTACTGATTTTTTTCAAATTTTTTTTTTCAAATTAAAAAAAAATTTCTAATTGTTTTTGTTTTTAGATGTAATTTTTAATTCTGAACACTTTTTCTGTTGACAACTTTCTCTGAAAATGACTCTAAATGCCTTAAAAACCGCTTTGAAAACGTCGATGTGATTTGGGTGGAATAGTTTTTGCAACCTCGGCCACGGGTTTTCGAGCCGTTATTTTTCTCATTTTCTTTGATTTTATGTTTTTATTGAATATATCTTCTCATTAACTTCAAAAAAAAGAAAAATAGCCACCGGGGCGTCTTAAAACCCCGTGGCCGAATTTTATAGAAAACTCTTCCACCCCAATCACCTCGACGTTTTCAAGCCCGTTTTTAAGGCATTTAGAGGCATTTTCAGAAAAAGTTGTCAACAGAAAAAGTGTTCAGAATTAAAAATTACATCTAAAAACAAAAAAAAAATTTTAAAAAATTCTGAAAAAAATCAGTACAAATTATTGAATTCCAGGCCAGTCCTCCTTTAAAAGCGCATAACCTAGAATCTCTAGGCCTCTGCGCCTTTAAATAAAGATTCCGACGATCAGGTTCTGTGTCAGAAAAACTCCGTTCAAATAAATATCTATTCCTTTTTGTCTTCTCCACCACCGTTTTTATCTCCTTCTTCTCTCATTTTCGGAAGCGACCCATCAAATGATGCTCTCTTCTTCTTGCACACGTGATCACATCATTTCCTTTTCCAATTTTTTCTCCCCTTTCTTTTCTTTTATTCCTCTTTTCCCGTATATATATATTCACTTTGGGGTCCTTGGAGGAGGGCAGGTATACATATGCTCAACAACCCTATAATCGGTTTTTTTTTCTCTTGAAAGGTTTTTTTGGGCGTCGTCATAGACTGGAAACCTTTTTTTTGTTATAGAAAAAATCCGTTTCTCGGAAAAAAATTGTTGTAGAATCAAACGTTGCTCAGTTTTGGAATTTGAGAATTTTAAGACGCTGCCCAGTTTTAGAGCAAAAGTTTTTAAAAATAGCAAAAAAAGCATAAACTTTATAAATTTTATTCTTAAAAATTAAAAAGGTTCAAAATAGAACTAAAACTTTTTTTGGTTGAGTAGTCGAACCCCTTCTCTGTTTCTAGAGGAATGTGGGGGAGAAAGGGGATCAGTGATGATGGAGTAGCAGAGATTACTTGACCATTGTCCGGCACCCCCCCAATATTTTTGAAGTCAAAGTTTACAAAAATCGAACTTTATTTTTTTTCCGGAAAAAAAATAGACCTGTGTTTTCGTGGGGGCTCCCTTGCTCTTCTAGGCTCTTCGTGAGCTGAATAATTCATTATACTGACGCGATGCTGGTCTTCTCCCCGAGAGAAGAAGACGTCTTTCTCTCTTCTCTCTCTCTCTCTCTCTCTCTCTCTCTCTCTCTCTCTCTATTTTCCCAATTAAGGCTCTCATCATGTTTCAAAGAAGCACAGATAGCCAAGACTTCACTTTTTGGATAAGACATCTTTTTCGAGAGAAAATATGAACGAGCAGCCGCCTAATTACAAATTCCGATATTCAAATTTAGAGCCAGCTCCTTTTGAACATGAAATGCTCCTCTGTCATCTACACTGCTGCTCATTTTATTTTTCATATATATGAAAAAACACGCTCTCTTTTTTGGTCCGTAGACTACGCCTTTCGAACTCATCGATTTTTTAAGCTAAAACTTTTTTCTTCCAAAGCGTACTATTTTCTAGACCCTATCTGGACTTTCTATTTAGACACCAATTTTTTTCGGCTCGGTTTTCGTAAGGAGGCCGAAAAAATTATTGTGGGTGTTATTATGGGCCTAAATAACATGGGCCCAGTATTAAAAATTATGGCCCATAAAAATATGGGTCAAAAAATTATCATAGGCTATTTTTTTGTGTGGTGCAGAAATTATCGTGAGAGCAAATATCATGGCCCTACTTATTTTGACAGGAAAAGTGAATTTTCGATTTTCTAAAAATTTTGAAATTCTAAAAAGAGTCGAATTTTTGAATTTTTTCATATTTTCTGAAATTTCTAAAATTACCTATATCTAATGTTTCATTTTTTGACTCCCTAATATTATCTCAAAATCCAAGCAAAAATTTGACTTCATTTTTTCATATTTTTGTTCCGTTCACAATCAAAATTTACTGTCTGTTTTATTGTCATCTACATGTTTATTTTTAAAAAGTTGAAAATAATATAAAAGAATTCAATATTGTCAACTTTTTTACCTACGAAAAAATAGGTTCGGCCCACTATTTTTGGGCCCCCGATAATTTTTCACACCCGCAAAAAATAGTTTGTGCTTATCTTATTTGGGCCCATTATTTTCTGACTCAAAAAATTACAGAATGGGTTTTTTATTAGTAAATAATTTTTTCAAAAATCTTTTTTTCCCTAGTGAGATAAACCCCTACAACCAATTTTTATATCCCCTCCCCACTTTTCTAAGGTATCTTATCTTGCAAGCCTTATAACTCTACTCTTATTCAGGCTATAAAAAAGTTGTTAACTAACAAAATATAAGGCTAATCAAGCACTATATTTTATTAGTTAACAATTTTTTAAAACCTCTTCACCCTAGTGAGTTAAACCCTACGCTATACTAGGGACCCCTATAATTCGGGCACACTTTAATTTTTTCGGCCCCCTTTATAGAAACTCAGCCATTTTTTCGTCAAATGTTTCTCAGACCCTACCTGAATTTTTTCCGTCACTCATTTTCCAATTCTATAGTTTCCTCTACGTGTGTTGTACCGCGTCTACCCAATTCCACTTGCCCCCCTGGTATCATGACGTGAATCTTCGCCGGTAACCCCTCTTCTACTACTATTCGACTGGGGGAGGGTCTATATATCATGTCGACGTCGAATCATACGGGAATCATTCAACACCACATTTCACAGCCATCACAGCAACCGATATCCGGAAATGCGGTGGCCTCACAGGCCAAACAGCTTATGGTTGTACTACAGAGTGGATCTTATAAGGTTCTCGGGGTCATTAAAATGAAAAAAGCAAAAAATATAATATTTGTGATAAGATTATAAAGGCTAGAAAAGGTTGAGAGTGTTGAGAAGAAGAAAAGGGAGGAGGCAGGTGCAAAATACGAAGTCAAATTATTCACGCGCTCTGCCCCAACAACGTCTTCTGTGCCCCTTCTTCTTCTTCTTCTTCGCTCACCTTGACAACCCCCTCTAGGCTCATCTGATATTGATAAAAAGGTTTTGATAATACATGGTTAGTTTTTTCGGGAATTAAACTGCTCTTTTTTACCTCTCAATATCTTATTTTATAGGTTCTATCGCTTGGCGCGGATGTATTACCCGAGTACAAATTACAACAGGCTCGGGTACACCACTGCACAATTGTTCATTACAGGTAAGGTTTTTTGATACGGAAAAAATTTAAAATTAAAAAAAAAATTTTTTCAGTCCATTCAAAGCAGTATGGGATTGGATAATTCTGCTACTCGTCATCTACACGGCCATCTTCACACCCTACGTGGCAGCATTTTTGCTCCGCGAACTGCAGGATACGACGAAAAAGTCACGGTTTACAGAACCGTTGGAGATTGTCGATTTGATTGTTGATATTATGTTTATTGTTGATATTATTATTAATTTTCGGACAACGTACGTCAATGAGAATGAGGAGGTTAGTTGAGAGAGGTCTTCCTATATATTTTTGTATTTTTTAGGTCGTGTCTCATCCAGGAAAAATTGCGACGCACTACTTCAAAGGATGGTTCATCATTGATATGGTCGCAGCGGTGCCGTTCGATTTGCTACTCGTCAGCACTAATAGTGATGAGGTTAGTCTTACCAACCAAAAGGTTCTATTTAGGGGTCCCTTCGAAAAATAGTGGTGCCTTAAAAAAATAGGGGCCCCTTCGAGTAACCTTCAAAAAACCGGGCTCCCTTCCAGTTTGTCGTTTCGAAAAATTTTTTCTCGAAAATTTTTCGAAAAATCAACGAGAACATTTTTCGAGAATTTTTCGAAAAATCAACGAGAAATTTTTCGAAAAATCAACGAGAAATTTTTCGAAAAATCAACGAGAAAAGTTTTTCGAAACAATTCCGAAAAATCAACGAGAAAAAATTTTCGAGAAATTTTCGAAAAATCAACGAGAAAAATGTTTCGAGAATTTTTCGAAAAATCAACGAGAAAAAATTTTCGAGAAATTTTCGAAAAATCAACGAGAAAAATTTTTTGAGAAATTTTCGAAAATTACCAAAATTAATTTTTTCTAAATTTAGACAACAACATTAATCGGGTTGCTGAAAACCGCTCGTCTATTACGGCTGGTACGGGTCGCCAGGAAGCTGGATAGGTACTCGGAGTACGGTGCCGCCGTCCTTCTCCTTCTTATGGCCACGTTTGCACTTATAGCACATTGGTTGGCGTGTATATGGTTGGTTCTAGTTGGGTGTGTGATCTCAGAAAATTTTTTATGTTTTAAGGTATGCAATTGGTAGCGCAGAATTATCACAGAAAGAGTACACATGGCTGCATCAGCTCTGTAAGTTTTTCGCTTGAATAGACTTAGAAAAAATGATGTTTATCATATGATTTCAGCAAGACAAGTATCTCAACCGTATCTGACAACAAATCTATCAGTAATCACTGGAGGTCCAACGTTAAAAAGTCGATACGTGACATCCCTGTACTTCACATTATCAACAATCACTTCGATCGGTTTCGGAAACGTTTCGGCGACGACGGATTCGGAGAAAATATTCACAATCATAATGATGATATTGGGTTCTTTGATGTACGCCTCAGTGTTCGGAAATGTGTCTGCAATTATTCAGAGGTTATATTCTGGGACAGCCAGGTACCATACCGAGATGTCAAGGTTAAGGGAATTTATTCGGTTTCATCAGGTAACCTATTTTTTTTAAATTTATTTTAGTTGAAGAAAAAAGGTTTTTAGATCCCAAATCCCCTTCGACAACGTCTCGAAGAGTATTTCCAACACGCGTGGGCCTATACGAACGGAATCGATATGAATCTAGTGCTGAAAGGATTTCCGGATTGCCTTCAAGCCGATATTTGCCTTCATTTGAATCGAAATTTGTTGAGTGGATGTGCAGCCTTTGCTGGGAGTACGCCAGGATGTCTCAGAGCGCTTTCTATGAGGTACCGTATCCTTTTTTGACTCTTTCATCCGGTTATTCTCAGGTTTCGAACGACGCACTCACCTCCTGGAGACACTCTTGTCCATCGTGGCGATATTCTAACCGGATTGTATTTTATAGCAAGGGGGAGTGTTGAGATATTGAATGATGATAATAATGTGATGGGTGTTCTTGGTTAGTTTTGAAAATTTAGGCCTGAGCAATAATCATTTCTTCAGGCAAAGACGATATATTCGGAGAGAATCCGCTTCTCTATGACGAAGTGGGCAAGTCGTCGTGTAATGTCAGAGCGCTCACCAACTGTGATCTTCATAAGATATTGAGGTTTGACTTTTTTCGAAATTGTAAAGTATAGGAAATTTTGTGAAAATTGTTATAAAAATGAGGCGGAGCTTTCTTTTCTTATACGCCCTCTCGGTCGGCGCCGTCCGCCGCCCGCGTGGCCGAGTGGGTAGCGCGCTTGTTTTTCGTTCTGGAGGTCCTGGATCGAACTTTCTTCCGCACACTTCGCCTTTTGGCAGCGCGGTTTTTGCATAAAAACGTGTATAACTCGAGATTGGAAAGATTATTTTTGCTGAAATTTTGGGAATAGACTGCTATGAAGGAGGGGAACAAATTGCGATAAAAAGATTTTTCGAAAATTGATTTTAAAAAATATGAAAAAAAAAAGATAATAAAAAAACGTCGCCTAATTTCCAGAGACGATCTACTCGACGTGCTAGATATGTATCCAGAGTTCGCCGAAACGTTTTGCAAAAACCTAACGATCACGTACAATTTGCGAGACGACGCTCAGAGTCTTCGGAAAAAGTTCGATCGTCACAAACTCCTTAGAATGTCGTCGTCATTGAATAAAGACAGGCATACGACGCCTCCGGATGGAGAGTCACGGAATCCAGTGAGACGGAGTGCTGAATCAGTATCAAGATGTGATTCGAATCCGATCGACAGGCGGCAGTCTGCCGGTTCTCGGAGTGAGTTTTTCAGAGAAGTGGGCGGAGCTTTCTTGAACCCTTTTGTTTTGAACCCCCTTACCTAGCCTTCCCCTTTTTCCGCATCACCACCACCTACTAACCACAGGCTCATCTCGTTGCTCACCCCCACACGCTGCTCTCACTGCAACCCGTTCCGAGGCCACGCCCCTTTTAAGGCGACCAATTCAACACGAAGAAGACGACGCGTTGTTCGATGATATTCGAGCGTTTGCGAGAGGGAATACTGTAACAGTGTCACCGTCTACAGTAGTCGGAGGAGGAGGCGGTTCGGTATCCTCTCCGACGACGACGAATCAGAATCCGAATAACGATGGAACACAGTCGCAACAGCTGAGCGGTGAGAGATGGATTACTGTAGGAAGAGAGAAAATTCTTTTTGAAATAGCATGGTGTGATAAAATGCAATTAACATTCGCTTTTCGAGTGACTTTAAACCATCCGGTTTTTCGGAAAAAGATATTTTTCTTGCTGACACCTATGTATTTGGAACCTTCTGATTTTCAGATCGATCCGATGAATATGAAGATCGACGTTCTTCAACAATGTTCAGCAGGAGGCTTGAAAATATCGAAAAGTAAGTATTTCTTGAGTTTTTAGAAATTTTCCATCCCCAGGATTAAATTCCCGCCAAGCTCAGAAAAAAAATGTTTTGCAAAAAATCAAAAAAGAGCTCGAAAACTTTTTTTTTCGAATTTTTTTTCGATAAATTGCAACAAAAATAGAGGCGTGGCATGCGAGACCGTCTTCTTATACTTCGTCTCGGTGGGCGTCGGCCTCCGGCCGTGTGGCCGAGTGGGTTGCGCGCTTGATTGTCGTTCTCGGGGTCCCAGATCGAACTTTCTTCCGCACACTTCGTCTTGTTATAGCGCCGCTGGGGAGAATTTGACAAAAACGTCTATAACTCAAGACTGGGAAAAATTTTTTTAATGAAATTTTGGGAATAAGCTTCTATAACGGAGGGGAACAAATCGGAATCAAAAGATTTCCAAAAAATTATATATATAGAAACATATATTCAGTCAAATCGAGCGAATGCAAAACAAGTTCAACAGTGACATGGAGACCCTCATCAAACTTGTCAAAGAGCAGGCAATGTCGAAGAACAACGGATCGTCGAATGAAGGTAGGCGGTGATACCCGCCAGTCGTCAAGGAGGTTTGTTATCTGCATCCACCATAAAAACACACATTACACGTCACACCTTCTGCTAGTTCTCTCCTTCCATTTTTTGACCAGTAACTAATCCTTTATCGTCTCTCACTTTTCCTTTTTTCATTTTTTTTTCTCTTTAGAGGAAACATTGGTTTCGTTGCAAGAACAAAAAATTCCCAGAAATATCTAGAAATCCTAAACCAATATTTTTCTGTGATTGTTTTTTATCCGATATCGTAAATAATTCATATAGTGGTCGTCAGTGTTTTTGCAGTGTTTCATATAATCGATTCCACACTTTCTCCATACTAAGTTCTCTTTTATTCTAATTATATAATTTTCAAAAAAATTTTTTAGTCTAGAAAACCCTACGTCTCGTTTCACTTAGAACTTAATCTCTCTTCTCCTAACTTATTTTTGTTCATCTTCCCTATGTTTCTCTCACCTTCTGACTCATTACCGTAATACCCATTATGATGGTCACAGCGATTTTCAGTAGCTGACATGAACTCGACGAGTTTTTTCACTTAGGGTAGGTCTGGACACAAAAATAGAGTGATTACAGTAAGATCTTTTGATGGTTCAAGTTGCATTTTTTTAATAATTTTTAGTTTTGAAAATTACTGTTTTTTGGTTGTCAACAAGCCATTCGTTGCTGCGATAAAAACGGAAAGTTTTGATTTTATTGGAATAAAAAAAGGCGTACGACTAGAGGTCTTACTGTATTTATTTTATTTTTGTGCTCAGACCTCCAATGAAAAAGTTTACCGGATTCAGGGTCAGCAACTCTGAATAGCTGTGACCAGCATACCGGAAAACCTGCAGCCCCTATGACACTCATCTTCAGCAGCATTTATCTCGGTTCCCAATGAAAATCTGAAGAAGTGGTCAACTGATGAAATGTTATTCTTAATGTAAAAAAACATTTTGTTAGTTGACGACTTTTCAATATCTTCATTGGGAACCGAGATAAATGTTGGTGAAGTTGAGCGACTGGAGTGCAAGGTCTTACGGTATACAGTGCGTGTCGTAAAAAGAGAAGACCCCCTAAACCGGGGTTTTTTAAGAAAAACTGAAGCATATTTGGAAATTTTATGTATGCCAATCGTTTTAAAATCCAAAAACCTCTAGGAAAAATTTTTTTTAATTTAAAAAATTAAAAAAAGAAAAAATTCCAAATTGTTTCCCTTTTTCAAAAAAATAAACCTCATTTTAGAAAGGTCTACTATCTTTTTGACGCGCTCTGTAGTTTTTTTGTTTTAAACACGATCGACCACTGTTTATAGTCATTTTTGTCCTCATCTCCTCATTTTTAGCGTCAGCTGTAGTATTATCGGTTGCCTAAATTTTAAAAAAAATCTCCGTATAGCTCGAAAGATGTAATCCTAATATCTGACCCTTTTTTCATTTGACAGTAGTTTTCTGAATCTTGTGAAATCCTAGGAACCTCAATATTTATATATATATATAATTTATCATTGTTGTATGTATTACTTCTCTTCATCATTTCCTCCTTTCTTTTCTTATAATTTTGATCCATACCATTTTACTTTTTAGCGGTATTATCTGAAAAAAAACTTCCGGACTTTCAGAAACCCTTTCCTATTGTCTTATCATCGTTGTATTTCTTCTCTTTTTCATTTCCTTCTCCTCCATCTGACAGTCTCAGTTCAATATATTTCCTAACTAGACACTCTATATCCTCTTTGGTGAAAAACGTGGAATGTGTGTTATGTGGTTTTTGCGATAACAATCGAGCCTTGCACGATTGGGATGGACACTTTGGTTGAAACTTCTTTTCATTTTTCTTTTTCCATTTGGTTCCAAAAAAAACTAATTCCTTGTCATACCGCTTATCTTCCAGGCGACCAATATCCACGTCATCGTCCGAACAACTACATCTCGTCAGCAATACGTCTTCCAAATGGCGGCGGAAGCGGAGTCGTCGAAGATATGCGAGTGTCTCGACTATCGTCACACGAACCACCGACACCCACTCAGGAGTCTGATACGATTCTTTGATTCTTCTTTCCATTCCTCCGGTGCCAATTTGTTTTCCAATACAACCCATTCAGTCCTTTCAATCACTTCTCAGGGATCTCTTCACCGAGTGCCTCTTTTTTTTGAATTTAGGATTTTTTCTTCCACAGAACCTTTGAAACACCTTCATATCTTCAAAAACGATTTTCGGATAGCCATAAAATATAGAATAGGATAACAAAAAACCCAACTTTTTCGTGATCTCTTTTCTTCCCCATAATGTCTTCATAAACCATGACTCTTCCTTTTTTCCCCTCTTTTTTCTCCCATTTTGTTCTAGAATTTTCTTCGTGTTTTCATCAAGTCTTTCAAGCGGGTTATCTCAGTTTTTCAGCGTTCTCTCTCTCTCTCTCTCTCTCTCTCTCTCTCTCTCTTCCATCTAGCAACCCCTTCCTTACCGTATCCCTTGTTTCCATTTCAAATCCAATTCTTTCTTCAAACTCCTTCTTCTTTCTATTGACACTTCTCACTACTCTGTGTTAAATTTACAAAAAAACTGAAAAAAAATTCTATAAAAATTTTAAAATCTGAACCCTTTTTATTGTCATTTTATCGAGAAAGTCTTATTCGAATCAAGAGAGCCAAAAAGCCAGCCAAATAGAAAAAGACAACGATCGAGGCGAGTCCAATGACATCCAGACGATAGTTTTCCGGTTTGAATGAGAATTGATCGAGAACCACGTCACGATACGTGTCAGACCACTTTGGATTGTTGATTTGGGACCACTGATTGACAACGAGTCCTTCGAAACCATATCTGTGTGACAGAAAACAATATACAGTGCTGGCCATAAATATATGAAAAATCGGTCAAAATGGACAACTTTGGGCGTTCGTAACAAAGTGGGGAAAAGTGGTATTGTTCTAAATTTTTCAGGGTAGTTAGTTGATAGCTGGATTTGCATTTTCTTAGTTGAAAACTTTTCTCTAAAATTATTTTTAAGAGCTACACGGATCGTTGAAGAGAACTTCCCAGAAATTTTGTCGATTTCAGTGCAAAATTGCATGTTTTTCATATTCTAGCCGTGTAGCTCTTAGAAATGATTTTAGAAAAAAGTTTTCTACTAACAAAATGCAGATCCAGTTATCAACTAACTGCCCTGAAAAATTTAGAACCATACCACTTTTCCCCACTTTATTACGAACTCCCAAAGTTGACCATTTTGAACTGAAAGACCGATTTTTCATATATTTATCGCCAGCATACCTAAACCAACTGGTCCACTGCATCCACTGAATATAAACCGGAAAATTGTTAGTGTTACCGTATAGACCACTCAAAAGAGCAAAGAGTCCGGATGCTGGGACGGCGAAGGCGATTGCCACCTGAAAATAAAAAATAAATTATTTTTCAGAGGGTCGAAAAGGGGCGGGGTCATATCTTCCTTCAGATTTGAAATTTTTTGACGATCAAAAATGGAAATCGGTAGGTCTTGACTAGCTCTACAAGCTGAATCTACTTAAAAAATTTTAACTTCATTCTGTAAATAGTTACAAGGCAAAATCTGAGCAAGTCGAAAATTTGAACACCGAAAATCTCGTCCCACGTTTTGGCTCATAACTTTTTTCAGATCAGTGCTACAAATTTCTAAGCTACATTATCTTGTAGAGCTCATCAAGAACTATCATTTGTCCACCTGATCGTAAAAAAATATCAATTTTAAAGCTAGGCCCCGCCCCCAAAAGCCACTAACCGAGGTAGATTCAAACAGACATGCCAAAAAGAGACCACACGAGGTGGCAGATTGTTCGACGAGGACTGCTATCAGAACACTTTTCAGCACCTGCTGCCACGTGTTATTCAACCCGATCATCCAATATGATATCAGAATCATAAGAGATCCGTCGATTGTGAATAGAGGAAGATAGGAGAGGCATCTGAAGAGAGATGAGCTTCAAAAATAGAGAAAAGTATCTTACCTGGAAACATAATAACTCAAAACATAAAAAAGACCGTCATGGTATTCTCTGGCGATGAGTGGAAGTTCGTGTTCCATGAATGTCATTATCCCAAACATTGTGGAGAAAGTGAGTTCGGCTATCAGAAAATAGAGAGCACTGTTTGTATTCTGAACTCCACGTCTATCGAGTGGCTGTTGCCAATAGAGAGATCCGATGAACAGTCCCATTACGATTTTTTGGATCAATTTCATTCGCATTTGGGCTGGCGATCGGATTACGTCGATGGAAGCCCTGGAACAGAGGATGCTTTGGTTTAACTAGAAAAATCTGGAGACTTTCAATCTGATAACTTCCAACCTACAGAAGGTCACACTAGTTTTTGAAAAGTGGGCGGAGCCTATCTAATTTCAAAAAACCTAAAATTGCCTAGAAAATGATTTAAAAACGGCCTAAAAATCTTAATTTTAAGCAGAGTTACGCCTGTTTGAAGTTAGAGGTGAGAAGTGAGAGAGCGCAGAGAAAGGCCAACTTGAAGAGCGTGTAACTCGATTACGGTATTAGATAGAGAAAAACTGTGAATTACAAAGTTGTGCAAAATATCAAGGACAACAATTTTGTAGTTGACCATTTTTTGATAGCTTTTACAGTAGGCGAGTTATGGCACCTTTTCTGTAAGCGACCAAAAAAAAACTTTTTTTTCTCTCTCTGAGCCTTTTTCAGAATTATCAGAAATTTAAGAACGCTATTTCTGAATATTTTTCTGCTGTTACCGGAAAACAAACCTTTTCAACAATGCCGTCGTCTCTGTGAAAAACCCCAAATTCTGGATAAACGGCGGCAAATCCCCGGTACTCGGACACTTTGTCGCTTCTTTCAGATACTGTGACTTCTCGTACACTTTTATAATTTTTTCGATTCTCTCGTGACATTTTTTCTCCTTGTTTGGGGTGACGGAAAGTTTCGATTGGATCCATTCGGGTGGATTAAACATTTTGGGAATCGGATGTCCACACTCGGCGAAAAACTGAATGTTTGAGAGGGTTAGGAGGCCCAGATATTTTTTTTACCTTAATCGATTGTTCTGGAGTTCCCATGAAAGCGGTTCTTCCCAAAGACAAGAATATAATTTTATCGAATTGAAAATACAAATCGGCGGTCGGTTGATGAATAATTGAGATCAGCGTTCGTCCAGAATCTGCCAGTTGTCTCATTATCTGAACTACACTTGCCGCCATGAAAGAATCAAGGCCAGAGGTGGGTTCATCGGCGAAAAGAAGCGATGGATTGGATAGTAATTCGCATGCAAATGTCAGACGACGTGCTTCTCCACCTGATATTCCTTTGATTAATCCAGGACTTCCGATTCTCGAATCTCGACATTTTTCCAGTCCCAGAAGCTCGAGAATCTCATCGACGCGTTCTCGACGAGTCGACGCATTTGATTGAATTCGAAGTTTCGCCTATAAGTTTTGATTTTCTTGTTGTAAAATTATTTTTATTTTTTTATTGGATGTAGTTTTGAATTCTGAACATTTTTTCTGTTGTCAACTTTTTCTGAAAATGCCCCTAAATGCCTTAAAAACCGGCTTGAAAGTGGCGAAGTCTTTTGGTGGAACAGTTTTCCGTCAGCCACGGCCGCAGAAGTTTTTTCTCGCATTTTTTGAAATTTTTTAAAGAAATAATCAATGCTCAATTTGAAAAAACCATGAAAATTCAAAAAAACTGAAATTATACCTGCGGCGGCCGTCACTGGCGGAAAACTCTTCCACCGAAATCGCCGCTTTCAAATCGGTTTTTAGCCTATTTAGAAGCATTTTCAAAAGAAGTTGTCAACAGAAAAAATGTTTAAAATTAAAAAATACATCTGAATATGAAGTTTTTTCACCTGGATCATCAAATACTCATCAACAGTCAACGTCGGAATGAAGATTTCTTGTTGTTGTGCAAACCCGGATATCAGCGAAATTTTCTTCCCAATTTCTCGCCCGTTCACTTCAATCACTCCCTTTTTCACTAATCCTTTCATATTTCTGTCCATTAACACATTCAGAAGCGTCGTTTTCCCGGCGCCACTGAACTATTATAACTTGAACGGAATTCAAGTATTCATACTCACCTTGCTCCCATCAGAGCAACCAATTCTCCAGGTCTCGCTATTCCAGATACTCTATTCAGTAGTGTCTTCCCTTTTTTCCTCGTTTTGACCCTTAAAAATGTATTTCTTCAGAGTAATTGACCACTTCTTAAAAACCAAAGTTTGAACTTCCGCGTTTTTGATTGTCTACTGTTTGCGCTCAGTGTTTGCGTACACGCGCGTACTAGGCATTTTAACTGACGAGCTTTCATTCATCATATTTTTTCTCGAAACTTCTCTGTTTCTTTATGATTTTCAAAGTTTTTTTTTCTGAATTCTACGTTAAAAAAGAAGTAATAAGTAATAGAATCAAAGTCGCGTCAAAAAAAGTAATAATTCCCGTTACTTACTCAATATTCTCCCAAACGACCGTGATGGGCGTCACCACGTCAGTCAACTAAAGAATTCAGCATTTCTACAAGTTCTCAAGAATCCCAGTTTTTTCACCTTTGAACTAGTTGTATTAATTGACTCATAACCAGCTGTGCATCTTTTCTTATCAAAAAGCGTAATTTTTGTGTTCATTGTTATTAAAATTCAAGAAATGGTTTTCTGAGCGTTTTTAATATTTGAACTTGAATATCCACGGGCTTTTCATCAACGTGGCATATATTGTCACGTTTCTGATCGATTTCGCAACGCTATCACATCATTTTCGCAAAGATCATTGTGAGTCTGGGGTCATGTGATTCTTGAACTATTTCGTCATTGAGTGATTGTTATATAAGCTTCCCTGTTCTCTTTTGTTGATTAGTTCAAAGAATTTTTATTTATCTGGTTTTTAAATTGTTCTTTCTTCGTTTATCTTAATCCGATGTCTGCCAAACATTAAATTTTACAGAATGGTTCGTCGGCGCACTGCTTCCCCATCTCCGTCGGCTCCAGTTCGTTCTGCCCCACGCCCAGCTCCAACTCAGTCATCGTTCGCTCCAAGACCAGGTAAGATTAAGTTCAAGCATTGCGAAAAAATTATAATTTAATTTTTCAGCCGCTCCAGCCGCCGCTCCAGCAGCTCCTCATCATGCCCCACCAATGCATGCTCCACCAATGGCAGCACCATCTCAGGGACCTGGTTTGATGGGTCAAATGGCCGCAACTGCCGGAGGAGTTGCCATCGGATCTGCTGTGGTAAGTAAATTACTTTGTCATATTAAAACCTTTTTGAAAAATTTCAATCATACGAAAAATATATATTTCTTATAATTACAGGGCCACGCCGTCGGAAACATGTTCACCGGAGGCTCGAGCTCTCATGCCGCTGAACAAGCTCCAGCTGCAGCCGCCGCTGCTCCAGTTGGTGCTCCACAAGCACAATCTTACTCTCAACCATGCGAGTTCGAGTGGAGACAATTCGTCGAATGCGCTCAAAACCAATCGGACGTCTCTCTTTGCAACGGATTCAATGACATTTTCAAGCAATGCAAGGCCAGATACCAATAATCATTTTCCGCCGATTTAGATATTGAATAAAGTATAGAAGACTTGGAATTCCCTATTCCCTCTTTTCTATTCTAAAAACCTTCCTGTTAAAAATGTTGGTTTTCATATTAGATTTCAAATGAATGTTTTTCAGTCATCACAGAGTTCTTACCTGTTTATTTGGTTCTCTGCTCTGCTCCTACTGACTTGTTTTCGTTTTTTAACCTTGGGGGAAAACAGAAAAACAATTTATTTAATGCATCAATTCGAGTGAGATAAAAAGGAAAAGAAAGAGAGAGACCGGCGCCATTATTTTCTTTGGTTTCCACAACACCCGCAGTTTTATTGATTTCCCCCGAAAACTATTTCTTCTTTTTCTTTCCACCTCTTTAAATACGTGTTCGTTTTCTAGAGAAATGACGGTTCGTGCTCTTCATTACGTCTTCAAAGTGGCAAATCGTGCCAAAACCATTGAGTTTTATACGAAAACTCTTAATATGAAGGTAAATTAAACGCATGTGTAAAGCGTTCGAAAGTATATACAGGTCGGTCGCGTAACACATGATGTATCCGTTCTGGGTTTTTTTTGTGAAAAGTAAATAAACATTTTTCTGTTCGAAATTTCGCGAATGGTGCGAAATGGGTTCTTTTTATTATTAAGCCACTGAAATCAACTTTCGGACGCTTCTAAATATAGAAAAAAAGATTTTTAATCATTTTTAGGTTCTTCGCCACGAGGAATTCGATAAAGGATGCGAAGCGAGTTGTAACGGTCCTTACGATGAGAGATGGAGTAAAACGATGATCGGATATGGCTCCGAAGACGAGCATTTCGTTTTGGAGCTCACCTATAATTATCCGATTCATTCGTATGATCTTGGGAATGATTTTCGGGTGAAAAACTTTTTTTTACTTTGATTTAAAAATAATTTCCAGGCAATCGTAATCGATTCGGATTCGCTGTTCGACAAAATCTCTCAGATTGATCACCGCAAATCGGGATGCGGTCGGCTGGCAGTGAAATCTCCCGATGGTCACGAATTCAAGATTGGGAAGGCTGAGCAAGAGCCAAAAGTGATGAGAGTTCAGTTGAATGTCGGAGATTTAGAGAAATCTCGGAAATATTGGACAGAATGTCTTGGAATGGGGGTTGTTGAAGAGAAGAAAACACGTGTTCGAATGAGTTTTGGTGAGGGACAATGCGAATTGGAAATCGTTCAATCGGCGGAGAAGATTGATAGGAAGACGGGATTCGGAAGAATTGCTTTCTCTTATCCAGGAGACAAGGTTCGATTTTTTTTTTGAGAACTAAGCAAAAAAAATATTTTTTTTTCCAGCTCCAATCCCTCCAAGACAAGGTGAAATCCTCGAGCGGAAAGATAATCAACGAGTTGCTCACCCTAAATACCCCCGGAAAAGCGGATGTTCAAGTCGTGATTCTTGCTGATCCAGACGATCACGAGATCTGTTTCGTTGGCGATGAAGGGTTCAGGGAGCTGAGTAAAGTGGATCCATCGGCTGAGAAAGAGCTAATGGAACAGATTAAGAAGGATGATAGTGAGAAGTGGTATTGATAATTTCTTTGTTGTTTTTGGCTCTCGATTAAACTATTTCCATCTTTTATTATTGAATACAAACATAATATGATGGAAGTTTGAGAGCGGTTCGGTAGTTGATGTGCAGTTGCTCAATGAATTTCGGATCGACGCCGACGAGATGGCGATGAAGTCTCTGGAAACATGATGTTCCGAAGCCTCCCATACTGCCAGTAATCGCATTGAAATTGTGGAAGAGAATCAGGAACTGAAAATATTTTTTTAATTTGAATATGATTTTTGCCTTACTCTAATCAAAAAATTGACAGATTTCGGAGCGGCCATAAGGATCGCATGATGCTTCTGAATGTAGTTATACGCCTCCCCGAGCACTTTCTGAAAAATAGAAAATAAAAATGAGCCCGTAGAGTCTACCTACCTCATAAAGACTCTCAGCGAGCTGCTTTTTCGATGTGAGCTCTGGACCTCCTCCCTTCTCGAATCGTTGACTGAATTGATTTGATAACAAAAAAAAAGAGAAAGCTAGACTTACAAATGCTCGACGACTTCCTTCAACGACGGAAAAACTATCTTATCGCCGATTCCCGGGAGTGTCTCCTGGACACGCAGCTTCTGAAATTATCCCTCTAATTCTTTTCTCTTCGAATAATAACTCACAGCGATCTCTGCCAAATGATAGAGATAAATGGGCCGTTGTCCACGTTTGATCGCAAGTTTATACAAGTAGTAAAATGACTGAAAATTCTGAATTCTGCTTCGGAAAAAATGGGATTTTGTTACCGATCCATAGAAGCATGGAAGTTGTGGAGTCTGCTTTTGTTTATAGGCAACTAGATACAAATAGGTTGCTGTTTCTTCGATTAGACTCTGGAATCGAAACGGTATTGGTTTTGGGTTTACATAAAAATGATGGGGCTATTCACAGACCGGAAAAAACGCAAAAAACTCAGAAAAATAGAAAAAAACTCAGTTTTCTTCCTAATTTCCGGGGTCTTTTTGTTTTTTCCTATAAGTGAATAACCCCATAACAAGTTCTCTTTTTGGTTATATAAGTAGTCTTTTAACCACTTACCGGAACACCTTTGTTAGTCTTGTGTATAAACTTTAAGAGAATTTATCTCTGTTCCCAATGAAGATATTGAAAAGTGGTCAACTAATAAAATGTTGCTATTAATCTGAGCAACATTTTGTTGGTTGATCATTTTTCGATATCTCCATTGGGAGCTGAGATAAATAATGTTGAAGTTGGGTGGCAAGGGCTCAAGGTTTCAACGGTGTCTTTTTTTCACGGAGGAGTTCAAAACTTATAAACTAAACTCCGATTTTGTAGATCGAAGGCTGAATCAGGTTCTAGATTAATTCAAAAGTTGCTAATTTATTCCTAAGATCTGTCTATAAAATGATCCAAATTTGCCAAAGAACAGACTAACTAGACCTACGAGATCCCCCCTGAAATGGATCTACCGTAAAACCTATTACTCAACTTTAGCAGCATGTATCTCTGTTCCCATCAGAGATATTAAAAAGTGGTCAACTAATAAAATGTTTCTTTTGATGTGAATTACATTTTGTTAGTTGACCACTTTTCAATATTTTCACTGGGAACCGAGATAAACGTCACTGAAGTTAAATAACCTACGAGATCTCTGAAAATTGTTTGTAATTCTTGAAAAAAATTCTTACTGGAAAAGATCCTGAAACAAATTTCTAAAGTTCTAAAAAAAACGGTTTAAATAACTAGAAAAGTATCTAAAGTGACCCCTAACCCATTTCAAAAATCCAAACATACAATCATTTGCCCAATCAACTCCACATCCTCCGCTCCCGGGATCAATGTCTTCTGAAGATCAAAAGCTAATCTTCTGATTGCTTCCATAGAAGGAATCATCTGTGGTTGTTGCATTGGAGTCATTCTTCGAAGACGTTGCATTTCTTGTTCTCTCAACAAATGATTCACTTCAGCAATCTGTCTTTGAGCGTCAATTTGTTGGAGAACCTGGGGGTTCGGAACTAGAATTACACCTTCTTCCGTCTCTTTTTTAGTAGACATTTCTGACTGAAAATTAATTATTAGAAGGGGAAATAGGAAATAAAAAAGATCAGAAAAAAGAAAAGGTGGCTCTTCATATACGGCAACAAGAGATCACGAGAACCCCTTCACGAGGAGAGACTGACATCATAGGAGAATAGAAACATATAATTTTAGGCCGAAATAAGAAATTCGAGAATATCTGTTGCCCTAGACAACGAGAGTTCATATTGAGAAGGGGAGGGGAGGGGATTAATTCTCATTTGCATATGACATGTCTTTCCGACGAACAACAGAGAGAAGGCAGTCGAGCGAGTGATAATAGTCATCTAATCTGATGATTACTTTTTTTAGAAGGAGAGAGAGAGAGAGAGAGAGAGAGAGATAATCTAATAAGAGAAGATAGAGATATTACATGTGACACACGTTCATAAGGGGCTCTTTGTCTAAAAAACAATCCGTATAATTCGATTATGCTGACTTGAAGGAGGGGAAAAGAGAAAATGTCCTTTTAAAAGTATAAGACATGGGAAACTGCTCGTATTTTTCCCACGTGTAACTACCATTGTCTTGATGGGAAAACGGACACATAAATCGTGTGAAATGAGTCATTCTCTGTCATTTCAAAACAACAACTACAGTAATCCATCCTGCTGACTAAGAAGTTATCAAGCATTTCAACAGAAAAATGAGTCAAACTAAAATCCGTGTGCACTAAAAGTGAAAATGCCACCGAAACGCATTCAACTAAATGGTGCCCCCCTCCCTCCTCTTTAATACGGTCGTTTATGAGGCTCATTTCTTGCGGCGCCCGCCTTTTTATTAGAATGTGAATGAAAGTGGAGATTTTTGAATGAGATTGACATTATTATTTTTAGAATTGTGGGATTAGATGGGAAAGACAATGGAAGGAAAGTGCATGGAGATAGAAAAGGTATTGTAACTCGCCGAGAGTAAGAGCTATCAAAAAATGGTCAACTATGAAAATGTTATCCTCGATATTTGAAACAACTTTGTAGTTGAGAGTTTTTCTCTATCTGCTACCGTAGGCAAGTTACAAGCTCTTCAAGTTGACCTTTCTCCGCGCTCTCTCACCTCTCACTTCAAAATGGCGTAACTCTGCTTAAAACTAAGATTTTTGAACCGTTTTTAAACCAATTTGAAGTTACTTTCAAGATTTTTAATATAAGCAAAAATATAATTAATAACGATCCAAGAATGTTCTGAAAATCCTAATCTCAAACAGAGTTACGCCACTTTCAATAGAAGCGAGAGAGCGCAGAGAAAGGTCAACTTGTGAAGCGTGTAACTTGAGTACGGTAGCAGCTAGAGGAAAACTGTCAACTACAAAAATGTTCTCCTTGATATTTGGAATATTTTTATAGTTGACAGTTTTTCTCTAGCTGCTACCGTAATCAAGTTACAAGCGCTTCAAGTTGGCTTTTCTCTGCGCTCTCTCGCCTATTCGAGCGCAGAGAAAGGCCATCTTGCAGAGCTTGTAACTTGATTACGGTAGCAGCTAGAGAAAAACTGTCAACTACAAAGTTGTTCTACATATCATGGAGAACAATTTTGTAGTTGACCATTTTTTGATAGCTCTTACAGGAAGTGAGTTATGGGGTTTTATCTGAAAACAAACTGAAATGACTAGGCTTGTTATACCACCTTTTGTGTTCTTGCTATTTTAAGCTTCTAAACTCTTTCAGGATGATCGGAACTTGGAAGCAGATCTGAAACTAGGCAAAACAAAACTATCTCACTAATCTAAAATCTGATTTTTGACCTTTTAATAATTTATTCCATACTATTTATCAGACATCCAACACATCATTAACCAATCACTTTTGTCATCACTCGTGGCTTTTCACTCTTCTATTTCTGTACATTGATATGATGAACTGTTTCCAATACAAGATAGTTTGTCAAGTTAAGCAAGAAGTTCTGGTAAACTATTCTTCGAGATTTTCCGAAAATCTTGAAGTTTCAGGCATTGACGAACACTGTCCAAGTGGTAACTCTTCGAAATGTTCAGAATGGATTGTACACGAATTCCGATATTTCTAATCATTTTATAGAGGTGGATTTTTAGAAAAAACAATCCATATAAGGGTTATTTCAGAGAATGAAACACTTCCAAGCAATGCTGATCTCCAATCACATCCAACCAGAGAACTTCGATCTGAGCCAGTTTGTTGTGAGTTATTTTTCATAAAGATGATGAAAAATACAGTACTAAATATTCAGACGGAATGTTTACGGAATGCGGACATTCATTTGAATCATTATATCAATAGTTGTGCATCGGAGACAAAAGGAGAATGAGCAATTTTATTCTGGGGTCGATTAATTTATAAATGGGGTTTCTAAAAGAAGCATTTCTTAATTAACTATAAAGTTAGTTTTCATTTTAATTTTGAAATCTAATATATTTTTTAAAATTTGTAATGAAGTATTTTTCCTAAATAACTCTTCATATTCGAACATACGAGTTTGCATTATCTTCTCACTCTAAACAAGTATCTAATATTCCACGTGTTAATTTATACTCTCCTGCTCCTAGTAGTATCCTTCATTTCATTTAACTCTACGAAGGCAGATGGTCCTTTCTCCCGAGGAGAGGGTCAATACATTTATCTCTAGCACTCTCTCCAATTCGTGTACTCTCTAAGCGTCCCCTCGGCAAGCGGTCAGCAGAAGAAGAGAAGATGTTGCGGTCTTCTCGCGAGAAACGGAGAGAAAGCGCGTTGTGCTGTTTTAATTCAACTCGCCCCAAGCTTCTATTACTATTTAAAATGATATTGCTTGGTTTGTGAACCACGTTTGCGAGAAGTTAACAAATCGATAAAATTCACATCATTGTGTTGTCTTTTTCTTTGTTTCGCTCGTTCGTTCGCGGAAGTTTCCATTGTTTAGTTTCTTAAATATTATTATGAATACAATTGATATATATTGAATAGCAAGCTTCTATAATCGTTCTATTTTTATCTTTATTTTTATTTATCATTTGCTTCCATACTCTGATAAACCGGTTAACCATTCGCAATTTAAATAATTTCAGCGACATTAGGAGCAAACGTGACCTTATTCGATTAAACCTTTGCCAAGATTGGATCGAAAACGAGTTGAATTTATTTATTTAGAGTGTTTAATTATAATTATGTCAAAAAAGACTGTAAATCTCTATAATTAGATTATAAATAACAGGTCGAAATTTAAAAATTGAAAATGAAATTCAATAATTTAAATATCATATTGCACAACGCTGTGCATAACATTTACAATTTAAACACAGACTTTTTTCTATATAATTATAATTAAACAGTCTAAACTCAACTTGTTTTCCATCTAATCTCACCGAAAGTGCAATAAGGTTTGCTAAATTTGCTCCGAATTGCGCTGGAAATATACTGCGAACGGTTTACCAAAGCCATTTCTTTTAACTATCTTTTACAATCTCTCTGCTCTTTAAAACTATCCTTCTTACAGATAATGAAAGCGACGGATCGCACAGCGTCGCCACGATTCGAAGGAGGATATGCTCCAGGTGTTGTTTCCATTAAACAGCTTTAGAAATAAAAATTATTTGCAGTTCCACGACCGGAACAAGTTCAAGACAGAGGATGTTGCAGCACAATTTGGAGTGGATGCAGCAAAACTTATACTGTTCGTTTTTTTTTCAAAACTTCCACATTATTCAATCGCTTTCAGCCATCTGTATTGACTCTTCTCATTTACCTCCTCGCCACCACCCTCGTGATCATTGCGATGATTTTCGACGATATCACAATTCCACGTCTTCTCACTGGAATCCTCGCGGCCATCGTTTATGTCACCGTCGTTTTGAGTGTCTACATGGACTTGGCAAGAGAGAATCATGCACCACACGACGGGAATCAGGATCTTTTGATTGCCAAAGTGAAGAAGTTGATGTATACGAAAGTCAAGGTGATAAAATGAATTTCAATATTTTGTTTATATTTCTTATTCTAGTTCCACGCAATCATTACATGGCTGACGACTGTTATGGTCATGACTACTCCGATTGTGGACGATGAAGTGTTGTGGTTGGAGCTTCTGGTGACTATCGCTTCGATGGGCGCCGTCTTGATTATAGGAGCAAATGTTGAGCCACCCAGAGACAACTCACGCGAACGCGTTTGAATCAACGGATCATTTTGGATTACCTCTCAATGCTACGTGTTCATTTTTAATAATTACTATGCCATTCCGACTAATTTCGACTGCATTTTCCTGAATATTTTGCCACTTATATGTACACTTGAATTCGAATTCATCCTATTTAACATTAATAAAACGCTGTCACACATCTAACTAAATTTTATTCGATAAACAAAAAATTCAGCGGGGAGTAAAAGCGGAGACATTTACGATAAACAGCAAGCAACGACGGGATAGTGGAGTGTCGTTGTATTCCGAATTCAGAAATTATTTTCAGAAAGCGTTCGTTTTCCATCGAATCCCTTTCATTTTTGTGTTGAAAAGGTTTTTTTATTTCAGTTAAAAATGGGGAAAACGTCACGCGATAAAAGAGACATCTACTATCGGCTAGCGAAAGAGAACAAGTGGAGAGCGAGAAGCGCGTTCAAATTAATGCAAATTGATGATGAGTTTGGGATTCTGAAAGGTTTGTAAAGCATTAAATAATTATTTAAAGCTCATAATTATTCCCAGATGTCACAAGAGCTGTCGATCTGTGTGCGGCACCTGGAAGTTGGTCTCAAGTGCTCGCGAAGCGGCTTTTTGTAGAGGGAAGCGATGCCAAAGTCGTGGCGATTGATCTTCAACCGATGGCCCCGATTCCAGGAGTTATTCAGTTACAGGGAGATATTACATCTGTTGACACTGCCAATCAGGTTGGTTTTTTCACATTTTATTCTATAAAACCCGGTATTTCCAGGTAATCGAACACTTTTCCGGAGAAAAATCAGACATTGTGATTTGCGACGGAGCTCCAGATGTAACAGGAATTCATTCGCTTGACGAGTTCATGCAGGCCGAACTTATTCTCGCCGCTTTCAACATCACAAGCCACGTTCTCAAAACAAAAGGAACTTTCCTTGCGAAAATCTTCAGATCAAGAAACTCATCGCTTCTTTATGCACAAATGAAGAAATATTTCAAGAAAGTGTATCTCGCGAAGCCACGTAGTTCTCGCCAATCGAGTTGCGAAGCGTTCATCTTGTGTCTCGACTACTCGCCGCCAGAGGGATTCGTTCCGACGATGAGCAAATCATCTCTGGAGTTGACCGACGCTTCCGGAGTCACTGCTGATGTTATCGATGGATTTGTGACGTGTGGAGATCTGAGTGGCTGGGATAGTGAGAAGTCCTATCCATTGGATATTGATGTCAGCTTTCCGAAAGGAATTGTGGATGAGGATCAGAAAAAGTACGGTTTTCATCATTAAATCATAGGTAGTCTCAACGTTTTCAGCCGGTACGAGTTCAAAGACGTCGTCCAACCGCCAACAGATCCAGCTTACAAAGAAGCACTTGAAATGAAAAAGAAAGGAGTTTTCTCGAAAGTCAGCGCTGATCTGACGAAAGAGGTAATCCTGGAGAATAAATTCCTTAAAAAATACAATATTTTGTAGCTGAAAGCAGAGAGAAAGCGTGGAAGAGAGCAACGGAAGGCGAAGGAGGAAGAAGAGAGAGCCGTGGACAGCGTCGCCGAAAAACTTGAAGCCGCTCAGATTGAAAAATGATCTCTTCATGTTAATTATTATTTTTTGCAAGTTTTTAATATTATTTATCATCCGTTTAAATAGAAACCAGTGCGGATCTCCTGGTTCGTTTCACATTTCCTTGTCACTGAAATTCAAGTTTTCCTTTTCCCCGAATGAAATTGTTTCCATGTCAGAAAATGTGGTTTATTGATATTTAACGCGTTAATATTTCGCATTTTTAATATTTATCTTCCTTTTTATCGTTAAAAAAAGAGAAATGTTCAAAACAAATAGTCGCTTTCATACAAACAGACACGCACTGATTCACATCGATTGATGTGATTCCGAACGTTTAGATTTTAAAATCCCCAAGCCATTTTTTTCCGGCTATTTGTAGCGACAAACTGACAAAAAAACAACGCTTCTAATTAAAAACGGTACAGTAGCCCGGTTTTCGCTGCGAGACCCAAGACTGAAATTTTGCAACGCTCCTTTAAACACAACACAGTAGTATTAACACCAACCCGATCTATATATCCTCTATTAGTTTTCTTTCATAGTTTTCAAAAAGAATTCTTCAAAAAAAGCGTCATCCTCTTATTGTCGCCACAAAGTAATTGACATTTCCCACTCGATCCTTTATAATTGAGTTCAAAAGTCATCAAAATAGTTTGCCCTTCTCTCGTATAATTAGCCCTCATTTTCCCTCCTCTGTCACTCCATTCAATTACAAAAATCGATTGATTCTCGCCTCCACTTCCCTGTCCTCTTCCCATGTCCACTCCACCACATGGTGTATGTGCCTTCTCTCTATGACCATCTGTCTTCCTTTCCACATCTCTCACTTTTTTTCATTCTTCTCGTGGTTTTCCACCCCACCCAGCTTCCAATTTTTCCTCTCTCCCCGTTTCCTCCAGAATTTTCCCACACTCTGCCGGAGGCGAAAGAAAGAAGAAGAGAAGAATCAAGTGGTTCTGGATTATTTCTCTTTCTTTGAGAGAATCAGAACTAATTTTCTTTTCCTTTTCTCTGATTTTTCTTGGCAGAAAGCGAATCTTGAAGATGTTTTTTTTTAATTGCTCAGTTTTCTTCTGATTTCATATTCCGTGCCAAATCTCAGATCGATTAGAATCATCGTCGAATACTTTTCCACAAAATCATTATTCAAATCCAGTTACCCAAAACCCAACTACTGGCCGAGATCTTTCTCTGCCACCTCATCTCCAAACATTACCCGCCATCCTCCTCCCCTCGTGAAAGCTGCTGCTCAGAGTATTTGTATGTGCGTGTGAGTGTGTGTCGGTGCGCGCGCGCTTTCTCTTCACATTTTCTCTGCGTTTCCACTCGATTCTCATCGCTTTTTTTGTTGTTATTCCGAATTCTTTCGTCTCCATATACGATATAATACAGTTTTCATTTCAGATATCACACAAAATGACAACAGCCAACGAATTACTAACAGTTGTGAGTTTTTTAATTATAAGAGAGACAGAGACAGAGAGAGAGAGAGAGAACTGCCAAACAGAGATGATCCGATCCGTGCTCAACACGCCTCGAGAAAGCGATCGAGAGGCGCAAACCATTTACAGGAACATGGTAAAATGTCACGCTTGGGTTTCGAGACGAAATTCGAATTATTTTAATTTAGTTGAAAACTATTGTTTTTCTGCATTAAATAACCGTTTTTCTTTGATTCCAGTTGAAAAATGCGAGTAGTTATTGACTTCTTCAACGAAAATTAAAGAAAACGACTATTTGTAGCAAAAAAGTGGTGAAAAAAAACACGTGAAAATGAGAAAATTACAGTAGTCCGATTTTCGTAGCGAGACCCATGCCTGACATTTTGCAACGCTCCTTTAAATGCGGGGCAAGCGTTTTCGATCTCGGCGTTACTAAACACGGTAGGAACAGCAAATCTGCTGCCAAAAGCTGCGAAAATTCTCAATTTGCTTCGAAAATGGTTTTCGTAATTATTTTTTGTGCATGGATGATGGATCTCTATACAAATGAACACACATATTTAATACCACACCGCCTCCTCCTCCTCACACCATTTTCTTGTCGAATGTAGTCGAGAACACCTGGTTTTATGCGAACTCTCTTTTATTATTTTCATATATACTAATCTCTTTAAAAGTCCCGCCTACTTTGTTCTAGTTCATGATATATAGTGTTTTGCATGTTGGAAGTGTGTTTCTCTCTCTTTTCAGAGACAGAGTCGGGATTTTTTCCGCTCAAGAATATGTTTAAAAACAGTTTTTCGACTATTCATTTTGAGCCAAAATTAAAAATAGAATCTCGAAAAATCCAAAATTATTCCCCAAAAAATTATCTATATCATCCACAAAAAACCAACTACAACCATTGAGAAGAAGGGATTCAGAAAGTATCTCAAAAAACAACCGCATGTCCATCATCCCATGTTTCCCTTCTCTCTCCTCCCGGCGAATGCGTACCATTTGCTTTTCATTTTTCAGGAGAAATTAGACGATTTCGACTATAAAGTGGCCCTCCAACAGCAAATGGTCGCCGCCCAAAATAATAACGTTCTCCGGCCGATACAGATCGAACCATCATCCACGACGGCGTCAGAAGTCAGCCCAGAAGCACCGCCGCCAATGACGTCATCATCATCAGACAACCAGAATCCAGTGACGAGTGGGCAAATTATTGGACCTGTTGCTCCCCCGCTGACTGATCGCAGCAATAGCTGTATGTGTTCTCTTTGTAGTGCGAGCCGGCGGCCCCCAGGATATTTAAAAAAGCTTTTTTTGCACGGTGTCGGCGGAATTTTCAATTTTCTTCCTATTTATGAAATGAAATTAAAAATTCCGCCGAAAAACGATGGTGTTATCTTTAGTTTTCGTTTCAATTAATCTCTCAAAAAGTGCATGTTATTAATGTTTCTCAAGGGCGGCCTATTACTAGCCATTACACCCACACACACACACATTTGGTGAAAGTTTCCAATTTTTAGTGGTTTTTTCTCGTCTAGTCTAGTTTTATTAACCCGGAATGTTTATTTTTTTATCAATTCAAATCACGAATCCACCATTTTCCCCCTGATTAGCTCTCTTTTTAAAATTAAGCTAGAATAGGACGAAAATCATAAAATTAAAAGGCTTTTCAAGCTTTTTTTCCACGAAAATTAACGAATTGTTCCAGCTGAATCTGATGGACCACGTCGACTCCACGTGTCCAATATACCATTTAAATACCGGGAACCTGATCTCAAATCAATGTTCGAAAAGTTTGGAACCGTTGTTGACGTTGAAATCATTTTTAATGAACGGGGATCGAAGGTAACTCTCGAATGAATCTCTATTGCTCAGCTTTAAATTCCAGGGATTCGGTTTCGTGACGATGTCGAATCAAGAGGATGCGGATCGTGCTCGTCAAGAAATCAATGGATCTTCAATTGAAGGACGGCGAGTCGAAGTGAACATGGCCACTCAAAGGGTTCATACGAAGAAGACGAAACCGTTGATGTCAGTTGGTGTGGATCCACTTGCCGCTCAAGGACTCTACGTGGCTCAACAAGCACAACAAGCCCAGCAACAACAACTTCAACGGGCTCTCCTTCAACAGCAACTTCTCGCTCAACAACTCTTCGTTCCACGTCAACAACTGATCATGCCGCCGACTTCCGCAGCAGCAGCGATTAACCTGCAGGCTCTACAGTATCAGCAAGCGATTCTTCAGCAGCAACAGCTTCAACAGAATCCACAATTCCTTCTACAGCTTCAACAACAGCAGCTTGCCGCGGCGGCCGCAGCTGCATCTGGAGCAGCACACCAACAGCAGCAGCAGACACAGCAAATCGCGCCGACGCCAATGACATCTGCACATCAACAGCTTCTTCAACAGCAACAACTAGCGGCGATGGGAATGGATCCGATGGCACAGGCGCAGTTCGCAGCGATGCTCGCTTTGGATCAACAGCAGAAAATGCTCCAGGCAGCTGCTGTTCAAGGTATCTTGTTTTTTGATTCCAAGATAGTTGTAGCTTAACCCTTCAGGTCGTGCTGTCCAACAACAACAAGGAGTTCGGATCCCGACGTCTTCCACAAGTCATCCTCCTCCACCACCAAACGGCGCGTCTCTCGGAGACCAGTACCTCCAGCAGTCTCTCGCCGGAGCAGTTCATCAACATCCACAACAACATGCTGCTCAGGCTGCAGCCGCTGCCGCAGCTCTTCAACGTCGTTTTGCTCCTTACTAACCCCACTTTTTTGAACAACATGCACTCGGTTTTCCTTCGTTTTAAAAACATAATCTAGTGCATTCTCTTGTCGTGAGAGTTCTCTCCCACACTTCTCATCCTCACCTATTGCAAAATGCATATTAATTCTGTTCCATGTGTAATTTGTGACATATTTTCACGTTGGCACCCCTTTTCAACACACATTTCCACCTCTCTCTCGTTCTATGAAATCTCATCCCTCCACCCACCCCAGCTGATGACATGCAAAAATCCAATGCTTTATATATCTTTCTTGATAATCATAATAATTCGAATAAGTTTGTTATTATGTCTCTTAACACACACACAGTTTGTTTTGATTCAACTTCCCTTCGCACGCACCTGAAATTCTTCGAAATAATATACGGATTCGTTCTCTCTCCTGTTCCTCACGCATCTCTCTTGTTTTCCGCTTTATCCGATTGAGTGTGTCTGCGCCTGTCTTATGATTTTTCTTTTTTTTGCGTTTTTGAAGTACAATTCCTTTTCTGTTCCTTGGTGTTTTGAAGTATGAACATTTTGAGAAATGGTGCTTTTTCTGGTTTTTGTTTTTGGCTTTGAAGCACATACACGCGTTTAGCATGCAGTTTTTCGAGATAATAAGATTACAGGTATGAATAAAGTACGAGTTGTTCTGGGGGATTCGAAAGATTTTGAAAACATGGGGAATTGTGACTTTTGGAAATGTACATATGCAACGGGGAAGAAGAAAACAGGGATGAGCTCAACAAGAAACGAAGATTTACAAACAAAAAGGGGGAACGAGCTATAAAAAAGGGAAAACTAAACAGGGGAACATGAAAAAGACTTTATTTCTCTTCATCACTCATCGGTTCATCATCCAAATCTGGCATTGGGAATCGGAGAATTGCAGCGCATCCCGTCAACTGAGCCAGCTGTTCACCGGATACGTGCATCGACGAGAAGATGTGCACTTTGCCGTTCTGTTCGCGAACACTTTCGACAAGTTTCACGTATTTCCGACGCGTTTCGATGTTTTGGGCACGGAATAAAGAATCGGCGACGAGGAGAGTCTCGATGGCGAGCTCCTGATTCGCGTGGTTCACATGGCTGAAAGAATACGATCTAGGCAATTGACTGATCTCAAAGTAGTCACCTATATCCATAAAACGCTCTGTCTGGTTCTGTGGATAGCAGTTCGAGGAAATGATTCAGTGCTTTTACTTCTCCTTGTGCCTGGAAAATTCAAATTTAGAAAAAAATTATTTTTTTGGCGTACCTTAGTATCCGCCAGTCTCGCAGCCACTTGCGGAGTCTCGAGAACCTCTTTCAACGCGTGCTTGAATCCACTACTCGAATGAGTCAGAAGGAACTTTGATTTCTGCTCCGTCGTCAGCTTCTTCCCATTGGCATCCGCATACGCTTGAAGGTGCTGATAGAAGGCGTCTTTCACGAATCCACGACTCGCCACGATTACGCATTTTACTACCTGAGGAACTTTTGATAAAAATATTTTTAAAAGTGGGACCCTACTTGCAAATTAACATGTCGCATGAAAGCGGCACTAACTGCCTCATAAAACTTCTCCAATCCTTTCTCGTGTTGATTCGTGAAACCTTTCCGTTTCCTCGGAATCGTCATGTCGATTTTCGCTCGAGTCAGCGTCATCGCAGGGGTGATTAGGCATACATTGGCGAGGCCTTCGTGAAGAACGACAGCGGCCACGTCGGCAGCTTGAGCAGGATCCAGAGATAGATTTAAGCGTTCTGAAGATAAGTTCGAAACTGTTGATTTCTCAGTTTTCCTACCTATATCAATAGAATCCCATTCTGTTTTTTGAAGAGTGAATTTCCTATTCGGTTCAATATCAATGGTATGATAGGCTCCCAATTTGACAATATCGTTCTCTTCGATATTCCGACCCTTTAGATGCAGTTCTTGGGCTCCTGGATCGAAATCGATTGTTTCTACTGATATTGTGAGCATTGTGTGTACTCTTTGTGATGACGTGGTTCCGGTGGACGTTTCTGAGACGACCTGGTTGGAAAATTGGGTTTAACACTGTTGAACGAATGAATTCTCTTACTTTACGAATTGTAGAGGCTTTTATCACGTCGCCAACTCGAATCAGATTATAAATGTGCCACATGTCTTCGGCTTCTTCTGCCATCAGAACGACGAATCTGTAAAACTTATTTCAAATGGGCCATTTTTTTCTGTCACTTACCCATTGCCATCTCGTTCGATTAAACGCTTGAACTGCTTCATGATTCTGGATAATTGAGTACAAATATGAAGGGGTTTTCAATGAAAAATTGTGAAATAGTCTCTGAAAATGACATGTGAAACTGTGTAGATTTACGATAAACAACACACGATCGCGTTATTTCGGAGTGTCGTTCGTACTTCCGCTTTCAGAATTATTTCTAGTTTCCGTTGGAAGATCTTTCAGATCCATGTATAAAGAGCCACGACACATATTAGGAAAACCTGCATTTCTCATAGTACGATGTAGAAGGATAAATGATAAATAACATTTATTATACAAAATACGTTGTACAGGGAGCGAGGGGGAACGAATATAATAATACCAGAGTTAATGAGAGTCAAATAGTTTTTTGGGAGAAATACACCTTGTCCACCAAGGATAACTAGGATCTAATTTAATTTTTCAGAAAACCGACAGTTCTGTCTGTACAGAGAATATTCAACTGGGAGTATGTAATAATCAAAAAGAGAATTCAAGAATCAATCATTTTGGAAAAAATCAAGGTCGATGGAGTCCTCGTTAAATGTGTCGAAATTCCAGTTTCCGGGGTCGATGAGAGCATCTTCTTGTAGGGTTGGTGTCGTTTGATTATTGCTGTTGACGAGTCCGGGGAAGAAATCATCAGTGTCCGTGTTCCAATCGGAGTGGGTGCTACTCATCGACGGAGACAAGGCTAGGGAACCCGGCGAAAGTGTTCCACGCGTCTCCGAGGGAGGACTGTAGAAAGATCCTGACGAAGACGACGGCGCAAAACAGTCACTTCCTTCTTCAATGTAGTCAGCAACGAATTGGTCGAATTCTCCTGCTGGGCTCTGAATTATTTGAACATTGATTCACTGGCTTCAGAGATAATCAAGTATTACCTTGAGTTGTTCGATGATTCGGCATAGTTGTTGCTCATCTTTTTGATACGATCCATGTGGTTGCACAGAATTGAAACGAGAGTCAGATAGGTTTCCACATTGATTTTCCTGTTGGTATCCATACGTCTGTGGTGGTTGATATTGCTGATGTTGGCGTCGAAGTTGAGAGGGGTAGCGTTGTTGGCGGATCGGGGTGCCTTGTCCCACTGCAGGGGTGCATTAATGAATACAGCTGATTCAAAGGCAAGTTGATCCTCCATCACACATCCTCCATTGACGACATCTTCATCGGCAACTTCTTCCTCGTAGACGACGTTCGAGTAGATGTTCGCTTCATTGTTCTCGTTTTGTGCTTCGGGAGTGTAAACTGGGGTATCGTAGACTGGTGAGTTGATCTGGTTGAGAAGATCTTCGTTTTGGCGACGAAGCTTCTCGTTTTCGGCACGAAGGAGACGGTTCTCTTCAACAAGGTCCAGCATCACTTGGTCAATTTTTCCGGAACGTTCCTGAAAATATTTCGAAGTTAAAATCGATTTCCAATAAACGTCCACAACTAACCTTTTTCTTGTCTCTTGCATTCTGAGCGGCGACTCGATTTTTCATCTTTCTTCTGTCCATTTTCTCTTCTTGAGTCAAATGGGTCAGCCTTTCTCTTTTTCTTGGTCCAGAAGGTCCCAAATCATCTCCCAACAGTTCAGCGACAATTTGCTCCGTTGGAATTGGTCGTTTTTGTGCCTTTTGTGGCGACGCCACGTGTCCAGTCGAAATTGCACGTGGTTGTCGTGCGGGTAGCACATAGATTTTTTTTGGGTAGTTGCTCATTTCAAAGTAGTTGTAGTAGAGGGGGCTTTCGCCCTTGGAAATATATCGAAGAAACTTCTTCTCGTTGTCGGTTCGGTTTGAAGCTGCAATGAGGATGGCCTTAAGCAACGTCGACTAACCGCGACGCACACGCGCCGCTGCCACGCCTCTAGTGTAAGAGCGTGTATTATGGGGAGACGCAGACAAAAGTGTTGTTATTGCGAAATTTGCTTTTGTGTCGGAATGACGTCAACGCGAAGAGTTTTGCAAACGGGAAATGCTGAGTTGGCAGAAAATTAATAAATGGGTCACAAGATTGATAAGCGAATTAATATAATATTTTCAAATGACTTTTGATAAAAATAAACGAACGTCTGTGATAAACAGATGATGATTTCTGCTTGTGAACATGAGCAATAATTTATTTTAGAGAATAGTTTTACGGCAGTCTAGATTTTATAGAGTTAGCTATCTTGAAATATTCTTAATATTTAACAATGGGGAACTATAAATTAGAAACTTTCACAGTTCAGACGGCAAAGAGATCTGGTATATCGACAGTTGATAAAAAAACATTTTCAACTCAAATCCCAGCACAAAAATGGTAAAAAAAGAAGAAACCCATGAAGAACAGAAAGAATTATGTCTATTTGAACCATCCACCAAGGAATCCACCACCAGATGATTTCGACGGAGAAACCTTCTTCTGATACGGCTCCTGGGATTGTCGAACGACGTCGTTGTATAGATCTTCTCGTGTTGATAGCGCTTTCAGAATGGTCTCATCTTGCACCTGGAAAATCACAAAATTTCTAGGAAAACCTGAAACTATAATAATTATTACCTTCAACTTGGCCACCGCTTCATCATATTTCCTCTTTGCTTCCGTGAATTCTCTCTGGAAGTCCAGCATCTCCTTTTTCATCACCGAAATCGATTTCTCTGTATTCTGAATCTCAGTCAACTGTTCTGTGGCTCCCGAAGAAACTGGTAGATATGTGATTGAATATTTAACGTCACTAATCCAATTATCTCCATACACTGCAATATAATGCTTTCGAGTCTCCAGCAGCGTCGCGGTCTGCATTTCAAAAGTGTCCAAATAATGAAATGCGATCGGCGTATCCTTATCCTCCAAATGATATTTCATCGGATTGAATTCTTGAATATTTGCGACAGTGTATGGAACGAAGAACATATCTGCCTGGGTTCCAGACTTTCCGCGTTTCCCAGACTCTTGAATCATTCGGACGCCACCTTCTTTGTCGAAAAGCACTAATTTGAATTTGGACGACGAGCTTTTGCAGATTATGGCCACTCCATTTCTACGGAAATCTTCCAGCATGTCAATCTCGTAGAAGTGAGCGTGCTGGAAATTTATTTTACAGTAAAACACCAAAAATTATAAAAAATTACCTGTTTACTAACTGAAGCAGTTACAGTCTCCCCCGGCAGTAACTGTTTAGCATGAACATCGGATTCCTGCCCAAGACAGATTTGTCTGGCCTGGGCCAGAACTTTCGGTACGATTTGAGTGGGAATAGGGACGCCGAGCTTCGTGAAAAGTGCACCGAACACTCGTCCTGAAGAAAACAATATAAATTAATTAAAATCTTTTAAAAACTCACCGACTCCACCCATTTCTGAAACATCGAAACCTTCGAAATCCAACTGATTCTCTGACGGACCGCTAACATCGTATTGGCGTCGTTTATTCGGGTCAGAGAGCACTGAATAAGCGATAGACACCTTTTTGAATTGTTCTTGGGCGAATGTATCATTCGGATTACGATCCGGATGGTATTTCAGCGCCAGTTTCCGGTAGGCTGTCTTGATCTCTGCTTCAGAAGCCTGAAAACTCATTTTTTCGAGATAAGTATCAAAAAATCAATTTTTTTTTAAAAAACTTACCGATTTTTCCACACCGAGAAGCTGATAAAAATCGACATCTTCGGCTTTCTGCTTATCTGAGACAGATGTTGAATTCGATGACATTGCGAATGCTGAAACTTGAAAGTAAATAAAAATAAAAAGGAAGGGAAAGGGGAAAAATGAATGAATCATCCTTCCTTTCGCAATAGGGCAAACAAAGTCGACGTCTGCGTCTCCCTTGTCTATTCTTGCAAGTGTGTTCAGTTGATAAATGTAACAGTGAGCAGAAAAGAAATGAAAACGATGAATTTTGGATGTTTTAAAAATCAAACACTTGTTGATTCAGTAAATTTATGTTTCAACGCGTTTAAACTCACTTATTCTATGTTTTTTCTTGAAATTGAGCACCATCTGAAACGGTAAAGTAGAAAGAAAATTGATTCAAAAGTGATTGCGAAAAAAAATAAAAAATCGAAAAACAACAAGTACGCAAACACCGCCAAACTGATTACAGGAACCCGCATTATTGAAACAACCTTCAAAATCATTTTTTCACGAAGAAAAGTGAAATTGGTTCGAAAAAAAGAAAAATAATTTGAAAAACCCGAAAAATGTCTACGGATAAGACTCTTGAAAACCTACGCTCTTGTTTTTGTGTCCAAGTCGACGTTCGAAAACAATTGGCCAATTTCTGCATATCGTTTCTCCCGGAAAACGTTCCCGAGAACAGAAAATATAAATGATACCGAGGAAGAAAAAAGAAATCACGCGACGTCATTTCATTTTTTTTCCCTGGAAATTTCGAAACAATTTCCCGTGCTTTTTGTTTTGCTTGCATTACCGTACTCCTTTAACGATGATGTTTTTGTATGAAATTCACTGGAGTTCCTACTTAAATTCTCAATTTCCGTTCTTCTCAATCGTTCTTTCATCAAACCTCCTCTTATGAGTCAATCAAAACATCAGTCTCTATTATTAGTGGGAATACGAGATTTTGTTTCTCGGAAAGATGATGTGAGGATTGCTCATAATAGTGCTTGAAAGGGAGGCGGTATGCCATCTGATATCGGAATTCCGGAAGGATGACGAGTCGCAGAGAGAAGGGGATTTCTTCCACTTCTTCAGATCATTCTGTCCGTTTCACGTCGTCTGAAATGGTCTGCCCTTCAAGACAAGTCTTCTCACTGCTTTTCACTATTCTTTTCGCTTCTTGTAAGTTTAAAACAATATGAGCAAGTTCTAATCATAGTGACTTCAGTCTATTTGAGAGCAATTAATGGTCATTTAGCTTAAACAGCGTTTATCTCGGGTCTCAACGAAGATATTGGAAAGGTGTCAACTAGTGAAATGTTTCTCTTAATCTGAGCAACATTTTGTTAGTTGACCACTTTTCAATATCTTTCTTGGAAACAGAGATAAATTTTGTTGAAGTTGAGTTACAGTATTGAAACCTGCGTTTTCTTGTTACTCAACTTCAGCAGCAATTATCTCGGTTCCCAATGAAGATATTGAAAAGTGGTCAACTAGTAAAATGTTTAGTTTAATATGAAGTACATTTTGTTAGTTGACCACTTTTTGATATTTTCACTGGGAGCCGAGATAAAAATTGTTAAAGTTGAGCTTCAATTTTCGAGAGCGCTATTTCAAGCTGTTAGTTTGGACCGGTGATATCTTCGAAATATTTATTTTAGTGGGAGAAAGTTATTATTTTATAAGATTATTTAAGATTAAAATCCTGTTGAAAAATAGCATTCGATGATTCACAAAAGGGGAATCTTTCTTTTGTTCTGAACAAGTCACCGTAAAACTTGTATTGCCCTCATGCCACTTAACTTCAGCAACATGTATCTCGGTTTCCAATAAATATAACAAAAAGTAATCAACTAACAAAATATAGTTCAGATTAAAACAAATATTTTATTAGTTGACCACTTTTTGATATCTCAATTGGAACCCGAGATAAATATTGCTAAAGGTGAGTTACATTTTTAGAACCCGTGCTCTTCCTATTACTCAACTTTAACACTATTTATCTCGGTTCCCAATAAAGATATCAAAAAGTAGTCAACTAACAAAATGTTGCTCATATTAACAGAAACATGTCATTAGTTGACCATTTTTAATATCTCCATTGGTAACCGAGATAAATGTTGCTAAAGTTGAGTGACATTTGAGTCAGTTTCTGCTTTGTAATCTTTCTGTAGCCTGCTGCAAAAAAAAAACTGAAACGGATCATTGAATCCATTCAAAAACATGATGAGTCACAAACTACGAAAGAGTCGATTTCAAGTCAATCGCCTACAAAAAAAAAGAAATTTGATCCCTCATTTTGAACGCTCTTCTCCCACTTGTTTGCAAATATTATGCATTAGAGAATTAGGGGGAATGTCAACAATTCAACTTGTATCCATAATCTTCCAGCATCTCTTCATCACTGCGAAGCAACCTCCGTAGTCACCTGTATGCTCTGTACAGTGCTCAGTGAGCCTCTCGGAAAGGAGTTATCACCCACTTCAACAGTCAATGCAATGTTCAAAAAATGCGATAAGATGGGGTTAATGGAGCCAGTATGTGCTCAATTTGTATCGGAAAATGTGAAAGATATGTTCATGCATGTCCGTCAGGGAGTTGCCCCGAATTCTATTTGCGAGACAATGAATTTCTGTGATCTACAGTAATCCTTGTTGATCATTGGGAAGTTGTTGTAATAATAAAGTGATTTGAACTGTTTATTCGGATATTGCATTGGGGGGAAGTGAATTGCGAAGGGTTCCTGAGATCCATTTGGTCATTGTAACAAAAAAAAAACAAGAGGCTTACGCCCATTTAATCAAAAAGTTTCTTTTGGCCTTCTTCCGATCATCGATCAAATCTTCATCGTCTTTCGATCCAGATTTTTTGATTTCAATTGGTTCGGATTCTAGTTCAGCGTCATCAGAAGAAGAAGAAGAAGCCTTAGTGTCATCCGATGACTTTGAGAGTTTCTCGAGATCCTCTAGCTCCAGATCCTCCAATGGATCCTTCTTATTGATCTTTGCCTCTCCACTCTTTCCATCTCCTTCCTCACTATCTTCATAAGAATCCTCATCATCGTCATCATCATATCCTCCACATCCACCTCCACTTCCTCCTCCACATCCACTACTATATCCACCATATCCCTGATAGGCTTGAGCGTATCCTCCACCTCCACATCCTCCTCCACCACATCCAGACCCTATTCCAGGATGAGTACGGTAGATACTGTAGTGATCGGTATAAGGAAGATATGGATAACGATAGGTTGCATATTGATATTGTGGTGGATAGACGTAAGTCATTCCGGGACGAAGAAGATATCTTCTGGGGAGTCTATCCCATGGATAATGCTGGAAATAATATCCTCTTTTGTAGTCGACCACTACTGGTTTCTTCGGCGTTTGAACAGGATTCTTCTGTCCAATTGGATTCGGGTTTAGCAGTGGAGCACGAGTTGGAATGTCAAACTTCGGGGCGATTGTGGAGTAGGTGACTTGTTTCAATTCATGATTTGCGCCAGAGTTTTTGACATTTTGGGCGGAAAAATCAGAATAATCATCACCGAGGTTATCCGTGGTCGAGGTAGCTTGTCTAGCCTGAAACATCATTTTCAAAAGAATTTCTTTCACTTAAATAGTGTAGTTTTGTATTTTGAACATTTTTTCTGTTGACAACTTTCTCTGAAAATGCCTCTAAATGCCCAGAAAACCGGTGGAAGAGTTTTCCGAAATCTCGGTCACGGAGTTTTCTGGCCACCGCGGTTGTTGTTTTTCATTTTTCTTGTAATCTAATGTCTTTATTGAATATATTCTAGTATTATCCGACTTAAAACTCCAAATAAACTGAAAAATAAGGAAATCGGTAGCCAAGTGGCCGAAGTTTACAAAAAACTCTTCCGCCTCAATTTCAAGCTGGTTTTTAGGGCATTTAGAGGCATTTTTAGAGAAAGTCGTCAAAAGAAAAAATGTTCGCCGTACCAAACTACATCTAATTACACTTTATCAAAGTCCAGTTTATTCCCCCTTCATTGTAAAAACCATATGAAAAATATGCCAAGTCTCACCTTTTTGTGTTGTGCTGTAGTCAGGGCCGTTGTACAGATCGCCAAAATAAGCAGATGTCGACGCATTGTGTAAGAATTGTTAAAATCGGTCACTCATCTTCGCCGTTAAATACTCTCTGAATCGGGTAGTGTAACAAAACCTTCAAATATCCTCCTGATGGACATATCGTCTGAGATCTGGTTCGTCATGGGTAAAAATATGTATAAGTTTGTTGGCCGTCAAATTTGATAGGTGAGAAAGTGATGAAGGGGGAGGAGGGAAGACCACCGTCCACTATTGCGCAATAAGTGAAAATGAGGAACCGGATTATTTGGATGGAGATAAAGATATACGAATGTTTTTTGTGTAGCGTTTAGAATTCAGATGATTAGAGAAGAGTTTTTGAAAACAGGTCGTGGGGATAAGGACGAGCTGAAACGCTGAAAACACTGAAAAATTCAGAAATCTCCTCGATGATTGGAATTAATATTTTTCAGATTCCGCTGGAATGAAGAGCCGTTTCAGACTTGGAAATATATTATTTCTCGCAATGTTTTTTTTATTCAACACTCCGTGGAAACACAATTTACAGTGTATCTCGCACGCAATTTAAATAATTTGTTGCATTCTTTTTTTTTTCATTTTTAAATTTAAAAACTGTCACTGATGTGTCTTTCATTTTGAAAGAAAGTTTTCCAACACATCTTCGTTTACGTCGAAAAATACTGATGGCCGCGGCCGAGCGCGCTCCTCGGCCAAGTTATATTGCTCATGCACTCTAGCGCTAAAAATCCTAATTTTAATTATTTTTTATCAGAATTCGCTTATTTTACAATTTAATTTGATTTATCAGCAGTTATATTTTTTAAATAATTAGTTTTTCAATCAATTACTTCGAAAAAATAGTCCGTAAAGGCAAACCACGCGTTTTCAATACCTAAATTTAGCTTGAACGTGACGTAATTTAATTTTCATTAATGCAAATTTAAATTTCAGGGTAACAAATTTGATTGCTGAATCTACAGCATCATGTCGAAAATTGCTAAGGAGCGGAAGAAGGTCGCACAGCTTCAAGATATTGAGAAGAGTATTCAAGAGCTATGGGAGAGTAAAAGGGCTTTTGAAGCCGATGCTCGTGACGAGTAAGTTTGGATTTAAAAAAAAGAAGGAAATAAATTGTTTTTTTCAGTGGGAAACCCAAGTACCTCGTCACCTTCCCCTTCCCCTATATGAACGGACGCATGCATTTGGGCCACACGTTCTCCGCTTCGAAATGCGAATTCGCCGCCGGTTTTCAACGTCTTCAAGGGAAACAAGTGCTGTTTCCGTTCGGTTTTCATTGTACCGGAATGCCTATCAAAGCGTGTGCAGACAAATTGAAAAGAGAAATGGAAGACTTCGGGTATCCACCAAATTTCCCAGAAGAAGTCGAGGAGGTTGTCAAAGAGGAAGTGTCGGCTGTCGATGAGATTATCAAAGACAAGAGTAAAGGAAAGAAGAGCAAGCTGGTAGCGAAAACTGGAAATGCCAAGTATCAGTGGCAAATTATGAAGTCATTGGGGTTGGACGATGAAGAGATTCGGAAGTTTTCGGATCCAAATCACTGGCTTTATTATTTCCCACCACATTGTATGGCTGATCTCAAGAAAATGGGATTGAAGGTAAATAAAGGTTTCCAAAGATTGTGTTTATCTCATTTCTTTCAGGCTGACTGGCGCCGTGCATTCATCACCACCGATGTGAATCCATACTTCGACTCATTTGTTCGCTGGCAATTCAATTTGCTCCGCGCCGCCAAAAAGATTGATTTCGGAAAAAGATACACAATTTACTCTCCAAAAGATGGTCAACCATGTATGGATCACGATCGTGCAAGTGGAGAAGGAGTCGGCCCACAGGAGTACACTCTTATCAAGTTGAAGGTTCTGGATCCGAAGCCAGCAGCATTGGCTCATATCAAACAAGACATTTTCTTGGTTGCGGCCACTCTGAGACCCGAAACAATGTACGGACAAACCAACTGCTACCTCCACCCCGATATCCAATATTCAGTGTTTTACGCTACTGAAAATGAAAACCAGGTGTTCGTCGCAACTGCAAGATCCGCTAGAATCATGTCTTATCAAGGATTGACCAAAGAAAATGGAAAAGTCCGATATGTTGAAGGTCTTGAGAAGATTCCAGGAAGCAAGTTGCTCGGCGCTCCACTCGCCGCCCCATTGGCCAAATACGAACGAGTCTACGCTCTGCCGATGCTCACAATCAAAGATGATAAGGGAACTGGAGTGGTCACATCGGTTCCTTCCGACTCCCCAGACGATTTCGCCGCTCTTTCCGATCTCAAAAAGAAGAAGCCACTGAGAGAGAAATATGGGCTCACTGACGAGATGGTTCTTCCATTTGATCCCACTCCAATCATCAGAATCGAAGGTCTAGGCGATTTGGCTGCCGTTGAAATGTGTTCAAGACTGAAAATCGAGTCACAAAACGAGAAGGATAAGCTGGAGGAGGCGAAGAAGGAAGTGTATTTGAAAGGATTCTATGATGGTGTCATGCTTGTTGGAAAGCATGCCGGAAAGAAGACTGCTGATGTTAAGAAACTCATTCAGGTTAGTTTTTATTCAATCGAATCCATTTGGTGTTATAATTAATTTCAGGATGACCTAATCGCTGAAGGACTAGCCACGAAATATGTTGAACCAGAAAAGAAAGTGATGAGCAGATCCGGAGACGAATGCGTTGTTGCTCTGTGCGATCAATGGTATCTGAATTACGGAGAAGCCGAATGGAAAGCCGCCGCGAAGAAAGTTCTCGAACCATTGAGAACATTCAACGATGAGACACGTCGCGGACTGGAAACCACTGTCGATTGGCTTCACGAATACGCCTGTTCTCGTAGTTATGGTCTCGGAACGAAGCTCCCCTGGGATCCACAGTATCTCATCGAATCGCTGTCGGATTCTACGATCTATAACGCCTACTACACTGTTTCGCATCTTCTTCAACAAGGAGCATTCGATGGATCCGTCGTCGGTCCAGCTGGAATTAAAGCCGAACAAATGACGGATGCCACGTGGAGTTATGTGTTCCTCGGAGAGATTTACGATTCGAAAACGATGCCTGTGGAAGAGGAGAAGCTCAAAAAGCTTCGCAAAGAGTTCTTGTACTGGTACCCAATCGATATGAGAGCCTCTGGAAAAGATCTCATCGGAAATCATCTGACTTATCTTCTGTTCAATCATGCAGCCATTTGGCCAACGGACACATCGAAATGGCCTAAAGGAATACGTGCCAACGGACATTTGTTGTTGAATAATGAGAAAATGTCAAAGTCGACTGGAAATTTCATGACTCTGGAGGAGGCTATCGACAAATTCAGCGCCGACGGAATGCGTTTGAGTCTTGCCGACGCTGGAGATGGTCTAGAAGATGCCAATTTCGTTTATGCAATGGCTGATGCCGCTATTCTCCGGTTGTTCGCAATGATAGAGTGGATTAAGGAAATGATCGAGCACCGAGATTCTGGACTTCTCCGAAAGAACTCGACACGTTTCGCAGATCGTGTATTCGCAAATGAAATGAACTCTCTCATCAAACTCACCGAACAACACTACGAAGCCACTATGTTCAAAGAGGCTCTCAAAACAGGATTCTTCGAGTATCAAGCAATTCGTGACACATACAGAGAACTTTGCGCAGGAATTGATGAGCCAATGAGTGAGGAGCTTGTGTTTAAATTCATCGAAACTCAAATGATCATCCTCTCGCCGATCTGTCCACACATCGCTGAATACGTATGGCAGCTCCTGAAGAAAGATGGTTTGATCGTGGACGCCGCCTGGCCAACTACCGAACCAGTAGACGAGAAACTGGCGATTGGAGCACGATTCATAACAGATTCCCTCACCGAGTTCCGTGCTCGCCTCAAAACGTATCTTGTTCAAAAGAAGAAGCTCACGAAAGAGAATGTGGAACAGCCGACCGAAGCTGTTATCTTCGTAGCGAAACAATATCCAACGTGGCAGAAGACGATTCTCGATATTCTGGAGAAACAAGTGAATGGCGGCAAACTTCCGGATAACAAAACTATCAGTCAACTGATCGCCAAAGAGGAGTCGCTGAAGAAGTTTGTGAAGAAAGCGATGCCATTCGTTCAAATGATCAAGGAAAGAGTCGAGCAGAAGGGATTGGCAGCTCTCGCCTCATCCAGTCCTATAGATCAGACTGCTATTCTGGAAGAGAATATCGATTTCATTATGAATGCATTGGATTTGGATCGTATCTCAATCAGACATACAGATGAAGAGGGAGTGGAAGCGAATATAGCTGAAAACACGGTTCCATTGGTTCCGATGTTGAATTTCGTGCCGAATAGAGTGAGTTTTGAAACCAGAGATCCCGAATTTATTCTGATTTTCAGCCAAGTGTGAGTCTTGTCTCGAGAAATGTTCAAGTCTGCAACGGAATGTTCGATGTCGTCGTTCCGATCGTCGATGGGGATACTGTATCCATGATCATTCGGAAGCTGAGACGTATCAGCAAAGCTATCAAGCGTATGATTTGTTTTCTGCTTTCCCGAAAACTCATTTTCTATTTTTCAGCGAAATTCGAGGTAACCCTCTGGAGATACAAGGACGCTGTCTGGGGGGACCGAAAAGTGATCTCGTGTAATTCTCCATTCGAAGAGAATATTCAACTCGCTGACGCCGATGTATTCAATTTGGATGGCAACAAAATCAGTGTCACTTCATCAGGAAAGACGTTTGACATCGGTCACACTATCGTCTACAAGGCCAATGTTCCCGAATAATTTCTCTTGATCGTTTTTGTTTTATTAACCCCTATCTTCTAAATTATATTATTTTCTTGTTAAAAAGGAATCTTCCCCCGACCGTTTTTACGTATCCTGTTTTCTTGTTGTTTCTCCCAAAGCTTTCATTTCATTTTTACACGCATGAACGTTGTTTCATTTTAATCATTCACAAATTTTCCGAGGTTTTAGCCAAAATACTTTAAAAACCTCATTTTTTATATTTTATTTGCTCAATTTCAGATAATTATGCCGTCATGTGATAACGGCGAAGTAGCGAATTGTTCTAGGAATACAGGAAATTGTGGTAATTATTTATTCTTACGATTATTTAATTAATCAAATAAAAAATCGTAGAAAAGCAAATTTTTTTCAAAAAAGCTAATTATTTACAGCACAAAAGGTTGCATGCTGTCAAAAGCAACTGACAGTCGGATTGATGCAACAAGTGACTGCCAGCTCATCAGGAGCCATCGTCACCTCGCTTTTCAGTCAGTTTGAGATGTTCGATCTTTAAAAAATAAGAAATCTCTTCCAGTGACTCCACTAGACGTCATCAAAATCCGTCTACAACAACAGACACGTCCATTCCCGAAAGGAGAATGTTTCTATTATCACAACGGCCTAATGGATGTTGTCTGTGAAGCGTGCGAGGTCCGCAAGCCATGCGAATGGTATCAGAGACCTGGAAACTTCCGTGGAACTGCAGACGCCGCTGTTAAAATAGCGCGACACGAAGGGATCCGATCGCTGTGGAGTGGTCTTGGACCGACTATCGTTATGGCCCTGCCGGCGACCGTTTTCTATTTTACCACTTATGATAATCTATCGGCGTGGCTCAAGAAGAAGTAAGTCTGGGCCAGACAACCAAAAAAAGCTAATTAAATTCAGAATGTGCTGTCGTCGAGCGTTCAAACCCGACAAATGGACACCGCCAGACTGGACGGCGGCAGCTGTAGCTGGAATCGCCGCGCGCACAATCGCCGTTACAGTTGTAAGCCCTGTGGAGATGATTCGAACAAAAATGCAAAGTCAGAAGCTCACTTATAATGGTTTGGATCTTCCAGATGCTTCAAATAACCTAAAATATGATTTCAGAAGTCGGTCATCTCATTCGAAGTTCGTGGGCGACGAAAGGAATCTCGAGTTTCTATCTTGGATGGACACCCACCATGCTTCGTGATATCCCATTCTCGGGAATCTATTGGGCTGGATACGATTGGTTTAAAACCACACTTCAACGACACCAAGGACCCAATCATAACCCATTCGCTGTCTCATTTGCAAGTGGAGCTGCTGCTGGAATCATCGCGTCGATCTTCACCCACCCATTTGATGTCATTAAAACGAATTGTCAGATACGAATTGGAGGAACTGCTGATGATATGAACAAGTCGATTAGTGTAGTCATTCGAGAAATGTATCAAACGAGAGGATGGTCAGCGTTTTCGGCAGGATTGGTGCCTCGTCTTGTCAAAGTGTCTCCGGCTTGTGCTATTATGATCAGCTTCTACGAGTATTTCAAATATTTGTTCCAAACAAAGTGATCTCTGTTTTATTATTCGATTTTCTAGTCAGATTCTATAGCCTTTTTTGAATATTAACCTAGATTTTATTGTTTTCCCTTGTATTCCGTCATCGGGTTCACATTTTTCTATTCCCGGCGCTGTTATTAGAGTTGAAATTGGTTATAAAAGGTTTTTTAAAAATCAGATTGCTTAATTGAAATACGTCGATTCTCGCTGAGTTTATTTTTTTGGGTGGGCTTCAATTAAAAAAGAACTAATTATCTTTTAGATGGGAAAAACCATACAATCATTGACTTCGTCTGATGAATTTCTGGTGAGTTTGACCGTCGCAAACAAGAATTTTCTAGCCCGCGGTCTTCCTATAAAGAAGACAATGGACAGTGATTATCGAGTTCGTTTCCGTTTCTCTAGCGGTGTAATCGGATTCATTGGGCAAAAGGAAGATAATCAGGAAGACTTAATAATTGTCTCTTGTTCTCAAATGGTCTATCAACCACTTGGAAAAATAAAAAAGAAAAGTACGTGGATTGTACTCAATAGATCTCGTCTCGACTACTCGTAAGCTTTTTGTTTCAACTGAACGCTCCAATAAGACATGTTTTTCAGCTCCATTCGTCTGACTTTTCTTCAAGACAACGAGGTTCTCAAGCGCTTTGTCACTCTCTACAATGACTTTTTGGAGTTAAACAAACACCGTAATCTTGGATTTGCTAAAATACTTGGAAACTAATTCTAATTTCAGAAATGACTATTCCTGGAGCAAAAAAAGCATCCAAAAAGCACCGTGAGCCGGAAATTTTCCCGGAGTCTGAAAGCATACCGGATGTTGTGATAGTATCAGAACCAGTGGCGAAAAGAAGAAAGATTTCTCAAGATAACATTGATTTAGTAACTGAACGCAACAAGGAGACTTCTGATAATGAAAATAGAGCTCAATCTTCAAATAGCCAATTCTCATTTTCGCGAGTGAAAACAGAACCGGGAAGTAGCAATCAGAATGACATTCCGAATGAATCACCTGAAAAACTGTAAGATAAATAAACTGAATACAATTTAAATCAATTCATTTTTCAGAATACCGAAATCCGATCATTTGAAGTTTCTTCAAGCAATACATAATCTGCTTTTAACGACGAATTCTACAATTTCAGAGGGATTCAATGAAAAACTCAAGGCAGCTATCAGAAAAATTGAGAATCAGGAGGACCACAGACATGTAACAGTTCTTTCTCTAAATTTTTCCTATGAATCTATATTTCCAGGTTATCACAGAAGATGATTTACAAATCGCCGTCTCTTCTTTTATTCTGCAAATCACAAAAAGCGCGAGAGAACAATTGAAAGAGGATTCTGTCAGTCTCAAAGAATATTTGATGCTTTTCCATTATATGATCACTTCTTTGGCCATTCCATCACTTCAGACAGTTCAGACTAAATTGAAGAACACTATCGATAAATCAGATTACCTCATGGTTTGATTTCTCTTTAATTTTTAAAATGAATTGTATAATTTCAGAGAGTTCCTCTAGTCAACGTTCGATCAGCACTCGAGACAATAATTGACATCGTCGCTTGGTAATAGTGCACTATTTTATCCATTCTTCATTCATTTTCACGGTTTTACCGAAACTTCATTTTGCTTTATATCATCTGCCTTTTTTTATCATTCAATATTGTCCTAAACACCATTAACAATACTTTATTGCCTATTCTTTTTTTTGCCTATTCCGTCATCGGGTTCACATTTTTCTATTCCCGGCGCTGTTATTAGAGTTGAAATTGTTTATAAAAAGTTTTTTAAAAATCAGATTGCTTAATTAAAATACGTCGATTCTCGCCGAGTTTATTTTTTTTTTGTTATGAACGGATATCTCTGTCAAGGCAGTGAAAATGTTAAATTATGTTTGGCTTTTATTTTAAAAAAGAACTAATTCTCTTTCAGATGGGAAGTACATTTGTGGTGGATCTTACAATTTTCAAAAAAGGAAATCGTCCAGAAGACAAGTATTTCGATTATCAAGTCAATTTCGGAGACGGTGTCATCCAGTTCATCCCAACAGAAGTATCCGGTGACCCGAAAACTTTGAACTGCACATCTATGAAATACAGTCCGCTTGAAAAACAATTTGAAAGGGATTATGTGGATATTAAAGTGAACAAATTTCATGTTCATTATCAGTAAGTTTTCGGCCCCTTTTGAGTATAAACCTTGGATTTTCAGATCGATTCGTTTAACTTTCAAAGAAAAAGATTCAATGAACAGCTTCATAGATTTTTATAATTTCTTCATTGAGGCGTATAAAAACCGTAATGTTGAATAATTGAGATACCAACAAAATAATTTTTTTTAGAAATGACATCGGAAACTGATAAAGAAATTAAAGTCGAAAGCCGAGTTGAATCTTCAAATGTGCGACCATTAGTTCCGGTTGAGGAGTTTCTGGTGAATCTCATCTTTGTGAACAAAGAAGGAACAAAGGAAGAGAAAAATAATTATCGAGTTCGTTTCGGCGACACTTATATCAAATTCATTGGACCACATGAAGAGGGAACTGTCTCCAGCTCTCAAATGCTATATGAGCCACTTGGAAAAATAAAAAAGAAGAGAATGGGTATTTTATTAAATAAGTTCCATCTCGATTACTGGTAAGTGTAAAAAAAAGACACCCATATACATGATTTTGCAGTTCAATTCGCCTGACTTTTCTTGAAGACGAAGAGGTTATCAATCGTTTCGTCATTCTCTACAAAGGCTTTTTGGAGTTGAACAAAAATCGTAAGCTTGGATATTTGCTTCTATCAAAATACTTGGAAACTAATCATTCTGGTTTCAGAAATGACACATCCACGGGTACGACAAGTACCGAAATGTGAAGAAGGACTAACTGAACCGAAAAAACTATCAATGGCTAAAATAGAAACGCCTGAAGTATCAGAATCAAAGATGATTAATTCCCAAAAAAAAACTATATTACCATTGATTTCGGATGATGAATTTCTGGTGAATTTGACCGTCGCAAATAAGAATTTCCAAGCCCGTGGTCTACCTGCAAAGACAATGAAAAATAACTATCGAGTTCGTTTTCGTTTCGCCAACGGTTCGATCGAATTAATTGGGCCAGAGGAAGATTTAATAACTATCTCTTGTTCTCAAATTGTATATGAGCCAATCGGAAAAATAAAGGAAAAGAGTATGTGTATTCAATTGAATAGGTTACATCCCGATTACAGGTAAGTGTTTTCTGTATCTGAACGTTCCAACATAACATGATTTTTCAGCTCCATTCGTCTGACATTTCTTCAAAGCGAAAAGGTTATCAATCGTTTTGTCACTCTTCACAAAAGCTTTTTAAAGATGTACAAAAACCGTAAGCTTGAATATTTTTTATCGGAATACTTGTAAATTTATTCTGGTTTCAGAAATGACAATTCCTGGAGCAAAAAAAGCATCCAAAAAGCCCTGTGAGCCGGATGTTGTGATAGAATCAGAACCAGTGGCGAAAAAAAGAAAGATTTCTCAAGATAACATTGATTTAGTAACTGAACGTAACAAGGAGACTTCTGATAATGAAAATAGAGTTCAATCTTCGAATAGCCAATTCTCATTTTCGCGAGTGAAAACAGAACCAAAGGGAAGTAGCAATCAGAACGACAATTCGAATGGATCTGCTGAAAAACTGTAAGATTAAATAACTGAAAACATTAAAAATTAAATCATTCTTCAGTATATCGAAACCCGATCATTTGAGAATCATTCAAGCAATACAAAATTTGCTTTCTACGGCGAATTCTACAAATCCAAATGATTTTAATAGAAAACTAAAGACAGCTATCAGTAAAGTGCTGGAAGGCAAAGGATGTGTAAGAGTTCTTCCTGTAAAAGAGCCTCATATAAAAACTGTGTTTCCAGGGTATCACAGAAGATGAAATACGCACCGCCGTCTCTTCATTCATCCTGCAAATCACTAAAAGTGCCACAAAAAGTTTTAAAAATAAGTCTGTTGGAGTCAAGGAGTATCTGATCCTTTTCGATTACATGATAACTTCTATGACCATCCCATCACTTCAAACAGTTCAGACTAAATTGAAGAACACTATCGAAAAGGCAGATTTCCTTCCGGTTTGATTTCACTTTGATTTTCAAAATGATTTATGTATTTTCAGAGAGTTCCTCTGGGCAAAGTTCGATCAGCACTCGAGACAATAATCAACATCGTCGCTTGATAACTTCTTCTTTATTGCCTTGTTCACCGTTTTATCCATTCTTCGCTCTATTCATTCTTACGGTTTTTCCAAAACGGGAACATTCATAATTTGCTCAAGTAATTCGCTTTTCATTTTGCTTTATATCATCTACCATTTTTTATCATTCAAGATTGCCCGGAACATCCTGAACAATACTTTATTGCATTTTTTGCTTGCCTTTTCGAAATAAGAATTAGTTTAACAAGTAAAGTGATTTTTTGTTTTATACACAGTTTTGTCTGTTCTACATATACCTAATGCTCTAAACTTTTTGAAACTCGATTTTGTTCTTTGGATCAAAAAAAAGTCTGAGTACAACAACAATATTAAATTATAATATGTCAGGCTTGAATTACAAAAAAGAAATAATTATTTTTCAGATGGGAAGTATTTTTGTGGTGGATCTTATATGTTTCAAGAAAGGAACTCGTCCAGCAAATATGTATTTCAATTATCAAGTCAATTTCGGAGACGGTGTTATCGAGTTCTTCCCAACACAAGAATCCGGAGATCCGAAAACTTTGGACTGCGCATATATGGTATACAGTCGACTGGAAAAACAATTTGAAAGGGATTATGTGGATATTAAAGTGAACAAATTTCATATTCATTATCAGTAAGATTTCCGCCCCTTTTGAGTATAAACCTTGGATTTGCAGATCGATTCGTTTAACGTTCAAAGAAAAAGATTCAATGAATCGGTTTATAGATTCTTATAATTTCTTCATCGAGCTGTATAAAAACCGTAATGTTGAATAATTCATTAGAAAACTGAAAAAAATAATGTTCGTATTTCAGAAATAACATCGGAAACTGATAAAGAAATTAATGTGCAATCATTGATTCCGGTTGAGGGGTTTCTGGTGAATCTCATCATTGTGAAGAAAGGAGGAACAAAATCAGAGAGAAGTAATTGTCGAGTTCGTTTTGGCGATGATGGTGTAATTAAATTAATTGGACCAGAGGAATACGATTTGGAAACTATCTCCAGCTGCCAAATGGTATATAAACCACTCGGAAGAATAAAGGAAAAGAGTATGTGTATTGAATTGAACAGGTTCCATTTCAATTATTGGTATGTTTTTTATTGTTTTTTTATTTGAACGCTCCAACAAGACATGTTTTTCAGCTCCATTCGTCTGAATTTTCTTCAAGACAAAGAGGTTATCAAGTGTTTTGTTCGTCTCTACAACGACTTTTTGGAGTTGAACAAAATACGTAAGCTTGCATATTCGCTTTTATTGAAATATTGAAGACTGATTTATTCTATTTTCAGAAATGACAGACCCTTGGGCAAGCGCAAAAAAAATATCCAAAACGCTATATAAGCCAGTGTCCGAAAGCATACCGGATGTTGTGATAATATCAGAACCAGTGGCGAAAAGAAAAAAGATTTCTCAAATTGAAGATAACATTGATTTAGTAACTGAAAGCAACGAGGAGACTCCTGATGATGAAAATAGAGCTCAATCTTCAAATAGCCAGTTGTCACTTTCGTTAGTGAAGGCAGAACCGAGAATTAGCAACTGCCAGAACGACAATTCGAATGAATCTACTGAAAAGCTGTAAGATAAATAAACTGAAAACACTTAAAATTAGTTATTTTTTCAGAATACCGAAACCCGATCATTTGAAGTTTCTTCAAGCAATACATAATCTGCTTTTAACGACGAATTCTACAATTTCAGAGGAATCCAATGAAAAACTCAAGGAAGCTATCAAAAGAATAAAGAATCAGGAGGACCAAAACCATGTAACAGTTCTTTCTGTGAAGGCGTCTTCTAGAAAATCTATGTTTTCAGGATATTTCAGAAGATGATTTACAAATCGCCGTCTCTTCTATTATCCTGCAAATCACTAAAAGTTCAAGAGAACAATTAAAGGAGGATTCTGTTAGTCTAAAAGAATATCTGATGCTTTTCCATTACATGATCACTTCTTTGGCCATTCCATCACTTCAAACAGTTCAGACTAAATTGAAGAACACTATCGAAAAGTCCGATTATCTCCTGGTTTGATTTAACTTCGATTTTTCATATGGCTTGTGTATTTTCAGAGAGTTCCTCTGACCAATGTTCGATCAGCACTCGAAACAATAATCGACATCGTCGCTTGCTAAATAACGCGCTTCATTCATTTTACATTTCCCTCATTTTTTCAAAATCTGTTAACTTTTTTTTGTTGCCTTGTTCACTGTTTTATCCATTCTTGCTTCATTCTTCTTCACTGGTTTTCCAAAACGGAAACATGTATAATTTGCTCAAGCCTCTTCTCATTTTGATTCAAATCTGCCACCTTCTTTACCATTCAAGATTTCCCTCGATACCATAAATACTTTATTGCTTTTTCGAAATAAATGTTAGTTTTAATTAGTAAGTCGATGCTTTTTGTTTTATACAGTTTTGTCTGTTCGATACCAGTTGCTTAAATTTTTTTTGTTCTTTTATTCGGTTCGCCTGACTTTTCCACGAAAAAATAGTATATTAAACCACTTTGTCAATCTTTACAATGAGTTTCCGAAGGTGAACGAAAAACGTTAGCTTTAATCAACAAGGAAACACTGAAAAATTAATTTTACAACTTCAGAAATGAACTATCCTCGGGAACGCGTACTGGTACCGGTACCGGTACGAAAACTATCAATGGCTGGAAAAGAAACGTCTGAAATATCAAAACCAAAGAAAAAAAATATGATTAATTCGCAGAGTAAAACAATACTATCACTTATTTCGGCTGATCAATTTCTGGTGAACATCAGCGTCAGAAATGCGAATTTTCTAGCTCCCGGTTTACATGCGAAGACAAATAAAAGAAACTATCAAGTTGGTTTTCGTTTCGCCAACGGTGTGATAGAACTCATTGGACCAAAGGAAGATGAGAAGGAAGACTTAATAACTGTCCATTGTTCTCAAATGACATACAGACCATTAAAAAAAATAAAACAGAAGACTATCTGTATTGAACTGAAGTCTCATCCCGATTCCTCGTAAGTGTTTTCTTTATCTGAACGCTCCAACGAAACATGTTTTTTCAGCTCGGTTCGTCTGATTTTTCTTCAAAGCGAAAAGGTTATCAATCGTTTTGTCACTCTTTACAACACCCTTTTGAAAAAAAGAAGAAAATTGGCTTCTCAAATGGAAACTGACAGCAATGATCTGGTGACTAAGATTAAAATGGAGACTTCTGATGAAGAAAATAGAGTTCAATCCTCAAATAGCCAGTTCTCACTTTCGCGGGTGAAAACAGAACCGGGAAGTAGCAACTGTCAGAATGACAATTCGAATCGATCTGGTGAAAAACTGTAAAATTAATTAACTGAAAACACATTCAAGAAATAGTTTTCCAGAATATCAAAATCCGACCATTTGAAGTTTCTTCAAGCAATTCTCAATTTGCTTTTAACGACGAATTCTACAATTTCAGAGGAATTCAATGAAAAACTCAAGGCAGCTATCAGAAGAATAGAAAATCAGGAGGACCGAAAACATGTAACAGTTCATTATGTAAAGGCGATTTCTAGAAAATCTATTTTTTCAGGATATTGCAGAAGGTGATTTACAAATTTCCGTCATTTCTATTATCCTGCAAATCACGAAAAGCGATAAAAAACAGTTGAAAAAGAATTCTGTCAGTCTCAAAGAATATCTGAAGCTTTTCCATTACATGATCACTTCTTTGGCAATTCCGCGTACGGCGACAATCAGCGGACCGTGCAGTTGCATTACCGAACTAGTGATCAGTTTCTCGACGAGGATGAGAAGGGCGGAAAGAAAGCGAGCCTTCGGAAGATGGAACGGAAGAATATCAGGAAGCTTTCGGAGATTGAGCTCGCCGCGAGTTCGTAATGAATAATAACTTGTTCATCCCTTCCAAAACGGATGGTCTCGCGAAGTCAGAGGAACCCATGTTCTGGAAGGTTATCGATCGGTTTGTGTCGATGAGCATCCACCAGGTGGAGGTGTGCTTACTCTATATCATGCTTCAAGACGAAGAGGTTATCAATCGTTTTGTCATTCTCTACAAAGCCTTTTTGGAGTTGAACAAAAACCGTAAGCTTGGATATTTGAATTTATCAGAATACTTGGAAACTAATTCTGGTTTCAGAAATGACACATCCACGGATACGACAAGTATCGAAATTCGAAGAAGGACTAACTGAACCGAAAGAACTATCAATGGCTAAAATAGAAACGCCTGAAATATCAGAATCAAAGAGAGAAATGATGATTAATTCCCAGAGGAAAGCAATACTATCATTGATTTCGGATGATGAATTTCTGGTGAACTTGACCGTCGCAAATAAAAAGTCTCTTGGCCTTCCTGCAAAGACAATGAAAGTTAACTTTCGAGTTCGTTTTCGTTTCGCCAACAATTCAATCGAATTGATTGGGCCACAGGAAGATTTAATAACTGCCTCTTGTTCTCAAATGGTATATGAGCCACTTGGAAACATGAAAAATAAGAGTATGTGCATTGTATTGAATAAGTTCCATCTCGATTACTGGTAAGTGTTCGATTCATATTTTAAAAAAACCTGTACATGATTTTGCAGTTCAATTCGTCTTACTCTTCTTCAAGGCGAAGTGGTTATCGAGCGCTTTGTCACTCTTCCCAAAAGCTTTTTGAAGTTGCACAAAAACAGTAAGCATGAATATTTGATTCTACCAGAATACTTAGAAACTAATTCTAACTTCAGAAATGACATTTCCTGGAGCAAGAAAAGCATCCAAAAAGCCCTGTGAGCCGGATGTTGTGATAGAATCAGAACCAGCGGCGAAAAGAAGAAAGATTTCTCAAGATAACATTGATTTAGTAACTGAAAGCAACAAGGAGACTTCTGATGAAGAAAAGAGTTCAATCCTCAAATAGCCAGTTCTCACTTTCGCGGGTGAAAACAGAACCGGGAAGTAGCAACTGTCAGAATGACAATTCGAATCGATCTACTGAAAAACTGTAAGATTAATTAACTGAAAATATTAAAAATTAAATCATTCTACAGAATATCGAAATCCGATCATTTGAAAATCATCCAAGCAATACACAATCTGCTTTCTACGGCGAATTCTACAAATCCAAATGATTGTAATAGAAAACTAAAGACAGCTATCAATAAAGTTCAGGAAGGCAAAGGACATGTAAGAGCTCTTTCTCTAAACGTTTCATATAAAATCTATGTTTTCAGTGTATCACAGAAGGTGAAATACGCACGACTGTCTCTTCCTTCATCCTGCAAATCACGAAAAGTGCCACAAAAAGTTTGAAAAAGTAGTCTGTTGGAGTCAAAGAATATCTAATCCTTTTCGATTACATGATAACTTCTTTGGCAATTCCATCACTTCAAACAGTTCAGACTAAATTGAAGAACACTATCGAAAAGGCAGATTTCCTCCCGGTTTGATTTATCTTTGATTTTTAAAATGAATTTTATAATTTCAGAGAGTTCCTCTGGGCAAAGTTCGATCAGCACTCGAGACAATAATCAACATCGTCGCTTGATAACTTCTTTTTTATTTCCTTGTTAACCGTTTTATCCATTTTTCGCTCTATTCATTCTTACGGTTTTTTCAAAACGGGAACATATATGATTTGCTCAAGTATCTCGCTATCCTTTCATTTTGCTTTATATCATCTACCGTTTTTATCATCAGAACATCATGAACATCATGAATAATACTTCATTTTATTTATTCGCTTGCTTTTTCGTAATGAAGTTTTGTTTTATCAGTAAGTTGATTTCTTCTGTTTTATACAGTTTTGTCTGTTCGATACCAGTTGCTTCAATTTTTTTTGTTCTTTTATTCGGTTCGTCTGACTTTTCCACAAAAAAATATTAAACCACTTTGTCAATCATTACAATGAGTTTCCGAAGGTGAACGAAAAACGTTAGCTTTAATCAACAAGGAAACACTGAAAAATTAATTTTACAACTTCAGAAATGAACTATCCTCGGGTACGCGTACTGGTACCGGTACCGGTACAAAAACTATCAATGGCTGGAAGAGAAACGTCTGAAATATCAAAATCAAAGAGAGATGAGATGAGAAAGATGATTAATTCCCAGAGAAAAACTATTTTATCATTGATTTCGGATGACGAATTTCTGGTGAATTTGACCATCGCAAGTAGGAAGTCTCTTGGCCTTCCTGCAAAGACAGTGAAAAATAACTATCGAGTTCGTTTTCGTTTCGCTAACGGTTCGATCGAATTGATTGGACCAAAGGAAGATGAAAAGGAAGATTTAATAACTGTTCATTGTTCTCAAATGATCTATAAACCGATTAATAGACCACCTCGAAAAATAAAAAGGACGAATATGTTTATTGCATTCAATAGATCCCGTCTCGACTACTCGTAAGTGTTATCTTTATCTGAATGGTCCAACAAAACGCGATTTGTAGGAAATTTGATCTGACTTTTCTTCAAGGCGAAGAGGTTATCAATCGTTTTGTCACTCTCTACAACGACTTTCTGGAGTTGAACAAAAACCGTAAGCATTAATAATTAGTTTCATCAGAAACTACATAATAAATCGTTATAATTTCAGAAATGTCAGTTCTTCAGCCGAGAGAACGAGAAGCGCCGGAATCTGAAAATCTTCCGGTGCCTGAAACAATGACGAGTATTGAAATAGGATCAGAACCAGATGCGAAAAGAAGAAAAGTGGCTTCTCAAATGGAAACTGACAGCAATGATCTGGTGACTAAGATTAAAATGGAGACTTCTAATAATGAGAATAGAGTTCAATCTTCGAATAGTAACTTCACACCTGTTGAGGAGGATAAAGGATATTTGTGTCAGCACGAAGACTGTAAAAAAAACAAACAACTACAAGTACGCGACCCCAAAAAGTTTGAGAATCCATCTCGGAAATCGCCATGACGTCGGAAATGAAGATGCGCGGGCAATCTCAAGTCTAAATATATATGTTCAAACAGAAGAAAGATCACTTCCCAAACGGAAACTATCATAAAAAATTCAGTAACTGAAACCAACAAGGAGACTTCTGATGATGAAAATAGAGTTCAATCTTCAAATAGAAAATTCTCACCTTCGCGTGTAAAGACAGAACCGAGAAGTAGCAATTGTCAGAATGACAATTCGAATGGATCTGCTGAAAAACTGTAACATAATTTAACTGTAAATTTTCAAATTTTTTCTTGATTTCAGAATAACGAAATCCAATCATTTGAAGTTTCTTCAAGCAATACATAATCTGTTTTCAACGACGAATTCTACAATTTCAGAGGAATTCAATGAAAAACTCAAGGCAGCTATCAGAAGAATAGAAAATCAGGAGGACCGAAGACATGTAACAGTTCTTTCTGTGAAAGCGTCTTCTAGAAAATCTATGTTTCCAGGGTATCACAGAAGATGATTTACAAATCGCCGTCTCTTCCTTCATCCTGCAAATCACAAGAAACGCAAGAAATAATTTGATGAGACAACGTCGGCAATGGGGAAAAGAACAACTGGCTGCCTGGTATCAACGCCGTCCGACAGAGCCCTCCCGACACCATGAGATCCTCGAATTGGTTGACGAGATCGAAGTTTTTCATCATCTTCTTAACGATGACTTCTCGAAGATTCAAATGGGCGACGTCACGAGTAACACGAATGGCAATTCGAATGGATCTGCTGAAAAACTGTAAGATTAATTAACTGAAAACACTTTCAAGAAATAGTTTTCCAGAATATCGAAATCCGATCATTTGAAGTTTCTTCAAGCGATACACAATCTGCTTTCTACTGCGAATTCCACTATTTCAAATGATTTTAATAAAAACTTACTACAGCTATCAATAAAGTTCAGGAAGATAGTGGACATGTAAGAATTCTTTCTTCAAACGTTTCGCATTAAATCTATATTTCCAGGGTATCAGATAAGATGAAATACGCACCGCCGTCTCTTCCTTCATTCTGTAAATCACTAAAAGTGCGAAAGAACAATTGAAGGAGGATTCTGTTAGTCTCAAAGAATATCTGATCCTTTCCGATTACATCATCACTTCTTTGGCCATTCCATCACTTCAAATACTTCAAATGGTTCAGACTAAATTGAAGAACACTATCGATAAATCAGATCATCTCCCGGTTTGATTTCACTTTGCTTTTTGAAATGATTTGTGTATTTTCAGAGAGTTCCTCTGGGCAAAGTTCGACCAGCACTCGAGACAATAATCGACATCGTCGCTTGATAATAGTACACTATTTTATCGATTTCGCAATTATTTCTAACTTTTTTTTATCTGTTGACCCTGTTTACAAGCTGATTGCCTTTTGAAATTGTTCAGTATAAAATGTTTGCTTCAACTAGTAATGCGATGTTCTCTGTTACATTTGCAGTTCTTTCTGTTCTTTCAATACCTATTCCTTCAGAAGATTACAAACTCGATTAATTTTCATTTTAAACCCGCAATAAATTCACAAAAGGTGGCGGAAATTGAGTTTTCTAGTCTTCACTGTGAGGAAAGCAATCACGCTCTACTGAATTCTCTTTTACGAGAAAAATATGTGAATAAAAGTGTGAATAAAATTTACTTATTTTATTTTTTGAATAATAAAAAACCAAGACACCAATGATTAAATTAACGCCAGATTTCGCTTTTGACTTTAACTCATGAAAATAGTCGTTCCCTTCAACCCAAACTTTATTACAAATATAATTTTAAGATCATGTCGTCTTTGGTGAGTATCAGTAAAAAACTATCGGGTCAACGTCAACATCGTGAAAGATCTCAACCGGAGGCTCGTCGAAAGTATGGAGAACTTGAGAAGAAGAAGGATTACAAGTTGAGAGCCGAAGACTATCAAAAGAAAAGGGATACGATTAAAAAACTGATAAAATCGACGATGGATAAGAATCAGGATGAATATCATCATCATATGATTAACAATGAAATTTGGGTGAGTAAAATGGAGCTAATTAATCAGACATTTGTAATTTTCAGGACGACGGTCGTCATTTCGATAAGAAAACCGAAACAGAAGAGAGTGAAACACAGATTCAGAAGAAGCTGGGAAGTCTGAAAGATTTAGAATACGTTGAATATAAGCTGAGCGAGGAGAAGAAGAAAATTGATGAAATGAAAGGATAATTACATTTCGTTGAGTGGAAAAAAGAACAAGCACACAGTTTTTGTGGACAACGAATCAGAAGGTTCGTCAACAATTTCTGACTCAACTAAACTGTTTTTTCAGACGACGAGCACGTCTTGGAGAAGACACGAGAAATGATGAGAGAGCGTCGGCAATGGGGAAAAGAACAACTGGCTGCCTGGTATCAACGCCGTCCGACAGAGCCCTCCCGATATCATGAGATCCTCGAATTGGTTGACGAGATCGAAGATGACAATTCGAATGGATCTGGTGAAAAACTGTAAGATTAATCAAGTGAAAACACTTTCAAGAAATAGTTCTCCAGAATATCAGAATCCGACCGTTTGAAGTTTCTTCAAGCAATTCTCAATTTGCTTTTAACGACGAATTCTACAATTTCAGAGGAATTCAATGAAGAACTTACTACAGCTATCAATAAAGTTCAGGAAGATAGTGGACATGTAAGAATTCTTTCTTCAAACGTTTCGCATTAAATCTATATTTCCAGGGTATCAGAGAAGATGAAATACGCACCGCCGTCTCTTCCTTCATTCTGTAAATCACTAAAAGTGCGAAAGAACAATTGAAGGAGGATTCTGTTAGTCTCAAAGAATATCTGATCCTTTCCGATTACATCATCACTTCTTTGGCCATTCCATCACTTCAAATACTTCAAATGGTTCAGACTAAATTGAAGAACACTATCGATAAATCAGATCATCTCCCGGTTTGATTTCACTTTGCTTTTTGAAATGATTTGTGTATTTTCAGAGAGTTCCTCTGGGCAAAGTTCGACCAGCACTCGAGACAATAATCGACATTGTCGCTTAAAACTCTGCTTCCATCACTTCACATTCCCTTAGTTTTGTTTTATTTTGTTTACAGATGAAGAGAGAGTTTTATAAAATTGTTCAGACCTAAGTCATTTTTCATGTCAATAGCCTATAATACATCTCAAAATGAAGCAAAATGAAGTGCTAAACAGTGTATTCTCATTCAGTAGTAATGAAAGCTAATTTGAGTAAGAGATAGTAAAGTGTTCCTTTTAAAGCAGAAAATATCATAAAATTTAAGATAATTTTTGGGACGAAGCCTTTGAACTCAGCCAATTTGCAGCTTCGAAATCGGTCATTTCGAAGCCACGACACTCCGAAAGCAGTTCTTCGATATTATGGCTCGAAAATCTCCATTTGAATAAAAAAAGTGAACTGGTTTCAAAGTGTCACAGTTTCGAAGTTTCGCGGAGGCAAACTTGCGGCTTATGAATACTGAGTCTGGAGTATTTGATGATTCATTGAAACAAATACTTTGGCGTGACCATCCATTTAAAGGAGGCTTGCACACCAAAACGCCTCAGATTTTCCTGATGTTGTGTGTGCATGTAGCCAATGTGTCTCAAAAAATGTTACCCAAGTTTCAGATTCGAAATCCCAGTAGTTTAACCTTATCACTTATTTTCTCTCTTATTATCATATAAGAGATGTCAAATTTCACAAGTTCGCAAGTTTTTCTTTTTTCCGATTTTTTTCGAAGAATTCTGTAGTACATCCAGAAATTCTAAACATTTTGAAAATACGGGAAAATCTGTAATTTTATATCATCATCATTTCAATCATCATTTCAAAGATTTCAAAGATTACATCATTTCAAAGAGGTCGACTCTCTCTACCGAATCTTGAAAACGCCCAAAGTTGATCATTTTGAACTGGAAATACCGATTATTAAAGGAGGACTGCAGTTGACTTCAATAATTTGTAAATAGATGTAGTTTTTCATTCTGAACACTTTTTCTGAAAACAAGTTTTTTTGAAAATGCCTTAAAAACGGGCTTGAAATGAGGAAGATATGATTATGGTGGAAGAGTTTTTGCAATGCCCGGTGGCTATTTTCCTCCTTTTTCGAAGTTTTCAGTTTGATAATAAGATAATACATTTGATTGAAGAATGAAACTTCAAAGAAAGAAAGAAACTAGCCACTCGAACGGTCCAAAACCCTGTGACAAAGATTTTGAAAACAAGATTTAAAAAACATCTATTTTCAAATTATTGAACTCCGCCGCAGGGCTCCCATAATACTTTTGTGTCCAGCACTTTGAGGGCGTTGATTTTTAAAAGTTTTTCAATTATACATTTTACATTTCTCCGGTTATGCGTTCAATTGTTTGCCCGCGTGTTTTGTTAATAAAATTTAAGAAAAATGAAATTTGTGTTTAGTTGAAATTTGTGTTTAATTTGTGTTTAGCCCAAGGATATTTGCCAACATGAGTTAAACCAGGAGGTTAGCCGCCGTTAGGCGGCGTGAACCGACTGGTAATATACGATTGGTTAAGAAAAAACGAAATGGTTTCATCAATGTTCTAGTTCTCTTTGTGAACATTGATAACATGGTTCTGAAATGGAGTATAAATGTCAGTAAATATACGTGGTCAAAAATCAAAGTACTGTATCTATCAAAAGTTTTTGATTAGAAGATAACGAGAAAGAAAGAGAGAGAGAGAGAGAGAGAGAGAGAGAGAGAGAGAGGTTAGAATCTATCCATTCGGAGACAGATTATTCTGTAGAAACAAAAAACAAAAAGACAACAGGCCCAAATGGAAGAAACTGAATAGAGATTAAAAATGGGGAGATATGGGGAAGGGAACGAGATTGATTTTGGGAGAATGCAGTAAATTTCAATACTATTATAAACGAGAGTCTCTCTTTCTCTCTCTTTTTTTCAAAAAAGGCTAATGACAAAAAAGACATATGAATAACTAAGGAGAATAGTTTTTAGATGTTATCGAAAACATTTTTTCTATTATACATAGCAGTGAAATTTGAAATATTGTGATTAATTATCAATTGTGACTAGTTATCAATTATCCCACACAATCATCCAGAATTTTCTTTTTACTTCGAATCCTCCATTATGAACAACTGTAGCTGTCACCCCATCTTTCCGTTTTATATCGAACCCTCCGTATATATGGAATGATCGATTTTCAGAGCTGAAATAAGATTGTTTTGTGAAAAATTCAACCAATTCACTAACTTTTTATAAACTCTTTTGACATCGTTCGTTCTTTGAATGACTGATATTTCAGAGAATAAAACATCTAATTGCATCACTTCCATTCCGATGGTGATCTCTTTAAACTTTAAATCTCTGGTCATCCAATGCTTTAAAAATGCGTTCATATCCATACTTGTTAATTTGCTTTCCACCAAAAATAGGTTAAAACAGGATATATTCAACAAGTTATCTAATGTAAACCAATGAGATTCTTGAATTGAAATATCATCCCTTCGAATTTAAAGCTGCTTCTGAAGTTTGAGCTTAACTGCAACTCAACCATAACACTTTCTGCGTTATTGACTTTACTAAGAAGATATGCAGCCACTTTCTCACTCATATTCTCACTTCCCATCATTAAATAATGTATTCTCTGTTGTCGTTCCAATATCCATTCCGTAACAGTCATCGGTGCATTGGGATTCAAAGCAGAGGATAAGCCAACGCCATAGATATCTTGTTGGAATAACGAGCAAAAATACTCGGTGACTGCATTTAATCCTTTCATCTTATCATCGAAATATAAGAAAATGAAATATTCTGCTGAATCTTCAACTATTTCTATATTCATTGGAATATCCTGATGATTTCCAATTCCAATCGAACGATTCATTTCCGTTGTGTGATCTGTGAATTTGAAAACGAGATACTCCTTGGTTGCGTGGCTTTTTATTTCAACACGAATACTAAAATAATACGTAACTTCGATCTTCAGATCTTGTCGGTGAACCCGAAATGATTTGATCCATCTACGAGTTCTCTTTGAACACATTTGCAACATCGTTCTGAAATGGAGTAGTATCAGTAAATATAAGTAATCAACTATCAGATTACTGTATCTAATGAAAACTGTTGAGTAAAAAAGAAAGAGATTAAACACTTACAACTCAAATAGATCAAACATCTTCATTACTTCTGAAATTACCAATACTGGCAGTCGGAATAGGGGGAATCGATTCATTTGAAAAGAGACAAAAGAAGATGGGTCTAGAAGAAAGAAACTGAATGAATGAGAGTCGATAATATGTTCATTTACCATCTGGGTACGCCACCGAAAGAATACAGTAGGACTAAGTGTTTTCCCAAAAGCAATAAGATTGAAATAAAGAGATATGGGTGGGAGAGGTGCAAGATGCATTCTAGAAAGGACAGTACCTGACAGGGGGAATAATCGACTGTCAGAACAGTTACAAACACATTGCAGTTGAAGGTATCATAAAGAACGAAACAGTTTGTGATTGCAGAATGCAGAAAAAGCACAATCAATGAGAATTTCAAATGGAACATTGCATTGTAGGAAACTGTAGTTCTTTTGGAAATTTTTTACCGTAGTTGTAATTGTTATGAAGTTCTTCCTCTCTCTCTCTCTCTCTCTCTCTCTCTCTCTCACACACACACACACACACACACACACACACACACACACACACACACACACACACACACACACACACACACACACACACACACACACACACACACACACACACACACACACACACACACACACACACACACGCACACACACTTCTTGAATTTTTTTTCGATTTAATCGAAGTTCATTCGCAGTATGAGTATGACCCAGCTATATTATAGAATCAGGAAGCTCTCATCTCTTCAAAAAGTCATACAACAGCCAAATATACAGAATGAAAATGACTCTTTGATCGTGATAAGTAGTTTAAAGACAGCATAGGCCTCTTCAAATGGTCAGGCAGGATCATAGGCTAGCTATATTGCAAATGAACTTCGATTAAATCAAAAAAAAATTCCGAAAAAAATTTCCGGAAAAAATTCGACACCCCAATGGCCATCAAAACGGGAGTTTGGACCAAAAAATGATTTTGTCTGAAAACTCTTGGGTACGTTTTTGAATGCATATTAACCCTACAGACACTTGTGAAATCATCTGAAAACTCCGAATTTCAACAAAAATTGAACAAAAAAGTTTGCAAAAAGAAAAAAAGAATAAAGTTCCAAAAGAGAAACGAACCCTCGTCAACAGATTCATAACCGGACCTGTTCACCCCTCGACCGCACAGGTAAATGGCGCTCTGTCCGCTAACGGATACCGATCGTATGCGGACCATATCGCGTCCATATGGGTTTGAGTAGGCGCGATGGACAGGATATGGACGCAAAAAGAAGCAGGCTGAAAACGAGTGCGCCGTCCATATGGACGCGTCCGTCTACGGCGCAAACGGACAGCATACGGGCAGAATTCTCAGACGGACTCTAAATGGACAGCATATAATTTTGTCCAGAGAGTCCATATGGAACGTATACGGTTTTACTGATGAAGCCCACATAGACTCTTTCATAGGAAAAGAAGAGGTTTACAACTTTCAGAGATACACACTCGCGCGCCTTTTTTTTGTTTCTTTTTTGAAGATAAATTGTTAATTTGTACAAATTTTCGTGTTTTTATGTTATTTTTGTTTTCTTGTGGATATTTCCTCATGTGTACTTTTTGCTGATATTGAATAGATAGACGGCACAATAGACGGCATCGTATGAAGACTATTTTCTAAAGCCACCTATTTTGATCCGGAATTATATAACGACAAAACATTTATTGTCTATATCCAAATTCAAATATATCATCAAGCGAGATGTCTCAATTGAAGATTACAATCTATGCAATCATATGCAAGTCATGTTTCATACCAACTGCTTCTCTTGACGGATTGCACACGAACTACCTATATAGAAAATAGTTTCTTAAATAGGAAGTGTTGGATGTCCGATATAGTTTTTCAAACACGCAAATTGATAGAAACAGATGGTCATGTTAGCCATCATGTTAAATACATTCATGAAATACACGAGGAATCTTCTCGTGATGAAGAAGAATTACGAATCTTCTGTCATTCTGCTGATGGTCAAACAAGAAGTCCTAAGCTCGAGAAAGTTATAAACAGCACTAAAAATAGAAATAATCAGACTTGTCACGGGCCGGGTCCGGTGTTCTACTGGGAGTTCAGAATCGAAAATTTTTGAATTTTGAACCAAAAATTGTTTGCCATTTTAAACACAGCTTTGCCGAAAAAGGTCGAAAATTGGCCTGAAAAGGGGTCATTTTTTCTTCCTGGCCCTCCGGACGGGGTCGGGTCTTAAGAATTTTGTCCAGGCCCGTACCCAAATTTTACAAGTCTGACGAAAAGTTCAAAAAGTGGAAAAAATGTTCTAACGATTGTACTCAATGCTTCTTTTCATTTCGCGACATCATTTAATGTCTAGCTTTATACTTCAACTGTTGCTTCTCTCTTGCAGCAACCAAATCATGTGAATTATATGTGGAATTTGCGTCACAGCAGCAAACGGAACAATAATTCGCTATTGATTTGAAATAGAAATTGAAAGTGTTCGAAAACTATTTTTGTGCAATAAATCAAAGTTTCTTTCACATTTTTGATGCTGAAAAACAGCGGCGATGATTTTCCAGTACTGCCGTAATTCTTACAGAGCGCGGCCGTCCTTTGGTTTCCTAGGCCCCGAGCCTGTGTACTCCTCGTAGACACTCGCGAAAATTTACGTTTTTGTTTTCGCTAACGCGTTTGCGTTCGTTTTTTCTTTGTTTAGAGTTTATTTCAGCCCCAGTTCTATCACTCCTTTAAAATTAAATACAATGCGAACAAAAATAACTTTAATCGCCCTCTGTTTTCTACAAAAAACACTAAAACCAGTGGCCAGTGTCAAGCGGACACAATTGACGCAGAGAAATCCTCTTCGCCGGATGGAAAAGCAATTAAAAAATGAAATGATAATGATGATTTTCAAGTATTAATAATCGGATAAAGTTCAGTAAGTTCTACTTTAATATTTTCCAGACGAAACTTTGCGTGAAACGCAAGTCAGGTAACCCTGTTCAGCAGGACTTGAATATGAGCTAAAAACATCAACCCAAGCTGAGTAACGCCTAAATTTAAATTGCAAAACTGCCGTAAAAACAAATGAAGATGAAGACCGACTTAAATCAGACGTTAATGCCGTAAGATTTTCGCTTGTATTCTTTATCAATTTGATAATTTTCAGGTGAAATTCTATGCTGAACTAACCCCCGTTTCATTCATTAATTCTGAATACGAGCTTATTTACATGATTACGGAAGAATCTAAATATGAAAAAGAATTAAAGCAAGCGCTGGAAAATATAAATCCGAGTTGTCGGAAAGAGCTTAGTTCTTCAATGTCGTCGCCGCATTTGTCTGATACGCTGGAATTCGAAGAAGTCCAGTTTTCACAATCTAATAAAGAAAAATGCTCATCGAATAGCTTGAAGAAAACAGAAAAAACGAAAAGCTATCAAGAAAAGGATATCGTTTTGCCGAGTTGGAAACGTTTCAAAAATATCGGAAATCATAACTCCACTACACGCGGCTAAATGGTCCTCTGGTCGATTGTTCTCCGACTCAAGGCAGCTTTTTTTCTCATTTTCAAAACAGTATGGCGTATAGGAACATTTAAAAATGTAGTTCCGTCTGTTTTACAGATCGCAACTTATGATATTTTTTTCGTGTGTTATTGCGCGACGGAACACTCGAATTGTCACTATCATCCGGTCGGCGACGATTTCTATTTGGACATTATCAGTATGTGACTTTGTGCTGGTTCTAAGGTTAATTCGTGATGATTTCAGCTTATGCCCTGAAAGGATTCGGCAAAGATATGGGCACCGATTTCGAGAAAGTGATGATTTGTAGAGCTCTGGTGACATTAGAAAAATCGCCGATAACCTCCGTGAACAACTCCTCAAAGCGAACAGAAGCGAGGATGTCATTTCAACGTTCGTTAGAACCTCTTCTATTCAAATAACTAGTTACTTATAGGTCTCCTCTCATCACTGTACCAGTTCAGTTTCAAAAATTGAATGCGTTGCTGTGCACCCATCATACAAAAGCAAGTGAGAAACAACTACTGCAACGAACTCACACGAATCTGATCGCCACTGCTCAAATCGTTAAATAATTATATCTCAGTTACAATTGTAACCAATAATTTGTTTTCTATTGTACTAGTTTTTGTTAATATCAGATAAATTGTATGCGATTTGATATTGATTTGTACTGCACGGGTAGCGGGGGGAAGGGGGGAGAAGAAGGGAGTGGCGACGGACCCGTTACGGACGAAATACGGATGGCGCGCGGACGAAATAGGAAACGTATGTGGGCGATATACGGACAGCATGCGGACGCCCACGCTCAGACGGATCACATACGGAACGTATATCACCCACATACGTTTCCTATTTCGTCGGCACGCCATCCGTATTTCGTCCATAACCGACCGTCAGCCATTCACCTGTGCCACCACTGCTCGATTTTCTAGGTCCCGGAAAGGCGATGAGGAGAGAGGGGGAGTGGGAGATCCGACTGTGACAAAAAAGAGCAGGATTTTCGAGCTCAAAAAAATCAAGTTTCTAGAAGTTTGCGCAGGTAGCCACTATGATATTCGTGTTCAGGGTGTCAAATATGGTCTATGTGCAAATTTAGAGAAAATTCCTAACCCTTATGGGTTCGGACTTCCCTTGTTAGAAATATAAATTACAACATATTCTTGACAAAATTGATAGAAATACATCATTTTAACGTTTTGGGAACAAATATACGTTTTTCTCTTCAATTCCATTTGCTGACTGTTTTTTTGAACGTTTTACAGCTATTTCAAGCAAAACATGCTATGTTCTGAACTTGAACGTCAAAAAAAGCGTAATTTGGCTGCTATCTCGGCAGCGAAGCCATGGAGGCCCTGTTTTCTTTCCATCAAAACGTTTTAATAGCCTGTATCAATGTTCTGAGAAAGTTTCAGACAAATCGTATTATTTTAACTGGAGTTATACCCATTTTTGTAGCTTTTTAAGCCAAAATTGGAGGTTTTTCGAAAATATCTCAAAATATTTTCCATGAAGTCAAAATTCTGCTCTAATAGAAAGTTAGTACTCGCCAAAACAAATGTTCTGGCAAAGTTTCAGAGAATTCGTATTATTTTCCGCTGAGTTTTTGCAGTTTTTGTCATTTTTCAGGCCAAAATTAGGGTTTTGTGAAAATTTCTCTTCAAAAAAACTTTTTATCAAAAAAGTGCTCTAATAGAAAGTTGCTAAGGCTTAAGAGGAAGATTTTGGGAAAGTTTCATAAAATTCTGTCAAGCAGTCTCTGAGTTTATGCAGTTTGAAATTGGGAAAACTCACCTTCTTTGCTGCCCGATTTCTGTCACCGCCCGCAAAAAGATGGCTTGTAAGAGCTTAAAACATATTCATTCGATAGTTTTTTATCATATTTTATCAAGAAAAAACAGCGGAAAATAGTAAAAAACGTGAAAATCAAACAGGCTTTAGCGCAATGCTATACGATGAGGTGGCCGAATTCCTGCTTTTTCTAGGCCACATGTATTTATAGCCGTGCCGTGATAAAAATTGCGAATAAAGCACTTTTAAGCGGGCCGCTTTAAGAGACACAGAGGCAAAAAGACGACGAGAAGTTGGCGCTTCAATGATAAAAATTAGAGACGCAGAATCTAAATCTCTCGGTTCAAAACGCTATTTCGTCGTCTCTGACTTCCTTTCACAAAATCGTCTCTCGCGCTCCACACATTGAGTGCATGTTTTTTGGACCTAAAAATGCCCTGTTCAAGAGCGAGAGTACCCGGTTTAAAGTTAATTTAGGATTCTAAGATTTTGGGAACTTGATCAGAGACGAGTTCTTTATGTTCTCACCAATTTTTAGGAAAATCTGAGACATCAAGTTTGGATGTTTAGGCCTCCTTTAAGGGCGGTTCCGCTAGGGCTTGCGACCAACAGACACACACAGACTAGGGCATCCACACTAGGATGCAGAAGGTAACACCTGCAATCGCGCCCCAGCGAAACGCCCCCATTTGGCTGCTTACATTTTTTCCGTTGCCTGAGTATCAAATGTATAAACTGTGTGCCGCCTCTCGCGGAGATCAAATATAAATATTCAAAAATTATTTTCTCCTAAATGTGCGCTGGGGCGCGATTGCAGGCGTTACCTTGTGCACCGGGTGCACATATATGATAACATATATGATTACATGTTACGATCTTTTTGAGCTCCTTTCCTTATCTAGCTAGACGATTTCCTTAATTACTGGACCTACTGAAGCCTTTCTTTGCTTCGATGATCTTCAAAAACTGTGTGTGTGTCACAGACAGACAGAATCTTCTGATTGTTATTAGTGAAGATATATATTGTGGATAAGCAATGTGGTTAAACTGTTGACCGAATATTCAACTGATTGTACTTTATTATATTAAAAATATGAAGAAAGAATTCTTTACAGTTCAAAAGAGGACATGATTGTCCTCTGCCATCTTAGGCATGAGAGGGGATAAGGAACAACTAGAAGAAAGAGAACTACGGATTAAGAGAAAGAGATGAGAGAGTAATAGAGAAATTATTTAGGTAACTAGGCAAGAGAAGTGGGTAGTTATACCTACTGATTAATGATACAGAGGCCTAGTGGCTAGAGAGAGGTGTGATATGTAATTAAACCTGAGAATTTTGGGGCATTTATGCCAAGAGAATTAAAGATAATTAATAAAGAGATGATTATAATGAATTACTACATAGAGAGGTACTAAAATGATTATAAAGTTATATTAAAGCTTGAAGCTAAATAGATTGAATATTAACTTAAGGTTAAAGGACAAGTGGATGGAGATGATAGAGAGAGGGGAATTCCCTGGAATATTATTGGTATTCATAGGAGTGGTACGGTCCTTGCTGTTGCAACTGCATTGGAACCTGTTGATGTTGTTGCGGCATTCCTGGCTGTCCCAGTTGAACTGGCACTCCCTGTGGATACTGCATCTGATGATTGTTGGGGAGGAAGTAGACGAGTTGCTGACGGGCTTGTGGAGCTTGTATTGGCAAGTACGTCGGCATCTCCGGACCTTCCGGCTGAGACGGCTGAGCTGAAAAAGAACGTGATTTGCTAACTATTATTCAAGTTCCTTTTTACCTTGAGCTCTTTTCTTCTCGCCCTGCTGTTGTTGGGGGGTCACTCTTTTATTTCTTCTTTCCGGCGGATGCTGGACTCGCTTCGCTGCTTTCATTCGTTTGCCTTCTTCACATACGCCTTCTAGATGACGCACGCTTCTATCCTCACAAATTCCAGCTGCTGCACAAAGCTCGCATACGATGTACTGTTTGGGGCACGTTTGCAGGTTGCATCCCGCCATTGCACATCTTCTGCACAGGTTTCGTCGATGGAATTCCGCCGATCTACTGGATCCAGTTGGGAAGACGTTGCATTCGGTGAGTGCGTGTGTTGTACTTCGACAAAGTACGCACGCTGCCTTGATGGCTCCGTCCTTGAGGCCTTCTGCGTCTTCTGGAGCTTGACCTCCTGTCGGCGCTGATTCCTTCTACGACGTCGCCGTCTTTGAGATGGCTTCCTCGAAAACTTTGATACGAAGTTTGAGAAGCTTTACAACTTCCTTTCTCTTCTCGGATTCCTCGTCGAGACGTATCTGAATTGATTCGACTTCGGCGAGAGTGGCGGCTTGGAGTACGCGACTCGCCTTGATGTCGCTCTTGATTTGTCCGACGTCTTTTCGAGCTCATCGAGCTTCTTGATGACGCTCTCCGTTTCGCATTGCTGATGCGGCTAGAGCTTGTTCTTCAAGATTCTCTTCGGAGGGACTTCTTTCGATCTGAACAACATATATGATTACATGTTACGATCTTTTGAGCTCCTTTCCTTATCTAGCTAGACGATTTCCTTAACTACTGGACCAACCGAAGCCTTTCTTTGCTTCGATGATCTTCACGTTAAGTGATTTGGCGCTGCATTAGCTTGATGATCATGTCATTCAAAGGGCGATGATTGAAGCCTTTTGACGACTTATTAAATACTTTTGAAGAATTCTACGAAAGCTGGTCGTCCTGTCAAAGGAACTCTCACTTCACGTACTGAGTGATTAGTTTTGATCTCAATTTCTTCGATGAGACGTTCCGCTTCTTGTTGACTAGTGATGGTTCGATTCCAAATTGACGCTGACTTGCTAGACTTCTCGCTACGCCACTGGAAAGGGGGCATGTTTTGTTTTCCTTTTACAATGGGAGGGAAGTAACTCACCTGGTCTCTAGCCTTCTGATGTGCGGTCATGCGCGAGAGGAGTCGTGGCTGTTGGAGGGTTCCTTGGCGTCGTGGTCCGACGGCTTCCGGCGGCGAATTCTCGTCTTCTGCATCCCATGCTTTTGAAAAGAGGGTGTGCGATGTTTTAGAGCTATTATTGGTTTGATTACCTTCAACTGCTCCATGTGGTCTGGAGCCAAAGCTTTCCACGGCTGGTTCGCCAGTTGTCGTCGCATTTGGATGGACGAGGAGGCAGCCGTGCCGACGTTTATGCGAGTTTGCATTTGACAGTCGTGCTGTCCCTTTACAAGGGAGATTACCTGCAATCACGTTGATCAATGCAGTCAATACAGCCTTTACGAGCTATTTTTCGATGATTAACGGGACTGTGTTACGACCGATGCGTTACACGACAAAAAAAAATTTTTATACGATTAGGATATTAATTACTTATGGAGGAACTAAATTTGAGTAATTTTAAGGTAAAATAAGAAGGAATTAGAAGAAAATAGTGAAAGAAACGCGAGAAAATGCTTGAATTATGCGGCAAATTAAAGAGTGAGGAAGGGCGAGAGACAACGCGAAACGAGAGAGCGCAGACACAAAACGAGATATACTAATTGCGCAGGGCTTAAAAGGGGGTAAAGGAAAGAGAATTATAATGAAAATACATATAAATCGATGAAGAATAAGGAGAATATATTGGAAGGGTTTTTTTGATGTTTTTACCAGCTTTCGAAGATGATTTTTCGAAAATACTGATTTTTCGCCTCATTTTTCGGCTTTTTTCAATGTTTATGTCGATTTCACGCTCTGACTCGCGCATTTCTTGAAAAAATGATTAAATATATAATTTAGATGTTCAAATACATTGTCAGTGGTAGAATGACTAACGATTTAGAGGTCAGATGCACCATTTTGTGAGTAGGGAAAACCCACAATTGGTTGCGCCTATATGCGGATGAATGCAGGGCGCGATAGAGGAAATAAAGAAGAAGTGATTGTATTTTATAATTATTTATTGGGGTAAAAAGCCTTGCCATGTTCGGCGGCGTTAAAAACCCAAATATTTGATGATTAAAGAGGGAGGAAAATAGGGATTTTAGGCCAAAGTAAAAGGGGAGCTAGAGGCGCATTAAAAAACTAATTTGGGGAGAACTATTGGAGAAATTAAGGAGAAAATTATGGGGAAATAAAGGAATTAAATTAGAAAAGAAAAGAAGTAAAGGTTCGCCATGAAAGGCTCGTACATCGAGGCTGCCAGTCGTCGTGAAGATTCGAAGTGAGGTGCGAGTGAGGCGTGGAGCTGAAGTCGTGGCGAGACCCGAGGGAGCAAAAGGAGAGGGAATTCGAATCCTGAAGGTGTTCTGAAAGATAAATAGAATTAATTATAGATTGGAAAGAGAAGGGATTTCAGTAGGAAATCTGATGATAATTGTGAATACAGAGTATTCACAACAAAATATAGAAAAAAACCCTATATTCGCTTCAATTTTCGAAAAGAAATCCCAAACGCATTGTGTGCACTATCTTACAATTTTACGCGCGATCCCCTAACGAGACCCAAACAATTAATTCGTTGTGCCTTTAACCGAGGGCTCACGGCCTCGTGGATGGATAATAACAGAGTGAACGAGTGACTGGCGACAAGAAAGCAAAACAATTAATAAATCGGAAACTGTTCATCGATTCTCGTCGCTTTCACTGGAATTCCGTCATCTACTGTTTCGTCTTCGCTCATTTCTTTTTCTGTAAACTCGATGTCACTATCTGAATCATTTCCTTCTTTCATTTTTCAGGTTCGGCTGCAAATATGTTGCTGATAGAGTTGACAACAGAATGATCAAATTACAGCGATTTAGCGATCTCACTTACTGTAAGAACTGAGTTCAGTGTATCGACAGTTGATCGGTTTCGCTTCAGTTGTCTCAAAAAGTCAGTACAATTACTGAAAAAAAACCCAACATTGCTATTATTTCTTTGAATCTAATACCCAAAAGTTTGCCCAGAACTCGAGCGGCGTTTCATGAGAAGGTCGATTAGATGCTAGAAGAGCACGGAATTTGAGTATTTCTGTCTGAAGTATAAAATTTTGCTGAAAAGCGTAAGCTGATTCATCTTGAAGGTGGCGTCTCTACTGGAATCGGTACGAGTTTCCAACATGAAACTATCGAAACTTTCATCTACGTCAGTTGAATCAGAAGATGTTGAAGCAACAGCAACATCCGAGTCAACGTAGTGTTAAAATATGTTTCAACGGTATCTCAGGTAATTGGAGAGATGTATCTGTCGTTGAATGCGAATCTATGGACCAGAATCATTGTGCACGAAAGTCGTCGATTCAACAAGCAATCCGTGAATCTATCCTCAACTAATCCAATTATTACTTGTGCAAGAGATGAACTATTTTAAATGCTGGATTCTTGATATAAATCATTGCTGGAATGATTTCTGAAGGAAGTGAAGAGTCATTTTCGAGCCTAAAAAACCAATGGCAATTTTCTAGAATAGGCGAGTTCTTACTCGTAGAATGCATTCATGAATGGGTTTCATCGAATCTCGAATATTTTTCATCGCCTCAAGGTCCTTTCGTTTCACTAGGTACTCTTTGCATCCGGCCAAATCAATTGCAGATTCATACTGAAAGCGAAAACCTTGTATTATTATGCTGATCTCACGAGGTGACACTAGAGGCCGCGGCCTTGTGGCCGTTGCCGAGGATATCTCGCCACGAAAACTAATTTTGCACGATTATGATAGTTTTTAAATAACAAAATTGCATATTTTACACGAAAATCGGGCAAAATTAGTAAAATAGTGCTGAAAAAAATTAATTAAATATTTGTAGACTTACTTTTACAAATTTTCTACCGTAGTTTTCGTGGCGAGATATCCTCGGCCACGGCCACAAGGCCGCGGCCTCTAGTGTCACCTCGTGAGATCAGCATAATATTTTGAGTGTTCTGCTTACATGCTCTAAATACATCAATCATGATGTGCAAACCACCCCATCGAGTTTCCGGGAGCGGCGTTGGAACTGAAGTTTTCACGCCGTTCTTTTTGGCTATCCTGAAAAGAGCTTTTTTTCGGAACAATACTTTTGAAACTGACACTTTCAATTTTTCTTTGTCTTCTTTGTGACGAGCCAAATGCCAATCTAACGTCTTCCATGATTTCGTTCAAAACTTTCCCGATACTAACATTATCGCCCCCATTAACTTTTCTCAATGCACAAAACTGCAAAGCAGATTTTGTGTGTTTAAAAAACTATGCAATCTTACCACTAGTTTTCTTTGAAACTGATCGTCGACAAAACTGACGTGCACGGAGTACACGTGCACGTGTCTTCTCATTTCAGAGTAACCATCTGTCAGAATCGTGAAATTTTGAACATTTCGGAACTGTCTGTTCAAACTATCAGCATATTTTGATGACGCTGACTGAATGATACTTTTCATCTTCTTTCCACTTGGTATATTGAATTGAGGTGCCACAATTGACATAAACTCTCAAAACTCCGGATTCTCGCAAAATTTGAATGGAACAAGACCTGTGCAGAGTGTTTTGGCCAAACAAGTTTCGGCATTTCTATCAACCGCAGGTACAGATTGATCGTTCTAAAAACATCAGTTATTTAAGTTTCAGCACTACGGAAAATACTTTTTTTGATTTTCTGACCAGCTCATCGAATTTTTTCGTATGTTTTTTTGTTAAGTGAGCCAATATTCCACTTGTAGTTCCTTTGTAAGTGACAAGGCCTGAGCACGATGTACATTCAATTTTTCCGCAAATTTGTCCGCCGGCGCACGATAAAATCTCCAGACTAACAATTTTCTTCTGTTTTGAAAACCGTCTTCTTCATCCATTGTTTTGTTTCTGTAAAAATCATATGAAAGCAACGAAAAAAAACGCGAAAAACAATGAGAACGGTGAAAACACAAGAGAAACACAAATTTGATCGATTTTTTTGATTTGTGATGATGGAAAATATCAATTAAAAACAAAAAGTAAATAGAATTGTCATTTTATCCTAGAAAAATACCGAAAACCAATCAAAATAGCAAAAAATTGCTGAAAAACTTGAAAAAAAAGACATTGAAAATTGAGTGAAACGATACTCCGAAATAACGCAAAGCGCACGTTGTTTAACCGATTTCTCGAAAAATTATCGAGGAAATTCTTGAGAACTGTCTCGAGAAATTCCTCGAGAACTTTCTCGTGAATGCGATTCTCGATTTAGAAATTTTTAAAATTCAGAAATTTTTTGCGATTTAGAAATTTTTTCTCGAGACCCCACACTGCACCCCGCTTGAATTGATAATGACGATCAAGAAGGGAGATAATTAGTATTTTTATATTAGGTTGGAAAGAAAGTAACTGTCCATTTTTTCGTTTGCTTGTTGTTTGCTTCTAATTGGGAAGCTCAACATGCTGTGTTAGGTGGTTAATAACCGACACCAACCCTATATGAAAAACACTTTATCATCGGATTCTATCCACTGTTCACACAGAAATCGTTCACTTTCAAAGACACTTCACGTATGTGATGTTGTTCTTATTTTTTCATAACTCTGCAAGGCTTATTTTCAAGCAGTGACAGTCTTTTGTGAATTATAGGACCCCCATCCATCAAAATATGATTGAGTTTTAATGTCGCAGATTCCAGTTCGAAAATTACAGTTCATCATAAAACACTAATTTTTGAAGACAAACTGGTAGAATGAACAGAGAATAGCTTCTCCAAAGTATATGAATCTTTGAAAAATTACTTCTATTTGCTTTTTCATCAATTGAAAATACTCCTAACACAGTTTGGAGAGCGAAATTCATCGATCGCTGTAATCCACAAAAAATTACTCATTTTCACCAATGAATTACAAAGATTCAAACGAGCCAACTATGAAACAAGTTGGTTAGAAATAGAAAGTTGGCACTGTATTTCACTAGGAACATAATAGTTTTTCGGATTGGGGCATAGAAATCGGCAGATTACGTGCCGAAAGCGAATTTTATATTTAAAAAATTTTGCTGAAGGAACTTTTTAGCTATTTCATGAGGAAATATTCCTAATTGGTTGTCCTCATCAACGCCAAAAAAATGAAAAACATCCTACAAATTCAACAAAAATTGGGCCTGAAGAGTCAAAGCACCCAATTCTGCATTATGCCACGTGGTACAAAATGTGAAGCCAGAACTATGCCGCTTTGGCAAAACTTTAGTTCTTTTCTACCGTAATTGCTCATGTTTGACTCTACCGGATTATCATTTATTTGGAGATATCCAAAGTCTTCTATGGATGAAAGACTCCATCAAAGTTAGTGTGTTCAAAAATGCAGTAGGGAAGTTTTTTGATTCTCACCCGGAGAGCTATTGGAAGAATGATAACCACAAGCTACATAAACATTAACAATATGTCATACACCATGATAGTGCATAGGTCTAATCTCTGAACATTCTCGTTTTTCGGTTATACACGTTTGAAAAAATGGACAGTTACTTTCCTTCCAACCTAATAAATCTTCGTACAATGCTCTTTCGAAGATTTTTATGATGTTTCTTGGCTTTTAAATTGAAGTTTGCATTTCTTAAAATGAAAATTGATATGGCTGATTAATTTTAGTCCAAAATTATTTTTTTAAAAACAAGTCTCGTCCGCAAATTTCCATGAAAATCCAAAAAAAGCTTGTCAAAATAAAATGTTTTCAAAAAAACGTGCAAACACCGCGACGCAAAAATGCAGAATCGTGTTTTTTCTGGAAAGTTCCTATGAAATTTGAATTTTACTCACTAGGGAATGGTACGAACTCAGTCTGGAGATTTGGTTCAAGACCTATACCACTTGAAAGAGGACCCTTGGGGGACCCCAAAACCGTTTTCAGTTTTTGCTGAATGGCCCTGGGGTTTCAGAAATTTCGATTTGAAAATCCAGTACTAAACCCTGTTGATTATGCACTATTTTGCCTTTTCCCCAATTCTTGGGATGCCTCAAATCTTCATGGTACCGAAGACAGTGAAAACCAGCGGCTGGATGGCCGAGGGGAAGTGGTCTTGTATGGTAAGCGGAGGGTCTAGTGTTCGATTCCACGCAATTTTTTCTTTTTTTTGCTTTTTGTTACGGTAACAGTTTCTGACCCCAGAAGCTTTTCTGTTGCTTTTCGATAGAGTTACCTCTTCTTTTGACACACCAGCAGTGTTTTCCAAAACTTTCACAAAAAAATATTTTTTGGAAATTTTTCATTTTTTTCCTGTGTTGGGCATGAGGATTTTTTTCAATTTTCTAAAACTTTTTTTTCTCGTCAAAAACATACATCAGCTTCAGAATTCACTTGATCCTTCAAGATAAACCTTATCCCATTGAATGAACCACTTGAAATATAATAAGCAAACTTGGTCATTGGCCTGGAATTGATAGACTGGGGCTCAAGATGAGCTCTTGTATTCGTTACAATCATTTCATGGGATACGGTGGCTACATTCACAAATAATAGTGAATTCTGAAGCTGATGTATGTTTTTGACGAGAAAAAAAAGTTTTAGAAAATTGAAAAAAATCCTCATGCCCAACACAGGAAAAAAATGAAAAATTTCCAAAAAATATTTTTTTTGTGAAAGTTTTGGAAAACACTGCTGGTGTGTCAAAAGAAGAGGTAACTCTATCGAAAAGCAACAGAAAAGCTTCTGGGGTCAGAAACTGTTACCGTAACAAAAAGCAAAAAAAAGAAAAAATTGCGTGGAATCGAACACTAGACCCTCCGCTTACCATACAAGACCACTTCCCCTCGGCCATCCAGCCGCTAGTTTTCACTGTCTTCGGTACCATGAAGATTTGAGGCATCCCAAGAATTGGGGAAAAGGCAAAATAGTGCATAATCAACAGGGTTTAGTACTGGATTTTCAAATCGAAATTTCTGAAACCCCAGGGCCATTCAGCAAAAACTGAAAACGGTTTTGGGGTCCCCCAAGGGTCCTCTTTCAAGTGGTATAGGTCTTGAACCAAATCTCCAGACTGAGTTCGTACCATTCCCTAGTCAGTTGTAGCCTAATTTTGATTTGTTTTATCGAATTAATAGTTTTTATGGGGCGAAAACCCCGATTCTTCAGAAAAAAATTACATTTTTGTTCATGTCAAAACGTATTTGCAGATGTCCGACGCGCAGGCAGAGTTTCTCGATATGGTTTCCGCGTACGGCGACAATCAGCGGACCGTGCAGTTGCATTACCAAACTAGTGATCAGTTTCTCGACGAGGATGAGAAGGGCGGAAAGAAGGCGAGTCTTCGGAAGATGGAACGGAAGAATATCAAGAAGCTTTCGGAGATTGAGCTCGTAGGTCTATTGTCTTGGATCGAGAAAAATAAGCCGTACGCGAAGTTGCCGAGGGCCGATAAGGCAGTGTTGCTGAAGAGATACTCCGTGCGGAAATTGTCTCTAGATCACTTTTACACTGCGTCCAAGCATCCAGAATACGTAAGTCACGAGATATGTCATTCTAAAACCCTCTTCTTCTTCCAGACCGCTCGCCGCGAGTTCGTAATGAATAATAACTTGTTCATCCCTTCCAAAACGGATGGTCTCGCGAAGTCAGAGGAACCCATGTTCTGGAAGGTTATCGATCGGTTTGTGTCGATGAGCATCCACCAGGTGGAGGTGTGCTTCCTCCATATTATGATTCTATGGAGTGCGGATAGTGAGTGAAGGGAGATCTGGAGGAATGTTTTGAAACCAGGAAACATGAGAACGGTCTTACGATTTTCGCGTTAGCATTATGCTTTTTGTTGTATTTTTCTTTCTTTTCCCGTCGATTTAAGCGCCAAAAACAGAAAAGCTTTTCATAGCAGCCTAGAATGCAGCAATCTCTTTCAAGGGAGATGCACAAAAAAAAATACAGCTAAAACTTAGCTATTTTTATTCAAAGTTCAAAAAATCCCGTTTTTTCCGAGGTTTTCAGCTATTTTTCTAGCGGATTCTAGCTCCAAATCGCTATTATCATATGAAAAAAAATACTCTTAACCACCAAATCGTTTTCAGACGACGAGCACGTCTCGGAGAAGACACGAGAAATGATGAGAGAGCGTCGGCAATGGGGAAAAGAACAACTGGCTGCCTGGTATCAACGCCGTCCGACAGAGCCCTCCCGACACCATGAGATCCTCGAATTGGTTGTCGAGATCGAAGCTTTTCATCATCTCCTTCACGATGACTTCTCGAAGATTCAAAAGGGCGGCGTTACGAATAGCACGATGTGGTATGAAACATTGTTCTCAGAACTTGTTGAGGAGGATGAAGGATATTTGTGTCAGCACAAAGACTGTAAAAAAACAAACAACTACAAGTACACGACCCCAAAGAGCTTGAGAATCCATCTCGGAAATCGCCATGACGTCGGAAATGAAGATGCCGCCGAGACCATCTGGAGTTGGTATAAGGTTGTAATCGAATAGAATTCCTCTCCACTCCTCCTCCTCTTCATCTTTAATTCTTTCTGTTGTCGTTTTGTCACTTAAATTGTTTCTCTTTCCCACTCGTTTTTTAATTTATTTTCATTACGTCTCTTTTACTGGTGTCCCTCATTTTAATTGTCGCCTTTGTGCTTCGATTTTACCCACAAAAGAAACTCGAATAACTTATTTATGCGAAACAATTTTGTCTTTATACAGTATTGTTTTTTTTTCTCCGTTTATTTATATATGGTTTGAAATAAAAGAGACTCCAAGGAAAACGCTAAATAAGAGCTCTTGTTTTGGTTGTTCTCCTTCTACTTTGAAACTTTTCGGAAGGCGCCGATAGTGCGATGGAGCGCAGTTGCAGCGGAAATTGATTTTTCGAAATAGTCTGAACAGTCTACTAAAAATTCGTTTAAGATGTTTCTTTCAGAATTCAAAATGGCGAGGCCAGCAGACCACTCTGAAAAAACATCTATCTTCATTTTAATATAATAAAAAATCAAAAAACCAATGCTCGCCAGTTTAGGAATATTCATTTTCTTCGTTCCCTTTGACTTCAAATTCATTTATTTACTTCATTTACAAATTTTCAGACCAAAAATGTCGTCTTTGGTGAGTATCAGTAAAAAACTATCGGGTCAACGTCAACATCGTGAAAGATCTCAACCGGAGGCTCGTCGGAAGTATGGAGAACTTGAAAAGAAGAAAGATTACAAGTTGAGAGCCGAAGACTATCAAAAGAAAAGGGATACGATTAAAAAACTAAAGAAATCGGCGATGGATAAGAATCAGGATGAATATCATCACCATATGATTAACAGTGAAACCTGGGTGAGTAAAATGAAGTTAATCAGTTAGAAATCTGTATTTTTCAGGACGACGGTCGTCATTTCGACAAGAAAACAGAGGCAGAAGAGGCTGAAACACAGATTCAGAAGAAGTTGGGAAGTCTGAAAGATTTGGAATACGTTAAATATAAGCTGAACGAGGAGAAGAAGAAAATCGATGAGATGAAGGGAGAATTGCATTTCGCCGATCCGACGTTGAGTGGAAAAAAGAACAAGCACACTGTTTTTGTGGACAACGAGTCAGAAGGTTCGTCAGCGGTTTCTGAATTGTTTAAACTCCGTTTTCAGCCAAAAACTTCGATCCACGTGTCTATTTCGACACCACGACGTCAATGCTTTCTCGCCAATTCAATCGAGTCAAAAACGAGGATCTTCAGAATAAAACAGTGACTGGAGCTGGCTCGAAAGAGCAAGTTAGAGTGAGTTCTCCTCCAATTTTCAAACCAAAGTCTTATTTTCTTTTTCAGAAAGCCGATCGAATCCGACGTACTCGTTACAATGAACTGATGAAGCGTGTTGATCGAGCCAAAGAATTGCAAGTCGTCGTCGATAAACTGGAATTGAAAAAGCAGTTGGCCGCCGGCGGAAAGTCTGAATTGAAGCCGAAAATGGTTAAAAAGGCGAAGAATATGCGTGCCGCTGTCTATCAATGGACTTATGAGAGGAAGAAATGATAATTTTCTTGTTTTGTTATATTCTTTTTTGTTGATTTTGTTTTTGTTTGAAGATCGGAGTGAAAATTGAAAATGATGGTTAAAAACAATATTCAGAAATTCCAGAAATTGATGAAAACAACGAAAAGAGGGATAACAAATGAACAAAATCAACAACATAATAGCACCGAATAAATATTCTCAAGCAGCTACCAACGACACCATTTTTCCATCGACGGCGACTCCACTCTTCTCTAGTTTTTCATCGAAAATGGCGGCGAGACTATCGGAATCATCATCCGGGTATTTCGTTGAAAACTCTTCAATTACAGCTTTCCGAAGCTTCTTAATCTTCATTTCTCCGCCAGCCTCTTTCAACTTTCTTTTTATCGACTTCTTCCATTTGAATGACGGGACTTCTGTTGATTCTTTTTTGACGGTTTCTTCGGTAACAGAAGAGCTTTCTGTTGTTTTGACACTGACTTTGGCGGCTTCTTTTTGAGCCTAAAATACATTATAAAACGAGATCCACAGAGATTCACCTAACCCTTTCTTTCTTCTGCATCTCCTCCTGCTTCCGAATCGCCTCCAGCCTCATCTTCTCCGCTTCCGCCGCAATCGCTTGCCACGCACGTAAAGCCAAATTCTTATCTCTCAAACGGCAAGAGTTCGTCAGGAAATTGATGAATTTCGCCTCTTTTCTCGGAATATTCGCGAATCCGGCGACACTTTTGAGAAGCTCTTTCACTTGATGATCTGTCACATTCTCGATCGCTCCGTTCACTTGATCAACCCATGCATTCTGTTTCACTTCTCCTTTATTCTCCTTTTCCACGTAGTTTTTTCCGCCGTATTTTTGGTTTTCTGTGATGCATTTCACGTGATCTTTGTATGTTTCTCGTCTGAAAATATGACACTTTTTGGGGAAAATGGGCGGTTTTCCTGTCTATTTCTAGGTATATTTTTCGTAAAAACACATGAATTCGCAACTAAAATCCTCTACTCACGTATAAATAAGCTGACAATCAATGCAACTGAAAGTGGTGTTTCTGCATTGAAAAAGATGACGTTCTACCTAAAAGAATACATATTTTTCTGTTACTCGAATTATTCGAAATACCTGATTCTTTTTGCACGCTTCGCCGCAGTTATTGCAAGAGAAGAATACCATCTGAAGACGTTTTTAAAGCAAAAAAGAAGAAAAAAGGAAAAAAAAAGTAAAATTGGACTTCAACCGATTAAAAATATAAATGAATGATTAAATCTAATCATTTATTTGAAATATATATACTTTAAGTAGTTAGTTATTATTCGTTATTCGAAATTATAGAAACATAAATCCATTTTCTGTCTCTAAAAATACAGAAAATGAATGAATCCCTCGGTATTTATAACAGGGAGACAGAAAATGAAAATTAACACAGATTCAAAGAATGAGGGGAACACTACGAGGTTAATTACAAATCTGCTGGGTTTGTGTACACAATATCGGAATGTTTTGATGAACGGAATCATGGGGTTTCAAACAAAAATAAGCCAGACAAGCATGGCAAATGCAATGTATTTGAACACATTTGCCAGATAATCCTCCTCCTGGGCCATTCTCGATCCGGGGGCTGCTGATTCGGCGCCAGCGCGGTTAGCTCCATCTCCTTCTGCTCTTCCTTGATTCGTATTGTCTCCGCCTCCTCCTCGTTCCGCATGTCCACCTCCGAAAAACGACGCCGCAAACGATAATGGGAAGATGCCTTGAATGAAAAGAACCATAAACATCAACATGAGCGTCACATTGTTACCAATTCCAAACGAAAAGTGCACATTCGATAGGCCACCGACACCGTCGCCCATCATTCCGTCGTTGTTGAAAGCGCCAAAGTTGAAGCCGCCGAAGCCGTGCTAGAAGAAATAGATTCACGAAAGGAATTTTGAAATCCCAATTTACATTTGGCGCTTCACTCCTTTGTCCTTTGGGACGTGGCGGTACTTTTCTACGTGGATCCGCCGAATCGCCACCGCGTCCGTAGATCGGAACAACCTAAATTATCTAATTAAAGCGCTGAAAGAGATGTTTCCGGTACCTTGCTCTGATCAATTGCACTTTTACACACTGGACAAACTTGATTATTGGGGCGAGTGTCCAACCATTGACTCAGACATGGCCAACAAAATAGGTGTCCACATAGGGAGACGACGGCGTCTTTCGCCGCGTCTAAACATATATTACACTCAAATCTGAAAAAATTTCTTTTTGTGGTTGAAGGGATTTCTGATTACCTCGCAGAATCATCTTTATTATTCGAGCTTGTAGGCTCTTCTTTTGGCGTTTCACTCGTCGATTCTGACGCCATTTTCTGTAGTAATAAGGTGATTTTGAAAACAGTTTTTGGTTTAAAAATAAGTAAAAACTGGTTATGAAACCAGAAATAGCATTTGAAATAACAGAAAAAAAAGAGAAGATCTTGTATTAGAGATACGGAAAATGAATAAAAAATAGGAAATTACAAGGGCAAAATCACAGATTTCTGATCTCTTCTCTCGAAATATCTCTGACGAGCTTCTTCGATGTCTTCCTCTGTATTCCGTTGTTTCAGAATGAGTTTCAAACCGGCGAGCCGCGCCTCTTTATCAATCTTCTTGGGTTTCAGTTTGTCTTTTAGCGACACTTTCGGCCCTTTTTGTACTTCAGGACTCTTTGATTGACGTTTCGAAGCGTCAAAAGACTTCCGAGTCGCATCAGAATGTGTTCGAGATCTTGAAGGACTAGAACTCCTTCTGGATTCTCTTTGTGAGCCGATAGATCTCGGAGCGATCGTTTTGGATCCCCCTTCGTCATCAGAAGACGGTGGTGTTGGGGTGAAGTTTCGCTGGCGGATCCGTTCAGCATGAGTCGTCGCTTTCTGTGCCACTTTGTTCAGACCAGGCTTCAGTTCTCCTTGGAAATTCTTATGTGGAGTCTCCGACTCAGAATCCGATGAATAGATTGACTTCTTCTCATTTTTAGCTGCTGATTTCTCCTGTTCAACGCCTTCCTCATCTCCAGAATCCTCTCGTTTCCTAACATTCTTCTGCTCTTTCTTCCGTTGTTTAATCGTCGAATCGCGTGCAACCTCATTCAAAAGTGTCGCCCCCATTCCTAATTGCCACATTTTCTGCTTCTGAACACTTGTGGCATCATTGAAAAGCGCTTCTTGAGCCTCTTCCTCTCTATACTTCTTCACCTCCTCCTGCTGCTTTCGATAGGCACCTGTCACGAAGACTTCCTTGTCGGCGAACTCATCGCCTTCCTTCTCTCGCTCTTTTATTTGTTGACGTTCTTCTCGAGAGAATTGCTCTAATTGACGACGTGCGTGGGCTTTGATGATCATGTTCGCATACTTTGGTTCACGAGTTTCGTCCGCTTTTCGTGCTTCTTCTTTCTGAAAATGATTCAGTTAAAGGGGAAGTTCATGATGAGCTTACCTTCTCATTCTTAATCGCCTGAATCTCGTCATAATTCGCGTCATAGTCGAAAATAGTCGGATCCTCTGCTTGAGCCTTTTGATGTTCTCTTTCGGCTGCTTTTTGTACACGAATCACTGACGCAGACGCTTTATTTGTGGACGTCACTGGCTGTAATTTCATTTTTTTTTAAATCTGGGCTACAATTAATTATTTTTTCAATAAATCGGAAAAAAGCCTCACCATATCATCGTCATCATCATCTCCGAAAATCGAGGAAGCTGCAATTGGTGCTCGTTTTGGTTCTTCCTTTTGTCGGATATTCAATCCGTATACTTTTTTCGATGCCATCTGGAACTATACCAAATTTTAAAAAATCATATATTATATTAACAAGAATTAAATTATATCATTCTGAATAATTACGATCTTTGGAAAAAAATAAAATAGATGAAGAAAAAATAAAATACGAAAATCCGCTGAATACGGAAATCTCTACACACAAAAATATAAATAAATTCGAAAAATTCATTAAATAATTATTTTCAAAAAAAAAATCACCCGGTCCCGCGGCAAATCAGTTAAAGAAATAAAAGTCAAATGGAATGACAACTCTGTGACTATATTGATGTGTAAATGCATTAAAAAATTCCTATTCTAAGCCGAGCCATGTGGTTAAACCTTGAACGGCGGTTACGATGAGTGGCTGCCAGCACACCAGATAACGAATCCAATCGAGCAGTTTTCCGTAGAATAAATGCGGTTTTTCCCATCTGTAATTTGATTTTTTTCTTGATTTCCATAGCACAGAACGTACGGATTCTTAAACATTCTCTGGAGATCGACACGTTCTTTGCAATATGGACACGTTTGTAGTTTTCCGACGACAACCCATCCTCGAATGCAGAATTCGTGGAAGACATGGCCGCACGATAACCTGAAAGATAGCATGAGCAACTGATTTTAGAGTTAGAATCTTACTTGTAAAGCTTCTCCTCTTCATCTTCTCCTAATTTGTTCTGTACTACCGTCTCGTGAATGTGTTCCGAATCGTCTAAACGGCCTCCACAAACAGCACAGACGCCATCTTCTAGATGCTTTTTCGGAAGACCTTCTGATGTGTAATACTGAAAAGTTTAGGGGTTTTTGTGAATTCTGGAGTTGAAATTACCCCGATTCGAGACGCCATTCTATCCGTACAAATATGGGCGAAATCTCTTCCAAGTACTCCGTAGTAAACTCCGTAGAACATGAACAAGATTCCTGGAAATAAGATTTTCAATAGGAGTTTTTTGATAGGAGCTTACCCGTATCCATTAACGCAGGCTGTGTGATTCCGAACAGAACGTGGAATCCGAGAAGAGCGGCCATCATGATTAGATATCCGACAACGCCGAGTACATAACTCATCTTGTGCAAGAACAGGAACCATTTGTATACAATTCTGCAATAAATTTATGTTTTTTTAAATTTTTAGTCTTAGTACCTTGGCGTCGCTCCGCTGATGTGTTGTGCTGATGCTCGGACCCAAATAAATGCGGAACATATACAAAAGACGAGCCACGTTGCCAAAAATCGGTACCAAGAGCGATTAAAGCATACATAAACCGGAATTGTGATCATTCCAACGAGAGTACACATCTGAAAGCTTGATTTCTTCTTTCTTTCCCATATTCCGAGTAACTCATACCTGATAAGACTTGAAATGTTTTCTCTTCCAAGTTACAAGAAATATTTGTCCAACGACTACAGAAATTATAAAAATAATCATCATTTCCATGTGCATTGCCTCATGTCCTCGGTGTTTCTCGTGCATTTTCCGATGCTCTTCTGCCCATTGTTCTTCTTCCGTTAGAATTCGCTCCGCCGTCTGGAAAAAAAGTTTTGTCAGAGGATTAATTCGAAAAAAAAACTTACAATCGCATCTTGCACTTCATTCTGTAGCCTAATTGCCCCGTGTTGGCCCATTTTCTGGTCTGTAATTATAACATTTGATTAAAAAAATGATAGAAAAGGTTTGTATCGATTTTCGGAGAAGGAAATTACTTCGATCAAGGAAATATGATTTTTTAGAAAAAAAATTGATTGGCTTGATTAAAAACACAAAATTTAGAGATAAACTAGGTTGAAAACTATTGAATAAAGTGACGTAAACATTAAAAACGAAAATAATTAGTTGGAGAAATAAAGTCGGAAAAATGTGAACGCGTGCGGCGAGTCTGCAAAATTAGTGCGCGGACTTGCGAAACGACGACACGCCCCCACTACCAATGCAGAATGTATTTATTATGCTGCATTTACATTATTCTAGTCGGTTTTTATTGACATTTTTGTCTCTTTTTCTTAATTTTTTCTTCCTTGTTTCTATTCGATTTAAGATTTATTTAAGAACAGATCTTTTGGTGAAAAAGTATTATTTCTGAGGCTCAAAAGGTGTTCCCGAAATTGTTTTTTTTCAGAAAAATGAGCCACAACGGCCAGCAACTCGGATCGCAAGTAGTCGTAGGACAGGATAAACCAATCGATCGAGAGAAAGTGTGCCCACTTCTTCTTCGTGTTTTCTGCTCCAACAATCGACACAATCCAATTTCTGAGTTCAATAATCGAAATGGCGGTACAGTTCCTCCAAATGAGCTTCAAATGTTTACATGGTAAGGAGAAAAACCTTCCTAAAAATTTTCTTTCTCAGGCCTTAATTTTTACAATTTTATTCAAATTACAGGGTAGACTGCACGCTAAGCGAGTTGGCTATGCTCATAAAGGAAATAAACCCGGATGCAAGACGAAAAGGGACCACTTTCGATTTCGCCATCGTTCAACCGGATCGTATGTCGCAACGGTTCAATCTCAGAGAGATTGGAAACACAATGAACGGACAACGAGGCATTGATGACAATAAGACGGTATTCTATTTTTCTGTGAGCACTGTCAATAAAATCCTATTTTCAGCTTCAACAATGCAAATTCGAGGTGGGCGACTTCATCGACGTCGCCATATCGATTCCAGGATCCGGTCGTCGTTTCGGAGGTCATCGTGAGCCAATTGGAGACCGATTCGAACGTCGCAATCGTAGTCCGATTCGTGGACGCAGTCCTATTTAAATAATACGCATCCTTTTAATCATTTCTAATCATGTTAACTTCTCTCTCTCTCTCTCTCTCTCTCTCTCTCTGTACACTCTAAAACGCTTCGTGAGTAGCTACCCTCCTTCAGCAGAAATTCTAGAAGGATTGCTTTTCCCGAAGCATTTTAAATCGGCGACAGAGCATATATTTATCACATCGTTCCACTGAATCTCTTCCTTGTTTTAATTTTTCCTCCCCAATTTTCTGTAAAAATACTGAACGCGTAAACCCTCTTGGTTCCCGTTCATTCATCATTGTTCCTTCAGTTTCACGTGAATTTGATTCATTTTTCGAATTAAACATGCTGTTTCTTTTCCTCTCGATATTATTCATTCAAAATGTGCACAACGATCAAATCATCCTCGAAGTCGCGCGTATTCCCCAACGACTTCAGAATCAAATGGATGCAGAAATTCCGATTATTCCGAATCGTCTTCTGAATCCTGCAAATGATAAATCAGTCGAACATTTTCTGATTAATCCGTTGGACCAGAATAATTTAAATCAGGAAGAGGAAATAGAATTCAGAAAGATTTTGATGCTTTCTGATTCGAGTCGACAGGAAGAATATGTGAGTCACTTTTTGATGGGCCATAACTTCCTTCGGAATACATATTTTCTGGCAATTTAAAAGAGCAAATGATAGATATTTGCAAGCTCTACACAATGTTAAAAATCAAAAATTCATAGTGTTCCTATGAAATAAGTTATGAGTTTTTGAAAAAAGCGCGTTGAAAAATAGCTGTCTACTTATCGGTCTGTAACTTTTTTCAATGACAAGCTACAAAATTTTTGGAAAAATACATCGTGTAGAACTTGTAAAGAGCTATCTATTTCATTTTTCATTGTCAGAAAATTCCAATTTTGAAGGAAGTTATGGCCGGGCACGCCCACCGACAGCTCTCAATTGAAGCTGCTACGTAGCGGTTTGCCGGCAGAGCTATAACTTCCTTCAGATTTCAAATTTTTGGACATTTTAAAAATGAAAATGATAGATCTCAGTGAGCTCTACACGATGGTCTAAAACAAAAATTTACAGCGTTTTTATGAAAAAAGTTATGAGCTGCTGAAAAGAGCGCGCCGAAAAAAAATAGCTGTCTACGTTTCGGTCTGTAACTTTTTTCATAGAGAAGCTACAAAATTTTTCAAAATCATGTCGTGTAGAGCTCATTGAGCTTCATCATTCTCTTTTTTTTTAATCATTCAAATAATTAAATTTTGAAGTAAGTTACAGTAGCGTTCAAAAGTATATGGAAAAATGGTTTTTTCCGTTGGTTATAGAGGTTTTAGGCCATTTTCAAGGGTCAAGTGCTCGGATCTTGAGTTTCCGATCGCTTTGAAAATTCTTGGAGTCTTTGAACAGACATTAATAAAGAACTTTATGTTTACACAATTTTTAAAAAATACCTTGTTCTCTTTTTATTCGATTGGTTCTAGAAGACATCGGTTTTCAGTACCAAAACGGCCGAAAAAGGGGGGTCTTCTAGAACTCGCCCAATAAAAAAAGAATCAGGTATTTTTTGAAAATTGTGAGAATATAAAGTTATTTACTAATGTCTGTTCTAAGCCTCCAAGAGTTTTCAAACAGATCGGAAACCCGAGATCCGAGCACTTGACCTTTGAAAATGGCCTAACCGCAAAAAAAAACAATTTTTCTATATACTTTTGAACGCTACTGTATGGCCCGGGACGCCAATAACACTGAAGATATTTTTGGTTTCACGTAGTAAACGGAGAGAAAACTATCAAATAAAATGATCCTATTAACGATGAGCAACGTTACAGGGTCTCCGAGAACTGGTCAAAATCTGTTCGTCACCACATCAACTCTCCGAACTTCCATTCCGTTTCCCTCGTTTCCTATGCGGACTCTTATTCGTCTATCGAGAACCAATGCTCCCCAGAGGTCTAAACTTCACTCAATTCTTATTTCCACGTATCAGTGATGCAATTCGATCACTGAATAACGTCCAGAACTATCCGTGTCATTCAATGAAAATGTCTGATGTAGTGGCGTTGAGTGAGGGAAGAATTTTCAGTGGATGTATAAATGAAACGGTAGTTTTTTGTTTTATGGAGCCAATTCCAATTTTAAATTTCCAGAATTCTCAAAACCCCAGTCACTTTGATTCAGCGTTTATCATGTCTCATCCCTTTCCAATTCCTCATAGAAACTGTACAGAGTATCCGATTTGTGAGGTTCGATCAGCTCTTATCCAACACAAGATACTGTATCAGCAAGAAAATTGTTGTTGTGAAGGGGAGATGTGTGCATATGTTATTTACACTCAGACGGCTTCATTGACACCGTTGATCATTAAATCCGTCGATTTGAAAAGAATGTCATCGAAACGGTTTGTAGACCGATGATTTTTCAATGAAGATTTTGTATATATCGTTCAAAAATATAAGAAGAAAAAAAATTTTTCCAGTTGATCCTAGCAATTTTATTTTTTCAACTTGTTATGTAGATCTATCCCTAGGCCTCCAAGAGTTTCTAGAATGATCGGAAACCTTTAAGCTGAGCAATAGACCCTTAGAAACGCTAAAACCAACTGAACTACAGTACCGTTCAAAAAATTGGAAACTTTTGGTTTTTTGGCTCTAACTCTTCTGAATCTTATCGGTTTGGCCTGAAATTTTGAGGCAATATTACTCAAGTTTCTAGTAGTTGATTTAATATTCAAAATTTAATATTCTTCGAATTTTAAAAATATTGAAAAAATTCAAAAATTGAAAAAAATTGAAAAATTTTTGAGAATTTTTCGGTTTAAACCGTTCAAATTTTTTAAAAAAATGGTAAAAAATTGAACATTTTTCAAAATTCTCAAAAAGTGATGTTTCCCGGTTCACCGGAGGTCTCAAAAGCTGATTACCAAAATTTCACTTTTTGAGAATTTTGAAAAATGTTCAATTTTTTCCATTTTTTTTTAAAATTTGAACGGTTTTGAATATTCAATCAACAACTATGAACTCGAGTAATTTTGCTTCAAAATTTCAGGCCAAACCAAAAAGATTCAGAAGAGTTAGAGTCAAAAAAACCAAAAGTTGATATACTTTTGCGGGATATAGAAAAATAATAGCAACTCAATCCACGCATTGCATAATCCAATAAATCTTGGCTAAACTCATTAATTCCCTCCTCTCCTCCTTCTTCTAAATCCGCTACTGTCTTCATTCATCCATCCCGCTCTTTGAACTCGTCTCCTCCCTTTCTGCCCGCTCCTCTACAAATTGGATGGCCTCGATGGTATATGTCTCTCTCGTCACGAAAGCCTTCTCTATTATTATTATCCAGAAGTGTACACACACAGAAAAGAGGAGGAGAGGTAGGCCAATTAACTGCATTGAAATGTCACACGAGTGGACGAATCGGAAGGGAGAGAAACGACGAACCGGCTGCTGACTGGACACTGTCTCTACGAGGTAAGAGACTTCTCTTTAAGTGCTTTATCCACCCCCAAACGTACTTTTTTCTTTCGAGATTATGTATTTTCTGTTCCGTTATAGTCTTTCTCAATTATCAAAAATTTATCTTGTTCTTCAATTAATAACCTTCTAGTATGAGCAATGGAAATCACCAATCGACGCCATCATCCTCCGTTCCCAAATCATCATCCCGTTTCCTTCGTCTCTACTCTTCGGATGGCCAGAGAAGTACACGATTCGAATGTGACGAAAGAACAACTTGTGCTCAGTTATGTCAACAGTTTTCATGTGATGTGATCACTTTGCAAATTGGGAATTATCATTTTCGGTAGGAGTTTTGGAGACTTAACTTTAGCGGCGTTTATCTACGTTACCAATGGAGATATTGAAAAGTGGTCAACTAACAAAATGTTTATTTTATTGTGAAGTATATTTTGTTAGTTGACAACTTTTTGATATCTCCATTGGGAACCGAGATAAATATGGCTAAAGTTGAGGGACAACACTATCACAGATTTTACGGTACTCCTTTACATTTCCTAATGGTCAAAATGGGCTATACATTTTTGATATAAAAATTATATCGTTTGAAAGCTAAAATGATGCTGATGTCAGAACAGGTTTCATTTTTTGCAGAACGATTTTCTCATTTGAGAAATTTAGATCCAAAGTTTTAATACCTATGTTTTTGCACTAATTTCCTATTTTGCAACACTGTGGGCGCTCACCCTATCCAACCAAATTTTTAAAATCTTTGAATTTCAGCCAACTGAAATCCGACACCTCCCCTCTCGCTATTCTCAACGATTTCTGTCGAATTCTAACCATGTCTGATGAAAAAGACGGAGAAACGAGTGCCGAGGCTCTGGAAGATATTATCAATTTCGCGGAATCTCCATCGTTTCGACACATTTTTAGTTTCTTTTTGGGTCGGCCAAAAATCCGGGCGAAAAGTACCCTGAACTCGGATATTTTGAGTGAGGAAGTGGTGATAAGGAAGGGGAAATTGATTCATACGTGGCAGAATGCGAGGGCAGTATTCTATAATTCTACGATTCGATTGCAGACAAGTGAGTTTTAAAGGAGGACTGAACTGGAGTTCAATAATTTGAAATTAGATGTAGTTTTGAATTCTGAACATTTTTTCTGTTGACAACTTTCTCTGAAAATGCCTCTAAATGCCTCAAAAACCGGCTTGAAATGAGGGAAATATGATTATGGTGGAAGAGTTTTTGCAACCTCGGCCACGGGGTTTTGGGATGCCCCGGTGGCTATTTTTCTTTTTTCTTCAAATGAAAAGATACAACTTCCCAAAAAAATCGAAAAATAGCCACTGGAGCGGCCCAAAACCCCGTGGCCGAGGTTGCAGAAACTCTTCCACCATAATCATATCTCCTCGTTTCAAGCCAGTTTTTAAGGCATTTAGAGGCATTTTGAGAGAAAGTTGTCAACAGAAAAAATGTTTGGAATTAAAAACTACATCTAATGACAACTTATTAAAACCCACTGCAGTCCTCCTTTAATCAAACTTTCCAGAAAACAACCAAGACGAGGCACTTCAAATCCGTCATATGAAAGTGGACCTTTATGAATCCAAAAAAGGAAGAGCTCTCCGGCTTCGAGACGATGACAACACCTATTTGATAATCTTCCAACGCCCGAATATCTTGGAAACGTGGCACACGAGAGCTCAGCAAGTGGAGAAAAGTAGCCACGTGGATGCGAGCGACGAACAACTCACATTGATTCCCGAACAGATTCTGAGTAATGAAGCTCAGATTCAAATTTTAAATTTGAGAAGGAATTCTTTGATTTCAAGGCCGCCGACTGAAAAGTCAATGGCTCCAATCGGATACATCGATGACCTCTACCGTGTGCATTCTCTTCAAGTCATCGATCTCTCCGCCAATCAAATCCTCTCATTTCCTATTCAATTAACACTTCTATCTCATCTCCGTCAACTGAATCTCTCATCAAATTACATATCTTTGGTACCAAATGAATGCTCAAATATGAGACGTCTACAATTCCTGAACTTATCGAATAATCAATTGGATAGTCTCCCCGACTCGATTAGAGATCTACAGAATCTCCAAGTCCTAGATATCAGTTTCAATCAATTTTCTCAAGTAGAAAATGCTTTTTTTAAATATAAATTAATATTTTTTCTTCCAGATACCAAGTTGTATTCATTATCTGCCATTGGATATGTGGAGGCTGGCTGGTAACAATATCGAGAGTATCAAGTCGATCGCAGAATTGACTGTTGAGAAAATTGATTTGAGAAGAAACGTGTTGTCAACTTCGTTTCGATTGGAATTCACGAATGTCACACATTTAGATTTACGCGATAATTCGATGGTTGCAACAATTCATTTGACTAATTTGAGGTTTTTGAAGGTATTTTTTCATATAAAATTTTAATTAAAGGAAGAAAAAAAAGTGTCATTAGATGTAGTTTTTGATTCTGAACATTTTTTCTGTTGACAACTTTTTCTGAAAATGCCTCTAAACGCCTTAAAAATCGGCTTGAAAACGTCGAGGTGGTTGGGATGGAAGAGTTTTCTGCCAGACTCGGCCACGGGGTTTTGGGGCGTTCCGGTGGCTATTTTTCTCATTTTTTTCGAGGTCAATGAGAAGATAAATTCAATAAACATATAAAACTTCGAAGAAAAAAGGAAAATAGCGACCGGGGCGTCTCAAAACTCCGTGGCCGAGGTTACGGAAAACTCTTCCACCCCAATCACCTCGACATTTTCAAACCGATTTTTAAGGCATTTAGAGGCATTTTCAGAGAAAGTTGTCAACAGAAAAAGTGTTCAGAATCAAAAACTACATCTAATGACAAATTATTGAATTCCAGTTCAGTCCTCCAGTTCCGATGAAGCTTTTTACGGTATCAGTATTTTCAGGTGATCCACTGTGAACGTCTCCAACTAACAAGTCTCCATTTGAGCGGGGAGAGTCTGACTCACCTCTACGGAGACCACAATCGTCAGTTTCTATGTCTCAATCTTCAAATATTATTTTTCTTTCAGTTCTGGACTCTCTTGTCATCATGCCTCTTCCTCATAACCTCCAGACCCTATCCCTCTCTTTCAATCACTTCCAAAACCTACCCGATTGGATTTCAGACTGCCCAAACTTATCTTTTCTACGAGTGAATAACAATAATTTGGTTGCACTTCCAGAGAGGTTTGATTGCTGATATTAAAAGAAAATAATAAAAAAATAAAATTCCAGAATCTTCTTCTCCCCATCCCTCCGTTCAATCTTCGCATTCGTCAACGAAATCGAACATCTTCCGGATTTTGGCGAAGACAACTGTTTGGAGACTCTTATACTGTACAAGAATCGAATAACCTCTCTTCCAAAACATTTTTTCAGCTTTTTGCCAAGGTTATTTCGATTTGAATCACGATCAAATAGTTTATGTTTTAGGTTACGACAACTAAATATTTCCTCTAATTTTCTGGAAGTGCTGCCGTTTTTCGATGGATCTTCGTTTTGCAGGCTACAGGTAAAGCTAGAATTTTTTTTCGTTTTTCTTTAAATTAACCCCCCAAAGTGCCAAGAAAGGGGTTCACTATGCAATTTCCTCAGAAAAATGTTTTTTTGTGCCTGCTAAATTTCAAACCGTAATTTGACCCCAAAAAAGGGGCGGGGCCTAAATGACATAAGAGGAGAAAAGAAGCGCAGTTTGATTTTATATCATATCCATTTTCAATATTTCAAAAAAAAAATTTTTTTTAATTATGAACGGTTTAGAGTGTTTCGCTTTTGGGATACTGTAGGCCCAAAATCTCGGGCGTTTTGGAAACAGTTGATTTTCGGATTCTTGTGTACTCCTCTCGGACAATTTTTTTTCGGAAATTCTTTATTATAAAAAACAAAATTCAAACAATTTCCATTTGTAAAAGAGTCTCTCCTCGCTGTTCCGACGGTCCAAGTTGAATGTGAACATCTGTCAAATCAGTAATCAGTCGGACTTTGATGGATCTGAAAGTTGGTTTTAGGTTGAGCAACAGAAAAATTCTTACCTAGCTGATAAACGTTCTCCATAGAGACTTCCCCTAATGATTTCCAAGACTACAGGAACATGAAAAGTGGTTGATATGACAACAGATAGCCTGGTGCCTGGCACTCGTTCATCGGTCCTCCATTCTTTGATCACTTGATGAATGAAAATGAATAAGTCCTCTTCCTCAGTTGCATTAATTCGATTAATGTGAACCCATTTATTGGGAAGTTTTGCGATAGAGTTCTCTTCCCAAATGACGTTCAGAAAACTAGAAATGATCAGTTTCCGAGCACTTTTGATGATTGGGTGGTCGAAATTCCGTCGGATAGTGTGAAGAACTTCCACTGGGCCATCGAGGAAAGGGGCGAGTTTATCGAGATGTTCACTAGTCAGATACCCTATATTGATAGCTTCCACTCGAAGTTTCAAGCCTGGTGGCAAGTGAATCAAAGAATTGAAGGCACCCTCTAGATCAAGCAATTTGATATGAACAACCTTCCGTCCCCGAAACATTCCACCGAGAAGTCTCTTGGAATCCATAAAGAGATCTTTGGAATATGCAAATTGTTTTACTTGCTTCTTGTCCCTATTCCAAGTTGTCAACTGGACTATTCTCTGGAAAGGGGCTCGGATTCCATCTCGTCTAGAGGTCAAAGCCGTCAGCTCAGCTTGATACTGCTCTATTCCTTCCCGGGAATTTTCAGAACCTGTGAAGGTATAAGACAGTTTGAATCGTTGTAATTGGATCATGAGATCCAGGATCTGTTCCAAATCGGACCGTGTCGGAGTATCGACACCAAACGAAATATCTCCCTCTATAACCTCCTTCGGGGTCTCTTCAACACCATACTCATCGATTTCCTCTGCACTTCCCCCCAAAAGGTTCATTTTTTGATGAGCCATCGGGATTTCCACTCCTTTTGGATATTTCCGATAGATTCCAACTTGATAAGTGTACTTATTGACAGTTGTTTTGTTAGAATGTACCCGGAGACAATCCAATTTCAAAGGAACCAATTTGTCGACTCGATAGAAATCCGGACAGCGTTGAGATAGTTGAAACCTGCAATCTCGAGTTTTAAACTGGAAAAATCGAGAGCTTACCTTTTATTAGGGTCTAGGAATTCGGTTACCGTCTTCAGACTCTCGTAGGGCATCTCTCTACGGGTTCTAGAAGGCTTTACACAAATGAGAATTGGAAGAAAAACCATCGATCAATAAAAGGGGATCCGAGAAGACAGAAATGAGTGTGTACTGACCCTGCACAGTGTGTGTCTACGTTCTCTCTCACCAGAGGAGGAATTTGGGAATTGCTATAACACATGGTAATTACGGGAATAAGGGGTAGTACAAAATGTGTCAATGTTGAACGTCCAGAGTTCTGGGAAGACTTTACTGAAAGCCTATTCATCATAACATGAACTTTATTTTGTAGCTGACATCTTTTCTCAAACCCCATTTCATTTACCAAAGACTTATACTCAGGCGACCGGAAAACTTCAGTAACCAAGTAAATTCCGAAAAGTTGACCTAAAATTATTATTTTCGTGATTAGCACGTCAAAATGGTTCTAATGAGTACGGTAATGGATAGGCTCTGAGAAAGTTGATTTTTGGGTTTTCAAACAGAATTCAGATACCTTCAATAACCTAAACCGATCATACCCCCTTAAAGGAGGACTGAACTGAAATTTAATAATTTCAAATTAGATGTAGTTTTTCATTCTGAACACTTTTTATGTTGACAACTTTCTCTGAAAATGCCTCTAAATGCCTTAAAAACCGCTTTGAAAACGTCGAGGTGATTGTGGTGGAAGAGTTTTTGCAGCCTCGGCCACGTGGTTTCCAGTAGGTATTTTCCTTTTTTCTTTGAAGTTTCAGTCTCTTAATAAGAAGATATTTTCAATAAGAATAAAAAACTTCAAAAATATTAAAAATAGCCACTCCCAAAACCCCGTGGCCGAGGTTGCAAAAACTCTTCCAACATAATCAAATATCATTTCAAACCGGTTTTTAAGGCATTTAGAGGCATTTTCAAAGAAAGTTGTCAACAAAAAAGATGTTTAGAATTAAAAACTACATTTAATGACACATTATTGAATTCTATTTCAGTCCTCCTATAAACAAAAAATTTCCAGATATTCCGCGCTGCCAACAATTTCCTAACCGAAAACAGTGTCCCAGTGATTGTGAATATGAAACATTTAAAAGTGATCGACTTATCTCACAACCTGTTAAACTCTTTCGATGATAGTGCTCTTAGCTCATTGGAGCTTCTAGAAGAGCTAAACTTGAGCTCGAATAGACTAACAAGACTCACCGACTGTTTGGCCCTCCTTCCATGCTTACAAGTACTCAGAGCTCATTCTAATCTATTGGTTCATATTCCTGATCTTCAGAGGGCTTCCCAGTTACATGTGAGTCATTTTAATTACTCGTTCATATAGAAGGAGCTATTTTTTTCAGACAATTGACCTCTCATCAAACAACATATCCCTTGGAACTCTCCAGTTTAAAGCTCCACCAAGCCTACGACATTTCGATGTGACCTGTAATTCTGGAGATTTTAATACGAAAAACTTTCCGGATGAATCGAGAAGCAATTCGAAAATGAATACGGTAGATATTTCGGAAGGGCCACAGAATGTTTTTGGATTTCAAATTGGAATGTCCGGATCCCGTGGAATGAAGAATAAGTGAGTGAGATTTGATAGATTCTGGAAAAAGAAAAGTTTTTCAGACAATGCGTTCGTCAAATTCGCGTGGATAATACATTCGGATTCGTCGACGGTGGATCGAACTCTTATATGTCTTCTTCAATTTGCAGATTTCTTATTTCTATTTTGAGGGAGAATGTAGGATTACGGTAGTGACACGAGAGAAAATATATTTTTAGGCATCAAAAGACATTCGATCAATTCTCTTAAGATGTCACTGTGAATTGGGCGATGAAGGAGAACGATTGGGGGCTAGTGAGTTTTCAAAAAATAATTTATTTCGTTTAATAGAGTATCTAGGTGTCATGATAGTTCGACTTCACGAGAGACGATTGGAAATCGCGTCGACTGGAACTATAAGTGCAGCCGTTGCAGTGAATCAGAGTTTGAAGACAATGTGAGTTTTTTTCTGAATTAAAAAAGGAAAGTGGAATTTGATAAATAGGATTTAGATGTAATTTTTAATTCTGAACACTTTTTCTGTTGACAACTTTCTCTAAAAATGCCTCTAAATGCCTCAAAAATCGGCTTGAAAACGTCGAGGTTATTGGGGTGGAAGAGTTTTTTGCCAGACACGGCCACGGGTTTTGTGACCGCCCCAGTGGCTATTTTTGTTTTTTCTTAAAAGTTTTATATTTTTATTGAATATATCTTCTTATTAACTTCGAAAAAAGGAGAAAAATAGCGACAAGAGCGTCCCAAAACCCCGTGGCCGAGGTTGCCAAAAAACTCTTCCACCAAAATCAAATCGTATTTCAAGCCGGTTTTTGAGGCATTTAGAGGCATTTTCAGAAAAAGTTGTCAACAGAAAAAGTGTTCAAAATTAAAAACTACATCTAAATATATAAGTATTGAACTCCTATTAAAAACCAGCAACCCCTCAAATTACAGAATAAACGGGCGATATGAAATCGACGAGGACGAGTACTCAAGAATCCGAGAAGCTCGTGGATTCGTCGACGAAGAGAACTGTATCAACGGAGTAATCGGATCCTCCCGTCAAATCGGTCACTTCTCAACGTTTCCTGTCGTTTTGCCAACTCATTCTTATAAAAATATAGTCCTATCGGAAGAGATCGAAGGGTTTCTGATAGCAAATAGTATGGTTTGGAATATGTTATCAATGGATGACTTGAATTTGGCGTTTCATAATAATCGGAGTCCGATTGTTGTGGCGAAGAAGATACAGGTAATTTGATTGTTTTTGGCTTTACTATGAATTATTTAGGATCGATTACAATCTTTCGACTACGGTGGAAATTCGAATATTCTGGTTTTGAGGAGGATGAAACCGCAAATGACTTTTAATGGATTTCCTTCATCGAATCAATGGAAGAAAACTGATAATGGGAGTTCTTCGACATTGCTGACAACAGTTCCGAAAATTGATGAACAGTTAGTTTTATTCTTTTTTTCTGTAGTTCCTCTGAACTTTTTTCAGACTGGTATTAGCAGTGCCTGCACTCATCCTACCAGAATATCATCATCCAACGACTTCCGCTCACCCCATCCCCGCAACTCGCCACCGTACCCCATCCCCTCAACCTCCTCCTCTACCACTATCAACTCCTCCCCCTGTATCATCTGAAATGGAAGAGATAAACCTTCATCAAAGTGTCTCTTCATCTGGTTACTCATTCTCAATCGATCGATTTTACGCTAGCAGTAGTACGGTATCCTCAAGAAAACAGTTCAACGAAACAAGAGATTTGTTGAGTAAATCATTGAAATTCAGCCCTCCCAGTGCGGTTACTTTTAATATTTAATTATGGTTTTGTTAGTTTTTGATAGATTTGTCCTCGAATAAAGTCTAAGGCATAGTTTCTTTTGTTTTTGTTGGTTTCATTATGAGTGTCATTTGTTTACATTGGATAACCAAAAAAAAAAGAAAAAAATCAATTTGAAAAAAATCGGAAACCAACAATTTTCACAGAATATAGTTTATTTCAAGAGTAATACAAAAATTATGAAAAAAAGGAAACATTATTAAAACAATCGGAAATTGCGATTAATTTTGCTCGAATCTCAAAAATCACTTATTTTTGTAAATAAAAAAATCCGAATTTTCAAAAAACAATGTGGAAGAGGTACGAATAACTGCTATTGCTCATCCCAAATTATCATAAAAAATTGTCTGCTTTCTTCGAATCGATTATGATCGATTGTAGCCCACACTCCGTCATTCCGTTGTATATCGAATCCTCCATAGATGGTAGTGAGTCCAAAGTGACTTAATTTTTCAATAAGACAACAAAAAAACTGACCAATTGCTCACCTTTCATAAACTCTTTCAACATCTTCAGGTTGTTCAACAACTTCTATTTCAAAGAATAAATCATCCGTTATCACCTCTTCCATTTCGATACATATCTCTTTAAACTTCAAGCCACTAGTCATCCAATGTTTCAGAAATTCGTTCATATTACAGTTAGTTAACAAAGTTTCTCCTAGGGTCAATATCAAACAGTTTACACTAAACAAGTTATCCAATGTAAACCAATGACAATTTCTGATTTGAAGAAGTTCTCCTTCAAACTCCAAATTGGTTTCGAAATTTGGAGATAACTTGAAGTTAAAAACTCCGTTTGCACAATGATTAACTTTACTGAGAAGGTAATTAGCTACATGATCACTCGTTCCATCGTTTTTCTCATCTGGTTCGGTTACAAAATATTCGGATTTGTTCTGACGTCCTACAACCCAATCCATTATTTTCATCGGATCATTCGAATTCGAATATTTTGAAATGAAAACACTGCTGATATCAATATCAAAAAACCAGCAGAGATACTCGGAGAGCACTCTGATCCCTTCAATTTTGTCATCAAAAAACAAATTCGAGGCAGCATATTGTCCATCTTTCTCTACACTCATTGGAATTCTTGAGTCTCCTATTTCCATTGAATGAATCATTTTTAGTTTGTCCGATGTGAAATTGAATGTCATAAATTCAGTTTTGGAATCAAGATAAACACGTTCTCCTTTACTTAATGCCACTTTGATATTGAGAGAGTCTCGAGGGAAGCGATTCGATTTGATCCATTTTTGGGTTCTCTTTGAACATAATGATAACATCGTTCTGAAATGGAATATTGTAGTGAAAATAGATAGAAATCATAATGATAATAATGTTTATTGAAACCGAAGGGTCTATGCCACTGACACGGCGGGATGAATTCAAAGGTGTACTGAACTGGAATTCGCGAGTTATTATCGATTCATAAAAATCGCTCGAGAATTTTCACGTTGATTAGGCTCCGCCCATTTTTGAAGCTCCGCCCACTTTTTTCCCGTAACTGTTTTCACGTAAATTTAGTTTTTCAAAAAAAGTGGGCGGAGCTTCAAAAATGGGCGGAGCCTAATCAACGTGAAAATTCTTGGGCGATTTTTATGAATCGATAATAAAAAATTCTTCAGAAAAGTTTTTTGTCTGATAATGAGAGAGTATTTTTAGATTTAAAAAAAACTAAATTTGTCAAATTTGAGAAGCATTTTGCACATTGGAGATGACTCAGATCTCACCATGTACATATTTGAAACTGATTAAGAATTCATTCCTAGAAATCTTTGAAAGTTAATTAATTAGCAGATCATGAAAGCCAGGATTTAAAACTTTCAATGACTTTCAGTGGTGAATTCTTGATCAGTTTCAAGTAACTTTTTAAACTATTTCAATGAGATGGGGGTGGTGATTATGCGGAGTGGTGTATTTATCTACCTCGAATTATAATTAAACACTTACATATCAAATAGATGAAACATTTTCTTTACTTCAGAAAGTGCCACTAGTGGCAGTCGAAAAAGAGCAAATCGATCCATTGGAAGTGAGATGGGTCACAAGACGATGGAGGATGTATTTAGGGGAATGTGGAAGACAGCGTTTACAGACGAATGAGGATGAATGAATGAGAGAGAGTAGAGGGTTTATGTATGCATACAGTAAGAAGAACGAAGATTCCTGGGGGTGAAAGAGAGGGAAGGCTTGGGTATTGGATGTGTGTATGAGGTACAAGGAAATACTGCTGAAAAGGCAACAAATGACCAATCCTAGATACTATGTAATCCCCCTCCTCTGCTTATTGACCTTCATTCTTTTGCATCCAGTGTCTTCTGTCGACTATTAATCGGTCAATTTGTGGTCTGAAAATAAAATCGAAGGATTGAAACTAGTCTCTGATCATCTTTGCTCGTTTTTTGGAATTGATATCAATAGCATTTACATTTCTCCATATTCGAATTTAAAATATTCGAGATCATTAATGGAATGGGTTACAAAACGACAGAAGACACTTGAGAGATTGAGAATGAGTTATATTTATACAAATGAGAGAATGGCTGTAGAAGAATGAGGGTGAATGAATGAGAGTCGAGGACGTGTTCATGTATGCACGATCTGGAAATTGCAAGAACAAAGATTCCCAGAGGTGAGAAAGAAGGAAGGTAGGCCCTGCATTGTAAAATCTTTTGGACAGTGTCTCATATAGTTTTCATCCTAGACAAGCCTGAAATGTTATTGGCTATAGTCCAAGTGGCTCCGGTACTGAGGTCACGATGAAGAATATTGGTGAGAGCTTCCGGAGAACCGTGGATAGCTTCTCAAATTTTGTTGTAGTGAGTTTTTTGTGAAGCTTTTTTCAATTGAGACAAACACTTTTATTCAATTTCATAACATTAATTCAGGGGGGGGGGGGTTTAACTTCATAATAAACTTCTTGATTCTACCAAACTATCATCCAGAACATCCCAACTACCGGTTCATCGGAAACAATTGTAGCCGTCACTCCATCGTTTCGTTTTATGTCGAATCCTCCGATGATTGTCACACTTTTGGAAGAACTGAAAATAAACGTTTCTTAGAGAACAATGACTATTTGCTTACTTTCTATAGACTCTTTTGACATCATTCGTCCTTTGAATAACTGGTATTTCATAGAAGAGTTCATGGAATCTGACATTTAGCGTTCTGATTGTTATCTCCTTAAACTTCAAATCTCTGGTCATCCAATGTTTGAGAAATGCGTTCATATCAGTATTTTTCAATCGACTTCCTCCCAAATATAAATCGGAACAGTTCAAACTCAATAAATTATCCAATTTGAACCAGTGAGAGTTATAAATCCTAATAGAACTTCCTTCAAACTCTAAACTAGTCTTGAAATTTGGTGGTATCTTGAGATTAAGAGATAAACACTCTACATGCTTAATTGTACTGAGAAGATAACTCGTTTCAGTATCATTTGTATAAATATAACTCATTTTCAATCTCTCAAGTGTCTTCTGTCGTTTGATAACCCATTCCATTAATGACTTCGAATTTTTTAAATCCGAATATGGAAAAATGTCAATGTTATAGATTTCTATTCCAAAAAACGAGCAAAGATGATCAGAGACTACTTTCAATCCTTCAATTTTATTTTCAGACCACAAATTGACCGAATATTTTCCTGTTAGTTCATAGAAATTTGGAACACTCGTTGGAATAGCTATATCCCCGATTTTTGCTGAATAAAGCATTTCTGGTTGGAACGAAGTGAATGTGAACATTACTCCTTCATTTTGAGAATGATTTAAAAAATCGATACGGACTCCATCATCTTTCTCAAGTAACAGCGAGATTCTCAAATCATTTCGACGTATATGAAACATTTTAATCCATCTACGAGTTCTCTCCGAACACATTGATAACATTGTTCTGAAATAGAATGTGAGAATACTTCGAAATGGAATAAATTGAAAACTTACATATCAAATAGATGAAACATCTTCATTATTTCGGAAAGAGCCACTAGAGGCAATCGAAAAAGAGGAAATCGATCCATTGGAAGTGAGATGGGTCACAAGACGATGGAGGATGTATTTAGGGGAATGTGGAAGACAGCGTTTACAGACGAATGAGGATGAATGAATGAGAGAGAGTAGAGGGTTTATGTATGCACACAGTAAGAAGAACGAAGATTCCTGGGGGTGAAAGAGAGGGAAGGCTTGGGTATTGGATGTGTGTATGAGGTACAAGGAAATACTGCTGAAAAGGCAACAAATGACCAATCCTAGATACTATGTAATCCCCCTCCTCTGCTTATTGACCTTCATTCTTTTGCATCCAGTGTCTTCTGTCTCTCTCTTCAAATGGATCAATCCCCCCTTCTCCGAATATCATCAGTGGCAATTTCAGAAGTGATGAAGATGTTTCATCTATTCGATTTGTAAGTTCTCCATTATTTTTCTTTCCTTTGAATTTGTCAACAACGCTAATCAGAATAAAATACCGTATTCTAATAGTTAACATCATTCACAGTTATTCCGTTCCGAGTCCGAGATACTATGTAACTCCCTTCCTTTGCTCATTCACCCTCATTCTTCTACATTCATTCCCTTCTGTCTACTCTCATTCTTCTACAACCATTCTTTTCTGTCTCTCTCCAAATGGATCGATTTCCTCTCTTTCGACTACCATCAGTGGCAGTTTCAGAAGTAATGAAAAAGTTTCATCCATTCGATATGTAAGTTTCTATTCCTTTCCTTTTTTTAAAAATTTGTAAAGTGTCCACTAATCATATAAGTGGCTTTAAAGTCCTTTTTTCAATAAATATTATTATTATTATAATAAAATACCGTAATCTGATAGTTGATATTTTATCTCGGAATTTTCCGAATTTCAAAGAAATTCGAGTAATTTTATCATTTTTTTCATTATTTTGAAATCTTGACCGTCTTATATCAATAATTTGAGTCAAGTTTCTTTTCGAATGGAGTTCAACACGGGAAATGTGACTATTTTCAAATAAGGGCTTCTTGAGATTTTAATAAACTGATCACTGCCCGACAGGATTACACCGAAAGTTGGACAATTTTAGAGAATCTATCAGAAAAACGTATACAAGTCAAATGAATGATTATTCAGTGTCATTTGTATCAATCGAGAATACTTTTCTAACAACAAACAAAAGATTTTCTCGAAAATTAATCCCACGCGACCATTCGAAATTCTGCATCTTCAATTTGACATTTTTCTTTCAGAAGGGACCTGTGAAAGTCAAAAACTTTTTAGTAGAGTACGCCGAGGTGCCGGTCGTAAGGCGAAGCACTGTTTGAGGCCAGAGGTCACACTCAATGAGGGCTTCTTGAGTTATTCAATCAATGATCTTTCAGACTAACTTCTATCAATAAAGTCAAACACTTTTATTAAAGGTCGTAGTTTAAATAAATAAATAAATAAATAACTAAATAAATAAATAAATAACTAAATAAATAAATAAATAACTAAATACATTAAGAAAATGCAAAACCAGCTATAAACTAACCGCCTTGAAAGATTTAGAGCAATGCCACCATTCCCCACTTGGCTACGAGCGCCCAAAGATGACCATTTTGAACTGAAAATACCGATCATTGAAGGAGAACTGCAGTGGAGTTCAATAATTTGAAAATAGATGAAGTTTTTAATTCTAAACACTTTTTGTGTTGACAAATTTCTCTAAAAATGCCTCAAAAACCGGCATGAAATGAGAAGATATGATAATTATGGAAGAGTTTTTGCAACTTCGGCCACGGGGTTTTGGACTATCGAGTAGCTATTTTCCTTTTTTTCTTCAAAGTTTTATGCTTCAATCAAGTTTATTCTTTTATATCAGACTGAAAACTTCAAAAAAAAAGAAAAATAGCCACCGGGCGTTCCAAAACCCCGTGGCCGAAGTTGCAAGAGCTCTTCCATAATTATCAAATTTTCTCAATTCATGCCGGTTTTTAAGGTGTTTAGAGGCATTTTCAGAGAAAGTTGTCAACAGAAAAAATGTTCAGAATTCAAAACTACATCTATATACCAATTATTGAACTCTACTGCAGTTCTCCTTTAATACCTCTGTGGCCAGCTCGACAAAATAGCCTGAAATGGCGAAGCCGCCATTTCAGGCTTGTCTAGGATAAAAACTATATGAGACACTGTCCAAAAGATTTTCGATTTGGAGAACTACAGTATCTCCTGCTGATAAATTCCCTGCTCATTAATCTAAAATCTCTCTATTCTGAGCACTTACCGATGCAAAGTTCGCCAAAAAAAAGGCGAGATTAGTTGAAATCCGTAGTTCTTATGACACACGTAAAATGAGAAATTTCAGACGGATTATGAAATAGAAAATCCTTTCTTTTATCAGATAGTTCAGTAAGATTACTATCTCTCTCTCTCCCTCTCTCTCTTTCTCTCTCTCTCTTTCTCTCTCTCTCTCTCTCCCTCTCTCTCTCTCCCTCTCTCTCTCTCTCTCTCTCTCTCTCTCTCTCTCTCTCTCTCTCTCTCTCTCTCTCTCTCTCTCTCTCTCTCTCTCTCTCTCTCTCTCTCTCTCTCTCTCTCTCTCTCTCTCTCTCTCTCTCTCTCTCTCTCTCTCTCTCTCTCTCTCTCTCTCTCTCTCTCTCTCTCTCTCTCTCTCTCTCTCTCTCTCTCTCTCTCTCTCTCTCTCTCTCTCTCTCTCTCTCTTTCTCTCTCTCTCTTTCTCTCTCTCTCTCTCTCTCTCTCTCTTCTCAACCTACATCTTCCTTCTAAAAAAACAAAAAAAAGGGAATTTCTCTTCTATTCCCATTTACTTCAGAATGAAAGGGGCGGAGTCAAACAAACACAAAAAAGTGCTCTCTCTGTCTCTATTCGAATGACGGGAAGGGGACAAAAGTGGGGGAAAAAGGAGAGAAAAAACGGAAAAAGTTGTGTGGAAAGTTAGATTAAAAGGCAGAAACAAGAAGAAAAAGAAGAGGTAATGGACGGAAGGAAGCAAAGGTTTTCGTTTACACATCGACGCAAAAAGAAGAGGAGAAGGTGAAGGGAAGTTCTGGGACTTCCCCTTATTCAGATTCAGTAGACACTGTAACATCTCACGAGTGAGCTTTTTTCCGAGAGAAATTAACACTTTATTAAAAAGATAATCAACAAATAAATATATTATCAAATGAATATAACAAATAGATTTCAAATAACACTTCAGAAGTCTAATTTTTATTATGTATAACATGTTGCTTTTCCCAGACTATCATCCAGAAGTTTGCATCTCTTGTTCCATCGGAAACAATTGTAGCTGTCACTCCATCATTCCGTTTTATGTCGAATCCTCCGATGATAGTCTCTTTTGTGATACAACTGAAAATAAACATTTCTTAGAGAACAATGACTATTTGCTTACTTTCTATACTCTTTTGAGATTATCCGTCTGTCGAATAACTGGAATTTCAGAGAATAGCACATCGAATCTGATCGCCTCCATTTCGATACATATCTCCTTGAACTTCAAATCTCTGGTCATCCAATGCTTAAGAAATGTGTTCATATCAGTATTTGTTAATCGACTTTCCATTAAAGATACTTCCAAACAGTTCATATGAATCAAATTATCCAGTTTGAACCAATGAGAGCGACAAATTTCCAAGGATTCTCCTGAGAATCCGAAATTTATATTGAAACCAGGAGGTAGCTCGAATTGAAATGACAATACTTTTACATTTTCCATTAGAACGAGAAGAGCAGTAGCTTCTGCATCAGTTCTGGGATTATAGTACATATTCAAGTGGGCAAGTGTCTTCTGTCGTTTGGTAACCCATCCCATTATTGCTATCGTATGATCCGAATCCGAATCCGGCAATATGGAGACGGCGTTAACATCGAGTCCAACAAAAGAGCGAAAATAGTCACACACAGTTTTCAATCCTCTCATTTGATCTTCAGAACATAAATTAATTGAATATCTTCTAGTAATGTCGATAGACATTGGAAGAGTCCAATCTTTGAAGTCTGCTGAATAAATCATTTCTGGTTGGAATTCCGAGAACATAAATATTCCAGCATCTTTATTCCATTTACTGAACAACTCAATTGTCACATCGCTATCATTAAGCTCTACTTTGATTTGAAGTTGTTTCAAAGAAACACATGATGATTTTATCCGTTTACGAGCTCTCTCCGAACACATAGATAGCATTGTTCTGAAATGAAAAGTATTTTGGAACGGAATAAATAATTAAGAACTTACAAATCAAATAGATGAAACATCTTCATCACTTTCGAAAGAGCGACCAGAGGCAATTGAAAAAGGGGAAATCGATTCATTTCGGGTCGAGGAGAATGGGTGTTCAAGAATGAGGGTGACTCGATGGCGAAGGGAAGGAGAAGGCGAAGGGATGATCAAGGCCTTTTTCAGGTATGTACCCTCTGCAAAAACGAAGATTTTAAGAAATGCACACAAAAAAGGGACCGTTATCAGAAACACAAAGAATTACTTCGAAACGCATTGTTGAGTAGGTCAAACAACGTTCAAAACGAATTGTTTTCAGGTTTTGAAATGAGTTTCCCACAGTTTGAATAGATCGAAACTTGCCTCAAATCTTATTTTTTACCGAAATAAGGGGTTTGATCTACTCAACGAGACCTCTGAAAAAAAATTTTCCAGTGAAATTTACAGACTTGCCTTCTAAATAAACGATTCCTTCAGCAGGGGCAATGTCACCCTCACTTCATCATTTATATCATATTCTCTAATTATGTTAACCCTATAACTTTACATTTAATAAAAAATATCTCAAAAGACGTGAAGTGTATTCTTATTTATATTGTTATTCTCAATATCCCGCTAATTCAAACTGCAGTTCTTACAAAAAATACAAGAGAAAATATGTTTTTCAGCATTTTGTCGTCATTTCATTTTTGCGAAAAAGGCACGAAGGAAGATGTATTTTTCATTACAATCACAGTATTTTCGCCGCGAGACCCAAGCATCGCACTAACCCTGAGGGATTCTCATCCGATGTTTCATTTCCGGGTATCTTCTTTTATAGAAATCAATGACTCCACTGACGTCCGTTTCATCTCGACAAATCGAAGCACAATTGTAGGCACAAGTCAAGAAATCGGCGAATTTCCTGAAGCTTTTCGTCTCGGCCTCTGCCAGACTCATCAGAGTATAAGCGGCTTTTCCATAGTGACCAAGAGAGATCTCTCGAGAGTATCTCAGCTCTTTGTATCCATCTAGATACGTGTCAACTCTTTTCCCTGTCTGCTCCAGAAGCACTTCATTCAGACCGTTCTTCCGAAGGTATTCACACAGATACATCTCGAAATCCTCGCGAACGAATGCTGAATCTATCGAATGTCGCCTGACGTTTATCCGTATTCAGATAGTTTTTGATGAGGATTCCGAAATCCCGATGCTTCTCCGCCAATTCCATCGCATCCGTCGCCTTCAGATCAACTCCAGAAGCACTTTGTTGTTGTCAGAACGATCCGTCGTCTCATCGAGAAGTCATAGATACTGTAATACTAGGTGTAATTGTGCCAGGGGGCGTGACCTACCTCAAAAGATAGAGCGTCAGACGAGTCCTCTCGTTCTCCGATCCTGCCCCTGATTTCAACTCCTCGATGGTTCTCTCGGCGACGAGGCGGAAACTATCAGCAAACGTCTCGATCGTCCATCAGGTCCCCTGTTTTGGAAGAGCGATTGTTGTTCTGCAACTAGACAAAAGGGGTTTGGAAGCAGTCAGTGACAGATAAAAAAAAACCTACAGTCTCCACGTATTAATAACTTCTCGAATGCCGGCCAACAGCTCGCAAACCGCGTGGAAAATCTCCATCCTCTGCGTCTTCGACTTGGTAAGAATCCTCTGATCCAAATGCTGGGCAGCTAACGCAGGAATATGATGAAGGAGAGAACACCTTCCGAACAGAGCATCTTTATCCTTCAATCCGAACTCCTGAACCTCTGGAAGCCGGATGACCTGCTCGATGATCGAATCGAAGAGTCTTGCATAGGATTCATCTGTCATCCGCCACGTCAGAATCGCCGACGCCTTTGCGACACGTTCAGTGACCTCTCCAAGCATCACATTTCCCGTTCTGTTGACCATAAGACCTCCACGATTCAGAGGACACATCGAATTGGAGACACGCTCACGGAGATTCATGAGGTTTAGGAAGAGGATGAATCTGGAGGTGAGGACTTTCTCCGCGTGGAGCTCCGTATTGATCTTGTTGGCGGCATCCGAATAGTCAATCACTGCGAATAGGAATTGTGCTACTGTCCTTGTCAACTCCTGATCAGCCCACTTGACAATATCCTTCAGCTCATCGGCGACACTTCCCATCTCTTTCTCCGCAAAGAATTCGAATGATCGATGAATGATTCTGGAATACTGGCGTCTTCGGAAGCTCCCACCATCTCTGTTAGAAGCTCACTGAGCATCGGGCAGTCTTCAGAACCAGCGGCTAGCGATGACACAGCTACTTGCACATTCTTATAGATGCCCGTGCCGTTAGTGAACTGTGAATGGAGGAGGCAAAGCGTATAGATCCGCCTATCCAGCATCACTCGTGTTTTCTGATGTCATTTTAGGGGGATTACTGTAGATTTGATCGTTTTTCTTCATAAACAGGGATTTGTGCTCTGTTATTTGTATTTTTGCGTGGAAACGAGTCTTTTCGGGCTTTTGGAAGATCCATTCGGGGCCGAGCCAAAGAGCGAAGACATGGATTCGAGTGGATTTCTCGTGTACTCCACCCACAAGAACCAGAAGACCTCCGCGGAAAACGGCGACGTCGATGAGCTTAGCACGGACTAGATTCGCCTCCCTCTGAAGATCCTCCTTGAAGCATCCGGTGATTTTTGGTTGGAAGAAGTCCTCTAGCTTCAGAGTCCACAGAGGAGATTGATTGTCAACGTGGAAGACGCTTAGAGAGTTTGGAGCGATGGAAATTATCAGTGTTCCGTCTTCGGTCACGTATTTGAAAGTGTTGAGCACGGTAGTCAGTCCTTCGTCGGTTTGCTTTGAAAATAGACTTGACAAGCGCTTCTTGAATCCTTGATCGCGTCTTCCGAAGAGCTTATAACACTGAAGAGCCCCCGTCTTCCAGGCATCTGCGCCTTCTCCGATGAGCGAGAAAATGGATCCGGATGTTGTGTAAAGGAAGAATGAGGAGAACTTGTCGTCGTCAGGAGCGTCTCCTAACTCCACTGCCATCACCACTTCGCTGTCGATATCCAATATCTTCTCCACACAATTCTGAGATTCCGTTGAGATCCAATGACGAAGAATTCCTTCGGGCGACACTGTCAACCCTCCGGGCGTCGGAAAACGGGCGTTCGATCCATTGTGAGGGTTATCGTAGATTACTGCACACTTTGCCGAGCGTGGAAGTCCGCTAGTTGGAAGCGGGAGTTGGATTGTGCCGCGGTGAGGTGTCTGCAAGAAGAGATGGCTTTAAAATTACGTTTTATGGTTCGAAATGGTTTCATTCTACAAATGACATTTAAAGGGGTATACCGCTAATTCTGAAATCGCTCAAAAACCATATGAATCTATTCAGCTCGGGGAGCCTGATCGAAGTCTAGTACTTCATTTTTTCTAGAAATGCCTGTGAGCCGAGATATCAGCGCTCAAAGTGCCAAAAAACAGTGCTTCGTTGCGCTTTTTTCACTCTTGTTGCGCTTGAGATTGCCCTCGTTGCGCACGCGGAAAATGAATAACCCCGTGAATCTTTTTTTGGAGTAGAATAAAGAGGCATAAATAGTGATTAGAAAAGTGAATAAAGCCTCTGGGAACATGAAAAATCATGAATGGGACGAAAAAATGATCCATGAGTCAGCTGACAATATAGGTCATCATGTAACATAAATGTCATACTGGTCTGATCCATATCAATATGAGTTGCTGCAATAGAGGATTATATAGGTCAGAAACAAGACAATTATTACTAACTGGGAAATCAGTTATGTAGGTCAGATAGAGCAACTGACATTTCCGGCTTCAAAAAGACAAAGCTTAGGTTTTCAGCAGTTTCCACGATAATTAGTAAACCAGTATGTATAACCTATATGTTACAGGATGACCTATATTGTCAGCTACCTCATGGATAGAATTTTTTATTTTCTACTGTGTTTTCCAGCATGTTATCGGAGCCTATATTCAGTTTACCCGCTGGTCTAGAGAAGTTGCTCAAAAAAGATTCACGCGTTTATTCAATTTTTCGCGTGCGCAACGAGGGAATTACCGGAATACCCCTTTAAAAGCCGTCGCTAAGCCTAGTTTTTGAAATTGACACGTTTTAGAATCCGGTTTACAGATTTAAACCAGGTTTTTGACGAGAATAAGACAAATTATCGACTAAAACAAATGTTTTTCGACTTTTTTAAAATTTTAAAACATCATTTTTTAATATTTACACGTACTGGAGCCGGTATTCCTCACCTTATTTCTGTCCCAAATGTAAATTTCGTTCCGTGACTGAAACCAGCAGTACTTTTCGTTCAGCGACGCACAACTCGTCACAATTTCTGTTTGATGAGCAGTCGCATGCCAATCTAAAATTTTTAAATTCATCATTTTCCCTTTTTTCTCGAGTTTCTTACTCTTTTTAATGATAGCTTCACTGACAAACGCCGGATACTCGATCGACTGCTGGCCGAGCGTTAATCCGAGGTCGCGAAGCGTCATTTAATTTGAAAACTCCGCCGACGACATCGTAGAGTAGGTGGAGAAGAATAACGAGTTTCCTGAAGAAATTTCGGTAAATTGAATTTTACTAAATTCCCGAAATTCGGCGTATAATTCGGCGTATATACGCGTATTTGCAAGTAACGCCGTTTCTCGAAATTCAAAAGAAAACTACGACGCTCCGCGAGACCCAAAAATTTTTCACGTTGTGCGCCTTTAATTTCTACAAAAATTTTAATATTTAATTTTGCATTTTCACAGAATTTCTAGAGAGAGAGAGAGACAGCCGAGTTATTCAGACACTGAGCAGAGAATCATTAATTGTTTGAAATTTAAATTTTTACTAGAAAAGAGATTTCCGATTCTTTTTGTTACAGCTGCGCTTTTAGTGAAATATAAGCTTTCTCGGCCAAACAGGGATCGAAAACAAAAAAGTTAAAAGTAAAAATTCTTCAACATTTTTCACTATTTATCTCAAAAAACCACTCTTAAAAATCAAAAGAAAAAGTGAAATAAAGCACAAGTTCACAAAAAGAAATTGAATATTTGGAGTGGATTTGTGGAGAAAAGGGAAGTAAAATGCACTGAAAAATGGATGTTTTCGGTTGGGAAAACGAAAAGATATGCGGAAAATTCAGAAAAGGAAATCGCAATAAATTATGCTCGAATTTAAAAAATAAATTATTATAATTTTTATGGTTGGTAGGTGGGAGAATTGTGATTCATCGATAAAATACTGTAGAATACTGTAGAAAAAATCTAACAGAATAAAAATGAAAGGGGCGGAGCTTATTTTTCTATTATTGAAACATCTAGAAAAAAGGCTTTTAAAAACCCAACTTTCTAGTGAAAAACAACACAACCAGTTTTTTATGGGACAGTCGAAGAACGTTGAGAGTTCTGAATGAATGCGCGTTCTTTTCGACTTCGAGTAGAAAATGCGCTGCATTGATAAGCAACTTCTTACTTTAGAATTCAATTTTTTCTCACCAAAAAGAGCTATGCCCACTCTCGCGCCAAAAACATGGTTTCAGACGTTCACTCGCTGTGAGTTAGGACTCATACCGTGACTAAAACCTAACCGATCTTCATAAAATTTTTCATGAAACAATTGAAGTTCACTCACCTTTTCGTTTCAATTATCCTTCCAGAAACGGCAAAACAATTGCGAGATAATTCGAGAATGAATCAAAAATCCACGTCAATCCAGAGTGGAAAAGAAAAAAAGGGGCGTTGGGGTTAAGGTCACGTGAATAATGAAATAATAAATCGACTATGTTTATTAATAAAGAAAACGTTTATTTCACGTGGAAAAGTGTTTAATAGTTTCTTTTGTTTAAAATATTGTTTTTGTATTCACAGTTGAATTCACAGCTAAAGTGTGAACTTGCGCTCTGATGAAGCATTGTAAATTTCAGACGTTTTCGGCCTAAAACTGAAATTCGTAGAGCTTAAAAATTTTTTTAGAGGAATTAGGCTGGAGTAGAGGATTTCAGAATCCTGCATGAAAAACTATTGTACGAATCCTATTTTTCAAAGCAAGACTATTAGATAGCAAGTTTAATACAGGTTTTACAGTATATGCTATCAGATAAAGAAAATGCCCAAAGCACAGTTGCAATTCGAACCGATCAGTGTCAAATTAATCATTTATTTTTTCAGCAAGAATTTTTTGAAATACATAAAAAAAAAACAATCAATATTTAATTTTCTGAAACAAACAACCAGAATGTGCAACATCGTTCAAATTCATCATAAAGAATAGTGCCCGTCACTCCGTCGTTCCGTTGAATGTCGAATCCTCCCCGTTTGGTGACTAGATCAACTCCATATCTAAAAAATCGATTAGTTTCTGAAGAAAACTGACTTTTCACTTACTCTTTGTAAGATCTTTCGACATCATCCGTCCTTTGGATAACTGGAATTTCAGAGAATAAAACATCCAAATTGATCATTTCCATATGGACAAATACTTCTATGAATTTTAAGTCACTTATAATCCAATGCTTTAAAAATGTATTCATTTCCACATTTGTTAAGTATCCACATCTGACAAACAAATACAAACAGTTCACATTCAGCAGGATTTGTGAACCAAACGATCGATCATCATGAATTTCAACAATTAGAATTTCAATTTTAAAGTCTGCCGCCGTAATCAGACTGTTTCCATCATTTTCTCTGACTTCAGCTACCGTATCATGTTCCACTACATGTTTTTGTTCTAAAATCCATTCCATTGGAGTTCTAGTACTCAATGGAGTCGTCCACGAGCATACATTCACATAGCTGATTTGTTGTTTAAGAAATGAGCAGAAATACTCGGAGATTAGTTTAAATCCGTCGATTCCATCATCAAAATACAAATTCATCCAATGATGGTTGTCCATTATTTTGTCTATTTCTATATTCATCGGAATAACTGAACCTCCGATTTTCACCGTTTCCGTGATTTCTGGTTTGAATGAAGTGATATTAAAGATCGCAGACTCTTTGCATGGTGAATAATGAAGATCTATTGCGACAAAATGTTTCTCGAAAGTTACATTGTAACTGAGATTTTTAAGTTTTACAGCAAGCATTTTCAACTATTTTTGAGTTTTCTTCGAGCACATTGATAGATTTATTCTGAAAAGAGAATAACATTTTCAAAGGTATTTGAATTACCAAAAAAAAGAGAAATAAAATGTGTCAATTGAAACAATAGTTCATTTTTCTCATATCTAATATCTATTTAATGGTCTCTAGCTTACAACGAGAATAATATTAATGATTTAAAACTCACAAATCAAGTAGATGAAACATGTTCATTACTTCTGAAAGAGCCACTGTTGGAAGTCGAAAAAGAGCAAATCGATTCATTTGGACAGAGATGAATCACAAGACAATGGTGGATGTGTTTAGTAGAATGAGGGTGGATGGGAGAATAAGAATGAGCAGGTGTGTGAGGTACAGGACTAATTATACTGTGTTACGGCAACGCATGACTAATCCCAGATATTATGTGACCAATGGAACCTTTTCCATTCACCCCCAACCTTCTACATTCATCATATTCTATTTGTTTCTCTCCAAATGGCCCGAGTCATTCTGTTTAGACTTTCAGCAATGACGGTTTCAGAAGTAATGAACATGTTTCATCTATTTGAAGTGTTTCAACTACATTATATTTTCTCGTTTTCTGATTTTTCATTCTGAATCCCTCGATTTTATGCAGCGATATTTTTTTGTTCACATTCTGGTCATGCTCAAGTTAAAAAAATCAGTTTCTCTGAACGGTTTTCGGATTCTGTTAAAAGACTAGCACGTGCAAATTTTGAAGATTACATCATGCGGCCGACTATTCTGATTGTCCAGTCCAAAAACGGTGAAAATGTCTAAATAGGAGCTCAGAAACTGTTGCCGACACACATATGTACACAAACAAAATGTATTATTCAATAGAGAAGGTAGACTAAATGGACAATTGGATGACTTCATCGGAATCAAACACAGGCACCGCGACACAGTGAGTAAATTTGAAGACTACGATAGTTGTTCAAAACTCTGAACCCAATAATTTAATTAATCATTCATTCTTTTAGAAAGCATTTCTATTTACATACAAAAACAATCAATTGTTAATTTTCGAAAACAAGCAACCAGAATGTGCTACATAGCTCAAATTCATCACAAAAAATAGTAGCCGTCACTCCATCATTTCGTTGAATATCGAATCCTCCACGTTTGGTGAGTAGTTGATTTCCATAAGTCCTTTCTCAGCACCGTCATCTGTTAATGACCATTGCTATCCTCAACGGTGTAGATCGGTTCTATTATGGAAGACATGTGAGTACAATGCAAGGCCTACCTTCCCTCTTTCTTGCAACTCTGGGAATCTTCTGTTTTGCAATTTCCAGATGGTGCACTCTCATTCATTCACTCTCAATCTTCTACATCCATTCTCTTCTGTCTCTCTCTCCAAATGAATCGATTTCCCCTTTTTCGATTGCCCCTAGTGGCTCTTTCAGAAGTAATGAAGATGTTTCATCTGTTCGATCTGTAAGTTCTCCGTTTCAAAGTATCTTCATTCTATTCTATTTCAGAACAATGTTATCAATGTGTTCGGAGAGAACTCGTAAATGGATCAAAACGTTTCGCATTCGTCGAAATGGTTTGAGACTACTGTTGTCACTCGAAGAAGATAATTATGTCTGCATCGACTTTTTTAATCATGTGGGAAATGAATATGGAAAATTCAAATTCACTTGGTTTAAACCAGAAATGCTCTATTCAGCAGAAATCGGAACCTCAGCTATCCCAATGAGTATCGAAAGCACGGGAGAATATTCGGTCGATTTGTGTGCTGAAAGTAAAATCGAAGGATTGAAGATAATCTGTGATTACCTTTGCTTGTTTTTCGGAATCGATATCAATAGCATTTTCATATTTCCATATTCGAATATCAAATATTCGAGGTCATTAATGGAATGGGTTTCCAAACGACAGAAAACACTTGAGGGTTTATGTATAGATAATGTTTATACAAGCGATACTGAGGTTAATTATCTTCTGAGTAAAGTTAAACTTGTAAAGTGTTTATCTCTTAATCTCAAGACACCACCAAATTTCAAAACTAGTTTCGTGTTCGAAGGAAATTATATTACAATTGATAACTCTCATTGGTTCAAATTGGATAATTTATTGAGTTTGAACTGCTCGGATTTACTTTTAAAAGGAAGCCGATTAACAAATATGGATATGAACGCATTCCTCAAACATTGGATGACCAGAGATTTGAAGTTTAAGGAGATAACTGTCAGAATGGAAGTGATCAGATTCGTTGTTCTTTTCTCTGAAATTCCAGTTGTTCAGAGGACGGATGATGTTGAAAGAGTTTATATAAAGTAAGGGAGTTCTCATTGTTCTCTACGGAAATGTTTATTTTCAGTTGTATCACAAGAAAGACTATCATCGGAGGATTCGACATCAAACGGAATGATGGAGTGACAGCTACAATTATTTCCGATGGAGTAGGTGTTAGGATGTTCAGGATGATAGTCTGGGAGAATCAAAAAGCTTATTATAAAGATAAACCCCCTAAATTTATGGCTGGAAATTGAATAAAATTTTTTGTCTCAATTGATAAAAGTTTCACAAAAACCCTGAGAAATGAGCATGAAGATAACTACATTGGAAAAAAATCTATCACAATTTAGTCATCAGTATCTCGTCAATAAATGTTTTCCAGCTTCAACAATGATCCATACAATCTTCTCGGAGGATATGATATAAAACGGAACGATGGAAAGACGGCTACAATTGCTCATTATGGACCCAAAAGGCGTACAGCGTTTAAGATGATCGTTTGGGATGATCAAGATCAATGATTTATAATTTTCGAAATGTTCCTATTCTAAATATAATAAATAACGTTCTTACAGTATGCAAACAGAAACATGTATTTTTTCCTGCCCTCTAGGTTCCTAAAAAGCGAAATGAATAATCTTAAGGTGGAATTTTTATCAATCGAGGCAAACAATTTTATTCAATTTCCAACCATAAATTTAGGTGGTTTATCTTTAAAATAAGCATCTTGATTCTCCCAGACTATCATTCTGAACTGCCCATCTCCTATTCCATCGGAAATAATTGTAGCTGTCACTCCATCGTTCCGTTTTAAGTCGAATCCTCCGAATATAGTCTTTCTTGTGATACAACTGAAAATAAACATTTCCGTAGAAAACAATGAGAACTCCCTTACTTTATATAAACTCTTTCGATTCCATCCGTCCTTTGAATAACTGGTATTTCAAAGAATAGAACATCCAATCTGATAACTTCCATTCCGATGGTTATCTCTTTAAACTTCAAATTACTAGTCATCCAATGCTTTAGAAATGCGTTCATGTCCGTATTTGTTAATCGACTTCCTCTCAAATATAAATCGGAACAGTTCAAACTCAATAAATTATCCAATTTGAACCAGTGAGAGTGGCCAATTTCAATAAATTCTCCTTCAAACTCGAAACTAGTCTTGAAATCTGGGGGTAGCTCGAGATGAAGAGATAAAAGGTCTACATGCTTAACTTTACTGAGAAAATGATTAATCTCATAGTCAGTATCGCTCGTGTAAATAAAATCCATACATAAACCCTCAAGTGTCTTCTGTCGTTTGGTAACCCATTCCATTAATGATATGGAATAATCTGGATCCGAAAATGAAAATATGAAAACACTGTTAACGTTGATTCCAAAAAAAGAGCAAAGATAATCACAGATTATCTTTAACCCTTCAATTTTATTTTCAACGCACAATTTAATCGAATATTTTCCCTCGCTTTCTATACTCATTGGAATAGCTGAACCTCCGATTTCTGCTGAGTAGAGCATTTCTGGTTGGAACTGCGTGAATGTGAACACTCCTTTTTCATTTTCAAAACGATTGAAAAAGTCAATACTGACTTCATCATCATCATCAAGTGACAACAGAAGTCTCAAACCATTTCGACGTAAATGAAACATTTTAATCCATTTACGAGTTCTCTCCGAACACATTGATAACATCGTTCTGAAATGGAATGTGAGGATACTTCAAAATTGGAAACTTACAAATCGAATAGATGAAACATCTTCATTACTTCTGAAAGGGCCACTAGAGGTAGTCGAAAAAGAGGAAATCGATTCATTTGGAGAGAGAAGAGAATGGCTGTAGAAGAATGAGGATGAATGAATGAGAGTTATGTATGCACCATCTGGGTTGCAAAAAAGAAGAATCCCAGAGGTGCGAGATAGAGGGAAGGTAGGCCCGACGAGGTTACAGAGAAGGGCCCAGACGAAAAAAATGCCTCGGCAATATATTTGGCTTCGGCCTAAAAGTCGGTAGCTACTGTACAAGGAGTAACGTTGACAGTAGGATCGATGTAGCAGTGACAGACGAGAAGGGTGTTAGGCTTGATTAGTAATAGATACTGAATGTTTGTAAACGGGTTACTTTAATGTCGGTCGGATTTCTCACTTTTTCATGTTTTTTGTGAAACTTTTTCAATAGAGAAAAACACTTTTATTAAATTTCATAACATAAATTTAGGGGGTTTATCTTTATAATAAGCTTCTTGATTCTCCCAGACTATCATCCTGAACATCCCAACTACTGGTTCATCGGAAATAATTGTAGCCGTCACTCCATCATTCCGTTTTATGTCGAATCCTCCGATGATAGTCTTTCTTGTAATACAACTGAAAATAAACGTTCCTTAGAGAACAATGAGAATTGCCTTACTTTATATAGACTCTTTCGACATCATCCGTCCTTTGAAGAACTGGAATTTCAGAGAATAAAACATCAAATCTGATCACTTCCATTCTGACAGTTATCTCCTTAAACTTCAAATCTCTGGTCATCCAATGTTTGAGGAATGCGTTCATATCAGTATTTGTTAATCGGCTTCCTTTCAAAAGTAAATCGGAACAGTTCAAACTCAATAAATTATCCAGTTTGAACCAATGAGAGTTATCAATTGTAATATAATTCCCTTCGAACACGAAACTAGTTTTGAAATTTGGTGGTGTCTTGAGATTAAGAGATAAACACTTTACATGTTTAACTTTACTCAGAAGATATAAACCTCAGTATCGCTTGTATAAACATTATCTATACATAAACCCTCAAGTGTCTTCTGTCGTTTGGAAACCCATTCCATTAATGACCTCGAATATTTGATATTTGAATATGGAAATATGAAAATGCTATAGATTTCTATTCCAAAAAACAAGCAAAGGTAATCACAGATTATCTTCAATCCTTCGATTTTACTTTCAGCACACAAATCGACCGAATATTCTCCCGTGCTTTCGATACTCATTGGGATAGCTGAGGTTCCGATTTCTGCTGAATAGAGCATTTCTGGTTTAAACCAAGTGAATATGAATTTTCCATATTCTTTTCCCACATGATTAAAAAAGTCGATGCTGACATAATTATCTTCTTCGAGTGACAACAGTAGTCTCAAACCATTTCGACGAATGCGAAACGTTTTGATCCATTTACGAGTTCTCTCCGAACACATTGACAACATTGTTCTGAAATGGAATGTGACGATACTTCGAAATGGAAAAACTTGAAAACTTACAAATCAAATAGATGAAACATCTTCATCACTTCTGAAAGTGCCACTAGAGGCAATCGAAAGAGGGGAAATCGATTCATCTGGAGAGAGACAGATGAACGAATGGATGTAGAAGAATGAGGATGAATGAATGAGAGTCGAGGGTCTATGTATACACCATCTGGATTGAAAAAAAGAAGATTCCCAGAGGTGCAAGAGGAGGGAAGGTAGGTCTTGCATTGTACCCAAACGTCTTCTATAACAGAACCTATCTAGTGACCATTGCTATCCTGTAGAGGATAGCAATGGCTACTAGCGTGCTGAGGAGGAAGTTGCAGAGAAGGGACTAGACGAAAAAGATTGCCTAGACAATGCTATTGGCTATAGTCCAGGTGGCTCCGGTACTGAGGCCACGTTCCCGGAGAACCGTAGCTTCCCAAAATTGGTTATTGTGAGCGCCCGAAATTTTTTCAGAAAGAAAACCGATGACTAAATTGTGGAAGATCTTTTTCCAATGAAGTTCATGCTCATTTTTCAGGTTTTTTGTGAAGCTTGTTTTCAATCGAGACAAACACTTTTATTCAATTTCATAAGATAAATTCAGGAGGGTTAAACTTCATAATAAGCTTCTTGATTCTCCCAGACTATCATCCTGAACATCCCAAATCCTGGTCCATTGGTAACAATTGTAGCTGTCACTCCATCATTCCGTTTTATGTCGAACCCTCCGGTGATTGTCACACTTTTAAGAGAACTGAAAATAAACATTTCTTATAGAACAATGACTATTCGCTTACTTTCTATAGACTCTTCTGACTTTATTTGTCCTTTGAATAACTGGTATTTCATAGAAGAGTTCATGGAATCTGACATTTAGCGTTCTGATTGTTATCTCCTTAAACTTCAAATCTCTGGTCATCCAATGCTTGAGAAATGCGTTCATATCTGTATTTTTCCATCGACTTCCTCCCAAATATAAATCCGAACAGTTCAAACTCAACAAATTATCCAATTTGAACCAGTGAGAGTAATCAATCTTAATAGAACTTCCTTCAAACTCGAAACTAGTCTTGAAATCCGGGGGTAACTCGAAATTAAGAGACAAACGCTTTACATGTTTAACTTTCTTAAGAAGACAATTAGCTTCAGTATCATTTGTATAAATATACTCCATTCTCAATCTCTCAATTGTCTTCTGTCGTTTGGTAACCCATTCCATTAATGACCTCGAATAATTTAAATCCGAATATGGAGAAATGTAAATGCTATTGATATCGATTCCAAAAAACGAGCAAAGATGATCAGAGACTAGTTTCAATCCTTCGATTTTATTTTCAGACCACAAATTGACCGAATATTTTCCTGTTAGTTCATAGAAATTTGGAACACTCATTGGAATAGCTATATCCCTGATTTCTACTGAATAAAGCATTTGTGGTTGGAACGAAGTGAATGTGAACATTACTCCTTCCTTTTGAGAATGATTTTTGAGAAAGTCGATAATAACTCCATCATCTTTATCAAGTAACAGCGAGATTCTCAAATCATTTTGACGTATATGAAACATTTTAATCCATTTACGAGTTCTCTCTGAACACATTGATAACATTGTTCTGAAATAGAATGTGAGAATATTTCGAAATGGAGAAAAAAATTGGAAACTTACAAATCGAATAGATGAAACATCTTCATTACTTCTGAAAGTGCCACTAAAGGCAATCGAAAAAGGGGAAATCGATTCATTTGGAGAGAGACAGAAGAGAATGGTTGTAGAAGATTGAGAGTGAATGAATGAGAGTCGAGGGTCTATGTATGCACCATCTGGATTGAAAAAAAGAAGAATCCCAGAGGTGCGAGAGGAGGGAAGGTAGGTCCTGCATTGTACCCAAATGTCTTCTATAACAGAACCTTCTACGCTGTAGAGGACAGCAATGGTCAATAGCGCGCTGAGGAGGTTGTTGCAGAGAAGGGCGCAGACGAAAAAATGCCTCGGCAATATATTTGGCTTCGGCCTAAAAGTCGGTAGCTACTGTACAAGGAGTAACGTTGACAGTAGGATCGATGTAGCAGTGACAGACGAGAAGGGTGGTCGGCTTGACTAGTATAGATACTGAATGTTTGTAAACGGGTTACTTTATTGTCGGTCGGTTTTCTCACTTTTTCAGGTTTTTTGTGAAGCTTTTTCAATCGAGACAAACAATTTTATTCAATTTCAAACCATAAATTTAGGGGGCTTATCTTTATAATAAGCTTTTTGATTCTCCCAGACTATCATCCTGAACATCCTAACACCTACTCCATCGGAAATAATTGTAGCTGTCACTCCATCATTCCGTTTAATGTCGAATCCTCCGATGATAGTCTGTTTTGTGACAGAACTGAAAATAAACATTGATTAGAGAACAATGAGAATTCCCTTACTTTATATAAACTCTTTCGATACCATCCGTCCTTTCAATAACTGGAATTTCAGAGAATAGAACATCAAATATGATCACTTCCATTCCGATGGTTATCTCCTTAAACTTCAAATCTCTGGTCATCCAATGCTTGAGAAATGCGTTCATATCCATATTTGTTAGCCGGCTTCCTTTCAAATATAAATCGGAACAGTTCAAACTCAATAAATTATCCAATTTGAACCAGTGAGAGTGGCCAATTTCAATAAATTCTCCTTCGAACTCAAAACTAGTCTTAAAATCTGGAGGTAAATTGAAATCAAGGGATACAACATCTACATGCTTAATTGTACTGAGAAGATAATTAGCTTCAGTATCACTTCTACAAATATAATCAATACTCAACTCGTGAAGTGTCTTCTGTCGTTTGGTAACCCATTCCATTAATGATCTCGAATATTTGGAATTCGAAAATGGAAAAATGAAAATGCTATTGATATCGGTTTCAAAAAACAAGCAGAGGTACTCGGAGACTGTCTTCAATCCTTCAATTTTGTCTTCAACGCACAAGTTTACCGAATATTCTCCTGTGCTTTCATCGAAATTTGGAATACTCATTGGAATTTCTGAATTCCCGATTTTTGCTGAAGAGAGCATGTCTGGTTGAAACGAAGTGAATATGAATATCCCTATTCCCTTTTCATAAGGATTTAGAAAGTCCATTGTAACTCCATCATCTTTATCAAGTAACAGCGAGATTCTCAAATCATTTCGACGTAAATGAAACTTTTTAATCCATTTACGAGTTCTCTCCGAACACATTGACAACATTGTTCTGAAATAGAATGTGAGGATACTTCAAAACGGAGACCTTACAGATCGAATAGATGAAACATCTTCATTATTTCGGAAAGCGCCACTAGAGGCAATCGAAAGAGGGGAAATCGATTCATTTGGAGAGAGACAGAAGAGAATGGATGTAGAAGAATGACGGTGAATGGATGAGAGTCGATGGTTAATAACTGCACACACAGTAAGAAGAAGATTCCTAGAGGTGAAAGAGAGAAGGTTAGGGTATTAGATGTGTGTGGAAGGCAGACACTGCTGGAAGGGCAAAAAATAACCAATCCTAGATACTACGTAAATCCCCTCCTCTGCTCATAGACCCTCATTCGTCAACATTCATCCTCCACTGTCGACTATTACCCATTCACTCTTATTCTTCTACATCCAATCTCCTCTGCCTCTTTCCAAATGGATCGATTCGCCCTTTTTCAACTGCCATCAGTAGCTCTTTCAGAAGTGATGAAGAAGTTTCATCCATTTGATTTGTAAGTTTTTATTCCATTCTTTGTTTCAAAAAGTTATCAAGTGTCCACCAGGCTTGCTCGGAATCGGAAAATCGGAATTTCCGTTTTTCCGTTTTTCCGACATTTTTCGGAAAAAATTTCCGTCGGAAAATTTTCCGAAATTTGTTTTCGGAAACATTTTCCGATCGGAAATTTTTCCGAAAAAATTTCGGAAAAAATCGGAAAAAAACAGTAATGGCGAAGAAAATTTAAAGGCGCATGGCTCAAACTTTTTTGGTCCGGCGTGACCGATTTTCTCAATGTTCTTTCTCTTTTTTCCATATTTCCGGCTTTTTTTGTGTCAAAAATTGAAAAAAAATAATTTGGAAAATGGGAAAAAATATTCGAAATTTCTGACGGACAAATAGGATAGAAATTTTTTTCGCTGTTTTTTGTTGTTTTTAATCGAGTTTTACTGTTTTTTGTTGCTATTTTGCCTGAAAAATAAAATTTCCGATTTTTCCCGAAATTTTCCGACTTTTCCGAAAAAAAAATCGGAAAAAATTTTTATTTCCGATTTTCCGAAAAAATTTTTTTTCGGAAAACTGTCGTTTTCCGATTTTCCGAAAAGTCAATTCCGAGCAAGCCTGCTCCTGAGCAATTGTTTGTCTTGCCACGCTTCAACTTTGGAGAATAAGGAATCGGGAGAAGTGTCGGGATCCTAATAGGATCGCTGTATTTGGGCGTCGAGGGTTCAGTGGTATATTGAATATTTTATTGGAGTAAATAGTAAGGTAATAAAAAGATAGAAGTAAAAAGGGGGAAAAGTATTTGGGAGGTTGAAGAGTGAGAGCGATTGGAATGGTTGGAAGTAGCAGGGCTGTGTTGTAGTTGCAAGTAAGTGCCAAGTAAGTGTGATGAGGGAGTGGAGAATTTAATTTTCCGAGGGAGCAAGGGTGAGATTGGTACATTCCAAGATGCTTTGAAGAAATTTTAAATTCAAGACGATAAGAAGAGGGGAAAAAGAGGAGGACGAGATAAATTTTTAAAATAGGATGGGGAGTGGACAGAAGAAAAAAAGGGGGGGGGGGGGATTTATGTTTTACAGTAAAAGCAAAGAAAAAAAGGAAAAATATAAAACATGGCGGTATTTAAACCGTCATCTTCCGGCGCCCTGCGAGAAGCTGAGCTCAGAGCCGGCAATACACCATTTTGAGGATGCATATTTCTTTCACTGTTATTGCGTTTTTTATTCTTCCCGTGGTCGGTCGGGATCAAGTTAAAATCCCAGACTGGGAGTTGTTGAAAAACTGCGGCCCTTGCGACCGTTGTTTAGCACTTGATGGGTATGTCTGTTCGATTTTAAACTGTTGATTTCATTCACTGTTTTAGGCATTCGGAGTTGTTCTTTTGTATCTATGATGCAAATGATATACCTTGCCATATCCGAGTACGTCTGTTTCCGTCCATTGCGGAAGGCTGTTCTGACAATTTGGTGAAGGAAGAGTTGACCTCCACGTCTACTCCTACTGTGTCGACATCTGTTTTCGCTCCAATAGAGGAGGAGAAACGGGAGAGTGTAATTATGGAGGGGAGTGTGTCTACGAGGATGGATTGTTCTTGTGACCGAAATGTTTTCGTGGTGTTGACCTTTATAGTTTCGTTTGTGACCTTTTTAATTATTGTTGGTCAATTGTACTATCTCTTCGATCGTCATGTTGTCTGTCGTTGTGTGACTTGTAAACAATTGAATTCTGAATTATCGATTTCTCGATTGATCAGTGGAAGAATATGAATTTATTCCTTTATTTCGATGGGGGCGAATAAGAAAAAATCTCGGACTAGTTGTATAGTGCCCTTGGTGTGTCCTCGCCGATGTAGAAAGGTCAAATCTTTCAGGCCAACGGTTTCTTTTTCTAAATTTTTTTGAAGTTTTTTCTCCGATATTTATAAGAAATGAACTACTTACCTCCACAAAAAATCAATTAAAAAAAATAATAATAGAAAAAATTAGAAAAAATCAATACGACATCCTATACACAAGGAGTCTAATCGTCACACCTCATCGGGAAGCGATGGAATAGAATGAAGACGTTATTTTATTTTCTTCCGATGAGAAACATTTTCCCCTCCTTCTTTTCTTACTCTCCGTCTCCTTTTCATATCTCTTCTGTCAAGGCAATTAGTGGATAGATACAAATAGAGAGAATGACACAGCAATATTGCCGGTCAACGGAAGAACGGTCTTTTCCCCCTGAGGTCGTTGATTATGATGGCTATCCAAATAGCGATGCGCGGTCCTGTTCTGGATGGGCCAATGGGGTTCAGTGGTAGATGTCGATTATAAGGATTTATTGAATAAAAGAGATGAGGTTGGGACAGAATAGGGGGGAAATAGGAGGGCAGGGACACAATACGTCAAAGTGACAATAATGATAAGCCACGTAGAAGCAATACGGCAATGAGGCAATAAGCAAGAAGCAACAACGGAAGGTGGGGGACATCGAGCCTAAGACAACACCAAACACGGACCCAGAGACTTCCAACGAAATTGATGAAATGATAATCTAATCTAACTGTCCCTTCCCCTCCCGTTTTTCATATAAGACAATAAATCGTGTTAACAACAGTATTTATTTCCGGAACGTGGAGAAAAAAAAGGCAAAAAAGAATGTAGACGAGGAGAACAGCAATCAGAAAACTTCCACTAGCTCGAGGGGAAAGACGCCACGGGAAGGATACTCCTTGATGTATACAAGCCACGATCGATTTTGCACAGTTTTCCCGTACTTTACGAAGAAGTAATCTGACACGGTCTGCCAGGATCCATCTCGAAAAAATAGAACGTCCATCGGATGCGTACGGACCAATTGAAGAGTTCCTCGCATAGTTCCGCTACGGTGGAGGAAAGCGATGTTCCTCTCACCGAGCGTGATGAGCCGAGCATTGTTGAGACCAGGACTGCGTGACTGCCTCTTGAGGAGCCTCAACTCATTAGCCATGTGGTGCAAATCATTTTGAATCCTCTCCGTTCAAATCCGTGTCACCTCCAAGCGCATTATCGCTAATTGCTCCTCTTGGTTCTCCAAACTCTGTTGCGAGATGATTTCACAGATTAGGAAAGAAAAACTCACAATTTCAAGCTTTTCTCTTGCCCATAGGTCCCATCCAGGGTCTAAACTCGGTAGTTTGAAACATTCGACAACAGGGATTCTCACGTGAGGGTTTTTAACCGACGCCAACAATACGCATCCGATTGGAACTCGATTCGTTACCGATCTTCCACTCTTTTGGAGCCGACATGGAGGATGGCCATGTTGTGAAGATCCGGTTCGTCGAGTTCCAGACGAAATTCGTGTCGACCAATGTTCTCACGGGAAACTAGCTCTTCGAGTCTAATGTTTACTAGTGCCATGATCAATATTCTGAAAAATTGTTCGTTACCGATCTTCCACTTTTTTGGAGCTACTGTTCTGTGAAACTGAGAAAAAAAAATACTATGAATAATTATTAACAAACGTGTAAGCTTACTCGGATTGTCAATGAATTCGATTCCTCTCGTCTCAGGATCTATGTGACGGATAACCGTTTAGTAACCCACATGACCCTCCAAAAATATTGAATGTCCAAGTTTTTATCAATCGCCATCTCGCTGAGCGGTTCAACATTAGTTTCAATTGCGTTTTTCTGTAAAAACATGCGAAAATATTTCGAAAATATTATAGAAATGAAGAATTTCTGGAATTTATAAAAAATGAATTACTTACCTTCTCGAAGAAAAATAATAGAAATCAAGAAATAATTAGAAAAAATCAATAAAAACCGACATCCTATACACAAGGAGTCTTTGTGTTTGTCTCCGAAAAGAAATATTTTTCCCTTCTTTCATTCTCCGTTTCCTCTTTCTTCTGTCAATTATCTTTCTTTCCAATCTGTTTTTCAACCTGCGTCTTGTTTCTCTTCTTTAAATTAAATTACCTCCAAAATGAAACAATTGGGGGAAGACAAATCGACCTGCACCAGACGACTATATATTCACTTTCCGAAATAATAAAAAAGAAACCCGAGCACCGAAACAAAAACCTGCGACGTAATAGAAGAAATGACGAGTTAACTTGTCTCCTTCTGAAATGTGCCATCTTCATGAAAACAGAACACAACTTCCACTATTAAAGGAGGACTGCAGTCATTTTCGACTCAAAAAAGTCCTATGTAATTCGACCTGAAAAATCTCATTCTGCCCTTAAGTTTTCATGAAATTTCCTCTAAAATGCTTCAGCTGCGAGCAAGCCGACAAACTTATGATTATGGTGGAAGAGTTTTTCAACCTCGGCCACGGGGTTTTGGGACGCCCTGGCGGCTATTTTCGTTCTTTTTTCGAAGTTTCAGTTTGTTAATGAGAAGATATATTCAATACAAATATAATATAAAACTTCAAGAAAAAAGGAAAATAGCCGCCAGGGCGTCCCAAAACCCCGTGGCCGAGTTGAAAAAACTCTTCCACCATAATCATAAGTTTCTCGGCTTGCCCGCAGCTGGAGCATTTTAGAGGAAATTTAATGAAAAATTAAGGACAGAATGAGATTTTTCAAAGCGAATTACATAGGAATTTTTTTGAGTCGAAAATGACTGCAGTCCTCCTTTAATCAAGTGAATAAAGGAAAAAAAAACATCTTCGTACATCAACTAGCTCCAATGGGAACAACCCGTAGTCTGGATGCTCCTTGATATACGCTACGTAATAGCGATTGTCGACAACTCGTCCATACTTCACGAAAAAGTAATCAGAAACAGATGACCAGCGTCCATCCATGTAGAAAACGGCTGCAGTCCGGTCTTCCCACTCTCGAGCATACAGGCATGACAGAAATGACATTGTCGATATCACTACAACTCAAAACTTCGCCATTGCAAAACGCATCTGCACCCTATGCTGTGGCAGAGCGAACCATCATCCCGCCAAATGCGGCGCTCTCCGACGAAGAGACACTCTTTGCACCCGCCGTGAATGCGGGAGAAAGTAAGTAAACCAAACAAACAAACAAACTACCATCTGAACTATTCAGAGTCGACTTGCATCATAAGGCACTTTGCCCACTCTCCGAGACAACACCACCCCAACCGAACACCGGCACGGAAACATGCAATCAGATGGACGAGATGGCAATCTAAACTTGTTTCCCCCATCACTGAAAGACCCAACTTTTTTTTAAACAAAACCACAATAAACCATTCACATATGTATAAAATTGTTTATTAACAAAGAAAAGCAAGGAACTAGTTGTGAATATCCACAACTGCCAACGGAAAAAGTCCGTAGTCGGGACGTTCTTTGATGAAGATCAAAAATGGCCGGTCGTCAACGATCCTCTTTATATATCTTTATATCTCTTTAATATACATACATTAACAAGTAGCGGTTATCAACGATTCTTCCATATTTAATGTAGAAATAAGCAGCTACTGTTGTCCATTTGCGGTCCTTCAAAAACAGTTCGTCCCGAGGGTGAGTTCAGTTGCACGATCCCGTTTGTGCATCCTCGCCGATGTAGAAAGGTTTCTGTTTTTAAAAATTTTCTCCAAAATTTATTAAAAATCAGCTACTTACCTTTACAAAGAAGCCGAAAAAATAATAGAAAAAATTAGAAAAAATCAATACGACATCCTATACACAAGGAGTCTAATTGTCACACCTCATCGGGAAGCGACGGAATAGAATGAATGTGTTATTTGATTTTCTTCCGATGAGAGACATTTTCCCTTTTTTCTTTTCTTACTCTCCTTTACCTCTTCATCTCTTTTCTTGTGAACAGATACAAATAGAGAGAATGACACAGCAATATTGACGGTCAACGGAACAACTAAAAGGATACAATTGAAAAAGTGGATGAAATGTAAACACACTAAATATGTCAAATATTGACCCCTGTCTAAGAAACACATATAAAAATGAAAAAACTGCTGTAAAATAGATAATATTTCTATAAAGGCTCATCATAAAATATCAAATATGGATCCCTGTCTGAAAAAAAACATATAAAAATGTAAAAACAACTACTAAACAGATTAAATTTCTATTATGACTCATCATAATTTATGTGAAAAAAGGATTTCAGGGGGTCAAATATTTTTCAGCTGATTTTATCTCTATCATCAAACGTACTCAGTCTTTTTCATCTTCTTTTTTCTATCGGAAGGATAATTAACCTTGATCCGAATTTCCGTTGAACGCGGCGATTTTTGTTGAAAGTTTATCCTATCTTTCCTTTCAATCTCTTTTTCAATCTGCGTCTCGTTTCTCTTAATCAAATCACCCCCGAAATGAAACAGTACGTCGAAGACATATTTCAGACTCCTTGTGCATAGGATGTCGTTTTTTCATTGATTTTTTCTAACTATTATTATTTATTATTTTCTGGTTTCCTGTGGAATAAAAGGTGAGCAAATTCGTAGTTGACAAGAAACAATGCAGAAACTTTGTCTAATTTTAAAAATTCATTTTCTGTTAGTTCTCCAGAAAAAACTGCACATTTACTCGTCTCAATGACAAAACAACTTCCCATATTTACTATAGTCCAGAAATCTCATGTCCAACACTCTGATCAACAACCAAGCAACTTCTATGGCCGTCACTTGGCAATTGTGAGCAATAACCGCTCCCTCAATTCCCCCTTTCCTTTTCAGGCCAGCCAGGATGAAGAGCTAACACCGGATCCTAGTGGCCATCAAAAAGGAAAAAGTAGGTAAACCAGACAACAGACAAACCATCATTTATTCAGAGTGGACTTACATCAAAAATCTCTTTGCTCAATCTCCGAAACAACATCAATCTAATCAAAACCGAACACAGAGACGAAATTGATGAAATGACAATTTAAATTGTCCTCCTCCGCTTATATAGACTTTTTCAACAGAACACAATAAACCATTCAGTTATAGTTGTTTCTTAATAAGAAAATATAAAGAGAAAGAAAAACATTGGAGAAAGTACAATTCAGTGTGGTTGATTATATGTAAGTAAATATAAGAAGAAGTCAAGTATGGATATCTACTACTTCCAGTGGGAATAACCCGTATTCTGGACGTTCCTTTATGAACAGCAAGAATGACCGGTTGTCAACAATCCGTCCGTATTTTACATAAAAGTAGTCGCCTACTGTAGTCCACTGTCCTTCGTACAGGAAGAGTGCTCCTCAACAACTCCCCTTCGCATGTCCTCGTCGGTGAGTGTAGGTGATATTCATCGAGCCCAGAACGGCAAGACGAGCGTTGACTAAGCTAATCGGTTTGGTCTGCCAAGAATCGAGATGAGCGAAGAAATAGCTTGCAACACAGAACTCCCCTTCGGGCCAAAGGTTTCTGTGAAATTTTTTTTCCGAATTTTATAAAAAATTAAATACTTACCTCCACAAAGAAGCCGAAAAAATAATAGAATAAAATTAGAAAAAATCAATAAAAGACATCCTATACACAAGGAGTCTAATTGTCACACCTCATCGAGGCGCAACAGAATAGAATGAATGTGTTATTTGATTTCCTTCCGGTGAGACACAGTTTCCCCTCCTTCTTTTCTTACTCTCCGTTTCCTATTCATCTCTTTTCTTGTGAATAGATACAAATAGAAAGAATGACACTACAATATTGACGGTCAACGGAACAACTAAGTAAAATGGGAAAATGTAGTGGATGAAATGTAAACACACTAAATATGTCAACTAGGAACCTCTGTCTAAGAAACAAATTGAAAAACTTCTACTAAACAGGTTAAAATTTAATATAGCTCATGTGAAAAAAGGATTTCAGGGTTTCAAATATTTTTCAGTTCACATTATCTCTATCATCAAACGGACTCCGTCTTTTTCATCTTCTTTTTTCAATCGGAAGGATAATTAACCTTGATCCTAATTTCCATTAGACGCGATGGTTTTTGTTGAAAGTTAGTCCTATCTTTCCCTTCAATCTCTTTCTCAATCTGCGTCTCGTTTCTCTTCTTTTAATCAAATCACCCCCGAAATGAAACAGTAAGACAATTCCCAGACTCCTTGTGTATAGGATGTCGTTTTTTCATTGATTTTTTCTAACTATTATTATTATTTATTCTCTGGATTTCTGTGAAAGAAAAGGTAAGTCAACTCCCACAAGAAATAGCCCGAAAATTTTAACAAATATGTTCTGTTAGTTCTCCAGAGAAAAGTAGATGAAATAATAGCTTGTGATATGTATGTATACAGATTACTTCTTATACCGTACTTATCTAAATGACAAAACAAAACTTCCCAAACCAATATTCACTATATTCCAGAACTATAATGTCCAACGACCTTATCCAATCGGTCAAGGCTGTCACCTGGCAATTGAAAGCAATAATGAAAGAAACTGCCTATTCGGAGTATATAAGCTGAGTGTCGTGATATGTACAACATTCGCGTTTTCGTCTTGCCATCTTCTTCATCAACATGTCCCTGCTGGACTATCTTTCGGATCATCTTGAGGGATGGCAGTCACGGAGTCCTGATCTCAACAATACTCGGCTCATAACGCTCGGTGAGAGGAACATCGCTTTCCTCCACCGTAGCGGAACTATGCGAGGAACTCTTCAATTGGTCCGTACGCATCCGATGGACGCTCTATTTTTTCGAGATGGCTCTTGGCAGACCGTGTCGGACTACGTTTTTGTGAAATACGGGAAGATCGTTCATAATCGACAATGAATCGTCTACTTCAAGGTGTTTCCATCTCGAGGTGTCTTCCCTCTTGAGCTAGTGGAAGTGTTCTGATATTCTCTTCTGTTCTATCTTCCGTTTGTTTTTATTTTTCTATGTTCAGGAAAATAAACACTGTTGTTAACATGGTTTATTTTCTTATGGTTTTTGGGTCTTTTTAGAAACGGGGGGGGGGGGGTTGGAACAAGTTAGATTACCATTTCGTTGCAAGTCTCAGTGCACGTGTTGGGTTGGCGTTCAGGAAGAAATCGAAATGTTTTTGTCGTTGTAGAATCCATTCCATTATAATTACAGGTACCAACGAATCCAATGAAAATTCTATGAGTAAATCAGCAATATCTTTTTTGAAAAACGAACAGAAATACTCGGATACTATGGAAAATGGAAAAATTTCGAAATTTTTTTTTCCTCCAGAACTTCCGGTGCTTGTTGGAAAACTTATAAAAACCCTACTGACAAAGTTTGACCGTCTAAAAACGTTTCCAAACAGAGTTATGATTACTCAAATATGAGGCCATTTAGTACTGAAAATGAAGAAAAATTGAAATTTTTCGGCCAGATTGACTATTCAGCAAAAACAGAGAATTGATCCAGTATCAGGTTAGTATCAGGTATCTATCGATATATGTCTCAAATCTAAGTTCCACCGCCCACTTAGAAGGTTCCCTAGTGAGTGGTATAAGGTAGTTACTACTGGGGTAAGAGTCACATGTGACCAGATACTATGTCGCCTATCGAACTTCTTTGCTCATTCACCCTTATTCTCCTATATTCATTCCCTTCTGTCTACTCTCATTCTTCTACATCCAATGCCTTCTGTCTCTCTCTAAATGGATCGATTCGCTCTTTTTCGACTACCATCAGTGGCAATTTCAGAAGTGATGAAGAAGTTTCATCTATTCGATTTGTAAGTGTTTAATTCAAGTTTTTCAAATTAAAAAAAAACCAACTAATAAAAAAAAGATACCAAATTCTAATAGTTGATTTATTCAATATTATTCCATTTCAGAACAATTTTATCAATGTGTTCAAAGAAAACTCAAAAATGGATTAAATCATTTCGTCCTTATCGAGACGATTTTGAGATTGGTGTGTCGCTTTGTAGAGATTTCAATAGTGTCACTATTACCGGACGAAAAAAGTATTTGGATTACCGTATCACAAGTAACCCAATAGACACTTCTCATTCAGCAAAGTTTGATGATTCTGTTGTTCCGATGAATATAGAAACGCACGAACGTGGATATCATATGAACTTGTATTTTGAAGACGTATTCGATGGTTTGAAGACAATGACAGAGTATTTCTGTTCGTTATTCAAAAAAAATATCTATAGAGTCATTTATAATACGTCTATAGATCTTGATCAAGCAGAAAAAGTTATGGATTGGGTTTTAAATCGTCAAAAAAGATTTCATAGTCTTTTTGCTGATTGTGGGACTACAACTGATGATGTAGCCGAATACCTTTTTAGCAAAATTAATATTGGAGAAGAGGCATACATTAGTCTGTATGAGCTCAGTGAGACGTTTGAAGCCGATTTCAAGTTCGAAGGGGAGTCTTTTACATTATATCCATGTCCCTGGTTGACATTAGAGAATTTGCTCAATATTAACTGTTTGGAGTTGTTTATAAGTGAAAGTGAACTAACAAATGAAGAAATGAATTTATTTTTGAAACATTGGATAGGAAGTGACTTGAAATTCAAGGATGTTTATATCCATATGAACCGATTGCAACCGAATATTTTATTCTCTGGAATCCCAGTTATTCCAAGGACAATGGATGTCGAAAGAGTTTATAAAAAGTAAGTGAATAATCAGTATACTTCGAATACTAATCTATTTCCAGTTATGACGAATTAGTAACCATGCGTGGGGGATTCGACATAAAACGAAACGATGGAAAAACGGCAACAATTGCTTATTATGAAGAAGATGATATCAATGAAGACGAGTTCCGGATGATTGTTTGGGAATTCCAGGAGCAGTAAATTATAATTTTTTTGAAAATCACCTTTTAAATTTAATAAGAAATGTTTGAAAGACTTCAACCGTAAAATTTTCATGATTATTTATATCGGTTTCAAAAAAAAGTGCAGCTAGTCACCAATTTCCAAAGTTGGCAGTGAAAAATCATAAGGTTTATTTTCAACTTTTTTCAAATTTTTTGAAATTTTAATAGTTTTGAATATGGAATCAACAACTACAGTAATTTTGCCTCAAAATTTCAGGTCGAACCGATGAGATTCAGAAAAGTTAGAGCGAAAAAACCAAAAGTTTCCAACCTTTTGAACGGTACTGTATCTATTTTCCCTCTTCTCGTGTTTTGACCTCCTTTACTCGGTACCCAGGGGTCCTTTTAGCCAGCGTTGTCGGACTCGAGGTCTACTAGCTTCTGGCCGAGTTACCCGCCTAATGCCTCGCGACCTTCCCGTCCATCCTCGACTTGGGGCAGTCTCAAGAAGGGACTACTGGGGTAAGGGTCACACAAGACTAGATACTACGTCACCGATAGGACCTCTTTGCTCATTCACCCTCATGCTCCTTCATTCATTCCCTTCTGTCTACTCTCATTCTTCTACATCCAATGTCTTCTGTCTCTCTCCAAATGGATCGATTCTTCCTCTTTAGACTACCATCAGTGGCAATTTCAGAAGTGATGAAGAAGTTTCATCTATTCGATTTGTAAGTGTTAAATTTGATCGTTTTTCCCGTTTCGAAGTTATGAAAAATTAATTAATCAAAAAAAATACCGTATTCTAACTATTCATTTCATTTCAGAACAATTCTATCAATGTGTTCAAAGAAAACTCGTCGATGGATCAAAACATTCCATCCTTATCGAGATGATGTGAAGATTGAAGTGCGGCTTTTCAAAAATTGTTTTCAAGTTTTAATTATCGAACCAGGAAGAGAACGTCTGTATTACGAGATCACAAGTAACCCAATGGACACTCATCATTTTGCGAAGTTTGATGATTCTGTTGTTCCGATGAGTATAGAAATGAAAGAAATTGGAAATCAGATGAATGTTTATTTTGAAAATGGATTCGATGGTTTGAAGATTGTCACTGAGTATTTCTGCTCGTTTTTTGAGAAAGATATTCATGGAATCAATGTTTTTTCTTATTCTGATCCGGATGAACCAGAGATTGTTATGGAATGGATTTTAGAACGTCAAAAAACGATTCATGATTTCACGGCTTCATGTAAAGACCCATGTAATACTGTAGCTAAATACCTTTTTGGCAAAGTAAATAATGCCAAAAAGGTGATCATTAATATGAAAATCTATCAAGGATTCAAATTCGATTTCAAGTTTGAAGGAGAATATATTGGAATGCACCGTTGTGACTGGTTAAGATTAGACAACTTGCTCAACATTAATTGTTCAGAATTGTATGTATCAGAGAGTAGAATAACAAATGAAGAAATGAATACATTTTTGAAACATTGGATGACAAATGACTTAAAATTTAAAGAAATTTACGTTGATATGTTTCGATTGCAATCGGATGTTTTATTCTCTGGAATACCATTTACCCGAAGAGGGAATGATGTCGAAAGATCTTATAGAAAGTGAGTGAATAATCAGTTTTTTTCAGAAACTAATCTATTTTCAGTTATGAAAATGAATTAATCACCATGCGTGGAGGATTCGATATACAACGACACGATGGGAAAACGGCTACAATTGCTTATAATGGAGAAACCAGGGATGTTGAATTCTGGATGATTGTTTGGGATAATCAAGATCAATGAAATACAATTTAATTTTTGAAAAAAACATCTTTGACTTAAAATTTAATAAAACTTGTTCGAAACACAAATGATTTTGAAGACTTCAAAAGTATTTGGTTCCATAATATACCCAATTTGAATTTTTGAGTTTAATTTAGAATTTTATCATTCAAAAAACTGTTTTTTTTTCTGTTTTTTGCAAAATTGTTCTTATTTCCACTCGTATTCATTTTCTCTCAATAAAAGATAAAATAAAGACTCTTATTGTTTCTGAGCAATATTGTTATTCTTGAGAATGAATCAGAGAAAAACAACATCTAGATAAACCTCCCCCTCTTCCATCAAAATCGGACAACGTGCAGAACCATTAGATAGATCAGATATAAATATAAAAGGAGGTTACTTCTCTCTCCAATTCATTTATTCTTCTATTCTAGCCTTTCATAAGGCACCCTCTGAAGAATGGTCTGACCCTGTAAACGACCGCTTCAGAGATTTTTGATTTTTTCAGATTTACTTATGTATTTTATATTTGTTTCTATTGGTAAGTTAACAGTTTTATAGGGGTTATTTCTAATTATTTGTTTTGGACCGATTTTGATAGTCAAGTACTTAGTTTCAAAGGTTTTATCTCGATATTTTTCCTGAAGCCGAGCCTTTTTTCTCTCGAAAAAGTCAAATTTAAGTTTTTCAAACTGAAGAATGTCTATAGAAACTAGTTTTAATGATTTAATGCTACTGGAGATTTTTCGAAATGAAAAATTCAACCATTTTCCACTTTTCCCTAGTTTTATCAGTGTTAGAGCATGAAGATAATTTAGTTTTCAGGGGGGCCAGGTAAAGCCCTCTTTGTTCACAATATCTCCGACTTTATTTCTTTCTAGTGAGATAAAAATCTCCGAAACATATGTAGGTGTCCGAATCTCGGTCATTTTTCATCGGTTCCACGTGAAATATCGAGATGAAATCTCCGAAATAATGAATGTTTTTATATATAGACTGTCACCGATAACTCCAAAAAGAAAAGCCGGGATGGACAAAGATTTCCGTCACTGGAAATGTTTCTATCCTCCAAAAAACTCGACCAGTTTTATGCTGCCCGAAAAAGAAGAATCCTATTGCGAGCGAAGCCCGGCGCTGTAAATCCCACACCAAAAAATCAAATGGAGTGAATCCGACGACAGGGAGGCTTAAAAGTGGCATGAACAAATCAAGGAAAACGAGGAAGCGTGCAAAAAAGCCAGATGAGAAGTTTTGAACACCGGTTAGAACGATATCGGAAGGCTCAAGAGGATAAGAAGAATGGCATATTCGAAGGAGAGCAGAAAAAGAAGAAGTCACGGACTCGGAAGCAGTTTCTGAAGCTGGATGGGAAGAATGGGTGCTCTTAATTGCGCTTCTAGGAACGTTGGCGGATATTGAGACTGATATGGAAAACTTAAGAAAAGAAATCGGAACAATTGACAACTATTTGGAGAAAGTTCGATTGATGGAAAGAATGTAAGACAATTTTTCTCACATCTCTTGTTTTGTCTTGTTTCCAACATGTTAGCCGTTTTGAGAAACGCTGATTACAACCCCAGACTAAAAAGTTTGTGAGATTTTTCCAATTTTTCAGAAAAAATGAGCGACAATCAACTACACATCGACGAGTTGAAAAAGCAAATTAAAAACTTGCTTATCGAGAAACATGAACGACGCAACATATTTTAAAAAGGAGTATCACATTGCAATGGAGGAAAACAATAGACTGCGGAAACAAGTTAGAGCCTTTCACGCGCTCCAAACAGTTTTTCTTGTTATCACTAGGGTGCAGAAGGTAACGTCTGCAATCGCGCCCCAGCGAATCGCCCCCATTTAGCTGCTTACATTTTTTCGTTGCCTGAGTATCAAATGTATAAACTGTGTGCCGCCTCTCGCGGAGATCAAATATAAATATTTAAAAATTATTTTCTCCTAAATGTGCGCTGGGGCGCGATTGCAGGCGTTACCTTGTGCACCCTAGTGTGTTATATTACGCGATAATATCATACCTTAGGGTAATAACAAGTGTGACGATCCATGATGTATTAGATACTTTTTCCAAACATATTATGCGATAATATCATACCTTAGGTAATAACAAGTGGGCGGAGCTTACTCACAGTATATAAACACATGCCTGCTGAGTCGTTCCCATCCACCTCATGAATTCGTGCCTTTTCAGAATTTACTTTTTTTCAGAACTTGTTTACGTCGTAATGAGGACAGTTCGCGAATTCCTCGATGGGAAATATCCTAATTGGCGGACGCAGAACTTGGATGAGATCAATTCGTTACTCGAAAGAGAACTCTCGACTGTAGTCTTGAACGCTGATATATCTTACAACAATTGGAGTTAGAAGAGGAACTACGCCAGCTTCGCAGTCACGGATTCGGAAGCAGTTCATGAAGAATTTGGATAACTGGATGGTCAATAGAATTTCCATGGGTTCACTGTCCCGATTGCTTCCAAGGAAACGCTCTACCTTCGTTTGATGCAAGGAATTTAATAAAAAACATAAATATCCTTGAAATTGTGGACACGTTTTCGTGATTATTTTAGAAATAAATTCTCTCACATCTATGTTCCTTCAAAAAAAAGATAAAAGCTCTTTTCAAGATGCAAATTATTCAGTTACAGATATAAATGTATTTTCAATCAAAACGGAATATTTGGAAGACCCCCCCCCCTTGTTTTCAACAGCCACCTCGTTTTTCTATTATAGAAAAAAAGATCTCAAAAAAAAATTTTTTTCGAATCGGCTGCCAATCACATTTTTTTATTCATTTTTCTTGTATAAAGTGTGCAAAATATGAAATTATGATCTGTTTTTCCAAAAAAAAATTGTAGTTGAACAAATCCAGAATTTTCAAAGTTTCATTTGATTTGTATATTAGGTTGGCAAGTAATTTTCCGAAAATTTCGAATGCTTATGTTTGGTGGCCGATTTCTCGGCGATGGACTTAGTTTTCAATTCGCTTTTGTGCTTATCTGAAAGCCCTTCAAATGCACTATTGGTGCCTCAAAGCTCTTATAAATTCCTTCCCTAGTTCCGAAGAAACGTCGCCTGTTGCAAAGCCTCTTCTCTTGAAAATGAGCTATCCATTTTTGTTTCAACGTTTTCAACCCGAGAAAGTTTTGACATTCGAGAGAAAATTACTGATAATCGTGAAGGACATGTTCAGCGTCCTTCTGAAACTAAAATTAGAATCAGCTGAATTGATGTCGAAGAGCTGAGTTCGCGAGATCCCGAATGTTGTATGTGGCCTGATAATGTCTGGTGCAGTTCTATTTTGAGACGGAGCCATTTCTAACTACTTGTAGGTTGTCAACACAAATAAGGGCTACCTATCTAGCAAATGAAAACAATTAAACACTTCTTCTCAATAGGAGAAAACTAGGTTGTTTCCTAATGTACCTTTTCCGAGATTCTGATGAGTTGATGAGACAATATTTTAACAACGTTTTCTCAAAAATGAAACAACAACCTGATGATCTTTTTGTTGTTAATAGAAAGTAAATACATTACTTTAACCATGTTTGAGATTTCAAATAAAGTGATCAGAGTAAGCTGGCGGAAAATGTCCCCAAACTTGAATTTTAGGCCAAAATTGGTGTGCAATATAGAATGCTGTCTCGTGAGTAGTTGAGTAGCAGTAGCTTTTCAAACTTTTCTTGACAGTAACAACTACTTTCTAAACTATCAACTACTTTAGTTAAAAACAAAAATATTCTGGAATGGCGGGTGCACAATGTGAATTCGTTACCATCCCAAAAATGACAAACCTTATGTTTATTGAGGGACGAGTTCCAAACTGTTGTCAATCGTCAGGGCTACTATTTTAAATTTTTAGTATATTTAAGGCTATGGTTATTCTAATTATTAACTTTCTGAAACCCACGAACAACTTCTTCATGTTCAGAACTTCAATTCAAAACATAACCTAAAAAATGGGTACATGGAGACTTTGCATTCCAGTACTCGAGTGGTTCAAGGAATAGAATCACCAAATTGCTGATGTATTAAGGGAAGACTATCAATACTTTATAGCATCAAACTAGCTGGATTACATTCCTTTAATACGAGAAATTTGTCTAAGAAAAATTGACAAAAATTTTCGGAAAATTACTTGCCAACCTAATATAAACTAAATATTTTGGTTTTTTTTTCTTATCTCACTACTTTTTTGGTTTTAAAATATTTAATCTCAGTTTATTCAAAACGATGGTGTGACATGACGAATCACTTTCCTTTCCCCCCAGTTATCGATGACATTATATGTATTGAAAACTATTATTATTCAACATATTGGTTTTTATTGTCGAGGCACACCGCTTGTTTACTTACATTCTTTCACAAGCATACATGATATTTTAATATTTTTTTCCTCTTCATTCATTCCTGCAATGGTTGGCGTCCTGCATCCCGGCCTTCTCTTTGATTTTTTCTAATTTTATTCTTATTTATTTTATTATTCTGAAAAAAAAAGACTTGATAATGACAAGTTTCATTTAAAAAGTAAGTTGTTTTTATTTGATAGTGCCTCTTACAGCAGTGGTTAAAAAAGTTACTGGCTCTTTTCCATTACAATTTTCAAAACAAAAAATTATTCCAGAAAGATCTACGGATTTGGCCCATGGACCCACTATCAAAAAGTGGTGATAATTTTCACCGGTTCCTACAAAGAAACCGGTGAATACGACCCAATTCCCGAAGCTGACCGCCTAAAAGAAGACGGAGTTTATATTGTAACAGTCGCATACTCACAAGGATTCCTCAGTGCTGGACTCAACGGGATAGCATCGCTGGATTCCTAGATTCAATTTTTCCGTCTCTGATCAAAATCTGATTGGAAAAATTCAGTCTTCATTGCAGCAAGCAAAAAAGTGGGAAACGTGATAAATTTTTTTAAAATTCGTTGCTTTGTTGTTTTTCGGGTTGACTAGTTTTTTTTCGAAAAATGAAGATTTTAAAAAACTTTTTTTTTTTTTACAACGATAATTTTTTCCATACTTCAAACTACACGCACTTTGAAACTTAGTTCGAGAAAAATTCATTTTGAACACTTCTCAGTCAAAAAAAAGGTCAAAAATCGATTAAAAAATGGGTCACTTTTTTTCCAAGCCCTCTGGGCTGGCCTAAATAGAAGTCTGATAAAACCTTTTTTAAATAATTTTTATTAACAAAAGAAAAATATATGAAATAAAATATAGGTGTGGAGGTAAAAAAAATTTTCTTCACGCTTCCTGAGAATTGCTTTTTCAAAGGTCCAAACCGAACGTTGATAGCACTGAAAATGTCTCATATATCCTTTTCATTACATTATTTTGCAAAAACTAAAAAACTTACTTCTTCTCGCTGATTTGTAAGATTCCTTTTTTTTCATAACCTCGGAAGCGGTTATGAATGACGACTGATGGTTGGGCCGCCAGTGCGGTACTTGGGGCTTCAAGCCAATCGGGTTTCACGCGGTAGAAGTATGCTCTTATATTTTCCATTTCTGCAAATTAAAAAAAATAGAGGACTGAGAAAAAGGCGAACGTTGGTAATCAAATCAATTAAAACGGATAACCCTTTTAATATCTCACCTTTTAAAAGCTAGCAAAACAGTTCCGGCTTCTTTCGGCTCTCTCCCGATTCGCGGCAGTCCTAGCCTCATCCAGAGTCCGAATGAGACTCTCCATCTGCCATTGTTTCAGCCGAGAAAAGACTCGACGACTCATTTTCCATTAAAAAATTGCATTAAAAAATCCATAATAAAATAAAATCGTTTGGGTAGTTTAAAGCTACACCATCTTTGGCCAATACATGTTCCGCCACCGAGACCGTCCTTCCTCTCGGTCCAAATCTGCACGTCACAGCCCTGAAAAAAGTTCACTAAAATCTTATTTTTAAAAAAAACTTACGTTTTTCCAGAGACTCCGAACTTTTCGAACGATCTGTGTCGTCCGTGAATGAACAGTGGCAGGCCAAAGCCGCATTCAACTCCTCCAAAGGAGCCTCGTTCCAATTCGGTTGGACACGGTCCGAATAGTTTCGTACTGTTTCCATTGAGTCTTAAAAATAAAAAATTGTAGAAAAGGGTATTTTGGGAACATTAGAATGAGTTACCTTCGTTCGTAAATTCTATAGTCCATTCTGGAATTCCGAATAGTTGTTGCCGTAAAATTGCCAAATCAAATAGAGAATAAATATAATATTTAGAAAAAATCAAAGAATCTCTGAAGCGGTCGTTTACAGGGTCAGACCATTCTTCAGAGGAGGCAACCTCCATCTGGAGGGCCAAGAGAGTAGAATGAATCACCAGGAGGCATACAGCCCTGCAGAAGGTGAATAATCCTTTGTTTCACGGGCACCTCTCCTATCTCTCATTTTCCCCCACTCTCTACATTGGCTGTTGCAACAAATCTTATTGTGTGTGTGGCTGTGAAAGGTGACAACTTAAAGAGGGGTGTCTGTGACAGTTTTGATGCGGGTAAGGGTTTTTATGACACTGGTCAAAGGTACTTATGAATGGTCTTAACTTATCAAATTACATTGTTCGTTTATTTATAACGGTTTTAAATGCCACAAGACAAAGAACAATTTCATTTTCACTCTGGTTCAGAGATTTGTTTTTTTTCCTTTTACTTAGACTGCTAGTGCAAAACCAAGAAGAACCACAACAGTGATCATGGAGAACTTACTATTAGAAACGTTGAATTTTGAAAAATTAAAACTTTCGGGAATTTTGGCGGAATCAGAAATTTGAATTCCTGGTTTGCAAAATAAAAAAATAAAAATCATTCAGCACGCACACAATTCACGTTTCATAACAATGACGGCGACTTGCCTCCTGGGAAGAAGAATCGGCCCAAAAACCCCACTAAAATGACCGTAGAAAATTCAAAATTTTCAACTTTTGAAATATGAAAGGACAGGCATCATGCGGCCAACTTTTCCCATTGATTGATCTAAAAATTATCAAAATCGGTCAGGTAGGAGCTGAGCAACGGGTGCCGATGTGCACACGCACACACAAAACGATGGATAATGACTCCACCGAAGAAGAAAAAGTAAATAAAGAGAATCTGAACTAAAAATATACTTCCAACAACGAAGAAACCGAACAACGGAGAATCTAAACATTATTAGCCGTTTCAGATTCATCACAGCTTGATGAAGAACGGAAAATGTGCTTAAGATGATATCCAGTCATAGAGATAATCCAATGAACAAAAACAACAACTATGTTTATTATAAAAGAATGGGACAACTAGAATACTTATTGGGGTAAATGAATATAACAGACTTCTAGTGGGTAAACTGCGCCACAATTTATATGTTTGCATCTCATGTTTATGACCTGTCCATGTTCAAGTCTCTTGAGTGTATAACACTCTGATAGTTTGAAACGAATGTGCATGTTTTCACGTGATGATATTTCGGGTATCCCATCTTCCGAACAACACAACAAATACGGGTCTGCAGCATTCCTGGAAAGACAAAAATTATGAATTCATAAGAAAAAAGTATAAATTTCCCTCGCCCAGCCGGGAAAGTCAGCAGCTAGGTTAGAGGTCAACCTAAGAATTTTAATAATTTAATTTTGATTGTTGAACATGTTCCATATCAGCTCCCTCCCATAAAACACGCCCGGGTTCGAGTCGGGGTAATTGATAACATTCCCTAATAGGAATTCTTACGAGTGGATTCCCCCATGATGCCGCATTTCCACTTCCAGCCAGGGACTTCCTCGTCTGACTGAAGGAAAATGCGTTTGATATCCGTTCTCGAAAACATCTCGCATAGCCCAGTAGGTGGCGTTTGAATCAATTCCTCCAAAGACAACCACATCGAGAAAATCGTCAAAAGTGACATGTTGGTTGCGGACTTCCAAGTTCACACCACGCATCCGCTTCTCGGTAAGGCCAAAACTTTTGAATAGACCTTGGAAATTCATAATTGTTATTTGAAAGCAACAAAGTATCGATCTGAAATTTGGAGATATGTGTTTGGGAAAAATCAATAGGCTGAAGAGTATTCAACGATCATACTGTAGCGGAACAGGTGGTGCAAACAATTAATCATCATGACATGTGCGTCTTCAAAAATGACATTCTCGAAGACGACCTCGTTTCCGTAATTTTTTCGGTTTGAATTTCAAAAAAAGTGACACACGACAGCTATTTATCAAAAAGCACAGTCTGTCAGCACACCTCTCTTTTTTTCTACTGGTCACAAAAAACCAAAACCGATCCGTATCAAGTTCAAAAATTTGGAGAATTTGCAAAGACGTTATAACTGTGTGCGACGGAATCATGAAAGAGGCAGCATTCTACACTTCAGCTAGTCGTGTTAAATCGGGCGAACATCTTCATGTCACAAACCTACATCATATTGAAAATGTCCCCGAGCTACAAACAGTCATTTATGCTGACCCAGGAGCAAAAGACAAGCTGAAAGTTTTCGCTGAGAATGGTCATCTACCTCTTCACTTTTAAAATTCACACCTTTTTTTCCATTCGAATGAACCTTTTCAATAATCTCAAATTTTTTTTTCAATTTGAAAAAATTTCCCTAGAGTGGCAGATGTTACGGAAGAGAGAACGGCCAGCTTAACCCAATTATATCCTCTACTCTAGTGCCCGCCCCTTCTATTTCATAACGTTTCATTTCGTATTTTTCTCCTCTCCACTTTTAACAAATTCCACAAATTGCTACTTTTTTTTAAATAAATCATGTCCGACACTTTTTCTTCCAATTCTGACCCTATAGATTCTGACGATGAAAGCGAAATTGAAATAGGATGGCCTACTGAGAAAGATGTTGAATTTTTCAACAAATTTGTTCAAATCGTTGATGTTGTTGAAAAAACCAACCGCTCCACAAACACGCTGGCCGTCTATTTGATATTTTCATTCGGAACATCATTCAAAAGGCTGGCGGTGATCTGGATACCACAAAATTTTGGTTAAATCTCAAACACCCCGGATACAAAGAGTCGGATGGGTTTTGGATAATGCACAAAACTTATAAAATGGCAAATGGTCATACACTGATTGGATCACTATAGTTCACTATACTATACATACATCTATACTTCACCGCCCTTGCAATAACCTTCTGCAATGCAACCTGGCCCAAAGTCTTCAATTTCAATTTTGCGAAGTGTTCAGCTCCAGTTTTCAATATATAAGAAAAAGTAAAAGACTTAGGAGAAATGCCTACATATTATTCGGACATTTCTAGAGAATACGTATGGAAAGTAACGATAATTTTTGAAACATATCCAGTTAGAGAATAAACTTCCGCACTCAAAAATAATTTTCAAAATGTTGAAACATACCTTTTCTCAAGCGAGTCCATTGTCAAATCAATTAGAAAATAAAGATAATAATTAGAAAAAATCAAAGAATCTCTGAAGCGGTCGTTTACAGGGTCAGACCATTCTTCAGAGGAGGCAACCTCCATCTGGAGGGTTGAGAGAGTAGAATGAATCACCAGGAGGTATACAGCCCTGCAGAAGGTGAATAATCCTCTGTTTCACGGGCATCTCTCCTATCTCTCATTTTTCCTCACTCTCTATTGGTTTTTGCAACAAATCTTATTGTGTGGCTGTGAAGGGTGACAACTTAAAGAGGGGTGTCTGTGACAGTTTTGATACTGGTAAGGTCTTTTATGATATTGTTGAAAGGTACTTATTAAAGGACTTATCTTGTCAAATTACATGATTCGTTTATTTTTAACTGTTTCAAATATCACAAGACATAGAACATGACGTAAATAAGACAAACTGAGGCGCCAAACAGTTTGATTATTACATAATCTATTTTAAAATAGACCTCTTTGAGATCAGAAGACGTGATCGCTTATGAAACGAAAACACGTGTAGAAAGACTCATTAAACTGAGAAAACCAAAAAGGATGGATAATGACTCCACGGAAGAAGGAAAAGTAAACAAAGATAACCTGAATATATTTCCAACAACGAAGAAATCGAACAACGGAGAATCTATACAGTCTTATCCGTTTCAGATTCATCACAGCTTGAGGATATCCAGTCATAGAGACAGCTCAATGAGAAAAAAAACAACAACAATTATGTTTATTATAAAAGAATACGAGAAATAGAATACTTATTGTGGTAAATGAATATAACAGACTTCTAGTGGGTAAACTGCGCCACAATTTATATGTTTGCATCTCATGTTTATGACCTGTCCATGTTCAAGTCTCTTGAGTGTATAACACTCTGATAGTTTGAAACGAATGTGCATGTTTTCACGTGATGATATTTCGGGTATCCCATCTTCCGAACAACACAACAAATACGGGTCTGCAGCATTCCTGGAAAGACAAAAATTATGAATTCATAAGTGAAAAGTATAAATTTACCTCGCCCAGCCGGGAAAGTCAGCAGCTAGGTTAGAGGTCAACCTAAGAATTTTAATAATTTAATTTTGATTGTTGAACACTTACATGTGCCATATCAGCTCTCTCCCATAAAACATGTCCGGGTTCGAGTCGGGCTAATTGATAACATAGCCCCCCAATCGTGTGTTCTCTGAAAAAACAAATAATGTGTTCAAGACACCATAATATAGACTCACTGGGTATATTTGGGGTCATCCATGTATGTCGCCAACCCTGGGGTCTACATGCAAAATGGCTACATTTTTGAAATCGTCGAGGTTAAATTGGAACACGGAACTCCGGCCATTGTGGAACAAGAGGGCTGACACGGATGTTAACTGAAAATTTTGAAATTGAAAAAAAAATACAAAAAAGTCTACTTATATCCTACAGTTCAATCTACCAAGGCTGAGAAGAAGCCTGAAACCTTTGTTTTCAACTTTTTTGAAGAGTTCAGCACCAGTTTTCAATATATAAGAAAAAGCAAAAGACTTTGGAAAAATTCCTACATATTATTTGACATTCTGGGCAGTTCTAGAGAATACGTATGAAAAAAATAATGATAATTTTCTTCCACGCTGAAAAAATGTTTTTAAAATGTTGGAACATACCTATTCTCGAGTGAAAACCATTGTCAAATCAATTAGAAAATAAAAAAATGATTAGAAAAAATCAAAGAATCTCTGAAGCGGTCGTTTACAGGGTCAGACCATTCTTCAGAGGAGGCAACCTCCATCTGGAGGGCCAAGAGAGTAGAATGAGTCATTTGGAGGTATACAACCTCCTGTTGCTAGGTCATCTCTCCTCTCTCTCATTTCCCCACACTCTCTGAGATTTATTGTTTATTTTGGTAAGGGCTCTCTTGATACTGGTCAAGGGTTTTTTACCTTCCAAGTGACATTATTGATTTACTGTTATTTCCTGGGGCGCTTTTTGTTTATAAGACATCTGTTGTTTCCTCACACTCTCTAAGAATCAGCCAGAAAGACAAGTTGCGCAATTAGATAAGAAAGGTTACGAATACCCGATTATTCATACTTATACGAGAATAAGGACAACCAACGAAATAAACAAAATTAAGAAGAAAAATAGATCAGATAACTCTTGGCTGTCGTTTTTTATATTCTCGAGAATTTTGAAATTTTCAGATTTACAACGCTCCTATTGTCTTCAGAATTGTAGCTCTTCGGAATTCGAAATTTCTAGGTTCTCCGTAACTTTTTTGTGGTTACTTTCCTCCATTCTCTACCGTAATCAGACCTTTTCTTTAGTCATTGAATTCTCGTTCCCTAATTTTGGAATAAGTTCTATTCCTTTTCTCTGTTCAACTTCTCATTTTTGAATATCTGGGGTAACCTTGATATGTCGGTCCACGTCAAAGAGGAAGAAAAACAAACAAATCTCTGTTCAGAATGAAAATGGCTGTGTTCTTTGTCTCGGGGCATTGGAAAGAAAATATAAATAAATGACTAATGTAAGTTGAAAAGTTGAATAAACCTTTCACCAGTATAATAAGTGTCCTTACCAGTATCAAAACTGTCACTTACACCCCTCTTTTAGTTGTCACCCTTCACAGCCACACATTCAATAAGATTTGTTGCAACAACCAATGTAAAGAGTGTGGAAGAACGAGAGATAGGAGAGATGCCGATAAACAAAAGGCTGCACACCCCCAGTTGACTCATTCTACTCTTTTGCCCCTCCAGATGGAGGTTTCCTCCTCAGAAGAATGGTCTGACCCTGTAAACGACCGCTTCAGAGATTCTTTGATTTTTTCTAATTATTATCTATATTCTCTATTTGATTTTTTATGGTGATCATAGTAGACGGCCATAAATTAAAGTCAACGTCCATGACGCTTACTTCTGTCGGGGGGAGGACTCCCAGAGGAGTTCCTTCCACGACCGGGCATGCCCAACGGGCTCCAAAGATTCCCGAGGAATTCAAAATTCATGGAGAAGATGTCGCTCTGATTAGCATCACAGATTCTCAATTCCACCTGGTGATGCTAATGCGCGTCCACAAATGCAACCAAAAAAGATTCTTGGCACAAATCGCGGAAGTCCGGGAAATCGTCACTTTCGGCAAAACAGTTGGAGGGTACTCGGACAACTAACCTGGCCAACAAGGATTGTCCGTTGTTGTCGCAGATCGCCTTCCTGGAATGGTTCTCCACAAAACGGAAACGATCTCTGACTGGACCAGTGAGAACCTCCGCCCTGATTCTTCAAAATGGCTAAATTAATGGAATTTATTAAATTCTTTGATCGCGACGTCCAGGAGGTCTCAAATCCAACTCGACGGGTTTCAAAATCCCGAAAGTAGTCAAGGGACCAGGTCACAAAGCTCCCAATAAGGCAACAAGATTCCAAACAGGCCAGTCCCAACGAGAGTCATCCTAAAACCTGGAGAAGTAACTCCAGGTTGGATCTGGGACTGCGCCTTTTGTGTTCTCAAGCACAAATTTGACTTCTGCGGAACCATGTTCACGCCAGCCACCTGTTTGCCAAGGCACACAACATGTGTCGAAAGTGCTTCGACCTCATGGGCCCAAATCATGCCTGCAAGAACACGAACAGGAAGTGCAGGTATTGCAAAAACACCGGCCATGCCGATGCCTTTTGCCTCCTCCCCGAAATGGTGATCAACGACACGGAGATCCAGAAAGCGCCCCAAGCAGCCGCAGCACGGCCGTGCGGATATGTGGAAGAGTTTTTGTCCCCCAACCAACTGACCCAGGAGGACCGGGAGGTGAGAGAGTACACATTTCGAGGAGACACAGAGAAAAAAATTGAGAAAAATCTGAAAGGGGGAGAAATTTTCAATAAAGAGAAAGCTTTTCAAACGCGGAAAGTTTTTTTTTTGAAAGTTTATACAATATAACGCGTATAATGTTTTATTTTTCAGAATGTGGACTCTGCATGCAATGCACAAACCGTATTCGACATCCACCACGAGACGAACTACACGATCCGCAAGGTCCAAGATGCCCCGAATGCCGATCATTCGTAACTGGCCGGACATAAATAATTAAAAAATTTTTTTGCTTTTTATTTAAATTCAATAAAATTTGTTAAGAAGTTTTCGAAGTAAAAAGAAGAAATAGTTTTTCAGATGTTTTAAGAGGAGTGACGATTTTGAGAAACCACTCAGTAAAAATCGTGTAAAGAACTAGCACTGCAAAATTCAAAATGGAAAACCGGATAGATATCATTCTACGTAAAGGATTACCGAATTTTGGAGAATTGAAAAAAGTAATGATTGTGATTGATGATTAAATGACATACATTAGATCAAAATTCTGGAATAAAGCGTTTGGTATCAGTTTTGGCTTGTCAATATGACTGTTTGTTTCTGTTGCACACAGTGGAAATGAAAGTGATCTTTGTCTCGTGGCATTCGAAACAGTTATGAAAAGAGGATCATGTAATTTGAAAAGTTCAACCTTCTATCAATCAAAAGAACCCTCACAGGTATCGGAACTCTCATTGACACCACTTTTTCAGTTGTCAGGTGTCACCCCAGAGAACCGCTCACAATAAGATTTATTGCAATGAGCAATGTTACAAAAAAACGCAGGGAAAGCAAGAGATAGAAAAGATATTGAGAAACAGAAGGCTCATACCTCCACTCATTCTATTCTCTTAACCCTCCAGATGGAGGTTGCCTCCTCTGAAGAATGGTCTGACCCTGTAAACGACCGCTTCAGAGATTTTTTATTTTTTCTGATTATTATCTTTATTCTTTAATTGATTTGGCAATGGTTTCACTCGAGAAAAGGTATGTTTTTTTAATCATTGTTTAACATTATTTATTATATAATCATTCGATTTTTCAGATCGAGAAAAGGAGTGAGATGTACTCACATGATAAGTTAGAGGATCGCTTCAAGCAATTTGTTCAAAATATGCAAAAACATATCAAGAGAATTCCCGCCATTCTGTGATTTGGAAATGGTTTCGTTTGAGAAAAGGTACTTTTTTGAAATTCTTTTGAGTTCTTTACTATTTCCTATAGAAATGGACAACGTCCGGCATAAAATTGGCCATCTATTCGTCCACAATCGAGGATATGAGAGAGAGAGTTCTTCAAATGTGCGATCAAAAGTCAGTTTTTTGATTTGTTAGTAACTCTCTTGTTCGGGAATTTTGGATTTTCAAAGAAATTTCGGATTAAAAAAACTTCGCATTTTACAAAAATCTTGGATTAAAAAAACCATACCGTCCACGACTTCATTCCAAATTTAGGCCACCTTCTCACAAAATGCTGAACCGACTCTTCCTCGTAAACCATCCACGGCTTCAAGAAAATGTTCCAAAGTTTCAAAAAAAAGGTAGCCTCATCAAAAACAGCTGAAACGGCTCTTCTCCTACATCCATTCTTTTTGAGTATGTCGCGGCGGGGAGCATGGAGTTCGGACTGCTACACAACATGCTGCATCTCCTGCTCTCCGAGGGAACTGGATAGGGAGTTGAGACGGGAGTCGGGACCCAGGGAAGGGTCAGCCTCCTCTCGTTCCTTATAATTATTCTTATATATAACCTTTATTATATATCTTTATTGTAATTTACTTTATACTTACTCTCTTATGTTTAGGACCTTCCCCTCTCATCTATTTATCCTTTATGTACGAAGACTATTTGTAGAGTCGTGTTCTGTTGTGCCATGTGTATGAAATAAGAAAGGTGAAGGAGTCACCTTCCCGATAAACGGGAGAACTTACAATTATAGCAAGGTTTTTTATTACCCATATTTGAGACCAATAAAACTTTATTCAATCAACCCATCTTTTGCTTTTTCAGGTTTTATCAATAAAAACTCAACGAGAGGCTGATCTGGGATACTGTTGGAGCTATCTCTTTGTTCTTATTGATTCCGTCAATAATGAATAATTTTTTTATTGTAAATCGGTTGTTTGTATACGCCCCCCCCCCAAGACCCACTTCAATGATGAATCAGATGGCAAAAAATATTATAGATACCTTGATATTCTCGTTTTTCCTTCTCTAATTTTGGAGTTAGTTTCATTTCTCTTCTCTGCCCGATTTCTTATTTTTGAATTTCTGAGGTAACCATGATTTTGCAAATTTGTCGGTTCACGTCAAAGAGAAAGAAGACAAACAAATCTCTGTTCACAGCGCCAGGAAGTAAATCAATAATGTCACTTGAAAGGTAAAAACCCCATCATAAACACCATTCACCAGTATCAAGAGAGCCCTTACCAGAATAAACAATAAAACTGAGAGAGTGTGGGGAAACGAGAGATAGGAGAGATGTCTTAGAAACAGAAGGCTGCCTACCTCCACTCATTCTACTCTCTTGGCCCTCCAGATGAAGGTTGCCTCTCTGAAGAATGGTCTGACCCTGTAAACGACCGCTTCAGAGATTCTTTGATTTTTTCTAATTATTATTTTTATTTTCTAATTGATTTGACAATCGTTTCGTTAAATTCAAGTGGAGGTGTCTGGAAATCCTGATGAATTGAATGCAGCCTTGGCAAGGGAGGTCATTTCAAAATAAAAGGCTGTAGATAAAGTGAACGAGCTACAACTGGCTTTTCAAAACTCCAGGAAACTTTTCGTGAGTTATTTATTTTAAATATATCTTTTTGTATTAACATATATTCAGGTAGCTAATGAGGGGATAGCAAAAGGAAGGCATGTTGCTGACGAGCTACGCAAAGCGAGAAATAGAGGAGTTGGAGCTCGGATACAAGGAATACGAGTTACAAATTGAAAGAGAGAGTTCCGAGCACCGAGCAGCGGATATGATTGAGGATATGAGAGCTTTGGATGAGGAGATTGATGACAGCAAGGAAAGAATGACAGAGCTACGCAAGGAGGAAGACACTTTGAGCAACGACATCTAGAGGATTCTCAAAAAAAATGAGAAGACAACAAACCAAAAGAGTTGATGAAATGGTAATGTTACCGCTAAAAGTACCTGTAATCTCATATACATATGTTCAGATTGAGACAAATACGATGGACACATATAAGGAGGACTGTGCTATTTGTCTCAACGGATTTTTCTGTTACAACCGTCCTCATGAATTATGTAAGTGTTTTTCTTTTAAACATCGGATAAGACAAATGATTTCAGTGTGTGGACACCTCTTCCACAGGGATTGTCTCGATGAACACATAACCGTCGTAAAAGGAACAAACGATGAGTATCGTTACACATGCGCCATTTGTCGGATGAGCCAAGATCGATTGAAGATCGAAGATGTGGTGCGAATTTAAGCTTCTTTGATATTTTCAATATATATTTCATTTTAATAAAATAAATTTTTTAAAAATTGAAAACAAAGATTTTTCTTGAGAAAACCCGAAAAAATGAGAGATTTTGATGGAATGCATAAAAACCGGGACTCATTGAGTCCCGGTTTTTACCATGGTATGTGGATAAAGACAAAATAAGGAAAAAACCCATGGTATACAAAACTATAAAGTTACGATTTTTTTGTGAAAAAAAAATGTGCAAATGGCTAAAAGAGCCTGAAGAGATTCTTTTTAAGGTTTAAAAATGATAATGATATTGAGAATTTTTCTCATTAGGTTTTCCGGAATCAAAGTACAATAATTGGACCGGATAAAAAATGAGGATATTCAGATTGGTTTCAAAAGGGCATTCATACGGGCCAGAGTTGTATGGAATCCAGATTCCAGATTCCAAATTCCATGAAAAAAGTTTTGTTCCAAATTCCAAATTCCGAATTCCATTTTGAACAGTAAAAAAGTGCAAATTCCAAGGGAAATCGAGAAAAATTTTTCAAAAAAACCCCTTTAAAAATACACGAATTTCATCGAAAATTTCGATTTTTTACCAGTTTTTTCAAAAACCGCTAGATTTTACCCAGATTCCATATTCCAAATTCCATATTCCAGGTTTTCTTCTGTCCAAATTCCATTAAAAAATTTTTGTCCAAATTCCAAATTCCAGAACTCGAAATTTTCATTCCATACACCTCTGATACGGGCGATGAAATGCCATCGCCGTAATCCCGCCCGCACACCCACCCCCTTGTCGCCCTTTCTCCGCATGTGGTGCGAGGGTAGAGGGCTCCGCAGTAAATGACCCTCACTGGATCGTTCCCTTTCGTGCTCACTGCTCCACAGGCGTGCGCCGTCGGCTGCAGCAGCCGGCGGTCGGCGGGCGGGTGCGCGGGTGGGCCTCGTCGTTGCTCTTATGGATACCCTAACAGGAGAGATAGAAGAGATGATGAGAAAGAAAGGGTTGCTCACCTCCACTCATTCTACTCTCTTGGCCCTCCACAAAGAGGTTGCCTCCTCTGAAGACTGGTCTGACCCTGTAAACGACCGCTTCAGAGATTCTTTGATTTTTTCTAATTATTCTTATTGATTTGGCCATGGTTCCGCTTTAGAAAAGGTATGTTTCTACATTTTTAATCCAGAAAGTTCATATTTTTCTTTTCCAGAAAAAACATCATTTGTGGGATTCAAGTCAGTCGTCTGGTATGCGTCCGTTTCTGAATCTCAACAAGAATACCTCTTCAATAGCCGCAATCTTATAATGCGACGCAGACTCAATTGATAAAATGGTACGAGGACGCGATAAAGAAAAGTGGATGGAACTGTCAAGCGGATCATTGAGAAAAAAAAATTCCATTTGTAACCGATTAGTGTTTCAAAATGGCACTTGGTTCGAGAAGCTGGAGTCAATTCTCAATGAGCATGATGGTCAAAAGGAGTTCCAGAAACAAGTTCTCAACAAACAACGAGATAGAGAAAACCAATTTTATGTAAAGTTTCCGATGAACTTGGAAAAGCTCCCGACCGATAAAGATCTCCGGATTAAAAGTGAGATGATGAGTTCAAGAGACATTCCTTCAAAAACAAAAGGAAGAAAATTGGCAATTCAACTCACTGAGACAGTTTGAAATTGGAAGCCGATCAAGAGGAGCAAAGAGTTCTAAGGAAAAGACCTCACCAATAACTGAAGGTAATTGTAAACAGCACATTCCTATATAAAAATATGTTTCAGAGGGATCAACAACATAAAAATCTCCAGTTGCTAAATCTACTCATCGGTGTTTTGTCCGTCTCCGATGTTTTCTCTATGGCTGGAGCCTCCCTGTACTACTCGGAAGAGATCTACATGGTACACGTCCCTAGCGTTTTCTTATACATTTACTTTATAAAATAAATTATTTCCATTGAAAGCAGCTCTTTTATATTATATAAACATGCAATCTCTTAAGGCACCTTAAGGCAGAGTATTTGTGTGTCGACCATTTAATGAGGGGGTGGCGTATTAATTCAAAAGGTTAAATGTGTTGCAGCTGGTATTGAAGACATATAAGACAGTTAGATTTTCAAAATATTTGAGAAATCGAATTTTTTTTTCTAAAAAGTTGGATTTTCGGAAAGTTCCGAAAAGAAATCGAACATAAAGGGGAAGCTGTAATTACGAAAAAATTTCCACTTTTTTAAATTTCGACGTGTAATGGAGGATTTTCCGAAAGTTGAATCCGTTCAACTTTCGGAAAACACGACGAAAAACACGCGGAAAAAATTAAAAATAAGAAAATTACCGGAGTTTTTACACGTCGTTTCCAAAAGTTGATGAATTCAACTTTCGGAATTCCAGTTTTTTTTTCGTTTTTTAAAAATTTATTTGAAGAAAAACGTGAAGTTTCTCCTAATATTTCTAATATTTTGAAATTCTCACTGTCTTATATATGTATTGGGTTAGAAATAATAAAAATTTTTATTGAGATAGTCAATGAGAAAAATTTTTCAGGGCTGGGGATTGCTATTTCGGACCCAAAGGTTTCGAAATAATTGTGGCCCAGCATGTGAATAAATGAACAATGTATCTTGAAAAGTTTCAAAAGAACCCTTGTGCCTACTACCAGTATCATAAGAGCCCTTATCAGTATCTCTCATTGACACCCCTCTTCCATTTGTCTCCCTATACACACTCTCAATAACATTAGTTTCAAAGAGCAATGTTGTAATCAAATTTAGAGAGTGCAGAAAAACAAGAGATAGGAAAGATATTGAGAAACAGAAGGCTCATTCCTCCACTCATTCTACTCTCTTTTCCCTCCAGATGGAGGTTTACCCTCTGAAGAATGGTCTGACCCTGTAAACGACCGCACCAGAGATTTTTGATTTTTTCTATTAGGTTGGCAAGAAAGTTTCGGCATATTTTTGGTAATTTTTGATGTTCCATTTCTGTATAATTATTATGGACAACTGGTCAAAGTATAAACCAGAGGCACTATTGGTCCTCTGCCAACATCCCAGCAAACGGCCTTCCTCAAGAATCCAGAGAATAGTAATTAATAAAAATCAGAAAAAAATCAATGAAAAACGACATCCTATACACAAGGAGTCTGGAAAAAGTCTTCCTCAAATCGATACATTTCGAAGGTAAGAAGAATAAATGAATTGTCGAGGGATTTGATTATAAAGAGAGAAACGAGACGGAAAACAGATTGAAAGGGAAGATAGGAAGACCTCGGGTTCAACATAAACACTGTCGTCCATCGGGAGGTAAATTACCTTTCAGATGGAAAAGACTGACTACGGCAAAAGAAAAAAAAGACAGAAATAGGAGGAGCCTGAAAATTTGAAACTCTATATAGAAAAAGTGATCAGGATCTTGGCTATTTCACAGCAGCTTTCCATTTTTCATAATTTTTTTTACTGGACTCATATTTGATATACATAGTGTATTTACATTTCTCCCATCAGCTTTTTCAATTGTATTCTTTCAGTTGTTACCGGTATTATTGTTGTGTCACTTTTTTCTTCTCTGTCTGTATCCACAAATTGCCTTGAAAGATGGAGGGGAAAAGAAGAGTGACCGAGAAAGGAAAAAGGGGAAACCAGAGGGAGAAAGAGAGGAGGTGAACTGCCTCATAGGAAACAATTATATCAATTCCAACACTCATTTAACAAGAATAAAAATATAAATGCTCATCCCTATCATTCCATAACGTTGAATATCAGAAGGGGTCAGAGAGGTCCTTCCAATTAGGGTAGCTTGTGTAGTTCAGTGGTGAATTGGTTTTATATGTACAAGGATTTATTGAATAATAGTAAAAGAACAAAGTAAAAGAGATAATAATAACTGGGGAAAAGGGAGGGGTGTGGTGGAGCAAAACCAGGGGACAATCCTTTGCGAGACGCCGCCCGTATCGAATGTAGAAGTATTCGCTTACGGTTATCCAAGTAGGGTAACCGGTTTTGCCAGACCACAAAAAACTTGAGGTGTCCGGTCTGCAATTAAAAAATTAATATTTAACAAAAACAAAATGTAACACACCTTAGACTAAAGAGTTGGAGAATTCCGCTTTGTTGACCTGAGCGGTGTACGAATTCGATCCTTACAGAGCCCTTGTACGACAGTCTGTCGTTGACGAGAACCTTATCCGCGTTCCACCACCTTGGTGCCTCTCGATTGAAATAATCCGTCCCGGAGATGACCATCACGACGATCAGAATGGAAATAACCATCACGACGATCAGAATGAGATATACTGAAGAGAGAGATACAGAAAACTTGCAAAAGCGAAGAAAATTTGTAATTTATTAAAACCAGTTTTTTGCCAAAAAAGAAACCTACCTTTAGTTTCAACAGAAATCCATAGAATAAAAAAAATAATTAGAAAAAATCAATAAAAAAACGACATCCTATACACAAGGAGTCTAATTGTCACACTCCATCGGAGAGCGACGGAATAGAATGAATGCGTTCTCTTTTCAAACGAGACAGTGTCCTCTCTCCTCGTTTTTCCATTCTTCCTCTCTTCCCTCTCCCCCCTTTTCTTTTTTCCGGTCAAGGTAACTTGTTACAATAGAGAGGAAAAAGAAGTAGAGACGCAACAATTAACAAGGCATTCATTGTATTCCGTCGCTCTCCGATGGAGTGTGACAATTAGACTCCTTGTGTATAGGATGTCGTATTGATTTTTTCTAAGTATTTTTTGATTTCTATTATTTTTCAGCTACATATTTCAAGAAGGTAAGTAATTTATTTTTTATAAATTCCAGAAAAAGAAACCTTTCCAGTTAAATTTTCCAAGCAAGTCGAAAAATTATTGTGATTTTTTCTTCATTTTCACTGTTTTCTAATGGAGTTTCTGGTCCGGCTTACTTGGAATCTGAGGTGCAAAGGTAGTGGACCTTACCGATGGAAGTAGTCAACGACCGTCTGTCCTGGTTGGGCCCGGTCCGTGGGCATTTCGTGCACCTGAGAGAACCGGTGTGATTCAGCTGTTCTCTTCGCGGTGAGGTCTACAATGTCTAATTTCTCATCATTGTGTTGTTTTTTCAGCCCATATTGCTTTTTGTGGGCGCCGAGGGGACAGCGCCAACGATGGTACACTGTTTCTGAATACTTTTTCATCCGCTATGGACGTGCCCGTTGGTATTATTTCGAGATCATCCCAGTGCAGAATTGTTCCCACTCGACATGCTACGTGTGGAGGATTATTATTTCCTTCAATAAACTATTCTCTATACCACTGAATCCTCGACGCCCAACTACAGCGATCCTAATCAGGACTCCGACAGGATGGATGGGACAGTATAGGGGCGGTGCAGTTATTTTATTCTTTTTTTTGAACAATAATAAATGTTTTTATTTTGTTCTTAATCGCGTTCAAGTTTTTACAAAAAAGTGAAGGACTAAAATCCACGGTCTTGATTTTATTGGATAGCTTCTTCTACGTGTTGATGTTTTTCGTTCCGAATAGCTTCGCAAATCGTTTTTTGGTGCAGAGTGAAGTTTTTTCTGCATCTCTTTCGTTGACATAGTTGATTTCCGAACTATGTCAACTATATTTTACAGATTATTCAATTTCAGATTATTTATCCAGATTAGATTATTATTCCAGATTTATTAATTGTGAAGAGTGACAATATCTGCGCTACAATTTTCAAATTTCTGGACATAAACATCCTAATGATCCCAAAATAAATTTTCTTTTTGGAAAAAAAATATCCGGAACAATTCCAAGTGACTGACTGACTGACTTTTCGTGGTGTAGCGGACAAATCAATTCAACATAATGTGTGCAGAACTCCGTTTACAAGGCCGTCATTCAATAAAAAAGAAGAAGCAAATGTCTTGTCAAGAGTTCATTGCAGCAGTTGCTCTCTTTCTTCTCCGTTATCATTCTTCACTCTGCGTCTTGTTATCTTTCCCGAAGAAGAAAAACGCCTCTGAACTTCATTCTTTCTCCTCTTCCACATATACAACGTGGTTGGAGAGGTTTCAAGACTCCTTGTGTATAGGATGTCGTCTTTTTGATTTTTTCTAATTATTATTATTATGCAAATCTAATTTTCAAAAACCAATCGTAAGTAACAAAAAAAATTTTAGAATTTTAGGCTATTTTTTCCGAAATTTAATTTTTCTGGTACTAAACTGTAATTTTCAGGTCAATCAAAAGAAAGTATTGGAATGATAGCCAATATCCACAACATCATTATTGAAAACGGGTATTTTAATTCCAAATGGAAAGAAGATGCTAGAAGAAATATCCGACAAAACATTCCAAATGGCTGGATAACATAAATACCTCAATGTGGTCGACAGCTCTCTTCAAAACTTTTGGGGCCAGATCAATTTCCTTGGGTAAGCTTTGTTTTATTTACTATTTTATCTTATCAGTTTTATTTTTAAAAAATTCAAAATAATATTTTCCGATTTTCAGATATTGAATTTACTACTAGTGCATGCCAACCAGAAAAAATGGAAATTTCTTCGACATGAAAGCCGACGTTTATAAAAAAAACTGGACTGCAATCTACAGTACAATGACAGTTTGAAAATCGAGGACAATGAGCTGGATGATGAACTTAATTATCCAGTTTTTGATGAAAACAAGGATATTTGTTTGATAGAAGACCATTCACAGGAAATTAATGGAAATGAGGAAGAAATCGAAACATAAAATTTTCATTGACAGCGAAAGTTTCAAAGATTATGGGCAGGCTGCACCACTTCACGGAGAATCAGTTACCCTCCTCTAATTTTTCGATCCCGTACTCTCGAAAAAATTCTCGTCAATTTCGAAACGTTCTCAATAAATTATATTTGTTAAACTATGTTTTGTTGTGCAATTTGTATGAAAGTCACTTCCCGAAACAAAGGAAGGATGAAATAAAAAAAGTAATTAGAATAAATCATTCAAGTTTTCGAAATTTCTCAGGGCTCCCTTCAGAATAGCAAAATTACTCGAAATAATGCAAACTGAACAAATTTAGCACATCTGTTTAGTTGGCAAGCAATGTTATCAGTTGATGATAAGAACGTACATGAAAAGTCTTCTCTTCGTTTTATTCTTCATTATTATTCAAAGGTTCTCCGTGTTTTGGACCTCTTTTCTCTGATTTTATTGAATTTTGCTATTTATTTTATTATATTTCTATTGAGTTCGTTTCGAAAATGTGAAAATGTGAAACAATGGTTAGTTTTTACTTTTTTTGGAAACTTTTTTCAGAAATTATTTGATAGAGCATACGGTATGCTGCATACCGGATTCATTTTTGTTACAAATTTTGGCTCTGTATGGTTATATGGGTCCCTGGAGAATATATGGGTCCGAAAATATTATATGGGTCCGTAGAGGATAAATGGGTCCGGAGAGATTATATGGGTCCGTAATTAGTTTTAAACTAGAAATAGACCAATTAACTCCAAATTAACAGTGCTGGCTCATTTTATCCCCATTTGTCATCCAATTTACCATTTTTCCGATTTTCTGCCTTTTTGACACCAACGCAAATATGGGTGTATACTGAATGGCTCTTTCATGTTTAGGAACAATTAAAGCTTGAATTGATGTTGAACAAGCATTAATTACAAAGAATAACTGCTCTCTTTATACATATTATGATGATAATGATATGTTGGTATACCGTCATTGTGAGGTGTGAGTATAACTGAAAGACAAGACAGTTGCTCCTTTTAAGGTCAATGAATGACTCCTTTACCTGCTTTTTGGCGCATTTTAAGACGTACATACATACTACCTCTGCTTATCGTTTCAATAATTAGTTTATAAGTGATAAGATGGTCTCTCTGTCTGTTATAACTCGATTCATCCTTATTTACTTGCGGATCATTTATATAGAGATTGGAAATAGTTCAAAATCTTTTGACAGTGTCAAAAATACTGAACTAGATTTGAGTCTCACGTTTCCAAGGATCATGACATGAACCATACAATAGGGCCTAGTTTCAAAATTACAAATTTTGGAGTACAAGAAAAATAGAGTAAATTGTTCTATGACCGAACAGGAGAAATGGATAATTGAAAAATTGAAACTTCTGCAAATTACACCACGAAATCCTTTTTATTTGTTCATGAATTATCTTTACCAGCGGAACAGATATGTTTTGTGGAACAGTTCTTGCATTCAGAACTGTGTGAACCGTGAGAGGCCGTGTGAATCTCTTACAGCCACGGACCGTATGAGTCATGTGGGTTCTTCTATTTCTTCAAGGGCCGTAAAAAACTGATAGAGCTTAATACTAGGCTAGGTTGTAGTAACACGGACCAAAAAAAACCAGCCGAACACATTTTTGACCACCAAAAAAATATCACCGTCCAAACGCCAAAATAAATAAGACCAAACCAAAAGCTTGATTACCCATTTGGTTTTTCAGTTTTGATATAGTTCACCAAGATTCCAACTATATAATAAGCTCTAAACTATTGTGATCGGCCGCTCTTATTTTGTCCGGGTGGACCTACGGTATACCAACATATCATTATCATCATAATATGTATAAAGAGAGCAGTTATTCTTTGTAATTAATGCTTGTTCAACATCAATTCAAGCTTTAATTGTTCCTAAACATGAAAGAGCCATTCAGTATACACCCATATTTGCGTTGGTGTCAAAAAGGCAGAAAATCGGAAAAATGGTAAATTGGATGACAAATGGGGATAAAATGAGCCAGCACTGTTAATTTGGAGTTAATTGGTCTATTTCTAGTTTAAAACTAATTACGGACCCATATAATCTCTCCGGACCCATTTATCCTCTACGGACCCATATAATATTTTCGGACCCATATATTCTCCAGGGACCCATATAACCATACAGAGCCCAAATTTTTTTTCAGATTTCATTTTAAAAGTTTGATTTCAGGGCGGGTTTCAATTCTGCAATTTGGAAAGTATTTTTGAGTCTCATAGTCAGAGATGTGGTCCCAAAAATGAAAAAGAAGTCACGAAAACTGGGACGTCAAAAAAGAACCGATCAGAAGAAGCGAGTCGAGACGAAGAAAAAAACCGACTCTGCCAGGAAACTACTGCGAAGACCAAACACAGACTTGAATGAGCCAATTGGCTCACAAAGACGAAGTTCGAACAATGCCGAGGACGGCAAGAAGAAAAGGAGGACACAGAAGGAGGACGAATTCAACCGGAGACAAACCGATCGAAGGACATCCTTTGAGACGATCGGAACGATTAGCCAAGAAGGAACGAATGTAATCGATTGTTTTATTTTTCTCTTTTTATGTTTTGTTCTAAATGTATTTAATCCTGAGCCCCAGCTACGTTTTTAAGATTTTTATGTCTAAGATCCGGAGATCTTACTTTTAAAAAGGGGAGATGTGACGTCTCGTGCCTCGGGAGATGGCCTCGCATATTTAGTATTATTCTTATTATCATCCTCTAATAAACTATATGGAACAACGGCCTAAAAATATTATAAAAGTATTGAAGTGCAGTAAGTCAATTAGATTCTTATCCATATTAATTGTTTAAAAACTGAAGCTACCTAACAAATCTACACTCAAAGTAATGAAACCTGGATGTATTCCAGAACAAAAAACACTTTGGGGAAGAAATAGTAGGAGACTCTGAATCTATGAACATTGATTTTGGCGGAATTTTTGTGTAAGTAAAATGAAAACTCCACTCGACCGAATAATTTCTAATTTTATTCCAGATTACTGATGATTTTCGAGTTGAATCGTTGGAAGTACATACCAGTTTCATATGCGTTGTTTCATAAATTGTTGAAGTCTTCTTAATTATTGCAATTTGCACCACATATTACAATATGAATAAAATCTATAATGATATTATACAGCTGAAATCTGGTGTGGCTCGGAACTACATACAAAAAAAGATCTTCATTTTCCAGAGTTTAGAAATTGTTCAGCTACTAAACTACTCTCATTTGTCTTTTCCCTTATACATCTCAAATTACAAAACTCCGCGAATCTAGAATTTCTGTCGACTTTTCGTATTTTTAGAATTTCAGAAAAAATGTTACAAAGAAAAAGTGATTTATCTCGGTTCCCAATAGAGATATAAAAAATCTGTCAACTAATAAAATGTTCTTCACATTAATTTTTACATTTTATCAGTTAACACTTTTTGAATATCTTCATTGGGAATCGAGATATATATGATCAAAAATGATTAAAATTGAGAAAAAACTCGACTTTTTGTGTTTTATTCTTGTAGCAGGGGACTATGCTGATTCAAATTATAAATTTAAACTTAACAAAAAATTTAGAAAAACTTTCTTTATAACTAAAATTTCTATTCGAAAACGGAAAGACAGAAAATTAGAAAAAGAACGATGAATTCTTCCGATTCGAGATAGTGTACGCAGGCGGAGAAAGGGAAATGGAAGAGAGACCTCAAGTAAATAAGAAGAAAAAACTTCATCTTGTCCGTGAGAGAAGAAAAAACATTTTTTCTAACCATCTGCGTCTAGTTATCTCTCGTGCCGCCTATTTCCCAACACACTCATTCCGTTCCCAACTCTTCAAGACTCCTTGTGTATAGGTTGTCGTTTTTACTGATTTTTTCTAATTTTTATTTTAAATTTTTCTATTTCTTATTGACTAATGTATTTCTACTCTGAATTCTTGATGAATCGAGTGGAAGTGACTGTGATTAAGCGGAAATAAAAAACTTGCCGAGTTCGTAGGTCCAACTAACCGAAAAATAGTGAGTTTTTTTTGCGAATCATTTTTTATAACTATAAATTTTAGAATTTTCAGGAAACAACTTTGTAAGCTGAGAGGAAATGACTACCCCTACAAACCACATAGATCAATGGAAAGATCTTACGATAATTGAGGAGGGGAGGATTTTAAGCAACATATTCGTGTGGGATTCCGGAGTCGTGCAATCCACTTTGCACCTCAAAATGTCTTTCAGTAAAAAATTTTAATTTTAATTTGATAATTACATTCTTTTTTTCAGAGTTCCTACCTATGGAAGAATAGTTTGAAGTTCTCAAGTTTGCCAAATTTGTGGGAGTAGACAGGGTCTGAAGAAATATCAACAAACCGACAGTCCGCAAATTTTGAAGATGAAGAAAACGACATTTCTCCAGAAACTGATGGCTCTAAGCGATCCAAACGACAAGAAAAATCGTTTTGTAATCAAACTTTCTTAATTGATGGATAACGGGCCGTATAAAAAGTCTTAGATTGTAGTTCAGTTGAAGATGTTGCAAATAACAGCATCAGATCTCCCAGAAAAACTTGAAGACGTAAGTTTCCTTCTACAGTATTTTTTTAAAAGTGTTTTCAGGAGTTGCACATATTTTTGAGCACGACTGCTCATCCGGAGGTCATTCTGATGACTGCGGAATACTGCTGGGCAATGTCTACACAACAAATCGTGGTGCAACCTGTAATAGAGTGAGTTTCATGTTGTTGTTTTAACAATTGGCATCATCTTGTTCCACAGAATCATACAAACATAAATATCATCTGAAGTGTGATCGATGTGAGAGAGCAAAAGCAGACCTTCGAACCATTATGACAAAAACGAATGATGACGGTGGAAATGCAAAGATGGCAGCGGAGATAGGTATTCTTGTGTCCAGAAGTTGGATGCTCGTCAGAATTTTTGGCTCATTACAATTTGGAAAAGCATATTCTCAGAGGAAAGCACAAGATCTCACCGGAGAGGTTTACCCTACGTGATGCAGCCTTCAAAATGTTATCCAGAAACAATGATAAATTATTTTTATTCAATTAATAAATTATTTCATTCAAGTATAACTTTTCCATATTTTCTTTAATAGTTTTAGGTGAAAAAAAATAAATTATTACGAAATTATTACGAAATCGCTTCTGCATCGAAAAGAGACTTCCTTCCCTCCTCCCCCCCTCTCGCAAAAGAAAAAGAGGGGAGGACCACCCGGAGAGAGAAAAATATATTGATTTTGCCATCTGCGTCCCTAAACTCTCTCCCCGAGGCTCCTCATTTCCCAACACATTCATTTCCATCCCTTCGGGGTGGACTATTCATGACTCCTTGTGTATAGGTGGTCGTTTTTACTGATTTTTTCTAACTTTTCTATTTATTTTATTTATTATCTGTCAATGGATGATTCGAGGTAAATTTCGAATTGAATTAGAAGAAAATGTAGAAGAAAATTTCAGATTTGTGAGGGTATGCCAAAGAAGATGGAAATAGCCGATCCTAAGAAGAGGATCAGAGGTCAGGAGGAAGGATCTCCGATCACGGTAACCTGAAATAATAAAGCAATCGGAATTGAGCTTGGGATTCCCGGTACACCGCCGGAACGTGTTAACAAAAAGTCAACGAAGTCAAACGACAACAAAGGAAACAAAAGTCAACATCAACTGGAGATCAAGGAGAAATAAAAAGAAATAAAAAGAAGCGAGTAAAAGACCCAAATTATAAAAACTTAAAAGTGGGATCTAAGGCTATAGGCTAGCCGGGAACAACCCTCAGACTAAAAATAGACAAGCGGGGCAAAATTCCGCGAAAACCGATAGATCTATCGAAGATGGAGCGTTCAAAGCTGTTGGGATCCATGAATGTAGAGAAGCGGTGGCATCATTTGACGGTCAGAACACGATCTCTAGGAGACACTTCAAAGTGTTCATACTCCTCAGGCCAATGTAAAAATGACCAGTCCACCATCGTCTGGATGGAAAGCTCGCCATTTAAGGCATGCAAATACCAGAAACTGGCATCCGCGGACGCATTCATCACGGACAAGCACATCGCAGTCCCTGAGCTAGGAATGTTCTCAGCAATCCGCCAAGACATACGGTTCACGGACAGCAAGGCAAAAGGCTGCCTCCTAGGGAACGTATACTTCACAGACGATGGAAAGATGGTATCCTTCCCTGAACTACCAGCGGATATGTGGATACCAGACTATATAAAGATGAAGGATAGACAGAGGAAGAGGCGAGCTATCCTACAGATAGCTGGGCCGAATAATGTCGCGATCAATCAAGGAGAAAAATTCGCCACTCCTTTAATATGGAAGTATTTCCATATGGATAAGTTGGAGAAGATTCCCAGATTCGAAACCGATCCTATAACGGATCAAAGAATCCTAATGGATATAAAGACCTTCGGGGTCACTAACACGCTCCTAGAAGACCGAGCTAGGAGATACGAATCTGAGCGAAAGAATTCTCTGGGTCACCAGCTCATAATCTTGAAATGTATTAGAATCAAACAGTACGCCTACAGAGAAAGGGTGAAACTGGAGAACATTTCAAAGCAAAAGGAGTTTACCGTCGCCCAAACAGCATACTGGGGAATGCTGCATGACGACATAACGCCAGTATTCGACGAACTCCTAGAGCAGGAATTTGGAAAGAGCAGAGAAGAAGAAAGTTGTGTTTTCGTCCTATTTGATAACTGCAAGCTACGGCACAAAAGCTTGGAAAGTTACGGTAACTAACAAGGTGAATTAAAAAATACAGGATACGTTTTAATCGGCTTAATTCAGGTGGCAATGTTTGAGGTCCCGAGAAGAAAAGCGGCTACCCTGCTCCCTATAATCGAGGCTCACATAAACCCCAGGTAACTATGATGACTATAGACTACTACCAGTGTCCCGATTATAAAACAGAAACACCGTTAGGTAAAGATAAATATCTTTCATGATGAGGTATTCCTTCTCAATAACTTTCAGAACGATTCTTTTTTTAACTAATTAATTATTTTCATTTTTCAGAAACTACCGACCCTGTCTTCAACTCGAATTCTACTAGTTCACTACACATAATTTTTTTAATATTTGAAATTCAATAAAATTATTTGATTTTTGATGTCATTCAAATGAAAGAATGAAAACTAAAAAGAAAAATGAACGTTTTTTGAAAAGGGAGCTCCTTTTTTTGAACAGGTTCAAAATATTCCTATACCGTCCAGAATCGAGAGGCTCAATCATCTTCTGTCCATTTATGTATCTTCTGTTGGAAATTAGGTTTTATTTTGAGCTTCTTTTGCATTATAAATGATTGAAAATCCCCGAAAATACATGTTTTAAATGTTTCTGAAAAAACCGACATTATTAGGATCATCCCATAGTAAACGATATAATCACAACATCATAATTTCCTTCTTCTAGTTTCCTGATCTTGATTATGATGATTCCATATGAATATTAAGAGGAGAGCCTCCTCATTTCTTCTCTCCCACTTGTCTCGCAGAAGAAAAAGAGGGGAGGACCACCCGGAGAGAGGCCTCGTGTTTTAAATATATTGATTTTGCCATCTGCGTCTCCTAAACTCTCCACCCGAGGCTACTCATTTGCCATCATTCCCATCCCTTCGGGGGTGGACTCTTCAAGACTCCTTGTGTATAGGATGTCGTTTAAACTGATTTTTTCTAATTTTTCTATTTATTTTATTTATTATTTGTCAATGGATTATTCGAGGTAAATTTTCAAATTTATTATATCAAAGAACACAAGAATTTTGAAATTATGGGGTTGTTCATGAAAAAAAGTATTGCATTTTTAAATAGCATTTTTTGCATCAAAATTCAATACTTTTTTCTCATGAATAACCTCCACTATAAATGTATTCAGAAATGCAAAAAGTAACAATAAGAAAGTAATAAGTAAGAAATTTAAGGATAGCTGCACCACCTGTCTTCGAAAATCACGTGAACACGGACCCGGATCCGAAGGAATTCACGACGAAATTCGAAGCGATACTGCTACCATCGGACATAAGTGACGAAGCAGTCTTGTATTCGCCAAATATCCAACATATCATCCGATACTTTGGAAAAAGAGAAGAGCCATTCGGAACTTGCTTCATGGTAGCCGGACCAAACTACTACCCGGAGAGATTTATTCTTGACGCCCAAAACGCAAACCTAGAAAGAAATAAGGCCAATGGAAAGGAAAGTCGGATGGATCCATTACTCGGATACGCACGGGGAAGCGATAGAAGGCATTATGAAGCTCATAATGAATGGGGAAGAGGCCGAATCCCCATAAATCAATAAGAGCACAATAATGAACCCGGAAGAAATCGATAGATATGAACCTGAACCCCGAGAAAAGAGGAAGGGCCTGGAAAAGCCCGATTCGGGTAGGAAGAAGGGAAGACTCGATGGCTCGTCGTCGGGAACCGCAAAAATGGAGACGAGAACCGTCGCCGGCATGGAGAAGAAAGGCGAAGAAGGTGCCGCCACCCAGAAAAACGCAGAACCAAGTCTTGCAAGAGGTTCGAGGAAGAAAGGAGATGGGAGCAACGATGACCACCTCAAAGGGAGCAATTGCAGCCGAATCCGTGGAGCAATACCGGAGGACCGATAGCGATCCCGGAACACGGACAATGGATACCGCATGGGGGTTGGTGACCGGTCCTGGTAAGAACTGTTGGATTGGGTACTGATCCCCACTCCTCGTATATATCCCCATTTACCCCTTTATTTATGTATTATTCTCACTATATACAGTTATCTATATTTATCCTTTGGTCCTAGTAATAAACCCTATATAACCCCAAACCGAGAGACCAGATAACCGAGAGTATAAACGACTGAAGGGCACGGAGCTAACACTTCACATTATTATTATTCTTGTATCTTATTCATTCTGTATATCATTCTTTCTCTCTAATAAACTCTATATAGTTGCCACCCCAAAAACTAAAGAGAAGAGAGTATAAAATTATTGAAAGGCCAGGAGAGAACACCGTCACATGCACCAATCACTTCGAAGTTTTCAAGAAAGCAATTCATAGACATTTTCAGAGAAAACTTTTTGTTGACAATTGACAAACAACAAATGAACATTTTACTATAATAGAGTTTGCGATAAGAGAACTGTGGAATGAATTTTTTTTAAACTAGAAAACATTCATTTTTTTTCCGTAAGAAAACACAGGAAGATCCACAGAAAATACAAAAAAAAGATTGAAACTTAAATTGAAAATAATTAATTTCTAGCTGATATGCAGTATTTTCGGAACATCCTTACTTATTCTGAGAAAATTCTATTAAACTAGAAAACGATCAGGGTAGAGTTGATGAATTTTGAAATTCAAGAATTTTTTTTGAGAAGAACAATCAGAGAAAAGAGACATTCTAGACACAAAGGGACCACATGCGACGAAAAGTGTCAGTTGACTCTTTTTGAGAGTTGACCCCTTTCTTTTTCCCTCTGCGTCTTGTATTTCTTCTCTCATACCCGCAGAAAAACGATTCATTTCTCCCTGGAATAGACTCCTTGTGCATAGGATGTCTTTTTATTGATTTTTTCGAACTATTTCTTATTATTCTCCGGATTAGATTTCTGGAAGATGACCAGCAAATCCTCGGATTGGTCCCGATTAGTGTGAGGGGGCGATCGAAGACGCCCATTTGAGCCTCCTATCGTCTTCCACAACATCCACCGAAATTATGAAAGGATGGGCGTCTTACAAGTGTCGGACCAAACGTAAGTTTTTCGTTACCTGATTAAAAATTACACATTTAATTGGGGCATTTATTTACTACCACATTTCAGGGCTTTCACCTGACGATTTGGACCGAAGGCACGGCAAATGACAGTTTATCAGCACGTCCAAGCCAAAGATGGCGTAAATCTCCGACACGGGGAGGAGAGACTTGTCTATCTCCAGGGTGAGCCGTCCAACAAGTGGCCCGCAGAAACTTTGGTAGTCGGAGGTGCTCCACCACCCCGACGCACTTCTCCAATCCGACGCCCATCTCCAACCCGACGCCCATCTCCAACTCGACGCCCATCTCCAACCCGACGCCCATCTCCAGCCCGACGCCCATCTCCAATCCGACGCCCATCTCCAGCCCGACGCCCATCTCCAATCCGACGCCCATCTCCAGCCCGACGCCCATCTCCAACCCGACGCCCATCTCCAACCCGACGCCCATCTCCAACTCGACGCCCATCTCCAACCCGACGCCCATCTCCAGCCCGACGCCCATCTCCAACCCGACGCCCATCTCCAGCCCGACGCCCATCTCCAACCCGACGCCCATCTCCAGCCCGACGCCCATCTCCAATCCGACGCCCATCTCCAGCCCGACGCCCATCTCCAACCCGACGCCCATCTCCAGCCCGACGCCCATCTCCAATCCGACGCCCATCTCCAGCCCGACGCCCATCTCCAACCCGACGCCCATCTCCAGCCCGACGCCCATCTCCAATCCGACGCCCATCTCCAATCCGACGCCCATCTCCAACCCGACGCCCATCTCCAACCCGACGCCCATCTCCAACCCGACGCCCATCTCCAATCCGACGCCCATCTCCAATCCGACGCCCATCTCCAGCCCGACGCCCATCTCCAACCCGACGCCCATCTCCAACCCGACGCCCATCTCCAACTCGACGCCCATCTCCAGCCCGACGCCCATCTCCAATCCGACGCCCATCTCCAGCCCGACGCCCATCTCCAACCCGACGCCCATCTCCAGCCCGACGCCCATCTCCAATCCGACGCCCATCTCCAATCCGACGCCCATCTCCAACCCGACGCCCATCTCCAACCCGACGCCCATCTCCAACCCGACGCCCATCTCCAACCCGACGCCCATCTCCAATCCGACGCCCATCTCCAGCCCGACGCCCATCTCCAACCCGACGCCCATCTCCAGCCCGACGCCCATCTCCAATCCGACGCCCATCTCCAATCCGACGCCCATCTCCAACCCGACGCCCATCTCCAACCCGACGCCCATCTCCAACCCGACGCCCATCTCCAATCCGACGCCCATCTCCAGCCCGACGCCCATCTCCAACCCGACGCCCATCTCCAACCCGACGCCCATCTCCAACCCGACGCCCATCTCCAACCCGACGCCCATCTCCAACCCGACGCCCATCTCCAACCCGACGCCCATCTCCAGCCCGACGCCCATCTCCAACCCGACGCCCATCTCCAGCCCGACGCCCATCTCCAATCCGACGCCCATCTCCAGCCCGACGCCCATCTCCAACCCGACGCCCATCTCCAGCCCGACGCCCATCTCCAATCCGACGCCCATCTCAGCCCGACGCCCCCGACGCCCATCTCCAGCCCGACGCCCATCTCCACCCGACGCCCATCTCCAATCCGACGCCCATCTCCAATCCGACGCCCATCTCCGACGCCATCTCCGACGCCCATCTCCAACCCGACGCCCATCTCCAACCCGACGCCCATCTCCAACCCGACGCCCATCTCCAACCCGACGCCCATCTCCAACCCGACGCCCATCTCCAATCCGACGCCCATCTCCAACCCGACGCCCATCTCCAACCCGACGCCCATCTCCAACCCGACGCCCATCTCCAACCCGACGCCCATCTCCAATCCGACGCCCATCTCCAATCCGACGCCCATCTCCAACCCGACGCCCATCTCCAATCCGACGCCCATCTCCAACCCGACGCCCATCTCCAACCCGACGCCCATCTCCAACCCGACGCCCATCTCCAACCCGACGCCCATCTCCAATCCGACGCCCATCTCCAATCCGACGCCCATCTCCAGCCCGACGCCCATCTCCAACCCGACGCCCATCTCCAACCCGACGCCCATCTCCAACCCGACGCCCATCTCCAACCCGACGCCCATCTCCAACCCGACGCCCATCTCCAGCCCGACGCCCATCTCCAATCCGACGCCCATCTCCAACCCGACGCCCATCTCCAACCCGACGCCCATCTCCAACCCGACGCCCATCTCCAATCCGACGCCCATCTCCAGCCCGACGCCCATCTCCAACCCGACGCCCATCTCCAACCCGACGCCCATCTCCAACCCGACGCCCATCTCCAACCCGACGCCCATCTCCAACCCGACGCCCATCTCCAACTCGACGCCCATCTCCAACCCGACGCCCATCTCCAGCCCGACGCCCATCTCCAACCCGACGCCCATCTCCAGCCCGACGCCCATCTCCAACCCGACGCCCATCTCCAGCCCGACGCCCATCTCCAATCCGACGCCCATCTCCAGCCCGACGCCCATCTCCAACCCGACGCCCATCTCCAGCCCGACGCCCATCTCCAATCCGACGCCCATCTCCAGCCCGACGCCCATCTCCAACCCGACGCCCATCTCCAGCCCGACGCCCATCTCCAATCCGACGCCCATCTCCAATCCGACGCCCATCTCCAATCCGACGCCCATCTCCAACCCGACGCCCATCTCCAACCCGACGCCCATCTCCAACCCGACGCCCATCTCCAGCCCGACGCCCATCTCCAACCCGACGCCCATCTCCAGCCCGACGCCCATCTCCAACCCGACGCCCATCTCCAATCCGACGCCCATCTCCAACCCGACGCCCATCTCCAACCCGACGCCCATCTCCAACCCGACGCCCATCTCCAACCCGACGCCCATCTCCAATCCGACGCCCATCTCCAATCCGACGCCCATCTCCAACCCGACGCCCATCTCCAATCCGACGCCCATCTCCAATCCGACGCCCATCTCCAACCCGACGCCCATCTCCAACCCGACGCCCATCTCCAACCCGACGCCCATCTCCAATCCGACGCCCATCTCCAATCCGACGCCCATCTCCAGCCCGACGCCCATCTCCAACCCGACGCCCATCTCCAACCCGACGCCCATCTCCAGCCCGACGCCCATCTCCAATCCGACGCCCATCTCCAATCCGACGCCCATCTCCAATCCGACGCCCATCTCCAATCCGACGCCCATCTCCAACCCGACGCCCATCTCCAGCCCGACGCCCATCTCCAATCCGACGCCCATCTCCAGCCCGACGCCCATCTCCAACCCGACGCCCATCTCCAACCCGACGCCCATCTCCAACCCGACGCCCATCTCCAACTCGACGCCCATCTCCAACCCGACGCCCATCTCCAGCCCGACGCCCATCTCCAACCCGACGCCCATCTCCAACCCGACGCCCATCTCCAGCCCGACGCCCATCTCCAACCCGACGCCCATCTCCAGCCCGACGCCCATCTCCAATCCGACGCCCATCTCCAGCCCGACGCCCATCTCCAACCCGACGCCCATCTCCAGCCCGACGCCCATCTCCAACCCGACGCCCATCTCCAGCCCGACGCCCATCTCCAACCCGACGCCCATCTCCAGCCCGACGCCCATCTCCAATCCGACGCCCATCTCCAATCCGACGCCCATCTCCAATCCGACGCCCATCTCCAATCCGACGCCCATCTCCAATCCGACGCCCATCTCCAATCCGACGCCCATCTCCAATCCGACGCCCATCTCCAGCCCGACGCCCATCTCCAATCCGACGCCCATCTCCAGCCCGACGCCCATCTCCAACCCGACGCCCATCTCCAGCCCGACGCCCATCTCCAATCCGACGCCCATCTCCAATCCGACGCCCATCTCCAATCCGACGCCCATCTCCAATCCGACGCCCATCTCCAACCCGACGCCCATCTCCAGCCCGACGCCCATCTCCAATCCGACGCCCATCTCCAGCCCGACGCCCATCTCCAACCCGACGCCCATCTCCAACCCGACGCCCATCTCCAACCCGACGCCCATCTCCAACTCGACGCCCATCTCCAATCCGACGCCCATCTCCAACCCGACGCCCATCTCCAGCCCGACGCCCATCTCCAACCCGACGCCCATCTCCAATCCGACGCCCATCTCCAGCCCGACGCCCATCTCCAATCCGACGCCCATCTCCAACCCGACGCCCATCTCCAGCCCGACGCCCATCTCCAGCCCGACGCCCATCTCCAATCCGACGCCCATCTCCAGCCCGACGCCCATCTCCAACCCGACGCCCATCTCCAGCCCGACGCCCATCTCCAATCCGACGCCCATCTCCAACCCGACGCCCATCTCCAGCCCGACGCCCATCTCCAATCCGACGCCCATCTCCAATCCGACGCCCATCTCCAATCCGACGCCCATCTCCAATCCGACGCCCATCTCCAACCCGACGCCCATCTCCAACCCGACGCCCATCTCCAACCCGACGCCCATCTCCAACCCGACGCCCATCTCCAACCCGACGCCCATCTCCAATCCGACGCCCATCTCCAATCCGACGCCCATCTCCAATCCGACGCCCATCTCCAGCCCGACGCCCATCTCCAGCCCGACGCCCATCTCCAGCCCGACGCCCATCTCCAACCCGACGCCCATCTCCAACCCGACGCCCATCTCCAGCCCGACGCCCATCTCCAACCCGACGCCCATCTCCAGCCCGACGCCCATCTCCAATCCGACGCCCATCTCCAACCCGACGCCCATCTCCAACTCGACGCCCATCTCCAATCCGACGCCCATCTCCAACCCGACGCCCATCTCCAACCCGACGCCCATCTCCAACCCGACGCCCATCTCCAACCCGACGCCCATCTCCAACCCGACGCCCATCTCCAATCCGACGCCCATCTCCAATCCGACGCCCATCTCCAATCCGACGCCCATCTCCAATCCGACGCCCATCTCCAATCCGACGCCCATCTCCAGCCCGACGCCCATCTCCAACCCGACGCCCATCTCCAACCCGACGCCCATCTCCAGCCCGACGCCCATCTCCAACCCGACGCCCATCTCCAGCCCGACGCCCATCTCCAATCCGACGCCCATCTCCAACCCGACGCCCATCTCCAACCCGACGCCCATCTCCAATCCGACGCCCATCTCCAATCCGACGCCCATCTCCAATCCGACGCCCATCTCCAGCCCGACGCCCATCTCCAACCCGACGCCCATCTCCAGCCCGACGCCCATCTCCAATCCGACGCCCATCTCCAGCCCGACGCCCATCTCCAACCCGACGCCCATCTCCAGCCCGACGCCCATCTCCAATCCGACGCCCATCTCCAACCCGACGCCCATCTCCAACTCGACGCCCATCTCCAACTCGACGCCCATCTCCAACTCGACGCCCATCTCCAACTCGACGCCCATCTCCAACTCGACGCCCATCTCCAACTCGACGCCCATCTCCAACTCGACGCCCATCTCCAACTCGACGCCCATCTCCAACTCGACGCCCATCTCCAACTCGACGCCCATCTCCAACCCGACGCCCATCTCCAGCCCGACGCCCATCTCCAACCCGACGCCCATCTCCAGCCCGACGCCCATCTCCAATCCGACGCCCATCTCCAATCCGACGCCCATCTCCAATCCGACGCCCATCTCCAATCCGACGCCCATCTCCAGCCCGACGCCCATCTCCAGCCCGACGCCCATCTCCAGCCCGACGCCCATCTCCAATCCGACGCCCATCTCCAATCCGACGCCCATCTCCAACCCGACGCCCATCTCCAGCCCGACGCCCATCTCCAGCCCGACGCCCATCTCCAATCCGACGCCCATCTCCAGCCCGACGCCCATCTCCAGCCCGACGCCCATCTCCAATCCGACGCCCATCTCCAATCCGACGCCCATCTCCAGCCCGACGCCCATCTCCAACCCGACGCCCATCTCCAGCCCGACGCCCATCTCCAATCCGACGCCCATCTCCAACCCGACGCCCATCTCCAACCCGACGCCCATCTCCAACCCGACGCCCATCTCCAATCCGACGCCCATCTCCAATCCGACGCCCATCTCCAACCCGACGCCCATCTCCAGCCCGACGCCCATCTCCAATCCGACGCCCATCTCCAATCCGACGCCCATCTCCAATCCGACGCCCATCTCCAATCCGACGCCCATCTCCAGCCCGACGCCCATCTCCAGCCCGACGCCCATCTCCAATCCGACGCCCATCTCCAATCCGACGCCCATCTCCAGCCCGACGCCCATCTCCAGCCCGACGCCCATCTCCAATCCGACGCCCATCTCCAGCCCGACGCCCATCTCCAGCCCGACGCCCATCTCCAGCCCGACGCCCATCTCCAGCCCGACGCCCATCTCCAATCCGACGCCCATCTCCAATCCGACGCCCATCTCCAGCCCGACGCCCATCTCCAGCCCGACGCCCATCTCCAATCCGACGCCCATCTCCAATCCGACGCCCATCTCCAACCCGACGCCCATCTCCAGCCCGACGCCCATCTCCAGCCCGACGCCCATCTCCAATCCGACGCCCATCTCCAGCCCGACGCCCATCTCCAGCCCGACGCCCATCTCCAATCCGACGCCCATCTCCAATCCGACGCCCATCTCCAGCCCGACGCCCATCTCCAACCCGACGCCCATCTCCAGCCCGACGCCCATCTCCAATCCGACGCCCATCTCCAACCCGACGCCCATCTCCAACTCGACGCCCATCTCCAACTCGACGCCCATCTCCAACTCGACGCCCATCTCCAACTCGACGCCCATCTCCAACTCGACGCCCATCTCCAACCCGACGCCCATCTCCAACTCGACGCCCATCTCCAACTCGACGCCCATCTCCAACTCGACGCCCATCTCCAGCCCGACGCCCATCTCCAGCCCGACGCCCATCTCCAACTCGACGCCCATCTCCAACTCGACGCCCATCTCCAACTCGACGCCCATCTCCAACTCGACGCCCATCTCCAACTCGACGCCCATCTCCAACTCGACGCCCATCTCCAACCCGACGCCCATCTCCAACTCGACGCCCATCTCCAGCCCGACGCCCATCTCCAACTCGACGCCCATCTCCAACTCGACGCCCATCTCCAGCCCGACGCCCATCTCCAGCCCGACGCCCATCTCCAGCCCGACGCCCATCTCCAGCCCGACGGATTGATAAGAATCGGGCGAAACCCGAAGAGGACGAGGAGTGGGTACGGGTAAGATATTTGTGGTTAACTCTGACTAGAAACTAATTTTATATTTTCCAGTTCAATCGTTGAACACCGACAAACTCGTCTCCATCTCTCCGCTCACTTCATGAAAGAAAAGTTCTTTTGCTTTTTTCTTTGCCTTTTCAATATTATAGTCTGAAAACTTTCAATTTGTATCATAATCTTTACATAAAATAATTTTTATTAGAGAATCAATGAAAAAATAATATACAGTTGATCGAGAAGATTGCGGAAGCCATTTTACACATATAAAATAAATTGGATTTTCAGAAATTGTTGAATTTCGTTTTGAATGAAGTGGAAATTCAGAAAATATACCTAGATATAATTAAAATTAAGTGTATTTTCATAGGATCAGCCTCTGGATGTTGTAGAGGTGACTATGAGACTCCACTTTTACTTAGACCCAATCACTGTGGTGGTATAGAACAAAGACTCGATCTCTTAGTATAGTTTTATTAAGGAAAGGTTACCTACTAGAAGATTAAAAGATAAGGGAAAAAGGGGATTACATGAGAAACTTAACAAGGGTAAATATAAGAGATGAAACTATAAGAGTCCTCCGGGGTTGCCAGTGCCCGGGATCCCACAGAAAAGAGGCGGAGACTTCGGAATGAAATCTCCTCGTCTTTCCTGCGACAGTATCTTCAGATTCTTTCGAATTTCCATTTGAATGAAGTGGAAATTCAGAAATTGTCAGATTTCCAGTAGCGACACCGACAACTCGTTTATAGTCACTGTTATTAGCCGCTTGTTTTCTTTGATATCCACACAGTCTGAATCAAAAACTATATACTATATAGCTCTGTATGAAATTTACCTTTCGTCTAGCAAATTTGAATTCAGAAAGGAATAGAAATAATAGAAAAAATCAAGAAAAACGACAACCTATACACAAGGAGTCTCGATGTTCCTGTACTCCTCCGGGTGGTCAGAAAAGAGAGGGGGGCGGAAGGAAACGTGTGCCTTGACCGCAACCTCCTCGCCGGCTGTTGTCTCTCCTCTTTCTCATCGATTTACGGAGAGAAGATGGAAAAGAGGACCCCCAACAACTTTCTCACTCTCCTCTTCATTTAATCTACTTGATTGGAGAGGAACCTCCAAGACTCCTTGTGTATAGGATGTCGTTTTTATTTGATTTTTTCTAATTATACTTTCTATTATTCCTATTTATGTATATTTGAATACATTTATTTGTTTTTCAAGGTAAGTAAAGTCTGTTTTTTCAAATTACTTATTATTGAAAGGTCATTGAAAAAAAAAACTGTTGGCTTAATAGATGAATAGACTCAAATAAACTAAAATTTGATTAATAGCGAATACAAATAGCTATTTTTGTGTAAGCCAGACATGACTAACTCATTTTGCTTTCAGATGATCTGCATCACAATGGAAGAAAAGGAACTTCTGAAGAGTCCAAGGGAAACCGGATGGAAGCTTTCAAGATTCCCAAGAAAAAGACTGAACACGTCTTGAGTGATCCTTTGGACGAAGCACAAAAGACGGCAAACGAATATGAAAGAAGAAAGAAAAATAAGAAGAAGACAGGAAGAAAGAAAAAGCAGTCGCCGATCAAAAAAGAAAAGAGGTTCAGAAAGAAAGGCGTCGCGAACACAATAGAAGACACCAAGCTCGTCGACGCCAATTCCAATGGCAGCAATACCAACAGCCGATGGGATACCAGGAAGAACTGAAAGAGGAGATCCGAACATCCCTCTCCCGTCACAAAAAAAATCAGGAGAGTAAACCCCAAAAAAGCTGGAACTCCAGTTCTCTAACGCGATTCTAACTAATGTTTTTTTCTTTCAGGTGGCTGACACAGTCATTATATTGGACGAGGAGGAGCTTCTGAAAAGCCCAAAAGAGTCGGAAGACAACTTTCAAGATCCCGAAGAAAACGAAGAAAGAAACCTTCGAAGAACTTCTCTATGAAGCCCATAAGAAGACGGAAGGAAAATGAAAAGTAGAAAGAAACAGGAGAAGAACGAAAAAGAGAAGAAGAAATGGACGCCGATCGAAAGAGGAAAGAAGCCCAGGAAGTATTCGACAATCAGGAGGACTTTGAGCTCCAAAAAAAGTAAAAAAAAAGTTCTCCGTCGAGACTACTAGTCTGTATTTTTTTAAGACCATAATAAATATTTTTTAATGATTCGTGTACTGTTATGCTCTTTGTATAAGAAAAAGAAAAAAATCTTCCCGAACCAGGAGAATTCAGACAGCCAATAGGATTGGTATATGAGTGGATGGCACATTGGAGGTTTGACTGGTAGGGGAAAGCCGAATAGAAGCTATGAAAAGAATCGGAGGAAGAACAATAAGTCGAGATAGCGGAAGAAAATGTTGTCTGCCGAAGAAGAAACTGTTTTTTTTTCTATCTTAGCTTCTCTTTGAAATTCCGGGGGTTTCTTTATTTATTTTTTTTCTTATTTTTTTTTCAAAAACACGTTTATTTCACATTATCTAGTCTATTTTTCGTTTTCAGAGATTCTTCATCTTCCAAGAGATTTTTTTGTTTTTGTGACAAAGGAAAGCAGTTTTCAAAACGATAGAACAAAAAATACTTTTGATATTGCTAGTCTTCTGAACTTCCAAAACGTAATCCGACAAATCGACGCTCGGAAACTGAGTAACAGAACTTGTAGCGACAGCCAACTATAAACAGGGTGTCTCGAAGGTCCAAACGGTTGGCGGGAAAAAATTTATTGCTGGTGTACCGATCTTTACACAATGGACCGCAACGCCGACCGCTTCGCGGATCACTTGGCGGAGGTTTTTTTATATTGCGCTCTTCTTTCTCATTGATCTCCGATGAGGTAACCAAGGGCAGCCCATTTATACCCTCTACTCCCTTTTCAATGTAATGGAACCTTCGAGACTCCTTGTGTATAGGATGTCATTTTTTTTCTGATTTTTTCTAATTATTTCTGTTTTTTTTCTGTTCGAGTTCAATCATAAGTTCTGCAAGGTAAGTGAACAGTAATTTTCGAGAATAAATAAAATCTGATTAAGGTTGGTTTGTAACATCAGAATACGCTCAACTACGAATTTGGAGAATGTTTCTGGACTTGGATCCACAAGCAGCGATGCGTGTCCTACTACATCGAGACGACATAATGGCCACGTTCAAAGGCTGAGATGTAGTGCAAGTCAGTCAGTGCACAAAGGTTGTGGTGAATAAGATCAACGAAGATAGAAGACTGCCTGGATGTCAAAAACAGAAGCAATGACGACGGACAACATAGAGGAATATTTCCAACCCGGATCAATAGAAGTGGACTGTATTGTGAATTGATACGACAACTTAGAAACAAGTAACGTAAAAAGGCAAAGAGACCAAAAAACCTTTCATCGTCATACTTCAAAGTTTTGTTTTCGGCACAACCTATGACATTTTACGACTGCAATGCACCAATTGGTCAAGCTTACTTCATGTTTTGTTTTATTATTTAGTTATTTTGTAATTTTATCCTATTTTACCCATCTTTTACTTTATCTATTTAATTCTTTTTCCGTTTCAAATAAATTTTTATAATGAAACAATGTGTTTATTTAGGTTCGGGAACAAACCGGTTTCCTGTTTAGTTTTTAGGCTCTACGTTTTGAGGAACTTATCGGATTGACAAAAAAATTATTTTTAAAATATTTTTATTTTGTAAAATTGTAAAAAAAAGCGAGTGGTTCAGCAATCAAAAACATCAAATTTCACAGTTCTCGCACTAGTTGTCTTCCATATTTGGTGTTTCGAGGAAGCGCTATGACCAGATGTTAAACTTCCGAAAGATGACTCCTTGTTCAATCACGAATTGGTCTATCTTTTCTTTGAGCTCTTGCAACTCGGTCGACTTTTCCTGTTCTTCTCTTATCTTTCCGAAGTCGATTGTGGACGCTTTTACTGCATTCACTGCTACCTCTGTTGGTTGGTTACGCGAGAGAGTATCCATTACTTTTCTCTAGACGGCACACGGTCATTACGCCATACGAAATCCGAACACTGTGAACTTCTCATGCGACCATTTGGAACCTTCTCCGGTTGTCGGCAAAATCTGAAGTAAAAAGTTATTTTCAAAAGCTTTGTTTGAAAATTACCTTTCATTGACTGAATTCGGGAAGAAATTGAATATAAATAAAAATAAATGATTAGAAAAAATCAAGAAAAACGACATCCTATACACAAGGAGTCTCGAAGTTCCCGCACCCCCTTGGGTGGTGGGAAAGTCTTTAAAAATCTTTATTTTCTCTTTTTCCCTCGCATATGATGATTGATTTCTAACGAGAAAACAATATTTGAAAGAAACTATAATGAATTTTTAAAAAACCAAAAACGAAAAATTAATTTTAATAGTGTTCTTTCAAACTGTTTCAATGGATTTTAAAAGTTCGATAAAATTTATTTCACAGATCAACTAAACTAAATTATACCACTATTCTGCCGCCAAAAAGACTCTTTCAGTCGTATCATAAACCCAATCTTCTAACTGATCCATGTATTCTCTACACATTCCTCCAGTACTCCAACATATATTCTCCCTGGAAACCCGAGATTCTTGGAATTCAAAACAAAAAAAGCTTTACGTAATATTAGCCACACACTCGTTCACTCCATCTATCAATTTGGCAGAGAATGTAGGAAAAATCCCGTTGAAAATTGAGTTTGCCTAGAAACCTCTTTGTTAGAGTTTTGATAAGAAACTATACCGTATCCTGCATATTTTGAACATGTTCAACCATGTTATCCGGGAAAAATTTGAATGGTTTATATACTTTCGAAGTCACTTCGCCTCTCCTTATGGCATCGAATCGGAAATGGAGAAGAGCTCCGTCGGACTATAAATTTGATGAAAAATAAAATACTTTTTTATAAACTTACCACTTTTTTTCCTTCTTTTGATTCATCTATGAATCTTTTTGGCCAATGAACTTCAGCAATATCCATGACAGATGTATTGAATACATACTTCAATTTTTATTACAGGATAGAGAATATCTACTCAATCATACCTTACTCGGACCCTTTCTTTCCGTTAAAAACGGTGTCAAAACTCCAGAAAAATTAGAAGTGTAAATACTTGGTTCCATTGTCACATAATTATTCTCAAATAATATTGCTCCAATATTCGTGTTTTTCATCTGTTCAATTGCATATTCTAGCATTCTTCCATTCAATGGAACCATCAGTTCATCGAAATCCGCAACAGTTCCAATAGTTGTTTTAATATCCAAAATACAAATATTCATTGCTAAAAAATAGGAAAAAATAAAAACGCTGTTGTCTACTTTTGGATATTCATCAGCTATATTAGCAGGTAGACTTGGGAATTTAGGCCATGGCCGAAGTTCAAGGAGTCCCTGAAATTACAGATCCATTGGAGAAAAGCTGTCGAAAATCAAACCAATAACTGATAATATTCTAGAACTTTTCTGGTTTCTTTAGTCGCTGAATGATAGAAAACAATGAAACGAGTGGCGCCTTGTGCTCTCCATGCTTCCATATACAGTATTATATTCTGCCATTGAGAGTAATAATAAACAGGTTGTAGGCATACTGTAATTCCAGTTTCGATTGGTTTTTGAATTTTTTTTACTGATAGATTGACCGTTCGACTACCCAAATGGATGATAACCTGAAATCTGGAGAGTTCGGGCTCGAAATTATATTTTTATGTTGAACTGGTCGCACTATTGAACCCTAGGCTTTTAAAGGAGGACAGAACTGGAGTTCAATAATTTGTCATTAGATGTAGTTTTTGATTCTAAACACTTTTTCTGTTGACAACTTTCTCTGAAAATGCCTTTAAATGCCCCAAAAACCGCTTTGAAAACGTCGAGGTAATTGGGGTGGAAGAGTTTTCCGTAACCTCGGCCACTGGGGTTTTGTACCGTATTTTACTCTTTATTAAAAATTTCTCTTTTGATTATAAAAGAAAATCTACATTAAAAAAGTGAATCGGAAAAAATGAGAAAAATTACAGCTGTGGCGGTCACAAACCCCGTGGCCGAGGCTGAAAAACTCTTCCACCCCAATCAAGTTTTCAAAGCGGTTTTTGAGGCATTTAGAGGCATTTTCAGAGAAAGTCATCAACAGAAAAAGTGTTCAACATCAAAAACTACATCTAATGACGAATTATTGGACTCCAGTTGAGTCCTCTTTTAAAATCGACTTGGCTAAATATCCTACCTTTTCCAATCCTTCTGGTACACTGAGATCAATGAAAAACGAGTGAGCAGAGTAGAAACAAGGCGTCGCTGGACCATATTTCGATGGACAATCACCGGCTAAAGGTCCTCCGTAAACTGCTATTTTAATAGGTCTCGAATTCCCTTTATAGAATAAGTCAACTGACAGAAAATTTCTTTTTTTCAAACATGCATTCAATGAAAATATACGAAGACGTGGAGGAGTGAATCTGAAATAAAATATTGCTTTTAGAGTTTAAGAGACGATGTCTGAAAACTTCGAACAAGCCGGTTCACAGTTCTGAAAAATTTCTAGAGAAAGATCTGAAATTTGATGTGGGAGTACTCTAAGGTGCTCTCATTACATCCCCCCATATTTCATCCGGATTCATTCCTCCTCCCCAAAGTTGACGTCATCTGAAGTCAAAAAATCAAAATCTTCAGTTTTGAAGATAGAGATCTAAACTTTTCAGAAATGAATAAAGGGCACATTTTTGAACATTTTCTCAGTGCATGACTTATTTTCATCTCTTACGGTTCAATCTGAAATTTCACATTTCTATGAAATTTTTCACTTTTTTGAGAATAACAAAAAATTTTAGTATATTTTTCCTTTGAGATAAGTTGAAATTATGAAATTTCAAGTCATTTTACATATAGATCACCAGAGGTTATATTCAGATTTCAGTGTCCAAGACACTTTTTTTGAGCTTTTTCATAGCTTTCCACCCAAAATTTCTACACGAATTCGAATTTTTTGTCTATAAAACATTTTTTCGAACTGGGAACAATAAGGGTCGGTGTTTTTCTGACATTACAAAAATGAGAGAATGCAATACACGCCAATCTTTCAAAGAAAAATCACTTTTCCTCAGAAATTTCTGTAAAATCGACATCTCCACTTTGGAGCACTTTCCTGAAAAATTTTGTACTGAGCTCCGTTAAGATCTGTGAAAATTAAGCAAGAACATGTCATTATGTTTCAGAAAAACCAGAGTAAGCCTTCTGGTTTTAGTGTTCAAGACACTTTTTTCGAGATTTTTCATATTTTTCAGTTGTAAAACCTATATAACCACAAAGAACTCGGTTTCCTGAAAAATTTTTAACTAACTCCTAGGAAGTTTTCTAAAAATTACTGGTTATCAAGTCACAAAATATCGGAAAAACCTAACTTCATCAAAAACTTTCAGTGTCCAAGGCACTATTTTTGAGCATTTCCACTAACTGTCAGGAATCATTACGAAACTTATTCAATCTCTGAAAAGTAAGTTTTCATGTGTTTTCTGTGGTACAGTAGACATTTATGAACGTTTCACATGTAGAAATAGATATTCTGTTGACTTTAAAAGATTTGAAAATTTTCATAATTCTCAAAATTTTTTCATGTGGTCCCCCCTTTGAAAAATTCGAAAAAACCATTTTTGAGGGAATATTTCCGAAACAACTGTTTAGAATATGAAACAGTCAAAATAGTACATAGATGTTCTCGAAATCAATTAAAAGGCTCCAGCAAGCTATTTTACAGTAGCTTTTGTCTGAAAAAGTTTAAAGTTTCGAGTGCCACTGGAAATGTATTTCAAAACGTGGACTAGTGAAATAAAAATTGAATGGTAAGTTGGTAAACAGTTGTTTTGCGTTCATTCATCAAGGTTCGTGTTTTATTTCTGCGATGACAACCCCAGAATGCGTTATTATTTCATCTGAAAGTGTTGAACTCAAATGCTCAAAAATAGTGCCTTGGACACTGAAAGTTTTTGATGAAGTTAGGTTTTTCCGATATTTTGGGACTTGATAACCAGTAATTTTTAGAAAACTTCCTAGGAGTTAGTTAAAAATTTTTCAGGAAACCGAGTTCTTTGTGGTTATATAGGTTTTACAACTGAAAAATATGAAAAATCTCGAAAAAAGTGTCTTGAACACTAAAACCAGAAGGCTTACTCTGGTTTTTCTGAAACATAATGACATGTTCTTGCTTAATTTTCACAGATCTTAACGGAGCTCAGTACAAAATTTTTCAGGAAAGTGCTCCAAAGTGGAGATGTCGATTTTACAGAAATTTCTGAGGAAAAGTGATTTTTCTTTGAAAGATTGGCGTGTATTGCATTCTCTCATTTTTGTAATGTCAGAAAAACACCGACCCTTATTGTTCCCAGTTCGAAAAATGTTTTATAGACAAAAAATTCGAATTCGTGTAGAAATTTTGGGTGGAAAGCTATGAAAAGCTCAAAAAAAGTGTCTTGGACACTGAAATCTGAATATAACCTCTGGTGATCTATATGTAAAATGACTTGAAATTTCATAATTTCAACTTATCTCAAAGGAAAAATATACTAAAATTTTTTGTTATTCTCAAAAAAGTGAAAAATTTCATAGAAATGTGAAATTTCAGATTGAACCGTAAGAGATGAAAATAAGTCATGCACTGAGAAAATGTTCAAAAATGTGCCCTTTATTCATTTCTGAAAAGTTTAGATCTCTATCTTCAAAACTGAAGATTTTGATTTTTTGACTTCAGATGACGTCAACTTTGGGGAGGAGGAATGAATCCGGATGAAATATGGGGGGATGTAATGAGAGCACCTTAGAGTACTCCCACATCAAATTTCAGATCTTTCTCTAGAAATTTTTCAGAACTGTGAACCGACCTATAGGTCGATGTTCGACTTTCTCAGAGATCGTCTCTTAAGCAGCAATTACCGGTAGTCCATGTATGCATTATGATAGAATATAATAGGGAATGAGTCGTTTATTTGGCCACCGAGTATACTAAAACGTTTTCTTTTTTTTAATGATAACCCTTATTAATTACTTGTCTAGGCTTAATATATAAGTGGACCAATATCCTTTGGAACTCAAAAAATAAAAAGATGATGAGACCAAAAAAGAAATTGTTATGAAGACATAAAATGTTTTGGAATCTATCATGAGATCTGAAAATTATTGTATGTAAAAAAAACCAAACCATTTCCAAAAACTTATTTAAGAACGGATTTATAAAAAAAAACTACTCTAGAAAGTTCTAAAACACATGAACAAGTGTTGGATATCCTATTTACGCGAAGAAAGCGAAAAATGAAAAACGAATGAACTTAGAGAGGAAGAGAGATCCGATTAGAACTTTTTATGCCTTTTGTGAGAACCCGACAGCTATTCATATCAAATTATTAGATCAAGGTATGTAATTGAGGTCAGCGCAAAAAAATGTAGTCGAAAGACCGCTTTGTCAAAAAAAGAAATGGGTGTTGATTGCTTTTTGTTGAGCTATTCTGTAGATACAATTAATTTTAACTATATCTGAGTATATTTCTGTAGATACAATTAATTTTAACTATATCTGTGTATATTTCTGAGAAAACACAGAGAAAAATCTAAAAAATCTGAAAGGGGGGAGAAAATTTTCATTAAAAAGAAAACTTTTTAGGGGTGGAAAGTGTTATTTTTTGAAAATTTATACAATATAACACGTACACATTCTCTGCACATTCTATACACTATCTCTGTACATTTCTTTCACATTTTATGCACAATTCATTATAATACATTTTCTTCGAAAAATAAACATTTATTTTCTACTGTAAAAAGTGCTTTTTCCGTGTTTTTCAACGAAAAACAATTTTTTTTTCAAAGATTTTTAATAAAAAGGTAAATTTAATAATTATTTTTATTATAGGAAACCGTAGGATGTTGGGATTGAAAACCCCCAATAGAAAAAAGAAAATAAAAAGTAAAATAAAACTAAAGAAGAGAGGTTAATTGGGATGGTGTGACAGTCGGCATTCGGGGCTGTCGGTAAGCCTTCAACGGTTGAACTGGAAAATACAAATTAGTTTTTAGTCAGAGTTAACCACAAATATCTTACCCTTTCCCACTCCTTATCTTCTTCAACTCTGATGACGGCCTGCTCCATCCGGGGTAGGTCACGGCGTCGGGTTGGAGAAGGACGTCGGGGTGATGGAGCCCGTCCGACTACCGAAGTTTCTGCCGCCCACTTGTTGAACGGCTCACCTTGGATATAAACCAGTCGCTCCTCCCTATCGCGGAGATTTACGCCATCTTTGGCTTGGACGTGTTGGTAAACTGTCATTTGGTGTGCCTTCGGTCCAAATCGTCAGGTGAAAGCCCTGAAATGTGATAATAAATAACTGCTGTAATTAAATGTGTAAATTTTAATCAGGTAACGAAAAACTTACGTTTGGTCCGACACTTGTAAGACGCCCATCCTTTCATAATTTCGGTGAATATTGTGGAAGAAAATATGAGGCTGGAAGCTCAAATGGGCGTTTTTGCTGCCGTGCCATTGTCAAATCAATTAAAGAATAATAAGAATAATTAGAAAAAATCAAAGGATCTCTGAAGCGGTCGTTTACAGGGTCAGACCATTCTTCAGAGAGGCAACCTCCATCTGGAGGGCCAAGAGAGTAGAATGAGTGGAGGTATTCAACCTTTCGTTTCTCAACATCTCTCCTATCTCTCGTTTTTCTGCACTCTCTCAGTTTCATTACAACATTGCTCTTTGCAATGAATCTTGTTTGTCCGTATGTGTGACTGGGGAGGGTGACAAATGGAAGAGGGGTGTCAGTAGGAATATTGATACTTATAAGGGCTATTATGATACTTAGGGAAGGTAATTATGACAAATATAGAGAGGACATATGATACAGAGAAGTGTTACACAATGCACTTCAATTTTCTGTCTTAATACGCTTTTTTCCACGTCAGTTTGGACAGCGTCAGAAGTTCAAAAAAAATAATATGTTCTTTTAAATTCAGAATTTCGAATGGGTGCCATTGAAATCGAATTTGAACAAGTGTCTTTAAATTAAGGAAAAGGGATGAGAGATGCTTATAAGGGCTACTAATGAAAAGTAAAAGTCTAAACTTTTCAAATTATAGATGATTCATTTAGTTATTATTTTTTCAAATACCAAAAGACAAAGAACAGCGTCATTTTTTTGTTTGGCTTCTTCCCCTTTGAAGTATGAATGAATATAAAGAGAACGATTTGATTACGGTAGAGAAGAAAAACCACAGAATTGATTGAATAATTTTGGGTTCTGAAATTAATATTGAAAATCTTAAATTTCAGAAAATTTGGATTTCAAAAATTTTTAAATACAAAGTTTTTAAAAATACGTTGAAATTCTGTCCTCATACGCTGTACTGGCATGGAATACAGTAAATGAGGACAAAAATTGTATTGTGTAATTCCAGCACCATAATAACCTTCACCAATACCTATAATCTTATTGTCACCACTAATCCACTCGTCATCCTTGACAGTCACACATTAGAGGGATAGGAGAGATGTCCTTGAAACAAAGGATTATATACCTCAAGTTGATTCATTCTACTCTCTTGGTCCTCCAGATGGCATTTAATTCCAAGGGTACAACGATTCGGGGGTACAAAGGGGTACAACGGATTTTTGGGTACAAAATCAAGGATTCGGGGGTCAATACTTTTTGGGTACAATAATTCCAGGGTGCAACGATTCGGGGGTACAAACTCTCAAAAATTTTAGGGTACTACAGAATTACTTTTGGGGTACAACTGTTATGATTTGGGGGTACAATCAAATTTTGGGGTACAAGAGTCTTGATTTCCTTGTTTTTAGAGAAGATGTTAAAAGCTGGAAGAGGAAAGTGGTCTCTGCTCTTCCTGAATGTTTTGAAGCAACCATTCCAGCCTCTCAGCCAAGAGATGACTGCTCATTTTACACTATTCCACATGAACATTCAACTACTCCACTTTTTGTTATTTAGGCCAATTTTCATCAAAAGCTATCGATCAAAAGGATGACTCATATTTCATGTTGCAAATCCTGATTGTTGACATTCGGTACTTTTAGAAACTGTCATAGATTGATTGTTAATTAGTTACAGAACGTTTGTGAGAATTTAGTCTTCTCCTGGGTGAACTCACTTTCTTATTTCTCTATTCCATTTTAACATTTCATCAACAATGATTGTGGGGATAGGCTCAAGCACTTTCCCGTTTACGCTTTCTGGATCACTTTAGTTGAATGTTCATGTGGAATAGTGTAAAATGAGCAGTCATCTCTTGGCTGAGAGGCTGGAATGGTTGCTTCAAAACATTCAGGAAGAGCAGAGACCACTTTCCTCTTCCAGCTTTTAACATCTTCTCTAAAAACAAGGAAATCAAGACTCTTGTACCCCAAAATTTGATTGTACCCCCAAATCATAACAGTTGTACCCCAAAAGTAATTCTGTAGTACCCTAAAATTTTTGAGAGTTTGTACCCCCGAACCCTGGAATTATTGTACCCAAAAAGTATTGACCCCCGAATCCTTGATTTTGTACCCAAAAATCCGTTGTACCCCTTTGTACCCCCGAATCGTTGTACCCTTGGAATTAAATGCCCCTCCAGATGGAGGTTTCCCCTCTGAAGAATGGTCTGACCCTGTAAACGACCGCTTCAGAGATTACTGATTTTTTCTAATTATTATATTTATTTTCTAATTGATTTGGTTATAGTCTCGCTTGAGAAAAGGTATGTTTTAATATATTTTTAATGATTTTCTAAGAATGTTTATGTTTTGAATGATTTGATAGTTATTAGATGCGTAATAGCCCTTGCAAACCGTTTTTGCCAGTTTCCAGCTACTATATCAGCGGTTTGAGTAACTGTTGATCATCTTTGAGGGTGGTTGTAAACAAACTCTGCATCATTCCCTTCCCATTTATTCTCAGCTGTTTCAAAAATACCCCTTTTTTCAGAGATTGCACTCGGAACTTGCTATACGATCGAAATGGTGCTCGCCTCTTCTCCTTTACTTAAAATCTGAGAGTCTGGGGAACCGCTCTGTGGCTGAGCATTGTCTCCGAAAGGACGGCTATCAGCTGAGACACGCCGAAGAGCGGCTCGTTTTTTTTTTTTGAAAAACGAGCCATCCGTGCTTTTCGCTGCAGAGACCGTAGTCATTGGACATGCCCCGCCACTTCTCAACCACGCACTCGGACGACGCTCTCCAATCCCCGTACGTGACAACTCTTCGGTCATCGGACGACGACTCTCTCCGATCCCCAACCAAGGCTTAGACGACAAAGAGCCGAACGATGGCTAGATTTTATGGAGAGAGAATTGGATCGAGTGTTAAACCTCGTTGACGAGGCAATGGACAGAATCGAATGCCATAAAAACGAGGAGGAGGACACAATAAAAAGAAATGTAAAAATGATTATTTCTTGGTATACATCAATTTTTAAAAGTTCGAAATTTAAAAATAAAATAATCATTGTCATAATTTTTCTTGTTGAACCTATTTCGTCGGCGCACCGGAAATCGCGGGAGCACCGGAAATCCAGTTGTACTAGAAGTTTGGAGCAGAAATTCTGAAATTATAGAAGCGTTAGCAAAACTTTAGTACATAGGTTTCTCAACCAAGTTACAATTCATCAAACTGGAGCCAAAAAAATAAAATTTCCTAGATTTATATATATAAATAAAACTTTGAATGCAATAATTCGTGTCGTAGAAGAGAGAGTGAGGGGTGCTTATATAGTACAAAGAAAAGGGGGCGGGATCTTCTAATTAATTAATTATATATTTGACAAGAATTTAAAGATATGGGAGGGGACGGGGCTAGAGACTTCTCAAATGAGACCAGCTTGTCTTGTCATTGAATAAAACTCAGACGAGTGATTCGACAACAAATTACTGGGGCTGTCAAACTCTGTGACTTGTCCGTTGTTGAGAACAATGATTCTGAAATTAGATATTTCAATGGGAAAGAGATCCTAGATTACCTGTCATAGTCCATGATAGTATTCAATCGATGAGCAATCGTGAGGACTGTCGAGTCGGCAAACTCTTCGCGGATCGTCTTCTGGATGAGCGCATCTGTGGAGACATCGACGGCGGCAGTGGCCTCATCCAGAATGAGAACTCGAGTCTTACGCAAGAGGGCGCGAGCCAAGCAGACCAATTGACGCTGTCCGACACTAAAAAATAGACAGATTATCTTTACTAATAACAATCAGAAGATTCTGTATGTGTGTGTGTGTGTCTATTGGTCGCAAGCCCTAGCGGATCCACCCTTGAACTTTTTTTGACAAAACTTATATAGATTGATAGAGAATTTGTCTGAGATGATGCCCGTCTTTTCAGATTTCAAAAATTTTCAATTTCAAGACATCTGAAGCTATTTTCCAAAAGTATATGTTTTTACCCGAAAAGTATAGTGAACAGCGGAACCCGCGAGATGTCGGCTGCTACCGCGGCGCAGCCGTTAGGCGGCGTCAGCTGACTGGTTCTGAAAACAAACAAGAATCTTACCTAATATTATCACCTCCTTCAGTGATCATGTACTCGAGCTTTTCCTCATTTCCAACGGCAAATTCTTTGAGATTGGCTTGATCCAGACACTTCCAAATCTCTTCATCGGAATACGAATAGAATGGATCCAAATTGAAACGAAGAGTTCCGGAGAACAAGACAGGATCCTGTGGAATAATAGTGAGATGCGATCGCAAATCATGAAGTCCAATATCGGCCAAATTGATGCCGTCAACATAAATTTGTCCTTCGACCGCTTCAATGATACGGAAAAGGGCAAGAGTGACAGAAGACTTTCCGGCTCCGGTACGTCCGACAATTCCCACTTTTTCGTGTCGACGAATCTCCACATTCAGTTGTTTGACGACAAGGCTAAGGCCTTCACGATAACGAGTCGAGTATTGTCTCATCGAAATGCGTCCGTCGGTTGGCCAATCGGCAGGCGGAGTTCTCAGTGGATGGGATTTCCAATCGGCTTCTGTTTCAGTCTCAGCATACTCTTGAACTCTTTCCACCGATACAATATTCGTCTCGAGTTTTGTGATTTGTCGGACGGCAAAATTGAGGACAGTGGTGATGTTTAATGCATAGGAGACTGAGAGTCCAATGACTCCAGAAGTGGTTGTGGTTCGGGTGAGAGCTGCAAAGAGGGCCGAGAAGAGAACAATACAGTTTCCAATGAATTCCAATCGAACCGATAGCCAACGGTTTGCCACGTAGTTCAGGTAGCGACACTGAACATGAGCATCTACCTTGTCCTCCGATAGTTTACAGAATCGATCCATTAGCTGGAAGGCTCGGATCGTCGCTGATCCTTGGATGGATTCCGACAAATGACTGTAGATCGGAGATCTTGTGATCGATTCCAAACGTTTCAGCTGGCGAGACGTGGCAATATAGTATTTCATAACGATGAGATACATTACAGCCAATGGGACGATCACAATTCCAAAGACAGGAGTCGAAATCATAATGATGAGTAGAGTGGAGAACACTTGAAGAAGGCATTGGGCAAAGAATTGAACATTGAATGGAAGGAGAATGTCGACTGTCTCAATATCTTTTCCGATTCGATTGAGAATTCGTCCGAATGGAGTGGTATCGTAGAATGACATGGGCACACGGAACAAGTTACGCATCAACGGCGCGTGCAAGTTTCTCGACGCCGACACACCTCCGTAGAGCAATGAGAGCATTCCGATGAAGAGAAGGATGACTGAAAAAATAGAATTGAAGTTATGGATTAAATGGGGAACTCACTCTCCGAGAACCCGAGACCCGCGTAGACTCCAAGACGAACGCCAACAGAATGACCCGTGTCATTGGTTCCAGAACGAGCAGAATTGTCGTTTGACCAATTGGTAAGCCACAAATTTCTACTCATCGAAACTACCGTACTCGTCGTCATTCCAAGAACAAAAAGAGTTGCAATGAGGAATCCCATTGCTCCAAAATATTTGGCGTAAGTGTCCATTTTGACTCTTCCAGTCTCTACACGCTCAGTGCCAGTCAGTTGACGACTAGTCGTCACAGTCGATGAGGCAATCGAAGAGGTCTGCGAGGCGTTGGTAGCAAGACGATTGCGTTTCGGAAGAAGATGCGAAGTGCTGTGACGACGGCGATGACAGATGCCAGAGACAGTCGACACGTGGCTGACGCCTAGCAAGTGGTCTACGACGGGAGATGCCATCACATCGTCATCGTAGTCGAATTCAGAGTCTTCGTCGTTCGCAGCTGAAATTAATTAGATTTTTTTTTTGAAAAAAGAGTGAGTTCCCGACAGGCATTTTGGTTCTATTGTAGTTTGGGGGTACCTTCGAAAAATCGGGTTCCCTTCAGAAAAATAGGGGTACCTTCGGGTAACCTTAAAAAACAGGGGTCCCTTCAGAAAAATGGGGGTACCTTCGGGTAACCTTAAAAAATAGGGGTACCTTCAGAAAAATAGGGGTACCTTCGGGTAACCATAAAAAATAGGGGTACCTTCAGAAAAATAGGGGTCCCTTCAGGCTTCATTTAAAAAATTAGGGCTCTCATATATTTTTTGAGCTTACGTGAAGGGGCCTCTATTTTTTCGAAGGGACCCCTATTTTTCTGATGAAGTTTGGAAGAACCCCTATTTTCTTAGGGGTCCTTAAAGGAGGACTGCAGTCATTATCGACTCAAAAAAATTCCGATGTAATTCGCCCTGAAAAATCTCATTCTGCCCTTAATTTTTCATAAAATTTCCTTTAAAATGCTCCAGCTGCGAGCAAGCCGAGAAACTTATGATTATGGTGGAAGAGTTTTTCAACCTCGGCCACGGGGGTTTTGGCACGCCCTGGCGGCTATTTTCGTTCTTTTTTCAAAGTTTTATATTCGTATTGAATATATCTTCTCATTAACAAACTGAAACTTCGAAAAAAGAACGAAAAAAGCCGCCAGGGCGTGCCAAAACCCCCGTGGCCGAGGTTGAAAAACTCTTCCACCATAATCATAAGTTTCTCGGCTTGCTCGCAGCTGGAGCATTTTAGAGGAAATTTCATGAAAAATTAAGAGCAGAATGAGATTTTTCAGGGCGAATTACATCGGAATTTTTTTGAGTCGAAAATGACTGCAGTCCTCCTTTAAGAGACCTCTATTCTACAATAGAGCCGATATTTTTCTGACAGCAAAAACTCACGAGCTCCTGGACCCGAAGTATTAGTTCCAGCGTCTTCCGAAAGCAACGTCGAACGTCTCTCTCGATCCTCTTTCTCACATTCAACAAGAAGTTGATTGAATGCTCCTTTCCGCATCAGATCACCATATTTTCCATCATACTCGATTTTTCCATCGTTCATCACAATAATCAAATCCGATTGGGATAGATAGGAAAGCTCATTTGTCACAAGAATTCGCGTCTTATTCCGAAGCATTCCACTTGGTCCAATGACATTATTGAAGAGTTCTGCTCCGACATGAGCATCGACTGCACTCATTGGATCATCCAGAAGATAAATGTCATGATTCTGATAGACAGCACGGGCCAGCGAGATACGTGCTTTTTGGCCTCCAGACAAATTGATTCCTTTTTCTCCGATTTCTGTGTTGTCACCGAGAGGAAGAATCTCGAGATCTCTTTGAAGAGAACACGCATCCACTACCCGAGTGTAGAAATAGTCGTTGTCCGGTTTTCCGAAAATAATATTCTGTCGAACGGAATTATTTTGCATCCATGGTTGCTGGGGAACATAACAGACACGTCCGTGCATTGCAATCGATCCACTCAGTTTCTCCATTTCTCCCATAAGTGCCTGGAGTAGAGAACTTTTCCCTGATCCGACTCTTCCAACTACAGTAACCAGTTCTCCTCGCCAGACGGACATGTTGATATTTGTGAGACTTGGTAGTGGATGGTGACTAGCTGATTCCCAAGACAGACAAGCATCCTTGACGTGGATGACGTCATCATCTGGAAAAAAAATCAGTTTTAGGAGGCAAAAAAAGAAAAAACTCACTATCCCGGGCATTGGTATCAATGCAATTCTCATTGAGCTCTTCGGACATCATAAACTCTTTTAGTCGTTTATTGGATACAGTAACCTGAACTGTCTGGGTGATAAGCTCAGCAATTTGAGACATTGGAGAGCTTAGCTGATTCAGAAGCGTCAGCGAGACAAACGCAATCTCCGGAGTCAACACATTCTTCGGATCAATATAGATGAAGGTGGTGAAGGTGGAAAGGGCGACGAGGAATGGGGATGCCGAGTTGAGCATATCGGAGAATGTTCTGAGGAAAGCGGCTTTCTTGATAAGTCCCAACTCTTTCTCTCTCAATTCCTCAATCACTTTCTCCATTGGAGGCTCCCAAGCGTAGAGTTTGATCACTTTGATACCATTGAGCACCTCATTAACCATCTTAATCCGTTCATCCTTGTACTTCATCTGAGAGATTTGCCACTTTCGAATGATCATTGTGATCGAGAAATTGATGGGTAACAGAAGAACCATAACGATTACTCCACTGACAACCGACACTCCAATCTGTTGATAGAGGAAGAATAGGGCGAGACCGATTTGGAATGGGTTTGACCAATATTGCATCGTTTGGGGAGTGATCTGTTGGAAGCGATCGATATCGATGGCCATCAGATTGACAATCTCTCCGACTGTTTTCTCTCGACGAGCCGAATTCGAGAGACGGAGAGTCTTACGGTAGACGGCGGCAGTGAGACATGATTGAACTCGCGTTCCGACACGATACATTAGATAGAAGTAATGGGAGAGAAGAAGAGAAGAGAGTTCCGCTGAGAAGAACATCGAGAACGCTAATCCGATGCCTTGCCACATTGGACGATCCAATTGTTCGGTGAATCGAATCAGAGACTTCAAAAGTAACGGATTACAGAATAACAAGACGTCGGAGAGGAGTTTGACGAACATTGCAGTGAGAATATCCCATTTGAACATGAGAAAAAGTGTCCAGATGATCGATGGAATCTCTTCTGATGAAGACGTCGGAAGAGGTTCATAGTCATTTTTCTTGTGGATCATTGGCTCTTCTTCACTACATTCATCGTCAGTTTCTTCTTCTTTGAATAATATATTGGACACGGTTACGGTAGGCGGGCGATTGAGCTCTGGAAGAAGAAAATGAGTAAGTCTCAAAGAAAGTTTCGATGGAGCCCATTAAAAAGTAGAAATAAGAGCATTTCTGCAACCTCTTCTACTAAAATATGGAAAGTATGGGGGATGTCAATTAGGGCGGGGCTTATGTCCCCCAAAAAATGTCCAAAAAAAGTGTAATAAAAATGTGTCCGCAGCGTTTTCTCAGCTCCTACTTGACCGATTTTGACCGCGTTTTTACCAAAAGATGGGGAATGGTGGTGGCATGATGCACGTCTTTTTAGATTTTGAAAATTTAAACTCGGAAGCTTTTTATAATAGTTTTAAGCACCTTCCCAGAGTACATACAAGTTCCCTTACGAGGCCTATTCGACCCGAACGAGCGGAGCGAGTGAGGGGCGAATAGGCCGGCACTCCTGGACCCACTAACAAGGCCGCAGGCCGTACTCCCATCCCGCGCCGCAGTCGCGGGCTTCTCTTCAGGATTTCATTGAAGCTTAGCACATAGAAGCAGACCTTAATGCCCTGGACTGGCTTTTGAGCCCGTGAGGGCTCAAAAGCTATCTGCAACCTCTTCTTCTTAAATATGGAAAGTATGGGGGTATACAAAAGAGGTGTGGCCTATGTCGACAAAAAAATGTCCGAAAAATGTGTAATAAAATGTGTCCGCAGCGTTTTCTCAGCTCCTACTTGACCGATTTTGACCGCGTTTTTACCAAAAGATGGGGAATGGTGGTGGCATGATGCACGTCTTTTTAGATTTTGAAAATTTAAACTCGGAAGCTTTTTATAATAGTTTTAAGCACCTTCCCAGAGTACATACAAGTTCCCTTACGAGGCCTATTCGACCCGAACGAGCGGAGCGAGTGAGGGGCGAATAGGCCGGCACTCCTGGACCCACTAACAAGGCCGCAGGCCGTACTCCCATCCCGCGCCGCAGTCGCGGGCTTCTCTTCAGGATTTCATTGAAGCTTAGCACATAGAAGCAGACCTTAATGCCCTGGACTGGCTTTTGAGCCCGTGAGGGCTCAAAAGCTATCTGCAACCTCTTCTTCTTAAATATGGAAAGTATGGGGGTATACAAAAGAGGTGTGGCCTATGTCGACAAAAAAATGTCCGAAAAATGTGTAATAAAATGTGTCCGCAGCGTTTTCTCAGCTCCTACTTGACCGATTTTGACCGCGTTTTTACCAAAAGATGGGGAATGGTGGCGGCATGATGCACGTCTTTTTAGATTTTGCAAATTTAAACGCCGAAGCTTTTTATAATAGTTTTAAGCATCTTCCCAGGAGAATGGTCTTCTTCACGTCCCTCTGGGAAGGTGGTCGTCTCTCTCTGTCTCCCCCAATTGACCTCTTGGGAAGGTGATGACGTTGCAGTTCAGAGTACATACAAGCTCCCTTATGAGGCCTATTCGACCCGAACGAGCGGTGCGAGTGAGGGGCGAATAGGCCGGCACTCCTGGACCCACTAACAAGGCCGCAGGCCGTACTCCCATCCCGCGCCGCAGGCGCGGGAAACTCTTCAGGATCTCATAGAAGCTTAGCACATAGAAGCAGAGCTTAATGCCCTGGACTGGCTTGTGAGCCCGTTAGGGCTCAAAAGCTAGTCTGCAACCTCTTCTTCTTAAATATGGAAAGTATGGGGGATGTCAATTAGGGCGGGGCTTATGTCCCCCAAAAAATGTCCGAAAAAAGTGTAATAAAATGTGTCCGCAGCGTTTTCTCAGCTCCTACCTGACCGATTTTTACCGTGTTTTCACCAAAAGATGGGGAATGATGGTGGCATGATGCCGGTATCTTTAGATTTTGTAAATTTAAACGCGGAAGCTTTTTATAATCGTTTTAAACATCTTCCCAGAAGAATGGTCTTCTTCACGTCCCTCTGGGAAGGTGGTCGTCTCTCTCTGTCTCCCCCAATTGACCTCCTGGGAAGATGATGACATTGAAGTCCAGACTACATACAAGTTCCCTTACGAGGCCTATTCGGCCCGAACGAGCGGAGCGAGTGAGGGGCGAATAGGCCGGCACTCCTGGACCCACTAACAAGGCCGCAGGCCGTACTCCCATCCCGCGCCGCAGGCGCGGGTAACTCTTCAGGATCTCATAGAAGCTTAGCACATAGAAGCAGAGCTTAATGCCCTGGACTGGCTTTTGATCCCGTTAGGGATCAAAAGCTAGTCTGCAACCTCTTCTTCTTAAATATGGAAAGTATGGGGGATGTCAATTAGGGCGGGGCTTATGTCCCCCAAAAAATGTCCGAAAAAAGTGTAATAAAAATGTATCCGCAGCGTTTTCTCAGCTCCTACTTGACCGATTTTGACCGTGTTTTCACCAAAAGATGGGGAATGATGGCGGCATGATGCACGTCTTTTTAGATTTTGAAAATTTTAATGTAAAAGCTTTTTATAGTGCTTTTTAAGCACCTTCCCAGGAGAATGGTCCCTCTGGGAAGGTGGTCGTCTCTCTCTGTCTCCCCAATTGACCTCCTGGGAAGATGATGACATTGAAGTCCAGACTACATACAAGTTCCCTTACGAGGCCTATTCGGCCCGAACGAGCGGAGCGAGTGAGGGGCGAATAGGCCGGCACTCCTGGACCCACTAACAAGGCCGCAGGCCGTACTCCCATCCCGCGCCGCAGGCGCGGGAAACTCTTCAGGATCTCAATGAAGCTCAGCACATAGAAGCAGAGCTTAATGCCCTGGACTGGCTTTTGAGCCCGTCAGGGCTCAAAAGCTAGTTAACGCTCTCTCTTAAACTACGAAAGTATGAGGTCGACATTTTTTGTGTGTGTGTGCGTGTGTCCGCATGTCCGAAGCAGTTTCTCAGCTCCCACTTGACCGATTTTTATAATTTTTTTACCAAAAGATAGGGAATGTTTGCAGTCTTATGCCCCTCTTTTCAGATTTTGAAAATTTAATTTTTGTAATTTTTTACGGCCATTTTAGTGGTTTTTCAGCACTAAAATTTCACCTTCCCAGGAGGAAAGTGGTCGTTTCTACACGTAAACAATAGTGGCTAACGCGAGCCTGTTTCCATGTCGGTCGCTGCATTTCTATAGGTCCCCGTCTCTGCTCGCGCGCGCGAGGCGAGATGAAAATGAAAAAGGGGTTTTGTGGGGTGTTAAAAACAGTTCAGTTCGGTATTTTTAGAGGAATGGTTCATAATTAAAGTGATTTGAATACAAAAAGCTCAACACGCGGAACGCGTCTGGCCTGGCCGCCGGAACGAGCGGAGCGAGTGATGGCGGCCAGGCTAGTCTAATTTTTTTTTCTAAATTTTGCCACGTGGAATAAAAAAGACCAATACAGTGTTGGCCATAATTATACAAAAAATCCGTCTTTTTTAGTTCAAAATGGTCATCTTTGGACGTTCGTAACAAAGTGGGGAAAAGTGGTATCGTTCTAAATTTTTCAGGGTAGTTAGTTGATAGCTGGATTTGCATTTTGTTAGTAGAAAACTTTTTTCTAAAATCATTTCTAAGAGCTACACGACTCGTTAAAGAGACCTTGTCTGAGATTTTGTCGATTTCAGTGCAAAAAAGCATGTTTTTCAACATCTTTCTCTTCAACCAATCGTGTAGCTCTTAGAAATGATTTTAGAGAAAAGTTGTCAACTAAGAAAATGCAAATCCAGCTATCAACTAACTGCCCTGAAAAATTTAGAACCATACCACTTTTCCCCACTTTGCTACGAACACCCAAAGTTGACCATTTTGAACTGAAAACCCGATTTTTCATATATTTATGGGCAACACTGTATAGGTCTTTTTTTATTCCACGTGGCAAAAATTAGATTTTTGATGCTCTTATTTCTAGTATTTCCAAAAAATATTGCGACCCCTCTAACTCACTCTTGCTCTGCGAATCCCATAACCTGTACCACTTCGGTACCAAGACTCCAGAAGCGTCATCATCATTAAGCGAATAGAGATCCGAGATTTCCAATGGCTTCTGGACACCGAGACGACAAAGAGAGTTGAACCACCACATTGTGATTCGATTGAGACACGACGAAGTGGTTTCTGGACTCGGTTTCCTCGCGGAATGAAGAATTTTGAACCGATTTGGAGATGGATCGGCGTGGCAATGAAGGAATGTTTGGAGGGAGCACGAGAGGAACCAAATGAAGACAGCCATGCAATGAGGGTAGTCAAGGAGATCCCACGTGTCTTTTGATGTCACAATACGATTGATCCAGTAGTAGAATTCGGGGAATCCGGAGATGGTGAAGACTAGCCAGCTGATGAATAGGGTTGGAGAGGTGACGACACCGTAGTTTCGACACGAGACGATTTGGGCCAGGAGGACAAGCTGAAAGGATTGGGATTAAAGGAGGAGTGGATTTCAATAATTTGAATTTAGATGTAGTTTTTAATTCTGAACATTTTTTCTGTTGACAACTTTCTCTGAAAATGCCTCTAAATGCCTTAAAAACGGGTTTGTTTATGGTGGAAGAGTTTTTGCAACCTCGGCCACGGGGTTTTTACCGCTCCGGTGGCTAAATTTATTTTTTCTTTGAAGTTTTGTATTTTATTGAATATATCTTTTATTAAGAGATAGAAACTTCAAAAAAATAGCCATTGGGGCGTCCCAAAGCCCCGTGGCCGCGGTCGCAAATACTCTTCCACCAAAATCATATCTCCCTCATTTCAAGCCCATTTTTAAGGCATTTAAAGGCATTTTCAAAAAAAGTTGTCAACAGAAAAAATGTTCAGAATCAAAAACTACATCTAATTTCAAATTATTCCAAAAGAAAAGTCAAAAGAAAACTAACCATAGCGAGACACAAAGCGGGTGGGTAAATGAAGTCGACGGGTGCCGGAATTCCATGGAAAATGGTCTCGTAGAGGGCGAGAACAAGAAGAGACAACGTGTCAATGATCAGAATACAACACAATCCAATCTTCATTCGAAGCGCCGGCGTCCATGGAATCGGATTGACACAACGAGAGAACGACTGGAAAACGAGGACAGGAGCCAGGACGAAAGTGACGAGAGTCGGAAGCCAGACGAGAGTCGTGTGCTGGTAGCACTTGCTCAGCACCGGAACCGTCGATAAGTCCCAGATCGCCGCGTCCTGAATAATCAGTTAAGGATCTCTTTAATCTGATATAGCTTACCCAATACTGCTCACCGCAGAACGCGTCGATTCCAGTGAGTATCATCGCCTTATTCGATCTAATTAGTAGATTAATACTTTGATTAGAATATTAGGATGAGCAATTATCTGGAAAAAAAACAATGAAAAATACGAAAATAACCGAAAACTGGGTGAAAAACGGCCGGAAACGAAGAAGAATGAAACGAAATTCCCGAAGAGAAATCGATTTTTAATTTGATCTTCCTTCGAGCGCTTTTCAGTCATCATCCCAAGACATTGTTAGAAATAGAGAGACGCAGAGACTCCCAGGAGCGTTTTGATCTCCAAAGAGAAGAGAGGGGAACAAAGAGAAATTTTTTGATCTCCCTTGGAAAAAGTAGAATTGAGTGCACGCCATCCCGTCCGATCTGGCAAGTTAAGCAACGTTGAGTCCAGTTAGTACTTGGATCGGAGACGGCCTGGGAATCCTGGATTTTTTATGCTTTTTTGGAAATTTTTTTCTGGGAGTTTAGGAAAGCTAGAATTTTTGAAAATGAGTTTTTCAATTTTTTTTTCGTTTTTTTATTTTCAAAAAACCAGATTTTTGGGACCGTTCACGAAAAAATTGCTATCAAATTACGGTCAATTTTTGACTAAATTCTGAAAATTTTGGTGCTATCGGATTCAAAAAATAAGAGAATTTGATTAGGCTTGAGCAACATTTTAAAATATTCTTTTCACAAATTTCAGAAAATCTGAACACAATTTGCTTTTCATATAGATTTTTTCTCATATGTACAGTGTTTATGGCGCCCCCCGTTACTCGACTTTAGCTGCATTTATCTCAGTTCCCAATGGAGATATTGAAAAGTGGTCAACTAACAAAATGTTGTTATTAATATAACGTATATTTGTTAGTTGACCACTTTTCTATATCTCTATTGGGAACCGAGATAAAGGCAGCTGAAATCGAGTGACGGGTCTATAAGAATAAATACAATATTTGAATTATAGCAGCCTCGCAATTTTAAATTCTGAAGAAAAAATATTGAACTTTTAAAAAATTTTTTTTTTAAATTCGTTTTTAAAAATTTTTTAAAAAAATTTTAAATTTTAAATAATTTTAAAATTTAAGAAATTCCGAAAAACTCCGATCTGACCCAAACTCATCAATGATTTTTTCAATATATTTGTGTACCAATTTCCAAAAAATTCTGAGATCACATCTTTATTCTGCATAATAATTATATTTAAAAAAAAACAATCGCAAGATGTATAAACGCCCATAAAATACATTATATCAAGTAAAAAAGCTCACCGAAAGTTCAATTCACACCTAAACATTTTCTAATAACACAATTTCACATGAAAAGCTTACTACTATCAGAACGAAAAAAGTGTGTGTTTTACACGTGGAAAATAAATTAATTTCGAATAAAAAAAATCCCCTTATACCCAATAAAAACAAGAATTCAAATACAACACCAGCTCCTCTTTTTGTAGTTTCCATTCATATTCAATCTTAGAGCCTCTTCCAAATGATTATCTTCGCGACGTTGGAGATTTCTGAATTTAATTGTGATGACTGACGGATAACTGATCACTTACTCAGCCATACGACGCATGCAATTCTCAATTCCGAATCCTGTATATGCACTAGTCTCATAGAATGGAATTCCGAATTCCTGGAAAAAAAGAGTTGAAATATAAAAACTAATGAGATGGCTTACTGTAGCTAACTTATCAGCAGCTCTATAAACTCCACTTCTAGCAATATCACTTCCAAAAAGATCAACTTTATTGCCAACCAAACACATAACCGTCGCATCGTCAACTCCCGCTTTTACAGAATCAATCCAATTCCGAACATTCAAAAAACTTTGCTCTGAAGTCACATCAAACATCAAAACGACTCCATCAGCCTTACGGAAATATTGTTTTGTGATCGAACGGAATCTGAATATGCTTTTTGTTTTTTGGGAACATTTCAATGGAAAAAAACCTTTCTTGACCAGCAGTATCCCATAACTGCATTGCAATTGCTCTATTCGGAGATATTTTCATCGTTTTCACTGTGAAATCAACTCCGATCGTCGCGTTGAATAGCGGTTTGAAACGGTTGTGACAGAATCTGAAAGGAGAATACTAGCGAAGTTTTTGACTATTGAGGACTAAAATACTATTTGAAAATGTAAATTTTGAATTTAAATATAAATTGGAATTTTCAAAAAGGTATGATTTTCTAGTTAAAAGAGGACTGAACTGGAATTCAATAATTTGTCATTAGATGTAGTTTTTAATTTTGAACATTTTTTCTGTTGACAACTTTTTCTGAAAATCTCTCTAAATGCCTTAAAAACCGGTTTGAAATGAGGAGATATGATTATGGTGGAAGAGTTTTTGCAGCCTCGGCCACGGGGTTTTAGACCGCTCCAGTGGCTATTTTTCTTTTTTCTTTAAAGTTTTATATTCTTATTGATCATATCTTCTCATTAACTTCAAAAAAATGAGAAAAATAGCCACTGGGGCAGTCCAAACCCCCGTGGCCGCGGTTGCAAAAACTCTTCCACCATATCACCTCGACGTTTTTAAACCGGTTTTTAAGGCATTTAGAGACATTTTCAGAGAAAGTTGTCAACAGAAAAAGTGTTCAGAATTAAAAACTGTATCTAAAAAAATTAATTGAAAATGTAAACCTTGAAATCTCGTCTAAATTAGAATTTTCAACAATGTATAACTTTTTAGTGAAGAATACAAGGACGTAGACGGAATGTTTTTTGAGGGATTTCTGTTCTATAATATGGAATCCTAATTATTGTTATGATATATCTTATTATTATAAAATACAATAACAACTAACCTGTGCAAGAAGCAAGTCTTTCCAACAGCCGAATCCCCAACAAAAACCACTTTAAAAATGCGATCAGGTTGAGTAAATTCCTCTTCGATCTCCTCTTTCGGCTGCACATTTCTCCCAATTGCACTCAGTTCATCAGCCAATGAAGCGACTTTCGGAATAGTTGGTTCCGGTTGAATCGGACGATACATTTGATTCTTGATTATAGAATTATCAATTGTTGGTTCTTCTTGTGAACTTTCATATAATCTGATATCTTCTAGTTCTTTTCTGGAAAATAGATTGTGAAGGGCATACTATACTAGATAAACTTACTTGAGAATCTTAGTCAATGGGTCATCTAAATATGATTTATTGGTTTCAATTGCACGCATTTCGTCTTCCAAACTCTCTTGTACATACGGAATCTTATCGAACATTGGAATCTGTATTTTTTTTGTTTCCGGAGCTTTTTAAAATTTTTTTTTTCAAACTAACCTGTGTCTCAATGGTATCCCCTTGAAGTGACTGACTGACGATTACTTCTGAATAAAAAAATGAGATAATCACTTTTAAATTAACAAGAACTCACTCAAAATGCGACAAAAAGCGTCTTCATTCACTTTCTGTTCACCAATGAAAACTGCTAATTTACGCATATCATCTGGAGGAATCAAGTCGACGAGTGCATCAAGGTCTCCCTGAAAAAATGTCAGAATTTTAAATTTGAAAATTAAATTTCTTTGACTAAACTACTGAATTAGTATTTTTAAAATATTTTTTTTTTAATTAAAATTAAAATTTCTAAAAATTCCAAAATGTTAATTTATTACTCATTCCCATATTTATTTAAAAGAAACATACCTTTCCAATCAATCCAATGTTTTGAGTATCACACAAACGGAATAGCTTCTTGGTCTGAAATCAAAACGTTAAAAGTCGGAAACGGAAACGTCTCTTTCTCTCTGGTGTTACATATCCGACAAGAGAAATAGAGAAGTGTATGTAATCACATTTCACTCGGAGACACCAGAGAGAACACTAGAACACACCTGTTCATTGAAGATTGAGTCCTCTGATGATGAATTCGTTCCCGAATCCATTTTACTGAAATATTGTATAATATAACGAAGATACGAGGAATAGAAAAAATTACAAAAAAGATATGGTTTTCAAAAAATCAAAAGTCGATATTTGAGAGAAAAAATAGGCGTTTGGGAAATATGAAATTTTCAAATTTTGAAAAATGAAAAATTTTGAAAATTTAAAAAGGGAATAAATTGGAATCCAATGATTTGAAATTAGATGTAGTTTTGAATTCTGAACATTTTTTCTGTTGACAACTTTCTCTGAAAATGCCTCTAAATGTCTTAAAAATCGGTTTGAAATGAGGAGATGTAATTATGGTGGAAGAGTTTTTGGCGACCTCGGCCACGGTGTTTTAGACCGCCCTAGTCGCTATTTTTTACTTTTTTTATAAATTTTAAACTGATAATAGGAGAATATATATTCAATAAAAGCATAAAATCAAAGAAAAAACGACTGTGACGGTCGAAAACCCCGTGGCCGAAGTTACGGAAAACTCTTCCACCCCCAAACACATTGACATTTTCAAGACGATTTTTAAGGCATTTAGAGGCATTTTCAGAGAAAGTTGTAAACAGAAAAAATGTCTAAAATTTAAAACTATATCTAAATTATCAGATTTCAATTTTAGTTCCTTCTTAAAAAATTCCAAAAAATCAAAAAAATCTTTCAGTCTGAATTGTATATTCAGAATGTCTGGATTTTTTTGGATTAAAAAAAATATAACTGAATTCCTTCAATTTTTTTCTTTCATTTTAAAAAATAACATACAAAAATATATGTGACTGAACCGAAAATGTATTTTCCAGAGTGTTCGGAAGGGGAACAATGCGACGTCACTATTTACATTCTCTCATTTTTTCTGAACAGCTATTTTTTAGGGGGGAACTTTTGAAATGCTTTTTTCTGGAAACTAAACCCATCTAAATTTTATTTTAATTCCAAAAAAGGAACCGGAAAGGTAAATGTTTTATGAATGAAGTAATTGACGTGGCGACGACATTCAAAAACAAACAAATATGGTTGTGTTTCGCAATGAGAACTGTCGATTTGAAACAAATGGAAAACAGTTGGATGTGGAAGGAGATGCTGTTCAAATAGAAATCGAATTGGTTGAAAAGGAAAGAGAGAGAGAGAGAGAGAGAGAGAGAGAAGAATAACAGAAGAAGAAATTCAAGAATGGAATCATGATAGTTGGAAAAGCCACGAGAAAAAATGAAAAATAGAATGGTTTGGAAACAAAAACGAGAGGGAGAGAACTAGTTTTGATATTCACGTTCCCATGGAATATTATTTCTCTTTTTCTCGTCATTCGTCTCTCACTCTCTTCTTTCTGCTTTTCGTCACAGTTTTTTTTTCAATTTTTGTGGAGAACAATCATAAATTTCCGATAAAATGAATGGTTTTGATGGAAGAAGAAAGGAGAGTGTTCTAGAAGTTTCTCGAATTTCTTTCAAAAAGCTGACATACTGGTAATAACATTTTTGACAGTACTAAACCGATTTTTATAAAAAATAAAAGGCTTAGATCGAAAAACCCTTACTCAAAATTTTGATGAAATCTGAATAATAATTTCAAAAATTCTAAAAAATTGAATGGAAAATGAGTGCTCTTCTATTAGAGGTTTTTATGAAATCCAAAAAAACGGAATTTTTTACTGAAATAAGTTTTTTTAACAAGAACGAATTTTTTGAAAAAAAAACCCCGGTAGACTTTAGAAAATTAGGGTGCTCTTATATAGAGGTACTTTGAAAATTTCAAATATAATAATTGAAAAAAATTATTTCCTTCTATTAGAGGGTTTCTTAATCATTCGAAAAACTGAATTTTTTAACCGAAAAATGATTTTTTTATTAAAAATACTTTTTTGAAAAAAAAACCTGGATTTTTCTTTTAAAAACGGATTTTCCTCTTAAAACGATGCATTTCTATAAGAGATTCATCAAAATCCACAAAATCAGCATAGATTTGTCCATTTAAATTCAAAATTCTATTAAAAAACCACAAAATCCAACACAAAGGTCTCCGGGATTCTAGAGAGAACAAATTGAATAGCATGAAAAGAGAGGGTAAGCGATATAAACAGAGATATTCAGAGAAATGAACAAAATGAGATTGGAAAAAACATTTTTTATTGGAAATATCTTCTGGATTTTCATTTATTTTGCGTTTTTGATTGAGGATATAATGTCATTTCAGAAACATTTTCTATGAGGAACCTGGGAAAAAAGAAGAAATTCGAAAATATTATATATTCATAGAGAACGTTTCAGTTAAACCACTACACACGAAATGCGGGGAGAAGATAAATGGAAAACTGAAATGAGAAGAAGAAGAACAGAAGGAAAAAGAAGAAGAAGATATGATCATAAGAAAATTCAGAATATGAACTCAGAATTTCCAATTCAAATGAGTCGACTTCTTATTCTATCCAAAGAGACGTAATTGGCCATAAACGTCGAAAAATTCTCCATCTTTTTGTCAGTAGAGGCTCAAGAGACCCCAGAAAGAGAATGAGAGGGGGTTGCCAAAATATCCGAGAGAAGAAGGGGAGAAGCACGTACTTGAAGAGAGAGGGAGTGATGAGTAACAATAAAAGGGCGATTCCGTTTATTACTTGTTTATTTTCTAACGTCGGAATTTTATTTTCTAGAATTTATATACTCTTCCGAAGCAAATGAACTGTTTGATTAAAATATGAAAATCAGAAACTTTTAATTCATTTGATAATTGAAAGAGGACTGCAGTAGATTTCAATAATTTGAAACTAGATGTAATTTTAAATTCTGAACACTTTTTCTGTTGACAACTTTCTCTGAAAATGCCTCTAAACGGCTTAAAAACCGACTTAAAATGCGAAGAGATTTAATTATAGTGGAAGAGTTTTTGCAACTTCAGCCACGGGGTTTTGGACCGCCCCAGTGGCTATTTTTGTTTTTTCTTCGAAGTTTTATATTTATATTGAAAACGAAAACTTATTTTTTATTTTTTTTTCTTGCAACGGAATTTAAATTTTTGAGTGTGTTCTTCAGGTTATTTTAGCAGTTATTATATGAAAAAACTCATGAGAAGTTTTTTTTTTTCGAGTGCAATGAATGACGTAGTGTCTAGTGTTTTTTGTGTGTTGCCCTTGTTCAAGTAACATCTGCTCCATAGTACCACACACCCAAAGTCTTCTTTCTCTTTAACCCACCCATCTCTCATACTTCTAGATATTGTTTTCCAACAGCTCATCTCTCTCCAAATGAATAGATTCGTTCTTTTTCGACTGCCAGCAGTAGCAATTTCAGAAATAATGGAAATATTAGGTCAAGCCAAAAGTTTTGCATCAAATTTTCTTTTTTGCCTAAAAACTTCGAGAAGCATCCCAAACATTTCATGTTTGGAGTATATGAGGGACAGTATATAGACTACGTATACATAAAAATTTAGCTCAGTGACAGCTTCAAGGAGCCAACTAGGGCTAGTAACGTGAGGGCAATTCAGATTGCTTATTTTGCACAACCCCGATTTCAATTTTCACGGAGACATAATGGCGATCTTTTTAGTATATTGTTAGGTCCCAATACTGTTAATAATGAAACAGTTGTCAGTTTGTTCCGAAATCTCAAGGTTAGAGAACCAGAATCAAATGATTTTTCCATAGTAATCGACTTATGCTGTTATTTGAAAACGATGTATTGGCGCTGGCGGATGAGGCCCCTAGACAATTGATTGTAGATTTTATAAACCAGCTTGAGTACTATCAAAGTATGCTTAATAGTTATCTTCATGAGCTTTGGTTTCCCTGGAAAATGCCAACTTAGCGGACATCACTTCTGTTGGCTCCATAGCCAATGATGAGAGTGGATGTCACATCTTCTCGTCTGTCATACAGAGGGAAGGGATTGAGACTCTCTAAAGTTATCATGTGGGATGAGAAGTGGACACTCTACGTCAACTATCATCGTATACGTCAATGACTGAAACCTGGGGATTCTGGAGTTCCAACACCAAAATGAGAGTTACATCCACAATCCCACTTTTGAGCATCTGGTGAAGCGTGGAAGGGTCGGTTCACTAAGAACTTTTACCAACTAATACAACAGTCACAACAGACCTCTACTGCAAGAAATCAATCAAAGTCTCTGACAAAAGCAAGGCAAAAGGGTCGAGTTCACTTGCTCCACGATACCTCTCGACCATGTGTCGCGAAGATGACTTGTCAGAAAATTCCGGAACTAGGATGGACAACTCTACTCTATTTACCGTACTCTCCGGACATGATACTTCCTGATTATTAGTCGTTTTTTCTCTCACTCACTTCCTAGACAGAAAGGAGTTTCAAGACGAAGACCATCTCAAAATCGAGCATTAAGCTATTTTCGATAGTAAGCTGCGGGAGTTCTACCGAAAGGGAATCGAACAGCTACCTATCCGTTGGCAGTAGACTGTTGATCATGATGGTGCATATTATGTTAACTGGTATTGAAAATAAATGAATAAAATTATATTCAAACAATGTGTTCTGTTTGATGCAAAACTTTTGGCTTGACCTAATATTTCATCTGTTCGATTTGTAAGTTTTCAGTTATCTTTTATTGGTTGAAAATACCTGCAACCGAGTGTCAAATAATTATAGCGAGATACCGTATTCCTAATCATTCACTCCAATATATTCCATTTCAGAACAATTCTATCAATTAGTTCAAAAAGAACTCGTAGATGGATCAAATCATCTAATATTTGTCGAAATGGGATGAAAATCGATGGGGAAACGTATTAAAGTAGATGTATTTATCTTCGTGAAGATTCAGAGGACAAATATGTGACAATTATGGTTATCTGGAAGGACTAAGAACATTCGTTTTCTAAACATAATCTTAAATTTTTTATAATATAATTTTCAAAAAATAGAACATTTATAAATTTCAATAAAATCGTTTCGAAGTTTTTTGCAGATAAATAATGGAAACAATTAATGTTCAAACCAAATGAAACTTTAAAAAAAAGCCAACGAACTTTTTTCTGATAGAAAAAACAATTTTAAGTAAAATAATATTTGTTATTTTTTTTCAGAATGCGAGTCTGTAAATTTCTTTTTTTTTCAAAGTTCTCTTTGAGCGCGAGTATGCAGATCAAAACCCTCATTCTATTTACAAGATACAATTTGAATCGAGATTTGATCTATTCAAAATGTGGGAAACTTTTTTTTGCTGTGAAAACCTTTTTGACCTACTGGTTTTCCATCTACCCCACGGCACTTTTCGAATCGATTTTCTGTGTTTTTGGCTCACGTTCTCTTCTTCTCTCTTCTTTTTCTCTTCATCTCGTGCACCTTTAAACCTTGTTCTTGCAGATGGTACACACATGAACACTATTATTCATTCACCCTCATTCTTCTACAACCATTCTCTACTGTGTCTCCATCCAAATGAATCGATTTCCCATTTTTAAATTGCCCCTAGTGGCTCATATCGAAGTGATGAAGATGTTTCATCTATTCGATTTGTAAGTTTTCTATTATTTTTCTCCATTTCGAAATATTTTTAATTTCAGAACGACATTATCAATGTGTTCGAAGAGAGTTCGAAATTGGATCAAAACGTTGCGTATTCGTCGTTATGGTCTTCGAATCATGGTGACAATCGATGATGATATCAGTATCGAATTTTATAATCAAACAGGAATCGAAACAGGGACATTCACATTCAAACCGTTTCAACCAGAAATGCTATATTCAGCAGAATTCGAAGATTCAACTCTTCCAATGTATAGTGAAAGCACGACAGAATATTTGATCAATTTGTGTGCCGATGACAAAGTCGAAGGAGTGCAGATAGTCTGTGATTATCTTCGCTCTTTTTTCGGAATCGATATCAGTTATATCATCATTTCGCCATATTCGGATCTAAATGATTCGGAATCATTCATGAATTGGGTTACCACAAGACAGAAGAGAATTGAAGGATTAAGTATGGAATGTTCCTTTAATAATAATTATACACCTGGTTTTATTATCGAAAGAATTAAGAATATAGAGACTGTATCTCTTGATCTCAGCCTATCATCGAATTTCAAGACTAATTTCGAGTTCGAAGGAGAATATATTGAAATTTATCAGGCTCATTGGTTCAAATTGAATAACTTATTGAAGATGAACTGTTTGGATTTACTTTTGAAAGGAACCCGATTAACAAATATGGATATGAACGTATTTCTGAAGCATTGGATGACCAAAGATTTGAAATTCAAGGAGATATGTATCGAAATGGAAGTGATCAGATTTGATGTGCTATTCTCTGAAATTCCAGTTGTTGAAAGGACGGATGATGTCGAAAGAGATTATAGAAAGTAAGAAACTAGTCTTTGTTTCTTTTTAAATTAAATTTATTTCCAGTTCTTCTAGAGAAATGACAATAATCGGAGGATTCGACATAAAAGGAATGGATGGAGTGACGGCTACAATTGTCCCTGGTCCAACAGGAAATAATAGATTCTGGATGATAGTTTGGGAGAAGCAGGAAGCTTATTTTAATAAGTAATTGTTTTGAGTTTTATTTGGAATTAAATGAAAATATTTGTCTTAATAAAAGTTTGACTAAAAGATCATTGATTGAAACAGGAAATTTCAAATTAAAGATGCAAAAATACTGTCATCTTTAGTTTCCGGAAGATTTTTTTGTTTTCTAAAATTCGAAAAATATATATTCCTTAATACAAATGACACTGAATGACTAACCATTCAAATGAGAATTTCAAAGAAGATTATCGGTGTATTTTCAGAAAACCTATTTTTCTGGGATCGAATTTCCAACATTCTAAAGGTCATTTTTATTTGATAACACGTGACTGAACTTTATAATTTAATCCGTAAACATTATACCCTTTCACCTTTTCATTCATTCCACAAACAGAATAGTGTTATCGAATGATAAGATAAGGCGTTTATAAATGCACTGTTTCCCTATTCATTATCATTATTATTCAAAGGCTCTCCGTGTTTTGGGCCTAGTTTTTTTCTGATTTTTTCTAATTTTTACTGTTTTATTTTATCTAATTTAACCGGTGATTGAGGTGAGTCGACAAATTCAAAAAGCAAATTCAAAAATTTTCCGAGTAAAACTTTTTTGAATAAAAAACTAATATCTTTTGATTGTTTCCAAAACTTTTATGAGTATCATGACCTAAATATCTTGGGTTTTTTCAAGAATATTGTTTTTGTTATCATCAAAAAATTAACTCTGCATAATTTCATCATCTTGTTTATTGAGAACAATCAAAAATTATACAGAAGAATACAATATTGCCATCGAAATGTATGTTTTCCAAATGGTCCGAACTGTTTGAACACTGGCATGCCTACGAAAACTGCAAAATGGTGTCATTCTCAGGAGATGTACCAGTGCTGTCAATCCCTGTGAGATTCAACAGAAGCACAAGATAACCCGTAAAGACTATTTTCAATAGTATTCATTCTTCTGTATGATTTTTTTTGTTTTCAATAAACATGAAAATGAACATGAAACCAACAGTTTGTTTTTTGATGATGAACGAAAAAATGTTTAAAAAAAGAACCCAAAATAATTGAGATCATCTTTTTTTCGGCTCTCTTTACAAAAACTGAGCGAAAATTTCGTTGATTACATGAGAAGGAGTGACTATTGTATTTATGTAGGCCCTTCTTCCGTCTTTTTTTGTGCATGACGTCAAGTCTATAGGTCTTGTCAACAGAGTCTTATCACAGACTCTAATTGCTCGCTAGTTCCGTGTTGTTCTCAAAACTATTTGACTAGGAGAGATCGAAACTCTAGCAGAAGTTGAATTTTCGGTAATCAAAGAAATCTTAATTTAGAGATGAAACGGTCATACCAAAAATACCGCTACACACCCTACAGGGAGACCAAATGAGCTCTTCAACCTCTCGTGGAAGGGTATGATTAGTTTGCACCCCGATTGGAACCGAAAGAAATCCAATCTCAATAGGAGAAAAAATGGAGCGAAAGAGGAAGATAAAGAGACAATAAACCTCATCAAAAAGGTGAGAGAATTTGATTCTCAAACCTTTAGGATCCAGATATTGAAATTTTGATTCTGCAGGGTGTCATGGTATTTAGTTAACATGTAAATAAGTTTTTCAATAACTCTGAACCGGGCACTGATATAATCATGTCTATAAATTTTCTCATTATTTTTTGTTCCTTTTCGGTTTCAAATGTCCACGTGTTTCGACTTCATTTGCTGCTTCGTGTATGGTCCCCTGTTCATGCACCCTGCTCGGACATCAATCGGATTTTGAGAGAGTATGGGCCCGTCCGAGTCTCATATCGACACCGTCAAGGATCACAGTGGGGAACAATTCAATTATCCGAAACAAGGTTAGTAGCTTTGATTCACTTTTCAATTTATGACTGCAGTTTTTTTTTCTTTCAGATGCTACGAATACGTTTTCTTCCACAGTGGCTTTGGAAGAAGAATGTCCGTAGAAGACTATCTCTTCGAGAAGTACTCTTGATTTCCTTCGATGCAGCTAACGTCTTTCTCAATATTCCGATCCCTCACTACTGTCAACGGGCTACGAAGACCGACGCCGTGCCCGCTCGAGGTCTGCGTCTCCCTCTCACCGAGACTAACCACCTCTCTTCCCGTACATTAATTTTATCTTCAATTATCTTTTCTTTTACTTTGTTATGTTAGTTTTATTATCTTTATTAACAATTTTCACTTATTAGGTCCTCTCCCCGAACCATATTTACCCTCAATAAATGCTATTTATTTAATCTTGTTCTGTTGTGCCATGTGTATGAAATAAGATCATTCTTCTGATTAAAAAATTTCTTATTTTTCTTCTCAGAAGAAAACAACTAGTTTTTAAACTAAGTTTCCGAAATTTGAACGGATTCAACTTTAGGAATTCCAGTTTTTCCATGATTTTCCCTTAACCTTTTAGGAATTTTTCTGAAGGAAAACGTTGAAATTCTAGAATTACAATCGGAATCAGAATAATTATTCCCACGTTTCAGTACAAATAATTTAGAAAGCGGATTGAACTTCCGCATTATTTGTCTTTATCAACAATTTTTCAAGGATTTTGAAATTCTCACTGTCTTATATAATTCTCTTCCACATAATTATACAAACAGAATAGTGTTATCGAATGATAAGATAAGACAGTTATAAATGCACTGTCTTCCTATTCATTCTTCATTATTATTCAAAGGCTCTCCGTGTTTTGGGCCTAATTTATTTTGATTTTTTTTAATTTTCGCTAATTTTATTTGATCGATTCCAAATATCGAATTCAATTGTTGATTGAGGTAAGTTAATAATTTCGAAATTCGATGATTTTACTTGCAAAAAACCTTGAAAAATTTTCAAAGTGGATCTCAAACTGAAGGCAGAAAAATCACAAATCAGGAAAAAAGAATAAAATCTCTGGACTTCATAGAAAAGAGTGAAAATGAGTTAATCTTCAGATCCCTTGATGAACTTTCTCCACCATGGAGTGATACGAAGAGGGAGTTCCCTGGAACACATAGCATATACTATTACATGGAGGTTCCACCCAAAGTATACTTCTTTTGCGGAACTCAATCAGAAGATCGGACTTCCCACCAGAGTGTAAAATGTACCAGTGTAAGTTGCTTTCTGTCTTAATCTCTAGTTGAATAGAATTTTGAACCAACTTTCCATACCATTTCAATATCACACTATTGCCTGTTGACGGAGAAGCCTACCAAGCCTATTTCTTTTTTTTTCAGTGCTGACTATAACGCTCTCGGACAAACCGGTAGATTATACTGTGACGGAAGCCGAATCATGGATTTCATTGGCCAAAATCGAGAAGTCAAAGAAACCATCTCGGAATCTCATGTCAACGTCCCCCTCCCTTTCGGGACGCACGTCCCGGGCGTGAGATGAACACAATAATTGAATGAATCGTACGTCGTTGGAGACACTACTCAAAGTCTGGAGAATGTAAACGAGGCCTTACGCCAATATGGTCCGGTCAAACTCTCTTTTGTGTACAAAAATGGTCATCGCACTGGTATGCTTCAATTGCCGTATCACTTCGGGACTTCGGCCCTGTCCGTGTGACCTTCTCACACCGAATTGGCTCTGAACGATGGGTTATACAACTTCATCCGACATGGTAAGTGATATATTCTCTCTCACATTTTCTTCCATTTTTTTTCAGCTCCCGAGAGTTCTACTTCCGTCACAACGGTGGTCGTTCTGAGTCAATCGAAGCTTACTTCCATCGTCAATACTCGGTAGTACTCGACTACCCACGACGGCCATGTGTCTATCAAAATACCAAAAAGCGGCTGAGTGCAAAACCTGCAGGAAGAACCACAAAACAAACTTCCACTGTTAACATTATTTCGTTATCTTTGTTAAAGAGTACTTGAATAAAAATGTTTATGTTGAACCAATTGTTTTTTTCTTCTCTTCCAAAAGATTACTGAAGAAAGATTTCATTAATTTCAGTCAAATTTTGATCTGTCGCTTTTTTCACTGTTATTTCCAAACACATTATACTCTCCCACGTATTTGTTAATTATACAAACAGAATAGTGTTATCGAATGATAAGATAAGACATTTATAAATGCACTGTCTCCCTATTCATTATCATTATTATTATTCAAAGGCTCTCCGTGTTTTGGGCCTAGTTTTTTCTGATTTTTTCTAATTTCTACTATTTTATTCTGAAGATCAAGTTATCAATGATTGAGGTGAGTCGATAATTTCGAAGTTTGATAGTTTTTACCGAAAATTCTATAATTTTTTAAATTATTAACAAAATATTTTAAAATTCACACACGTGTTTTTTTGTTTATTTCCGAAATTTTCGTGGCAAACCTATTTGAATAAACGGAATCATGTTAACACAAACGAAGAGCAAAATATAGGCAAAATACTACAGAAGCTCGGGACAGAATTTTAAAAAAATAGGGCAAACATGAGTTCACGTTCATTTATCTCGTTTTTATCCTCTTCTTATTGTTTTTTTTTTATTTTCAGATGCAATAAGTTGAGGAAGAGGCATTTTTCGAGAGTTTGCTGGAGCTGAAGGGCTTCTTAACACCATTGTACCGGTTGAAGGATGTAGTGCAGCAAAGCCATCGGAACGTTTCACCGAAGTAGTCAAAGCCGGAATATGCATAAACTGCAACGAGAAACATCCTGGTACGTGCAAAAAGCCGCCCGCCTACGAAAAACTCTCCGGGGCTCAAAAAATCCAACAACAACCTAAAATTTGCAGGAAAATCCTGCAGAGGAAAGAGAAATAAAAACCCTCAAGAGAGGTGGACGACAAGTAGAAAATACTTCCTTCAAAGACATCAAATCAGCAACGGAAGCTCTACTTGTAACCCTGACAAAGTTCTCTGGTGAAAACAGAGAGGAGAACTACGTACAATGGCTAGAGCGGTTCGTCAACGAAGCAAATACGCTCCGTCTCGGTCGTCCGTTAACAAAAAACTACGAATCCAAGAAGGGAAAAACCAAGCGCTGAATGACTGGGCAAGGAGACGTTTAAAATGGAACATAGTTCCAGAGAGAAAGAATTGAGAGATAAAATCAACGAAATATTGGGAAACCAAAGACAAACAACTCGAGAGTTGGAATCTTTGAAGTTCCTAATAATCCAGCTGCATAAAGAGGTCAAGAACATGCGGGACCACAAGCAGGCTATAGGGACAAAGTGGACCCAAGAGCAAAAAGGCCACGAGTAAGCTGTGAGCAATGCCAACGCCCGCATGTGACACAGAGCTGCTCACAAATGAGCTCGGAGCACAGAATCCAGTTTGCAATGCAGAACGGCATATGCTTCAATTGTAACAAGAAGCATGGTGGGAGTTGCAACAAGGAGCCGGCTTGCAATGAATGCAATATGCCACACATGATCATGTTCTGTAATAGTATCCCGTCTTCAACCCTCGTCTGGAGTCATTCAAAACATTCATCGCGTCTGTGAATGATGTCTGCAATGCAAGTTCAAGAGTCGAAGGGGACGCGAGAAGAGCTCTTCCACTGATGTTAACTGGCGAATGGCTGAACGTCTACAGAAGAGTCGTGCAAGATGGAGATAGTTGAAAGACAGCGATTGTCGACAGGACAGAACTCTTCGAAACGAAGAAGCAAATGAAGAAAAAACCGAAGGACAATAAATTTTTTTTGAAGACGAAAAAAAGAAGAAACAACGCCAGGAATCGAAGAAGATCGAGGCTTTGATCCAGCAAAATGCAAAATGGTCAGGTATAAAGTGGCACGACTACGGAAAGCAGATGAGACGGTCAACAGGAATCGACATCTATACGTCACAGAAAACCGAAAATTCCACAAAATGGTTGGAGAATAGGCGTGACGAAACTGATAAGAATTGTTTAAAAAGGAATCGCAGCCAGCAAATAAACTCACTTTGGAAGCTATGTTTCAATTAAGGAATAGAAACGTTCCACGCGTCCAGGAACGAAGGAACCGGCCTGTGGACCTTCCTGGCGTACACTCACGTGGGAACGGAGCGAGGCCAATCAGCCTTCGAGAGCGGGAGCACCACGTGCACCTAATCGAAGAGACAATACTCCGACCTTCAAAGACATAAAAATGGGAACCGAAGCTCTACTACCGGTCCGTATTTTCTGATTCTTCTTTTCAGGTCCCGCGAGTTCCTTTTCCGGCATAATCGAAGAATGGTGTCCATAGAGGAGTATTTCGCTTATCGCTATCATTATACTCTTCAAAACCCCACGCACTTCACTGTATTTCTTCTTTCTGATTGTCAGTCCGTGTATCCCCTGGAGGTCATCTCTGTCCATCGGGCACCTGCTATGTGATACCTTTGTATGTTTCTCCTATTTCGTTTTTCTCTTCTCTTTTTGTTTTTTCTTTCAAATAAATAGGTTTCACTTTTTTTTCTGGACTGTCTCTGTGACTGGAGATCGTCTTAGGTCAATCATCTACTTCATCGAGCTGTGATGAATCTTAAATTGTCTAAGATAGTATAGATTCTCCCTTGATCAGGTTCTTCGTTGTTGGACGTGTGTTTATAGTTCAGGTTCTCTTTGTTCACTTTTCCATCTTCGGTGGAGTCATTCTCCATCCTTTTTGGTTTTCTCGGTTTAATGAGTCTTTCCACGCGTGTTTTCGTGTCATAAGCGATCACGCCTTCTGACCTTAAAGAGGTCTATGTTGAAATAGATCATGTAATAATCAAACTGTTTGGCGCCTCAGTTTAATTTAATTACGTCAATACCGTTTCGGTATTCTTTTTATTGACGTCAATACCGCCTCGGTATTCTATTTGCGTCACATGATGACTTTCTTATCACGGTCTCCGCGGAGTACCGGTTGCTCTATCGCTGCTGTATTTACGTCATCGTGAACTTTCTCCCCCAAAGTTATCCGGATCTGACATTTTCCCAGAGGTTTTGGAAACAGATTCATTTGGACTGTTGTGGACCGGGTTTTTCACCGTAGGAGAATAAGACTTTCAGAGGATCGATGGATATTCTCCACCTATGAGCGAGAACCTTTTCTTCAGGTCACTTCTATCGGCTCTTAAAGAGGCTTCCTTCTGTCTTATAGTGTTCTTTTCTGCCGCCCTTCTTCACTGTTACCTTTCTAAAGATGGATCATCACATCTTCTTTTCCGGAATTTTTCATTTAGAGCATTTGTTTTTGTGTTTTAACGCGCTCGGCAGATTCTCAAAGCAACTATTCATTTCAATTCAATTATAAATATTATATCTCACTGAATTCACAGATTTTCGTTTCCTGGAATTCATGGATTTCACAGAAGGTCGATGCGCATCTCGTGATACTTATGATTTTAGGAATTGTATCCTGATCTTTTTGACTCTTTTTCTTCCGAGAGTTTTTGTTTTGATAAGTTCTCACACTCTTAAATCTTGCGATTTTAAGTTCCGCAAAAGAAATATACTTTTGCGAAGGTGGAACCTCCATGTAATATTTAATAACTCTCTCCTTTATACTAGTAGTATTTTCCAGAGTTGTATGGAATGAAAATTTCCAGTTCTGGAATTTGGAATATGGAATTTGGACAAAATCTAGCGGTTTTTGAAAAAATTTGAAGAAAATCAAAATTTTCGATGAAAATCGTGTATTTTTAGAGGGGTTTTTTCGAAAAAAATTTTCTCGATTTTACATGGAATTTGGAATTTTCTTACTGTTCAAAATAGAATTTGGAATATGGAATTTGGAATAAAATTTCAAATCTGGAATTTGGAATTTGGAATTTGGACAAAAATTCTTGAAATGGAATTTGGAATTTGGAATTTGGACAAAATTTTTCCAAATGGAATTTGGAATCTGGAATTTGGACAAAAAAAACATGGAATTTGGAATTTGGAATATGGAATTTGGATTCCATACAACTCTGGTATTTTCGTGGAGGGTTAAAGGTGGTTAAGTTTATCGGTCAGATTCTCTTGGAATTATACCTGAACTTACCCCAGGCGTAGCGGTATTTTGATGAGTATTAACTCTGTGTGAACTAATCTATCTTTATTGAACGAACTAAATTAAAACATAAAGAAACATAAAATACTCATAAGTGAGTGGTCAAGAGAAGTCCCCGAATGAGCTTATCAGTAGTCTTAAATAGACACCTTCTTATCGCTCATTCGCTGAACTATTACGAAAGAAGTAAATAAGAAAATGAGTCATGTAAATGGTGCCATGACACACAGAAGGGACCACTTTCTCTTCTTTTCCCCTTTTTCAAATAACGTCCAGCTATCATAAAACAGAACGATAAAAAAATATTATTTATTTGATTACACACTACTAAAGTGCATAGTCTTCTCTTCCTTACCTACTCTCCCACGTATTTGTGAATTATACAAACAGAAATGTGTTATCGAATGATAAGATAGGGCATTTATAAATGCACTGTTTCCCTATTCATTATCATTATTATTCAAAGGCTCTCTGTGTTTTGGGCCTAGTTTTTTCTGATTTTTTATAATTTTCACTAATTAATTCCATCGATTCAAAAAACGAATTCAATCATATCCGTATTCGGAATAGCGAATTCAATTGAGGTAGGTCATTTGATGATTATTACGGGCAAAAGACCTCGAAGAGTTTTTTGGGAAATAATTTTTTCTAAATTTCCATTTTCCAAAAGCGTTATTACTCAAGGCTTTTTATATTGCCTCCTGTGATTTTTCTGATAGAGCGTTTTGATTTCTTTTCCACCTCCTCTTTCGGGTTTTCAATGTCGAATTTGACTTTTACGACCTACCCGGTGTATAAATACCGGGAAGTGGTTGTAAAATTTCATTTTAGTTTGTCATTTATTTCATTAGCTCCCCTTTTTTTTCATTTCTCTGTTTTTCCAGGTATAGCTCATGCTCCTGACTTCCTACGTTTTTTCGACTACAACTTTCCATACTGCTCATTCAATATGGTAAATCGTCGATTCCGGGTGTTCGGTCCTGTGCGCTTAACCTTTCTACATCGAACCGGAACAGAAATCGGAGTTCTCCAACTTCGTAAGTGATTCAATCTCTCAGATTTATCCATTTTCGTTTAATTTGACTTTTACGACCAACCCAGTGCATAAATACTGTGGGTTGATTGTAAATGCTCATTTTATCTTTCCCTTTATTTTATTAGCTTTATAACTCCTGACTTTCGGGGAGTTCTTCTCTAGATGTTCTAGAGGCGAGTTCGTAATAATAGTATAGAAGAAAGGCAGTTTCAAATCCAAGAGTTTATGTATCGAATATTAAATAGATATAAAATAGAAATAAAGAGAATAAAATACGATAAGGTTGAAAGGGGGAAGATCACCCTAGGCACACCAAGGCCTCACCATCCTCTCACGAGGGTCAACCACCAACCGAAGACCAGTCTCCTTGGTCCGCGGCCTCGCCTGGGGGCGTGGCCTCGGCCTCGGCAGACCACCTTCCCAAACCTACCGTTACATCCCCCCATTCCATAAGTTTGAGCGCCCTCGCTCAAGTTTGGTTTGGATTTGGTGCGACTAGTGTGATCTTAGATAATAAAGTTAGATGAGGGTGAGAAGTAATGTTACATGAGAGTATAAAAGAGTGGGGGAAGAGAGATAAGGAAATTTTGATTAGTAATTAGAGAACCTCCCAAGATGACTTTACCAAAGTGCCACATGGATATAAGAAAGGGAACGCAAACGCGAACCTGTTCTTTCAGTATTGGAGGTGCATTTAATTCTTGACTTCAGGGACGTGTTCGAAGAGGGAGCCGGCAATGCCTGCTATCTCCGGTCTTTTCGAGTCTCTCCACTGATTGAACAATATCACATAAAGGCGGTATGGAATTGTCTTGAGGGGGAGGGCATTAGAAAGAAAAGAAAATTTTGAATGAGAAAAAAAAATAAGTAGAGAATCAATATCTGAAAAGGTCGATTAGTGGGACATTACAATGAATACAATAGAAGGGGAGGCGGGAGGGAGTTTGAGACTTAAGATACTTTAAGAAAGATAACAGAAATCATGGAATGAACAATTTCCAACATAAATAAATAAAATTTCACAAGAGTCGCAATATATACCTGACATCCTTATCCTCCTTTGTTCCGGATTCTCTCAGATCTTCTCATCGGAGTCTTTCTTTCCTCCTTCTCCGGATTGGTACTCTTCTTATCCTTCCGATTTTCTTGTTTCCGATTTTCCTCGACATCATTCTCTTCCACTTCTTCCTCCTCTCGATTTCCATCCATGAAGATTCGTACATCGTTCTTGTTGGCCTTCTTTATCTTCTTTCCATCCTTGTACTCGATGTTGAAGTCGTCCGTCTTTGTCACAATGAATGGTCCATGTAGTCGTGGTGCCAGTTTGTTCCGTGGCGGGCTTCTCTTCACAAAAACTTTGCATCCTGTCTTGACTTCTCGTTCCAGTGTCCTGTGTCGTTCAGCATACTTCTCCTTCCTTTTGACTCCTTCCTGTTGAATTTGATCCTTGATTTCTGCCAATTTGAATATCTTCCAGCTTCGTTAACTTATGTTGAAATCCTTTTGTTGCTAAGAAGAAAGACGACATCTTCTTTCCATTTTCAGTTTACATCTCAGAATGTAGTTGGAACATTGACAGTCCATCGTTGTAAATTCATAATCGATTTCATGTTATTCTTGTTCGGTATAACCGATTTGCTGATAGTCTTTGTGAAACATCTCTTTGGATCTTTCCGATTCTTGTTAAATTGGGCACACTAGTCTTGGCTTCTGTAAAGTTCTTAGTTTTAGTATCAGATAGACTGAAAGTAATGAGTGGTGTGAGTTGGTGAGTGGTGGTTGAACAATGATGAATGTTTCAATATCTATCAAATAGATTACTTCAGACTCTGAACTTTGAAGAAATCCAAGTGAAAAATAAGAAAACAAAATTAGATACATCTAATTGGGTTGGTGTGCCAAGGTAAGGACTGAGAAAGACAAAACGTTTTACGCCTATAAACTATGTTCTTGGACAGTAAGAAATAGCATGCAACCAAAAGAAAACGTAGAGACAGCTCTGAATAATCTCTGACGAATAAACCGTGCAAATGTAAGAAAACAAAGTGCAGGGTGTCTTCTGGTGTTCTGTGTAACTCGAACGACCTCCTTCCCACAGCAGGCTTGGCCCACTGGGTCAGGTCAGCAGTTGCGTCCTTTGTGATGGTGCGGTTTACGATCGCAGCTGGGGAGATAGGCTGTGCGTCAGGGTGACAGTAATCTTTCCCAAGCGTCATATTGACAATCTTCGAAGGCGTCCCTTTGAATACGATTGCACCGTCCGCCTTTTAATCCTTGTGTAAATATTCTTGGTGTCGGCGAGCAAACATCTGCCGTTATCTGTCATTGAAACAGATGAACGTCATCGAGAGATGAATTGCGTAACCATAATCCTATCTTATCGAACGTCTTGATGACGGCCCTGGCGGAGACCAAAGAACCCAAAATTTGAATTTATTGGAACGGCCAGGCGGACATCCACCGTAAATCTCGTTGAGGCTGTTGACCTCTTGAGCAGAGACTCTGAGATTTATTGGTCTGAGAAATTCTTACCCTATTGTAATAATCTTAAACTCTGGCAAACAAAACAAGCTGTGGGAGCATTCCAATCACCCAAACAAAACATGACATCACTCAGATTTCTCTGAGATCAAAACATATAACGTTCAATTGTGTGCACACATAAAAAAATAATAATACCACCAGAGGTTTTTAAATGACCTATGCTTACGTCCGAATGAAATCTGTAGCACTTTCGCTGTTAAAATCTAAATATTTTGGCCAAATTTTGAAAACTACTACAGCTGAAAGAAGATTAGAAACGAAGGAAAAGCGGTGATCGCGATCGAGGTCTCAAAAATATAAATAGCCCACTCCGCTGATAACTAAATCAGTTGCTCCTGGAGTTCTCAAAAAATAACATAAAACTACCTCCTGGGACGAGTTTACGGGTAGAAGCTCTGGGGCCTCGTAGAAACGAGAATAAAAAGAATGATTGGAAAACACAAACCAGTTTGCAGAAACTTACCTGTCGGAGAGTTTCTCAACGAGAAATCTCCTCAAGGTGGGACCTCCATATAACTCCTGACTTTCGGGGAGTTCTTCTCTAGATGTTCTAGAGGCGAGTTCGTAATAATAGTATAGAAGAAAGGCAGTTTCAAATCCAAGAGTTTATGTATCGAATATTAAATAGATATAAAATAGAAATAAAGAGAATAAAATACGATAAGGTTGAAAGGGGGAAGATCACCCTAGGCACACCAAGGCCTCACCATCCTCTCACGAGGGTCAACCACCAACCGAAGACCAGTCTCCTTGGTCCGCGGCCTCGCCTGGGGGCGTGGCCTCGGCCTCGGCAGACCACCTTCCCAAACCTACCGTTACAGCTTCACTTTTTTTTCATTTCTTTGTTTTTCAGCTATGTCACAAGCTTTCGAGTTTCTACGCTTCTTTGAAGGGGCCGTTCTTCACCGATAATGCTCCTCTACGTTCGTTCTGCACTCACCTTCAAACGCTTCTCGAAGAAAAAGAGGAGACGCTCCCAGCAATGACCGACCTGCAGACGTTTAAAACCGCTATAAGAAAACTAACAGAGGAGCAAAGAAACCTCAGCCGCGAAGTACGTGCTTTAAGAGGAGAGAAACGCTGAAAGAAGACGATCATGGAAGAAACGGCAAAAAGAAAGAAGATCGAATGCCGATACTGCTCGGCCAACCATGAAAACTTTTCATGCCCAACGCTAACAGCTGAAAAAAGATTAGTGGAAGCACTGAAGGAGGGATGATGTCTCAATTGCACCAAACGACACAAAGGAAAGTGCAGAAAAGAACCAGAATGCCACATCTGCAAAAAAAGTCACAAAAACTTTCACTGGTAGATTTTATTTTCGTTATCCGTGTTAGAGAATAGGAACAAATATGTTTATGTTGAACCAAGTTGGTTTTATTTTCAGAAGATCAAAAAATAGAAGGTCAAATAGAAAAGTCGTGAACCATTAAACAGAGATAAGAGAACTCTCCGAAGAATTGACGTCAATGTAACGCGAAACGAAAACGGAGGTGATAACCCAAAAAGTACCAAAAAAGAAGAGGAGAAATGAATCTGAGAATTCGAAATGACTGAAGCGGTTCCGCTCGTGCCAAATAATCGAGGTCAGAATAACCCGACCTTCAAAGATATAAAACAAACAACGGAAGCCTCAATGACTACAATGCCAAAATATAACGGAGAAAGCGATGATATAAGCTTTGTCAAGTTTGTTGAGAGATTCGTCTTAGAATCGAATGAGCTAAAATCAGGAAGACCACTGAGTCTGGTGGTCTTCGCAAGGATGCTCGCAGGCTCAGCAAACTCAAGTATGAGCAACTGTCAAACGAACAGAAAGCAGACTTTGCTCTTCTGACTCAAGCTCTTTCGGACCGCTTGAGGACCCAACAAGGAGCTAAATCTAATCATCTGTGACTTGAGAACATTCCAAGAAAATCGAGTCGATCGCCATAAAAACAAGGGTAGAGTCCATAAATAGTACCGAAAACTACGTTTTCCATTTTCTGAATCAATTCACACCTTTTCCAATTTTGAAATACCGTTGATTTTATATTGAGATAATTGAAATACCAGTATAATTTCAGATAGAGCTGACGAAAGAGGACCTCGAGCAAAAAGGAGCGAAAGATGGAGAACCGGCCAAGAAGAAGCAAAGAATTGGATGCTCTTATTGCAGAGGACCCCATTCCACTCAAAGCTGTCAAATAATGGATGCAAAAACCAGAATGGTATATGCAATGGATAATGGAATTTGCATAATCGGGTACATCCGGGACACTGCAATCGATCTCCAGCGTGCACGAAGTGTCAACGGGCTCACTTAACGATCTATCATGCTTAATTCATGTTATCATGTAATAAACTTGTTGAAACCTGTGAAAATTGTGTTATGTTTTATCTACGAAATAGAAATCAGCATTTCAAATCATGATTGACAAAATTCAGCAATATTGATAAGAAAAGTCCTGGACAGAAAAGAAAACTGGACATTTTTGTCAGGCAACAGAGTTTGAAAGTACATATAAGATCAGTCAGGACGAGCATGGTGGACACGGATCCAACCTTATCATAATTTTTCGAATTCTGACCTCAATAATTCAGATTTCCAGATTTTCTTCATATTTTTTTTAATTTTTAAAGATTCATTTTAAAGAAACGCTGAAATTTCTAGAAAATGGGAATGAGAAAATCAGGTCTGAACTCTTTTTTTCCACGGTTTCAGAACAAATGAGTTAGGAACCGTTCTGAACTTCCGGAGAATTTTTTCAAAAATGGTTCAAATATTTTCAAATACTCTCTGTCTTGTATTGTAATCTCCCACATATTTATTAATTATACAAACAGAAATGTGTTATCGAATGATAAGATAAGACATTTATAAATGCACTGTCTCCCTATTCATTATCATTATTATTATTCAAAGGCTCTCCGTGTTTTGGGCCTAGTTTATTCTGATTTTTTCTAATTTTTACTAATTTATTCCACATATTCGAAATAACCGGTGATTGAGGTTAGTCGATAATTTCAAATCATATGAATTTTATACCAATTATTTTTCAAGGGCCTAAATGGTACCAGAAAACCGTCGATTCTGATGATGACTTCTTGAATAAAAAATGAGAATTGACCAAAAAGCTCACTACATGAAGACAGACTCCATACCCAAGCCGCTACATCGGGCATAGCCTCTCTACATGGAGGTTCCACATTCGCGGAAACATAATTTCTCCGTGTGAACTTGATTCGCTTGATTCAAGAGTAAGTTCGGAAAGCAGAGACTGCAATAACCGTCTCCTTATCAGGGCCTATAAAAGGCACTTTTATCAGTGTATCAATTACATTTCTAACCACTCATTTTACTCAATCATTCACTAATAAATACTCTTGTATATATTCTAACTTATTACGGGTTAATTAAAGACTACATAACTATCCACGGGTTAAGTCTTTAATAAGACCATAAATGACAAAAATTCAGCATAAATTATGGCAAATAAACACTATAAGTATTACTAAACTTAACGAGGCGCACCTTATTCTCTATTGTAAACCCAAAGTAATGATACCGGCTGTTTTAATCTGCCAAGTGCGAACAAGATATATATTGATCAGTTCTCAGGAAGGTAACAGTGAAGACTATTTATTTTAAGATACCATGAGTATATTTTCTTTCACCGGAGTTCCTCAAGGTTTTCGACTACAATGCTCCTTACTGTTCAATCGAGAAGCTTAACCAGAGACTTCGGGAGTTTGGCCCTGTCCTTGTGACCTTTGCACACAGAGTCACGGAGTCCTCCAGGTTCATCCTACCTGGTAAGTGATCTCTCACATTTTCTCCTTTTTTTCTTATTTCTTTGTTTTTCAGCAATGTCCCAAGTTATCGAGTTTTGCGATTTTCGAGGACTGGTAGTCTCCATTTTTCATTGATTCTACCAATGTACCGTTCATTTGGGCCAGTCCTTCTCACTTTAAATCATCGCCGTGGGTATGAGCTGGGCATCCTCCAGATTCACTCAGCTACGTAAGTGATAGATTTCTTCTATCTCCTTACTATCTGATTCTTTTTTTCAGAGCTCGGGAATTTCTCTTTCGCCGGAATGGACGCCTGATCTCTATCGAGGAGTATTTTCTTCTGTGTCTTTTTGTTGTCAGATTGCCAGTCAGTCTACCCCATGGAAGTCGTCTCCGTTCATCGGGCTCCTGCTGTTAATGCATTTTATCTTTTCTTTTATTTCGTTTTCAAATAAATAGGTTGTACTGTTCGTTTTTTTTTCATGAACTGTCTCTATGACTGGAGATCATCTCAGGTATTCGTCATCAAGCTGTGATGAATATTCAAAATTGGCTAAGATAGTGTGGATTCTCAGTTTGTTCAGGTTCTTTGTTGTTAAAATTATGTTCTTAATTCGGTTTCTCTTTGCTTTGTTGTTTTTCGTCGGAGTCGTTATTTGTCTTTCTCGGGTTAATGAATCCACTTCCTACACGTGTTTTCATTTCATAAATGACCTTCAGACATAAAAAATATTTTCAAAGTTCTTCAAAATTTCATATTTTTAGTTGTTCAAATAACTTTAAAAGGCGCTTAAAATTCTGTCTGAAAGTTTCAGATCGATCCGATAAGTTTCAGAAAAGTTAGAGATAAAAATCATTTTTTCAAATAAAAAAATGGCCAGCACTGTCTGATTCTCCTAGAATCACCACTCTTATTCCAGTTGTAGAGGTATTATAATTACTCTCTGTGAATTAATGATTGTTAATTGATAGAAAATAATGATAAACATAAATAAATTTGAAACACTCTTCGGCGAGTGGTCGAGACAAGTCCTCGAATACAAATTATATTCTCCCACGTATTTATTAATTATAAAAACAGAATAGTGTTATCGAATGATAAGATAAGCTATTTATAAATACACTGTAAATGAAACTGTAATGATAGAAAATGAGAATGAGAAAATCAGGTCTGAAATCTTTTTTTCCACGTTTTCATAACAAATGAGTTGGGAAATGCGCTGAACTTCAGGAGAAATTATGTTTCTTCTCAATGATGGTTCAAATATTTTCAAATTCTTTCTGTTTTGTATTGTACTCTCCCACGTATTTGTGAATTATACAAACAGAAAAGTGTTATCGAATGATAAGATAAGACATTTATAAATGCACTGTCTCCCTATTCATTATCATTATTATTCAAAGGCTCTCCGTGTTTTGGGCCTAGTTTTTTCTGATTTTTCCTAATTTCTACTATTTTATTCTGAAGATCAAGTTATCAAAGTTTGAGGTGAGTCGATAATTTCGAAATGTTCTCTTTGGTTTGTTGTTTTTCGTCGGAGTTGTTATTTATATTTTTAATTCATCTCGGGTTAATGAATCGACTTCCTACTTTTCTATTCATATCATGCATTCAAACATTAAAGAAGTCGTACCGTTTATATCCTTATATTTCCAGATGGCAGAGGAAGGAATGGAAGCCCTCACCGAACCCCCGACGGAGGTGACGATGAAGTCCTATCAAGACTCGAAAACGCAACGAGATCTGTTCTGAAGGGGCAGAGAAGAATCATCGCCGAAGTCCGCGCAATGAAAGAAACTGCAAACCCAAAGGAATCCTGTGGTGGAAATCACAAAAGCTACAAGTGCCGATCTACCAAATCTAACATCTCACAGCCAAATCTAACAGCCAAATCTAACAGTTGCGTAATGCCGATCTGATTTTTTTTCAGATGGCGTATATTGAAGATTTCATTTCCTATTTGATGAGAGACTTTTCCCAACGTCTTGAGGATGCTAATGAGACTCCACGTCGGTACGGCCCGGTCACTCTCTTTCGTCTACAAAAGTGGCCATCGAACTGGTGTGCTTCACTTACACCCAACTCCGTACGTTCTATTTCTCGTTTCTCTTTTCAATTAACCATTTTCTTCAAGTGTCAGATCTTTTTTTTCCAATGTTTCGGTCGACATTTACAATCGTCGATTTCTTCCGCAGACACTGGGGCAGCGAAGTTCGCCGACCCCTGGAACTTGGTGTCTTCTTGACATGCGACTCCAGCGTCGTTTACCCACGGGAATTAGTACGGGTCAGCTGAGTCCGAATCTCCCTTTCTTCACTGCTACCTTTCTGAGGATTAATCAAAAGTAATCTCTCTTCTTTTCAAATCATAATTGAGAACTATATAGTTTACGATGGGCAGTTTCTTTACCAGTATTTCTTTGTTTTACGTTCATTTTTTAGAAAATTGCGATGGTTGACGGTGTTAACCGAAGTCTTCAAGCATTCGGACCTGTCAGAATAGTTTTTCAACATCGCCCGGGGTCAGAAATTGGAACCTTTCAACTACATCCCACATCGTGAGTAATAATCAATGTCGTATTTGTTTCTATTCATGATGGAAGTTTTTGAGATGAAAAAAGACGAGCTCTTCCCAAGAGAGCGTCAAAAGCCGACTCGATCCAGCTGCGAAACGAGATCCTACAGGAGATCAGAAAATTGGAGACGAATCAAGCAAGCCTAAAAGAGGCGATCGAGTCGCTGGAGGCAAGGATCCAAAAGAGGATCAACACGAGCGATGGGAAAAAGTCAAGGAAAAGAGAATCCCGAAGATAGACTAACCAACGGGAAACAGAATCATAGAGATGAAAGACACCGACTGCAGAATCTGCAAGAAATATATGAAATATGAATAAAGTAATTGTTATCAAAACATATGTTCCTGAAATGAATTTAGATTGAAAACCACGAAATAACGTGGAAAAAAGTTGGCTCTTGAACTATAATCATGTACAATTTTTAATTTCGATTTTCTGAAAGGAGACATATTTTCTAATGAAAATTCATTTACTATGGGAACTATTAATGAATACGATCTCTGTTAAAATTTGGAAAAAAAGTGTTCATTCGTATTTGCCGGGCGGAAAAGTGTCAAATCATATTCTTACTGATAAGGCAAAGAATTTCAGAAGAGAACGTGCTCTTTCACGTGAAGACAGAACTCAACTGTTCTTTTTACCTACACTGTGCCTCTTTGATGATAAGAAGAAAAATTGATGATAAGGAAACGAATGAAAAAATGAATTTTCTCACTATTCATTTCGTTATGAACTGAAAGGTCTTGAGTGTTTTAGACCGTTTTTTATTGATTTTTTCTAAATTTTATTTGTTTATTTTTATTCTCATGAAACATTGATTAATAGACGATAGGGTAGGTTATAGAATTTAACCAAATTCAAGTTAATAACCCATTCAGTCATCATAAAGTCCGCTTTTTCAATATTACTGGGAAACTGAGCATTTGATTGGAAAATCTTCATTTATGCATCTAGCACATTTGTTTTGTTGGAAGACCGATTTATGACTATTCTGAATTTGACACATTGCCATCGAAAAAGAGGTGATCCAAAATATTCTTGCAATTGACGTAATTTATATTATTTTCAGTACTTGGACATTTACTCAGAAAATCGAAACCATTATCAAAAAGTCATCAAAATTTGATGGATTTCACGATGTCTTGTAGCACAGAAAAGAGTTGTAAGAATAAACATTCCCGAAAAAAAATTATGTATTCAAATTTTAGGAAAAGGAATTTTTTTGATGTTCAAAATATCAAAAAACTGGAGAGGAAATTTCTCAAATATGAGCAGCGGACAGAACTGTGGAATTTCCATGTATTTAGCCAATCAAGCAATTGAGAACCAGGTTCTAGTGCAATTAGGCTTCTAAAATTTGAAAAAAATTAGATTTCTTAGATGAATTTTGAAGTAAAAAACGCCAAAGGTGATATTTTCTTTTCCGGTACTGTAGTTTTTCTTTGAAAAATAAGATATCTAACAAATATTTCTTTTCAGATGCATAATGATAAGCTTTATCTTCATATCTATTATCAATTTCAGTGAATCAGGTTTGCTATAAAAAGTGAGTTTCATAATAGTTGTATTGTTCTGAATAAAAATTTTCAGGAGGATCCATCTTTCAAATCCTACACTGGAAAATATAAACGTAATTGCTTTTGTTCTCTGGAAATACATCGAAATTTATCATTTGTTTTGTGTTTCCATCAAACCAAGAGTAAGTTTTCAAAACAACGAAAATCCAAAAAAAACTTATTTTAGAGAAAAAAATCCCGGATATATTTTGAGCTTGTTGATTTCTATAACTTCAACAATATTTGATTTGGAACTGGGAAAATTTGCAGTAAGTTACGAAGCTTATCTCATTTAAATAGAAAAAATCTACTTGCAGAAACAATTTCTTTCATATTTTCTTCGTGTTGGATTTGTGTTCACATGTAAAATGGCAAGAATAAACCCAACTATGGATCTGCAGCCTCGTCGAGTGTTCTCCACCGGTTCTAAATTTGGCTATCTAAATTTAATTATTGTGGATTCTGACAGATTTTTATTTGTTTATTTGTTTTTCATTATGAACTACTATCATTCATGATAAATAATTCATTCATTCATTTCTGAATATATTTAAATTTTTCAAAGTGATAGCAGAAAAAAAGGTGATAAAATGAAAGTATCTCAACTATCATCAGGCAGTCTCTGTTGTATACAATTAGTATTTTGATGCTATGATAATGGTCATAACTTATTTTCAGGTACATGAAAACTCTAGCCCCGTACGCTTTTCTTGTGGATTTATGTTAGCAGAAATAAAGAACAACAGTTAATCCAAAAACTACTAGTTTATTAAAATTAAATAATAAAAAGTCATAATCTGTTGATAGAAGATTTAACATAAATTAATTTCACAAGTAGCAAACGAACAGAAGTAGACATTTCGGGTGGAACCTCCATTTTATATTGTGAAAATGACCATCTGAGTGACCGTTGTGACTGTGATCATGGTTATTTATTTTATTAAAGACTTAACCCGTGGATAGTTATGTAGTCTTTAATTAACCCGTAATAAGTTAGAATATATACAAGAGTATTTATTAGTGAATGATTGAGTAAAATGAGTGGTTAGAAATGTAATTGATACACTGATAAAAGTGCCTTTTATAGGCCCTGACAAGGAGACGGTTATTGCAATTTAGAGTCTCCGAAAAACAGAAACCACACTGAAATAATGATTAAAATAAAGGTCAATTGATTAAATTTGACTAACCTCAACTGTTTGATTACCAGATCAAATTAAAAATTGAAATTCAGTAAAATAAATATAAATAAATTCAAAAAAATCAGAAAAATCAGAAAAAACGGTCCAAAACACTGAGAACCTTCAAGTAATAATGATAATGAACGAATTGAGAATGCATTTATAGACGCATTTTCTTATCAGTCAAATCAAAGACACTCTCTTTGAGTAGGCAAATAGAAAAATTGATTTCACGTGAAAGAACATGAATTTATTTGTAAGAACTTTTCAGCAGATTCTGTTAGAGAAGAAAAAATGGATCCTAACTTGGTAATTTCCAAGAATCGCCCCCCAGCCTATAAGCAGCTAGGGTATTAACCCTGAAGTATAGGAAGCTTACCCATATTCCTCCCCCCCCCCCCCCCCCCCCCTTTACAATATTTTCCCCCTACCTTACATTTGGGCTCCATGCATAGGTTCGCAGCGAGTCCACAACACATCTTGAGTAATAACGAGTAATGAAATTCTCGTCACAAATACGAATATCAGGCTAGTTCATAATGTCACGTAAACGCGGAAATTTTTAGCGTGATTAGCTTTTAAAAAAAGGGGTGGGACTATTCTCAACAGTCTTCCGCCGAGGGGCAACTCTTGAATTATACTATTCGAGTGAACTTTTTATTCGAGTGAACTTGCACATTTAACAATAAATGAAAATATTTTAAATCAAATTTTTCTTTTTTTCGAACCAATAATAAGAAAATATTTTTGTGAAGATAATAATATTGAGAAGAAGAATAAATGTTCCAATTATTTACAATCTCTCAGATTTCAGAAAAGATGTACATAAAAAACTGTTTTTCATTCCACTTGTTCGAGCTCTCTTCTGAATTCCAAATTTCTCGAACTTTCAAATACTTTTGAATTTCTTGTTCGGTAACATTTTGTTCCTCTGTTGAATACTCGTAATAATTAATGTCAATGACAGCGAGACGTCCATCGTTCCGTCTGATGAGTATTCCTCCGTGAATCCACATGTCTTGATATCCATCACTGCAAAATAAAAAATTAGATTTTTCTCTTTTAAAAAACTCACCGAAACATGAATTTAGCGGTCCTCGGATCCATTAATTCTCCTCCACACCCATTCAAAACCTCTTTCACATCTCTTTCTACACAAGTTTCGAATTGGATCTTTCTCAATTTTTGATTGGTCTTTCCCTCTTGCCAACTTCTCAAAAATACATTCAGATCTTCCGGAGACAAATCAATTTTATGTGCAGATATCTTTTCAGTGTCCATATTAAATAGGAATTCAAGATTGAACCATGGACACGGATTTGAAGAGAAAAAACGTTTGATTTCAAAATTGAGACGTTTGTAAATGATTCCGTCACATTTGAATTGTTTGCAATTTCTTTCGAAAAAGTGTAGACGACTGACACTTTTTTGGAATCTGGTAATGAATAATTCGAATAGTGGCCATGTAGCTGTTCTTATAGAAACTGCTTGGATATCAATTTTCATTCCATTTAACCAATCGATCATCATAATCAATTGATCATCAGTTAATGGGGATCTCAAATCAAAAGAAATTCTGTCGATACGACAGTTTAAAACATCCAGAAAATGTTGAGAGGCTCGAATGAACGCAGAAATATCCTCTTTTCTGAATCGTTTTCTTTCACCTTCTACAAACCGATTTTGTTCGAAACCCATTCTGGAAACGAATTCATGATATTCGGTGAGATACAATGAACCCTTATGGAGATCCAGTGAAACTTCCAAATCGTTCTCTTTCAATCTCTTCGACACTTTTTTGGCTCTTTCGGATAGCAAAGAGAATTCGTATCTGAAATTATGAATTATGTTTTTTATTTAAAAAAAAAAGAGTTATCTTACAATTCGACGGGTTTCCATTGATCGGAAATAATTTGAATACATGTAGGCGGAAGACGAAGGAGTGGAAACATTGTAGAATCAATAAGAATGGTCCTTTGAGGAAAGGCTCTTGGAAAGGACCTTTTACTATTCCCGCCCTGCAACAGAGCGCGTTTGCTCAATAGGTATTCAAAGACCTCCTAGGTGCAAGAGAGTATACTGTGACTCTTGGTCTCTTATTGCTTCAAAAACCGTCATCTTTTGGCCTGTCTCAAGAAGCTAAGGCTCCTAGACGTTTCGCACTGCGACGTTTCGAACTCGCGACGTTTCGCACTCTAGTCTGCAATTGCGCGTGAAAGTGTTTGCACAAAATGTGTTCAACCGTAATTTTTCCTTTTAATTTTCAGTTTTTTTTTCGTTATTTTTAATAAGAATGGCCTGATTTTCCCACATTTTGCATAGAAACTTTCCAAATCAGGCCATTCATATTAAAAATAACGAAAAAAAACTGAAAATTAAAAGGAAAAATTACGGTTGAACACATTTTGTGCAAACACTTTCACGTGCAATTGCAGACTAGAATGCGAAACGTCGTGGGAGCGAAACGTCGCAGTGCGAAACGTCTAGGAGCCTTCAATAAACCATATCAAACTAAACTACCGTAAATGATTAAGAGAGACCGACTAGACTGCAAATTATCTGTAAATTTCTCGTTTTTCTTGTGTCGATGTTTGTAAAAAGAATATGTATTTTGAATAGAGATGTAAAGCTTTGTGTAGATAAAATTGAAAGAACATAAACAGTAAAACTAGCAGAATTATAGTACGTGCAGTTTTGGAATTGTTGTTCAATCAATACAGCACTCATTTATTAATCTAAAAAAACGGGACCTATTTTCTTAAAATCTCATATTTTCTCTCTTTCAAAAGGAATCAGAAAATGATGAGAGACATCCTCTCATCCTCATTTTTCTTCATCATTTTCCTTGAGAGAGTTTCTTCATCAATTAAATCTTATCTCTAACAGAAGTGAATTAGAGTTTACAACCGAAACATTTAGGAAGGGTAAAAGAGAAAATACACAACATATTAGAAAGAATGGGGGAAAATTTTTTTTTGTATTAAAATTGATTTCCATCGTATTTTAATTGATTCGTCAAATCTCGGAATGGATGTCTCTGTTGGTCGTATTGTGTTTGCAGTCTTTGGACTTCTGTCTTGTAGTAATCGCGTTCCTGAAGAAAAAAAAATTTGAACGCTGTCTAAGAGTTTTTCACGCTGCTTAGCTATCTTAAATGCTTTTCAAATGTGTCAAATGTTTTTCGGCTACTCGCTAATGCATTCTAGAAGCTACATAGCTGTTTTGATAAAATATACTCAACTAAATTTTTGGAATGCCACTCAGCTATCACTACCGCTACTCAGCTTCTCTAAACGCTGCTCAGCCCTATTCGAAATCTACTAATCTCACCTTCATCACATTATTGCACTCATCTGTTTTATTCTTCAACTGTTGACGTAAATCCGCCAGTTGTATCTTCAAAAGATCATTTTCATTCTTTGCATTCGTTTCTCTTTCCTTCCGGAGTTTTCTTGATTTCCTCGCCGCCTCGTTGTTCTTCGCTCTCTTCACAAAATACCTACAATCAAATCGAATTTCGATGGAAATGGGGTTCCAATCTCGGCGGTCCGTCTCTTCCTTAGAAGTGTCACGTCCTACAGTAGTCTCTTCGGTTGGCATGTCTTCGTGAAGAACCTGTAAAAACCTAGGCCCCGCCCCCCTGATTCCTTTCTTCAAGGATACTGTATCTCTGAAAGACATCTCTCAAACTTACTTCGGATTCGATTTCGGATCGACAATCATCGATTCATTCGATGATCCAGAAGATCCAGAAGTGTTTGCAGATCCGTATGTGTATGCCCTGGAATGAGCATGAAGTAATGATGTTGGCGTGTTGCATCCCATTGTTGCCCTAAAATACGCTATCTTGCTGTGCTTGATTTTTATAATCAAGATCATAATTATATTCCTCTCTTTCTGATTGACAAGTTCCCATCTGCTCAGATTTCAATCTATCCGGTCATTATGCTGTTAGAGGGTGAGGGTTAGTGTCCATCTGCCACGTGGCGGCGGGACGAAAGATTTCCCGTTTTTGGACGTAGTGACACCTTATTACGTCAGGGGACCTCTAGACAACCCAAGGGTCATCATCCTCTCTCTCTCTCTCTCTCTCTCTCTCTCTCTCTCTCTCTCTCTCTCTCTCTCTCTCTCTCTCTCTCTCTCTCTCTCTTTCTCTCTCTCTCTCTTATCTACAGAAATATGACAAGGGGCAACTCTTCCCCACGGCAAGGTTTATGGCATGTATCTGTTCTCTCGCCTATATTTTTATTTCCAAACAAAAAACTCGCACTTCCGACCAAAAAATAATTTCTACAGTACTCCAAAAAACTCACATATAGCCCCAGTCGGTGTTCAATGTTTGTGGATAACCATACGATGGCATCATTTTTAGTTTTTGAGAATAATCTGAAATAAAGAGGAAATGTTGCCAAGAACAAGAAAATAGGTTGCGTAACCGACAGGTCTCGAGTAAATGACTGACGTAACGCGAGGGGTCCATAGGCCACGCCCCTCTCCCAAGAGAGAGTCAGCATGTGGAATGTGGAGACGCAGAGAGAGAAAGCATGTGTACCTGTCCTGATCTTAAGATTTCTGAAACTTTCTTCGTATTTTTAATAAAAGGGCATGCCCTTTTGGGGTTTTCACACTTTCAGTCGTCTCTGAAGACAGGCAGACAGGCAGAAAGGTCGTAATGGGTTGAAGACAGGTCTCTCGGATTCCCCAGAGGGGTTTTCTTTGGAAAGTGTCATTTCACACTGTCTGTCATCTTATTCTTCCCAAAAGAATAGATGGACGGTCTTAAACTGTGTCAAACTCTATTATGAAGGCATCCTCTTTTGAAGGCGGTTTTTTAAAGTTTCAGTTGAAAACAAAAATTCCGGAAAAAACTTCTTGCGAGCCAAAACACGGTTCTTTTCCAGTGGAAAGGTGTATAAAGAATATGTCATCAGCTTCGTCAAGACATAAAATTTCCAGAAATAGGGTGGCCAAACTTCTATTTTTAAAATTTAAGAAAGCTTTTCTAGAGGTTATTACTGTTCATTTTTTCGAAACGTGACGATCTTTTATCAGAACTTTTTTTCCAAATTCCAAGCCCTTGTAGTAAAGGGTTTTTCTTCTTCGCAGATAGCTGAATGGTCCTTCCTTCCCAACAAGTATCTAATCTTCTCTCTCTCTCTCTCTCTCTCTCTCTCTCTCTCTCTCTCTCTTTCATTCTCATTATCTACGTTCCCATACGAAGACGTCATACTGTGTACCTGTGTATACACAAAGCCACCCACGAAGACGCGCGCGAAGAACGGTCCTTTCTTGGAGGTGGACAGAGAGAGAGAGTGCAAATACTTCAAGAGACGCGGGGATTAATGAGGTGTTTTCTGAAGACTCCAGGTGGGACAAAAAGGATCATTATAACTCTTCCGTCTCTCCTTATAGGCGGATAGAAAGAGATGATGGATGACGTGGCAAAGAAAGAGAAGAGAGTTCAGAGAAAACACAGAACCTCTATTAGAAGGGAACTTGGCATGGGGGAAGCAATAATTATGACGATTATTAGAAGACAATTTGAGTACATATTGAAATAAGAATACCGCTGAGCAGCGTTAAACAGTGGCAAAAAACAGCTTGAAAAAAAGTTTTTTGAAAAAGTTTTTATGAAAATTTCTGATTTCAATTTGAAGCAATTCAATGAGAGATTTTGATAGTTGAGGACTATATTGTTGCCCACTTTCGTGAAAAAACTGTGAGCCAAATGAAAGACATTTGCTGCAAGTAGATAGACATTTGGAATTCTCTTTTCCCTTGTAGTCCTGCTTTTGGATTACTGTAGTTCTCGTTTTTCTCTCTCTTGTTGTATTTGCTATGTTTTAGTTATTTTTCACACTCTTCTTCATTCCTATACTTCAAGGGTTAAAAAACAAAACGATAAAACATTACAATACTAGTGGGAGACAATCATATTCCATACATATACGAGATTCTTGGGGGATGGACACAATATTTTGGGAATTCATAGGGAACCAAACGAAATACACATTTTCAAGGGAACTTATTTCTCTCCGGTGATCAGGTCCTTGGATTTTTCCCAATCCTCCTCCACTCGATATCCGTTTTGCACGTAGAGTTCCTTGATCTTCGGATCGGCGTTTTTCGGGAGAATGACGCCCTTTGCTTTGCCGACTAATTGGAGCAATTTGAGGGTTTTCTTGGCATGATAATCCTTGCCGGTGCACAGGACCCAGGTCATGCCGGCTGTTTCAAGGAGTCTCTTGTTTTCAGCTTCCACCGCAGCTCTAAGGGTGAACTGTAGGTACTGGGGATCCTTCTGATCAATCAAGATATCATTGATCTTTGAGTGAATGACCAGCGTCTTCCCATTCCATTGCTTTGAATCTCCATAGATGGCTGGGTTTGACTCCTTGGCGTCCCATTCCGATCAAGTCCGCCGTTTTCTTCACGTGCTCTTTTCGCTCACTGGCGATCCAAATTCGCTTTCTGGATCAGCTCTCCTCCACGTCCAGCTTGGATTGTTGTTTGAATCCAGTCCTTGCTGTTGGCGTCCACGTGCTTGGTCTTTGGCTCGTTGGACACCACTAGTCCGTGTCCCGTCCAATCCTTTTCATTTCCAATGACGATTGCTTGGAATTCTGAATTTCATTTCTATTTCTTTATTAATTGCGTGACACTAACCTTCAGTTTTTCTTGCTTTCTCTTGTGTCAATTCGTTTGACGACGTCTTGGGGATCTTCCTTTTTGGCTAATTCGCTTCTCTTGTAGTTTCTTCGCAGCCCAGTAGAAGGCCTTGTCCTTTGAGAATGGCGTGGATGGGGTCTGCCGCCTCGAAGACGCTCCCATCGCGGGGATTGACACGAAGTTCAATCCTTTTGCCATTATCATGTTCATGAGAGCGACAGCTTTGAGTGGATCACAAGGACTTTTCCCGTCCATTGCTTAGTGTCGCCTATCACAGCTGGAGTTGACGCTGTATTTGATTTCGGGTCTCTTGCCCGCGCCTTTGGTCTTTCTGAAAGAAAATCCAGGTTACTACTTTGTCTGGAATCTTATACTTTCTTACCATTCGATGTTTCGTACTTTGGGGTTCTGTCGCCCGCCTGTTGGGATTTCCCTTCGTGTTTGGGCCACTTCCGCTTTGGCGCGCCTTCTTCGATTAGGGCTTTCAAGTCGCCCGCATATTCGAGACCTCGGAATATTCCTTCTAATCCGTCGATTGCCGCCATAACTGAATCGTAGCTTTTGTCCGACACGAAGAGGCGTCCTTTGTACTTGATGAGGGAGATCAGTTGATCGGCGATCGGGGATTCCGACATGGTTTCTCTTTTCTGGAATAAAGGAGAAAATCGATAATTGAAGTCAGACAGTGGTGAAAAAGTAAGGAGAAAACTGTGAACCAGACAAACTGATGATTTTTTAATTTTTTAAATATTTTCAGCGAAAAAAAATCGAAAAAAGATGAGTGATCAGAATGTGATTTTTAGACATTTTTAGGCTAAAACGAGCTTTGTTAAACGTTATTAATTTAGTTTTGATTCAATTTTATAATTTTAGCGCCTTTTTGAAGCATGTGTTTCAGCGGTTTCGAGATGTCCGGGAGCCTTTTTTACCCGCCCTTTTCTTCTTTCCCGCCTTCTTTTTTTGAACCTCCCCTCTTTCCGAATTACTGTAGATCAAAATTTTTTTTGATCTACAGTAATCTCAGAAAAATTAAAATTGCAGTTCTTGCCTTTTCTTTGACAATTTCATCAAAATTCCCCTTTTTTTGACCTAAAATGCTATCAATTCGTTCTTTCCTCTGATTCAGAGCTTCATTTGACACTTTTTGTGCTCATTTACTGTCTACGTCTCTTTATTTTGCATGCTCTCTCATCAAGGGGCGTGGCGTACTATCGGAGCATCGTTCGGCTCCCTTCACCCTTTTTTATCCGATAATTTAAAAAAAAACCACTTTCGTTGCGAGACCCACACAAACTTTATGCGGAACCGTCCTGTACCTTTAACCCTACAGTACCTCGCCTCTTCCATAATTTTTCGAGACCCCACGGAAACGCGGGATGGGGTAGCGACGCGGGAACGAAAACGCGGGAAAAATGGGCGTGGCGTGGTGCTGCAAGCCTGCGGCACTTTAATTTTAGTGTGTTGCAGAGTTGCACGGACAGCGATTTTTTTTTCACGGACAACGGACAACGGACAATGGACAAAAAAATTTATTCCGGACAACGGACAACGGACATCGGACAAAAATTTTTCCGGCGGACAATGGACACCGGACAACGGACATCAAAAATCCGCGGACAACGGACGACGGACAACGGACAGCGGACACAATTTCCTCCCGGACTACTAAAAGTCGAAGAAAAAACTCGAAAACTCGAAAAAAAATCGAGTAAAAATTGATAAATCAGGCTGTTTTTTTTGACGTTTTCGGCTAGACCGTTCTTTCGAACTTCGGCAAAAAAATTGAATTTTTTTTGGATAACGGACAAATTTCGAAAAATTTTCCGGACACAGGACAACGGACAACGGACAAAATTTTTTTTCACGGACAACGGACATCGGACAACGGACACCAAAAAACCGCGGACAACGGACAACGGACTGTCCGTGCAACTCTGGTGTGTTGATTGATTAGCCACGCCCATTTTTCCCGCTTTTCGTTCCCGCGTCGCTACCCCATCCCGCGTTTCCGTGGGGTCTCAATTTTTCTTTTTTCGCTATCTGTTTTCTGAAAGCAATTTTGAATAAAACAGATGTTATGCTTTTATATTTTATTCCGTCCTTTAAAAATAATAAACAAGTTTCTTTTTAGAATTCGGAGGGGATTCAATTTATGGGGGAGGAGGACAAGAAGAAATTGATTCAGAGTGGATGTCAGGTTTCAGCCGAATCAATTCCAAATGATATTGGAGACAAGTACTTCGTCGATAGTGAAATCGGGACAATACAATCAGTCTTTCAGAGTTCGATTAGATCAGAAATCGGCTGTGAAATGGATTTTGAACAAAAAATAAATAGCCGATTTTTGATTCAAAAAAAGATCTGACAGACTGATTTAAATGTTAGGGGGAAACAAAAGGGGTTGCAGGATGAAAAATGAAAAAAACGATAACAAGAAGGCCTAATGGATGAAACTAGTAGTTTGTAGATTTATAAACTAGACTTCCTGTTCTGAAGAATCAATTTTTTAAAGATTTCTACACAAGTTGATAGCTTCAGAACAGAATTACAGTGAGTTGAAAGAGTGAAAGATAACAACAAAAAGGGGTTTGCTTTAAACTAATAACAACGATTTGGGAGAAGGGGGAAAGAGGGGATTTTCAGCCTAACGGAAAAGTCCTGAAAGCAGAAAAGGGTAACAACAAAAGAGAAAAACGATTAAATCATAAAAAGAAAAAAAACTCACAAAGGATGGGGCAACCGCCGTTAATAATGAAAAGAAGAATTAAAAATTGAAAGAGATAGAAAAACAGAAGATCAATGGAGGGGATTGGTGGACGGTAATGTTCTCAAAAAAGAAGAAGACGGGGGAAGAAAAAGTTACAATAACCGTGAGTTTGAAACTGTAGAAATGGGAGAAAATAGAGGGGAAAATAAAAGAAAACTGGATGGGAGAAATGAAGAACCAAAAATGAGCGGTATCTTGAGCAAAAAATTCAGAAAAAAAAGGACACTTATGGTGATTTGTTGATGATAGAACTTGGGGGAAAATGATAACGATACACGACGAAATTCCGACATTGTTTTACTTTTTCGTTGATTGCGGAAGATTCTGAAAGAGATTTGGAATGATATTCATTGTGAATGTTTGAAACATACTCTGAAGTCGTCGGTTGACTTGTATTTGTTCAACTCTTTGTTTAAGAAGTCATCGACAACCAATTGTTTTGCAATCTTCGATCTGAAATATGATTTTATTGAGAAAAAGAAATAAATAGGGAGTTCCTTACCTTTGCAAGAAAGCGAAAAGCTTTTCAAGTCCATAGAGCTCTCCTTTCTGCACATCAGTAGTACAATCTTTCATGAAGTTTTTGTAGATTTCCGGTCTGAACTTCTTCTCTAATCCGTAGCTGTAAAAGCGGAATAGAGCCTCAATTCCATAACGAGATCTGTAAAAAGTTATCATTTCATGGAATTCTCGTTTGTTCTTCTAACCCAATCTCGGCATCCTCAAGAGCAAGTTTGCGGAATTCCTCATACATGTTACGGTTGAAGTTGTCACGAAGGAAGAATGACCAGAAGCGATACAATGTGTTCATTTCGGCACAATCATATCCGAGACTCTTGCGTTGTTTCAGACAAGCCTGTCTCCAACTGGAATAAACGTTTTGGACGAAACGATCCTCTTGTAGAAGACTGATTGACGGATGATTCGCTGGAACCTGTGATGAGCTGGCTGCGATTCCAATTGGGGCAGCAGGTAGAACGTCTTCGCGACCGAGAACCCATGCGACTGGCATCTCGACTGGTGGCTTCTCGCTGTGACGAGTCTTCTTTTTACGTGGCGATTTTGCGTCGAGTGGAGCTGATGCTTTTGAAACTGGATAGTAACGATTCATCTTCTGCTCTTGTGATTCACGACGCTGCATTGGCGATTTGGGCTGAAAAAAGACATTTTCCATTTCTTTTTTTATGATTCGAATGTGTTAGAAAAGAGCACATGGTTTGAATTTTTTGATGAATACAAAAACAGGATGCAGTAAAACATGAACTAAAAGAGAATTTCACAATATCAAGTAAACCGTACCACTGTTACACTGGCGGCTGCTCGCTCCTTTGCCTTCTTCGTCCACACCGAATCTGGTGTCGGTTGAGTGTCAGATGGTAATGGAATCTCTGGAGGTTGTTCCGAACTCTTCTTAACGTCATCGTCACCACGCATCTGGTGGAATTGCTCGGCGGAGACGGTCGACACTTTGGAAGTCTGTAAAAGGAGAAGTGCTCACAACACGGTTACAAAAACAACTTGAAACATTGTGATGGGGGATGACAAGCAGGCGTTGTTAAAAATATCATCGAAGCCGAGATCAACTCACCGGTGCTTCCTTTTCGAGTGGAACAGTCCAAAGTTCCTCTTCATATCTACGAAGACCAATTTCGACTTCCTCGTTGAACTCAAGTTGATTCTGAGATCTTGTTGAGAAGTCGCCGGTGCGATCAAGGGTTCTGCGTGACGGAGTCATAATAATCAGTTTGCTTATAACATCATCCCCAATCTCTTCTGAATCGATGGCGCTGAAATCATTTATATTTTTTTGAAGATCAAGCTATCGAACACAAACCTCAAAAAAGCTTTCTTTGACTTTTCAGCACGTTTGGGTGTTTGAAGAGGGGCTCCCCCGCCGCTTGAAATTTCGTTATCGAACTGAAAATCCAAATCTGGTTGATCGGATCCTCCTTGCTGCTGTGATGGTTTCTGTTGTTGTTGTGGTTGTCGCTTATCATTTGTGGATTGAGATCCAGACGTCGATCTTCCTTTTCCTTTCCCTTTTTTAGTTTTCACCTCTTCCCAGTCGTCTTGATGAATGGAAGAAGAGGCTTGTGATTGTGATTGCTGCTCTGTCGTCGAAGAGACTTGTTGTGTATTTTGGACTGCTGGTCCATTTTGTCTCGATTGCTGTGGAACTTGTGTAGAAGGTCCGGGGAGCGAATCAGCAGCTCCACTGACAGTCGGCATCAGAGGCCATGTAGTGGGATTTTCGCGTGCACGGATTTGCATATTGTCAGCAGAAACTTCCACTTTCGTTGAATCTTTGAGAGCATCACCAATCAGCGAAAGATCTTCAGTAAGTGAACGGACACGTGGGAAAGATGCGATGAGAACAATCGGCAAGAATCCTTCGGGAGACATTTTGCGACGAAGGAAGAAGTCTTTTTGAAGATTGTCTTCAGAGAAATAGTACTCACTGCAATTTAATTATAAAAAAAGGTCAGAATCCTACTGATAACTCACATCTGTTTACGGACATACTCTTTAAGAGTATCATCAGTGACCGGGCGAGGTGGTGCAGGAGGATTATAAATTGGTGCGAAAGGAATAGATGTATTGATGGGTTCACCATTCGACATTGGTGAAGCAACACCACAATCACGATCAGATGGTGGAGACATTAGATGTGGAGACATCATGGGCATTGGTGGACGGAACGGAGCGAACGACGACATATGCTGTTGAGCTTGCTGGATAAGAATACTGGCCTGGTGGGGATCGAGCTGATGTTCGAACTGTTGTGGAGCACCGTAATACTGCGAATATTGTGCCTCCATTAATGTCATGTAGTCGAAATTATCGTCTCCGGCTTCAATATCTTCCCAACGTGGAAGAGGTCCACGTTCTTTTCTTTGAGCAGGAGTCAACTTTGGAGGAGCATGTGGATTGGCACGAGCCTGATATCTGTCATTTCTTTGATAATATGCTTTCGGTTGAGCCTTATCGTCTTTGCGCTCTCCATTTCCTTTGTGCCAGTAATCTGCTGGTTTCGCATTAGCAGCGTTTCCGTTGTTGCGAGCTGAAGCTGAAGCTGGAGCATTCTGAAAAAGAACTTTCGATGCAGGGGGCACGTCTACTCGAAAACTCACTTTATTTCCGTTCATTGTGCTGGAATTTTTATCTTTTGGCACGTGTTCTGGAGAATTTTCTTCACTTTGAAGAGGGGAAGTCGAGTTTGGAGGTGTGGGTAAATCGTTTCCTGATTTGTTTACTTTCTTTTTCCAGCCTTGAGTCCCACCTTGACGGTAGTATATTCCATTCGATCCAGAATCCACGACCCTGAAAATTGGAGAACTTAAATGGGGGAAAAGAGCATTGAAGACGTATTTTAGAGAGAGAGCAGAATGACGTCAATTTTTCATGGATGCAGTTAAGTGAGAGAATGGGAAGAAGCATGTGCATACACAGACACACGCACGATGTACGAGAAAACAAAGTGACGTCGTCTTCCCTATTGTTCCGAGTTCCAAATAGAAAAATTATAAATTCGGTTCAAGTTTGAACAAGAAACAATTTTAATTTGAAGTTTCGTATCAGACTGTTAACAAAGAAAGGAGACTTATGGAAACAACAATTTTCTACACAATACTATAAACTCATTCGCAATTTTCTAGAAAAATAATCTAAATGTCAGCGAAAGCGACTCGAGAGAAAAGCCCCACTGGCCTAGTCCTTTTTTCTTCTACGCGGCGGTTTCAGGCATACACACACACCAACAACGAGCAAAATATTCGTTAAAAGGAGGAAGGCAAGTGTGGAAGGCGCAGACCCCTCGTATTGCGCTCTCCTCGCGCGGAAAAAGCACGCACAATCACATACAGCGAGAAGAGAGACGAAGAGAAAAATAGAAGTGACTAGAGAGTGTTGGATAGTGAGATAGTCAATGCGGCGGCGGAGAGATGGAGTAACGACGGCAATTTTGGAGGAGTAGTTGAGAAACAAAAACTGAAGGACCCAGTGAGAGACGTAGAGTGTGAATCGCCACCCGTTACACCCTTCCTTCCAACCAACTCTCACTCGAATGGAGACGGCAACACTCTTTTTCTCTGTCGTCTCTGTTCAACCAACACGGTGAGCGATAGGGAAGGTCTGTGTGCGACTGAATGAGCGCAATACATCGCGAGAGAGAGAGAGAGAGATGTTGTCGAAGAAGAAAACGACAAAGACCGGACAGGCGTAGACCTTCGGCAGTCAGCTGCCTCACGATGTTCAGATATGACAGACATAGAGTTGAAAACAAAAATCAACTTTGGGATAAATTAGACGTTATAAATATTGAATACCGGAGATAAAACCCAATTAAATTCAGTAATCCCAAAAAAATTCGTAGCTATTTAAGACATGTACTATTTTCTTTCTATCATAATTTCAATAACCGTGCTCAAAGAATAGTGCTTATCCAGTAGCTATCTTAAAACCTAGAATCGCATAGAAATACTGGCGCAAATATAGATGAATATAGCAAAACTAGTATCGATCACTATTGAGAGGAGAAAACGGAAAGTAACACGAGAGAATCATGATTCACATTGAAGATAAACGATGGAAAGTGTATATTGCATGCGTTGTTGTTGGCGAAAATAGATTTTTGGCATATAGAACGAATGAAAGGAAAAAAAACTCACTGTTCACTGGACATCTCGTTCACCGGACTCTTGTTGTCTTTGCTGCGAGACCTGGAAGATGTTTATATTTATACATTCGCGTGAGAATAGTAAAAGTCGTTATCTTTCAGAAAATTTTTTTCGACATTTTTCCCAGTTTATCATTCCTGGAAATGTTTTTTAGAAAAAAATTATTTTTTTCAATTTTTACATCAATGGTCACTTGGCTTCAAAATTTCGAAGAAAATTTTTTTTAAAAAAAGTGAGAAATTCGATTTTTTCTATCATTGTGAAGTATATGAGTTGATTGATACTTTTCTGATCAGCTTCAAAAAGTCAAAAAATGTGTTTTCGTGATCAGAAAAAAAAGCAAAAGAAAATTGGCAAAACGTGGAACCGAACCTGCATCGTGTCAGCTACCATACAAGCGCTCTACCACTACACCAACTCCCAGTCGAAAATTACAGAGAAAAGAGGTCAAGAGGAAACTGCGCCTGTAAATAGCCGTTTTGAGCCCATACTTTGAGCATCAATTTTTGGCCATTTTTGGAATTTGTGCGACTGGAGACTTCGAGGATCTCTATACACGGGTCTAAACTACCCCTGGTCAAAATTTTAAAAAATTCTGAACCGTTATCTAAAGTGACCTCCCTTGTAAGTTTCAAATTTAATAGTCAAATAGAAGCTGAGACTGATGTTATTGTTATCGCTTGACCACACTTTCCGATAAAAACGCTTTACTGATTTCAAAATGCCGTAATATACAACTAACTGTGGGAAACAACTTCGTTCAAAACTTTCAAAGAAACCAGTGAACCGGGGAGATTGAAGAAATAAAAGGGAAGACGGGCCCTTCTTCTTTTCTCTCGTATATTTCTCCCGAAAATAATTGCGTGGTAAGGGAAAGAACCAAAAGCAGCGGCAGCTATGGCGAGCGTGAGGGGGAGGAGGAGGGGTCCACCAAAAATAGAGAGAGTACTACTTTCTACTTGTGATGATGTTCGCCAGAAGCATGAACGATGAAATGGGAACGAACGGAGTTATTTTTAATAATAGGAAGCACAGTTTGGAAATCAGAAGAAACTCTATCGTGACACACTGTTGATGTACTATACAAAAGACTCCTTTCCAGCACTCGAAAATCGTCAAGAGTATGACATAGAATTTAAATCAGCCGAATACATGTGAAGTGACTGGGGCCCGTAAATTTATGCGTATAAAAACTGACTATGTGTTAGTTTGAAAAAGATTTAGGCGCTCGCCACCCGATTTTGGATGGCTCTCAGAGGGAAATTGAGAGAAAACTATGAGGAGCGGCAACTCTATTCCCAGCCAAACGGGCGTTCAAAAGGCTGCTGTGACAACGGGGAAAAAGAAGAAAGCAGGATGAGCGCCTATATAGAAATAGAAAACAGCCACCCACGAGCCTAGCAGAAAAAGGAAAAGCAGCTTGGAGTCCAAATGTGCGATCAATAACTTCCCGTTGACACTCACCAGTACTGCTGTTCATCTCCGCTTGCCGACTCTTCCTCGCCAGAACGTCGTCGAGCTGCAATACTAATGTTAATGAAATCGAATTTTTCCTAGAAACTGGCTGAAATCTAATTTTTGTGTTCTCTTGCAACTACGGACAATTTCCAAATAATTTTTGTTAGTTGAAAACTTTATTGTCGAAATTAAAAATTGGTCCGTCTTTTTTATTGTCATCATTTTGTCATTTTTTAGAAACATATCCTAAAATACGTAGAGCAACTTCCAATTCACTTACATGTTTCATCGTTAGCCGAACGCCTCGTTCCCTTCTCTCCACCACGAGCGACTCCTTTTCCTTTGCTTCCGTAGTCTACAGATATATCCACTTTCTTCCAGCTATTTTTAGTTGTCTTTCCACCAGTTTTGTGCTGTGAGCTGCTAGCTCCTTCATTGTCGTCCTGAAAAAGATTTATTCGTTTGCGGATGAACTTTTCTAAAACTAACCGAATTCGATGGTGACACATTATCATTGAGCTCTGGTTTCGCCAAAGACGGCCATTCCTGAGGGGCCACAACTGTCTCAGTGACAGAAGAGGCATCAGCAGCAGTTGGAGTCGATTTCCATGGTTCTTTTTTCGACTCTCTAGCTCTAGTCTTTTCTTTGATTTGTGCGGCTGGCTTGGAGGCAGTCTCAGAAGCTTTCTTCTTTTCTGGAACCGGATTTGAAGATTTCGGAGCAGCAGGGACTGGCTGAACTGGCGGATCCACTGTGCGATTGTCCGGGACTTCGGCAACTTCTTCTGGAACTGTCATTCATTGCTATCGGAACAAATTATTTTAATTGACAAACCTTTATTTTTAAACCAAGCGTTCGTTGCTGGTAATGGAGCAGGCTCTAATACGACTGGTATCTCAACAGGTTTCACTTCTTCCTGAACTGGTTTTTCTACAGCTTTTTCAGTTTTGGCCTCTCCTTTTTGTTTGCGATCAGTTTTTCTGTTGTTACGACGTTTTCCTTTTCCTTCGCCTCGAGGTCTATCCGAATTGCGTGTACCGGCGTTTTCCTTGTCCCGTTTCTGATGGTGTGAATGCTTTTCAGTTTGATTATTTTCGTATTCAATGGTAGATGAGGAATTTTGCTGTTTCTGCGAAGTTTGTTGCTGTTGAGACGAGACTTCTTCTGCCTGTCCAGACACAACCTTAGCGAAAGACAGCATGGGCTGCTTCTCAGCCATTCGATCTTCTTTTCTGCTTGCTTGTGATGTTAGCAAGCCTTTCTTACCTGAAAAAATTTAATATGCAATTGGTGAACATTTGTTTGTTTTAAAAACGAAATGAAATGAAAAAAGAGAAAAAACGGGGAAGGCGTATAATTAAATACTATTTTTTTAGAATGGGTTCACGAAATATTCGGCTATTCATACATTAAAAGTCGGTAAAAAGTCAAAGCGAAATGCGAATATTTAGTTCTTCAAGAAATTTAATTTTTATCCGAACGCTTGAAGATTTTATATGAATATATTTGTTTATTTAAGGTCTGGCTATTAAATTTCACTATTTTTCAATAAATTCAGCTTTTAATTAAGCGCAAAAACAAAAAAAATCGAGTCGAAAAAAAGAAAAAAGTTCATTTTCTGCGTAGCGCCCCTATGTTTCATCATTGCACTAGAAGTTGCCGCACAGTTAAGGGGCACACACGAAATGGCCCGGCAGCGCGCACACAGTAATCGCGTCAACAAAATATAAAAGACGCGTAACAAGATTCTTGACGCATGTCTCGAGACGAAAACGGATTCGGCGGAATTTCGGAGTGTCGTTGCACTAAACAACGCACAAAAGCGCAAATGTGAAGCATCGTTTTCACTACGGAATTCATTTTTTGTTCATTTTCTTTCTCAATTCTTCATTTTACTTCAAAATTTAACAGAAAATTAAGAGAAAAAAAATTAAAATTCTATTTAAAAATGAAGAATGAAAACTTCATTTATTTTTTACGTAGATTTCCCCAAAAGCATTTTAAAATGATTTCCAAAAAAAAAAAAAAATGAAAATTAATGAGAGTTTATGTTGTGAGAACTAATTTATCTAAATTTTAACCTTCATTTCCAGAAAAATGGCTCCGCCAGCGACTTCAACTCCTCCGCCGGCGAACAGTTCCCGGAACGCTCTGCTTGGTGATGTTCAGGTGAGACTATTTTATTTTTAAAACCATTGTTTTCTCGCGAATTTCAGAAAGGAATGAAATTGAAAAAACAGTAACAAACGACAGATCAGCCTTATCAGTTGGAAAAGTAGTCGGAAGCAGTGACACTGACTCTGGAACTGCTTCTAATGCAGGATTCCAGTTTCACAATTCAATATGAGCGGTTAGTCGTTCTGTTCAGAAAATACTTCGCCGCCCAATTTTTTTTGCAGGCTTGCCGATAGGAGCATCGAAAAATGAAATAATTCACTATAAAAAAGCTTCGAAGTTATTAAAAAAAATATATATTAGCAATCCTTGTACAATGATTCTCCTACATCGTCAATACAATTAAAGTCTGAATTCGCCGAGAGGGATAAGATGATGGCTTGAATTTGGTGAGTCTACGTTTCCAAATTCCAACTGTTAAGCTCAGTTTGAACTCCTCGGATCCTCTGTCTTCTAAACATTTTTTTCATTGTGAATTAAAAATTCCCTGTTTACCCAAAATCGCTATTCAAATGTTGTTTCCTGTGCATCTATCAAAACTAAGCTTCTTGTTATCTATTAGATTCTGTAATCTACGATTCAAAAATTCCTTAATGTTCCTCAACTGAGCCACCATCACTAATTTCTCTACTTCAGATCCATCTTTCTTTTTCTGAATCACTTTAATCTTGTCGATATCGGAGACATCTCTTGAACCGTATTTTTTTTCCATTTAAATAATGGATCTCAGAGGAGGAAATGGATCTGTCACTCCTTTTTTGTGAGAAAGCTTTTCAATTTTCGACATGAATCGCGAGTGAGCCCAGCATCATGATAAATGAGAAAACACTCATACTCCGTAAGCTTAGTTTTGAAAATATCAGATTTTTTTTGAAAGAGTATCCGCTAGAAAATCACATTGAGTTGACTGAATCGCTAAAGTATGTTAACCTGTTTTTAAAATTTATATTCCTAATTCTAGTGATCTCCACCCTTGTCTCCGCCGACTCCCAGAGAGATTGGGGACTTTCGAAGTTGATCAATCCATTCAAATGCAGCAATTCTAATCGACGAGAAATCATTTGTTTCAAGTTCTTGGCTTTGATGACAACAGTTGGAACTTGAAGATCCTTGGAATACTCTGCGATTGATGTGATGGGTATCAATGGAATTGAAAGATTCTGAGTGGTCATTTTGTAATTTGTCAATTTCTTTTCGAGAACAAAAGATGTCGAACTTCAGTCGATGGTTAAGAAACGCCTTGAATTCCTTCGAGAATTCATCTGAGAGTTCCCATTTGACAGTTGCGAAAAAGGAATCAATCTCGGAAAGGACCAGAGAGAAGGAGTAATCCGGAGACTTCGAGATATAATGAACAAGCTCCGTTACAAAAAAATCAAAATCCTGGTATCCCACAGATTTCTTCAAACATTCCATTGCTTTCTCCATTCGAGCTTTTTTCGTTGCGGGTACATTATTTGGGTTGTATCTTTTCAAGGAACTTCTATCTGTGGGCGAGCTGAACACCAATTCCTTGATACCTTTTCCGCATTCCTTCTACAGATTTTCTCCTGATGATAAAAGCATCGGAATTCTGAGGTCCGCCATTGACGTGGCAAAAGGGAGAGGAAGAAGTCTCTCAGTAGCATGGCTCGACCTGACGAATGCGTTTGGGTCAGTGCCTCATGAGCTCATTGAACAGACTCTGATAGCCTATGGGTTCCCAGAAATGGTTGTTCACGTGATAAAGGACATGTATAAAGGGGCGGCTATCAGAGTAAAGAGCAAATATGAGAAAAGTGATAGAATCCAGATAAAATCTGGTGTAAAACAGGGAGATCCGATCTCCCCCACACTATTCAATATGTGTTTGGAAAGTGAGATAAGAAGACATTTGGAGACCGCAGCGGGTCACCATTGTCTGAATACGAATATCAAGGTTCTCGCTTTTGCCGATGACATGGCAATACTCTCGGAATCAAAAATTCAGTTGCAAAGAGAGCTGAAAAAGATGAATGAGCAGTGTACCTCACTGAATCTCATTTTCAAGCCGGCAAAGTGTGCTAGTTTGATAATTGAGGGAATCCCGGCCAAAACAGCTCAAATGGAAATATCTAAGACCATCGATACCCGGAGTGGTGTCTTTTGTCTTTTTCAGAGCTTCCATTACTTCATTTCCAGTGAATTCTCTCTCAATCCACCCTCCTATCTCTTGTTTCGGCAGTCTGGAAGTCGCTTCTTCCAGAACTTCTTTCGACACATTGGTCATCGAAGTTGTCTTTCTGAACAATTTCTCCAGAATATCTATTGGAACCTCTTGTTGGACGTCGTATCAATTGCATGCCCTGTGAACCCAATTCCAGACTGATTATTAATGAACTAGTGATAAAATGATCCCTTTAAGTAATTTCATAGCAAAATGACACCTGAGAGGGTTTGCACAAGATATGAATGTAACTCCAAAGTTGCATTTACTTCTTGAGCATACCATGCCATTTGTGATAACCCATTCTACATTGGCCAAGACTTTGGAACAGGGGGTGGAATCGATCTATTCAGCATTGAATAAAGTAAAACTTCGTTTCAAAAACGATAGAAATGGCTTGAGAAAAGTCGAATTTAGTTTCCGTTATCTTCTCTTTTTCAGTCACATTAGTGACACTTGGTAAATGCGTCCTTTTTTCTTTTCACTCACCGTTTTTTTTGGCGTTCTTGCCTTCTCTTATCTTTTATTCGACAATGTCTGAGATAAAGAAAAAGGGAGAAACATGAAGTTTTTCGTTAACAAAAACATGATTATTGAGAGTGAAAAATCAATAATTCCAAATGAGAAATCCTTTTAAAAATCGAATCTTCCCAGTTAAAAGGGGTATACCTAGGCACCACAGCATATTTTTCAAAGTCAATTTTTCTGAAATATTTCTATTGGAATATGTTCCCCTCCCTTATAGAAGTCCATTTCCAAAATTTCAGCGAAAAATTTTTTTCCAATCTCAAGTTATAGACGTTTTGGTGGAAGACTTCAATGTACTGATTTTCTCCCCAGCGGCGCTGGAAAAAGGCGAAGTGGGCGGAAGAAAGTTCGATCTGGGGGCCGCCAAACGAAAAACAAGCGCGCAACCACTCGGCCACGCGGGCGGCGGGCGGCGCCAATCGAGAGGGTGTATAAGAAGCGGGGCGGTCTCGAGCGGTCCACCTCATTTTTCTATCAATTTATCACAAAATTTTCACAGAAAAAGAGAAGAAACTTTTTCGGGTAACACGGATTTTCTTTTTTCAAAAGAGGTTTGTGTGAAATTTTGCGTAGAATCCAATGATGAAAAGAAAATCTGCGACTTCGACCTGCATCACTGTCTAAAATCGGAAAAACTAAATTTCTTGGAAATAAGGACTTTTCGGATAAGCACGAAGACTACTTAAAATTCCCCAATCTTTCTAAAATTGTCAGTCGTGTACATAAGACTTATATCTATCAATTTCAGTTAAGAAAAGTAGGGTCATCGCTGAAATTTTTTTCTATTTTTGATACCAGTTTGACCGAATATTCTGATATTCGGGTAACACGAAAATTTATTGAACCTTCAAAATTCATTTCCTCATGTCAGAAGCTATCAGAATCCATCAAAAAAAGTAGCGACTTCGACTTTTAATCACCATTTTTGACCGACTTTGTCAGACCATGTCCCTATTTTCATCAGTTTCCTATCGATTTTCGTTGAAATGTTTTGAGATATCAAAAAACTAATTTTTCCATTGGATTCTACGCATTTGATTACATAAAGACATATTAATTATATGTCAATCATCTATCCCTATTCCGCGGTACAGAGCCTCAAAGTTAGCGAGGTGCGCTGGGGAGAAAAATTTCGACGCCCCGCCCACTTTCATTGCGGTGCCTAGGTATACCAATAATTCCCTCGTTGTGCACTCAAAAATTGAATAAACCTAACTGGCAAGAATAAGCAATACAAAGAGTACGAGCTCAAAGGTAGCTGATCTTTTGAACAGCTCAGCTCCTTCACTGGCGAAAACAGAAAAAAACTGGAGAAGAAACCAGCGATAGAAAAGGAAATAGAAACAACTCGGGAGGTTTCGGTTTTCTTTTTTTTTAAGGCTTTTAAATGTTTCGGAGTTGGAAAGTAAAATACAGACAAGAACAGTGACAAAATCATTGTCTGCACTGAAAGAATCACTGAAAAAGGAACCAGGGGCTCGCGTCTATTTTTGAAAAGTGCGCAGAAAGGAAAAAAGCTGTCAAACTGCCTGAAAAGAGCCTGGTATGGTATAGAGGAGAACCCCCCGAAAAGATTTGGAGTGATACGGTAGAAGGCCATATGCGAACTCCTGGCGCCTCGTACAAAACCTCAGCGATACGGTAGATGGCCGTATGCGAACCGAGGCGGCTGCTTAAAGCCAAACCAGTACGGGAGGGAGCGAACTCCGAGCGCCTAACGCACGAACCCACAGCGATACGGTAGAAGGCCGTATGCGAACCGGGGCGGGAGACTTGACCGCGTATAGCGAATCGCTCACCAGTACGTTGAAGGACTGAGCAGTTTTCTCTATTCATATACCTCTGCAGAGTGGGCGGGGCTAACCAGACCAGGCGTATCTCAGACTGATTATGGCAGAACTTTAGCCAGAATTTTTCTAGAAGATTTTTTCTTTTATTCACACTTTTCAGAGATAGACGCGAGCCCTGGTTTCTTTTTCCGTGATTCTTCAAGTGCAGACAATGACTTTGTCATTGTTCTTGTCTGTATTTTACTTTCTAACTCCGAAATCTTCTCCGGAGTTGTTTCTATTTCATTTTCTATCGCTGGTTTCTTCTCCAGCATTTTTGGATTTGCCAGCGAAGGAGCTGAGCTGTTCAAGAGATCAGCTACTTTTCCCCTCGTACTCTTTGCTGCGCTTCTTTTTATTCTCGCTTTCTCCTTGAAGCCGTGAACCATCATCATGTGACGGGAGACCCATTTAGAAGGAGTCGTTGTTCCTCGGGAATCTGTCCCACATCTCCCACATTTATACTCCCAGTTCACCTTTACGCCGTGTTTTGAGGCGAAGTGTCTGGTTAAATACTTCATGTCATCGGCTCCGTAACCGGCCTTTGACATCGTTTCACACCCCTGATGATAGCATTTAAACGGGTCATTCGACGGATACGTCACCTGACAATTGACTGTTTTGGCGTCAATTGTCTTTAAGAGACGAATCTTTTGAACTCTTTGTTCATTTTCTTCCTTATTTTGCTCTTTTTCTCCTCCTCCGATCAGCCTTTCGACTGGGAAGATTCGATTTTTTACGGGTGGTTTCTTTGGAATTATTGATTTTCTTCTCTCAATAATCTTCTTTGATTTTACGAAAAACTGCAAGTTTCTCAATTTATCTCTCTTGTTTTTACTCAAAACATCTTTATTTCTACTCAAATTCCCATATTTTCTTTTTACAGATGTGTCATCATCAACACCGCCAAGGAGAGCAGCGGCCGACAACGACGGACTCGAAGGACCCGCCCCGTCGACCCCCACCCCCTTTTTCTCATAATAAATTAATTCATTATGTCTGTTTTTTGTTTTTTCGGGAGATTTGAGCGAGATAACGGCTAAACATGACCGTATCCCACATCTTAAACTGCAAGAGCAGTACTGTCGCACTGCAAACAGCCACATTTTAGTCGGAATCGTCGCTGTTGGCGAACGGTTCACATTTTTAGTCGAATTCAAATAAAATTCATTTTTAGTAGCTTCTCCGAGAGAAACGGGATCAGTCGGAAGTGCAAGGACCTTCCGTTCCTCTCCAAAATTCTGCCGAAAGGCTTTCTTTTTCGTTTTCGAAGCAATTCTTAGGTTTTTTGATACTTCAAAGGAAAAAAGTATCCTCGGAGGCGGCCTTCCAAGCGTGACGGGTGAGCAACACAATAAAGTGAATACCCACCACGAAACACCCGGCAGGCTTCCCTCCTTACGGATACCTACCTGTCTTTTATATTCCTCTTCGTCTTCATCGTCGCTTTCGTCGTTTGCCTCCTCTCGACACGCTTCCTCGGCGCATGTCGATTGGCTGCAAACAGCAATTTTAGACGAGAATTATATTTCTGCCTGTGTTTAAACACAGAATTACACAGATTTTCAGGTATTCTTGTGCTTAAATGTTCTGAAATCAAGTGGAAAAGGGGGGGATAAGCGGGAAGTGCAAGCAAATTCTCCTTTTCAGAATGCGTCGGCCGACCGAAATTGTCGACTAAAACAAACTTTTCTGTCGTATTTTTATGGAAAACACGAAGAAACACTTGAATATTTGTATTTTCTGTCCGGTTTAACCCAGATTTCGACAGACCTTTTACTTTTCCTTTCAAAACTATCGAAAAGCCGCATTTTGGCAGCACTTTCAGCCGTTTTCCGGGAAGTTTTTGTTTTTTTATGAAAAATACCTGACAATATCCTTCGTCCTTCTCCTCCTCTTCGATTCCATCACGATTTGTCCCTTTTCGTCGCTGGAATTTATGTGCCTTTCCCACTTTTGGTGATATTTTTCTACGAATCTCTGATTTATTTATCTCTCCAAGAGAAGAGGAAACAGTCGTAAGTGCAAGGACCGTTCTCTCCCCTCCAGACTCCAGCACTAAGGCTTCGAGTTCTGTTTTCGAGATATTTCTATCATTTTTAAGGTTTTTAAATGAGAAAAATATCCGTGGATTTCTCCTTCCAAGCGAAACGGGTGAGCAACACTTAGGGTGAATGCCCACCACGGATTGCCCAGCGGGGCACTCTCCATCAGGATACTTACCTGATGGTTCCATTCGTCCTTCTCGGCCTCTTCCAATCGACACCTTCGCCGCTCGACAGCATCCGTTATTGATTTTTTAAATACATTTTTTTCTCAGGGGATTTTCCAAAAATAAATTGAAAAAATGAAAAAATGAAAATGAATGAATGAGAAAAAAAAATGAATTTCGCATTTTTACATGCGCCGAACGACGACGTTCGACACCCGTTTTTTCAGCGATTTTCCATTATAAATCACTTTCAAAAATATTTTTTCTTTTTTAATTCCATCCGGGTTACCGGGAATTTTAGTTTCGTGCCTTGAAACCCGCAAATGCCGCCGCTCACTCTAACGGACATCATTTTTGGCGTTTCTCGGCTGTTTTTTGATTTTAAAATAAAAATTACCCGAAATCCATCCTCCTCTATCGACTCCTTCCCTTTGTCGTTCGTTTCCTCCGCTTTGTTGCATCGAAATCCGTCGAAATCGTCGTTTCCAGCCTCGAAATGTCCAAATTGGTGTCGCTGCGGCGGCGGCGAGAGAGTGTGTGGACGAGGAGTGCGGGAGGGGGGCGAGACATTTGCAGTCTGAAAATACGGTTCCGAGTGCTTGTTTTGCACTTTTCAACCGATTAGAGTGATTTTTTCTGTTTTTTCACAGATTTTTTAGCTTTTGAGGTAGCTGCGCCTTCCAGACGATTTCTCCTCAAGGAAATTGTAGTTTTCACAGGATTTTCGCCTCCTTTGACCTCCTGAACTCTAAAAACCAAATTTCTCTAGCTTTCAAGCTCTTCCAGGTCAAAAGAACTCTGAGAGTTATCAGAACGATGACGCAAGTAGACTCATACAAGTATCTGGGTGGAAGAGCTTCAGAATCGGACTCTCTGACACAAATCGCCAAAGAACTGCAACTGGTGCATGAGACAGATCTGGCACCAAACCAGAAACTGGAGGTCCTGAAAATGTAAATGAAAATGTCATAGAGTTTTTTTTGGAAGAAAAGAGAGTCTACTCAACATTCACTAGATCCTTCGTGAAAACTGATCTCACAAAACTATACGGAACCTAAAGGATACATGGATAAAGAAACTTTGCAATGTGTGAAACTCATTAACAGAATTGGCAAAACTTTTCTGGGAAAAATGATCTCATTAAAAATTAGAACTCACGAAAGTCAACTCACAACTGGAGTTTTTGAACATCGAAAATTGACCCCCTCTCCCTGAAATTCTAGCCATTTCGTTTGAAAATCAATAAAAAATAGTTCAGAAGGAATGAAAATGCTGTTTTAGTAAGTGTGTTTTGGTTTCGTGAACAAAAAATGATCCAAATCACTGAAAAGTTCCAAAAATCATCCGACATTGAAGACTAAAAAGTGACATTTATCAACATGTTTTCATCTGAAGTAGTACGTCAGATTGTTTATTTTGGATAACCAGTTATAGGTTTCGATGAAAAAAGACTCTGAACTAGTCGGAGATTCCTTTTTCCTGTAGTTTTAATGAACTTTAAAAGGCCTTCCAAAGACGTTTCGGGGGCGATATCTCCAGAGTCAAGCTACGTGGAAGAGTGAAGTATAGAAAGGATGATAAGGAAATTGAAAACGGAATCAGAACTATTCTAGAGTTTTTTCGGAAGAGCACAGAAAGAGCTGTATACTACATAGGAGATAGGTTATTCTAGAAGAAAAATAGCGGAATGAAGCGTTATGTATAGAGAATGAAAAGCAGTGGCCATAGCTTACGACCATATTACGTTGCATGCGCGCCGTCCCGTCCGATCTGGCAAGTTAAGCAACGTTGAGTCCAGTTAGTACTTGGATCGGAGACGGCCTGGGAATCCTGGATGTTGTAAGCTTTTTGAATTTTGTTTTTTTCGTTTTTTTAATTTAATTTAATTTATTTATTCATAAATTTAGAAGAGTTCGAATGATACTCAACGTTGCTTAACTTGCCAGATCGGACGGGATGGCGTGCATTCAACGTGATATGGTCGTAAGCGAGGGTGTATGTTTCCGATTCTCTAGACATAACGCCTCATTCCGCTATTTTCCATTCAGACCACAACGGTGTACTCACTGACAAACTCATTTTTGCACAGCAAGCCGGTGGCGGTCGCGGTCCTCGTTGAGTGTCGCCCGCTCCGTTGCCACTACAGTCGACGGCGCGTGTCATCGTTGGTTTAATTACCCAAGTTTGAGGTATGATCGAAGTCTAACCCAAAGAAATTTGGCGTTAGCTATAAATTTTGGAACGTCTCCTTTCGGGGAGACAAAATAACTAAAAATTTTGAAAATCGGTCGAGCCGTTTTCGAGAACGAGCCTCTTGAAGTTTCGAAGTTGCACTCGCAGAGTGAGCGCGCGTATTGCAAGACGTGAAAAACGAATCATTCTCAAATCCGATGACTATTTATTTTAAAAACGCGTGAAAATTCATTTCACATTATTTTATACTTAAAATAAAGTATATTTTCAAAAATATTTGAAAATATACTTAACTTTAAGTATATTTTCGAATATTTCTGAAAATATACTTTATTTTGAGTATATTTTAAAATATATTTTAATTTCCATTTAAAATAAAGTGTACTATCGATTTTTCAATACAATTCATATTGTTGTCTCCCCTAGAGGAGACGTTCCAAAATTTATCATTGACTCCAATGTTAATTGTGTCAGATTTTAATGTTTACCTCAAAACTTAGGGTAATTAAACCAACGATGAATGAGTGCATCGCTAGTTCTAGAATTTGTGCACCCGACACTCAACGAGGTTCGCGAACGTCATCGTCAGTCTGCAATAACACTGTGTTCTGCGCTGCACATTGAAAATTAAAACATGTTACTTTTCTTTGTTCATATGAATAAATAAATTAAATTAAATTAAAAAACGAAAAAAACAAAATGCAAAAGCTTACAACATCCAGGATTCCCAGGCCGTCTCCGATCCAAGTACTAACTGGACTCAACGTTGCTTAACTTGCCAGATCGGACGGGATGGCGTGCATTCAACGTGATATGGTCGTAAGCGAGGGTGTATGTTTCCGATTCTCTAGACATAACGCCTCATTCCGCTATTTTCCATTCAGACCACAACGGTGTACTCACTGACAAACTCATTTTTGCACAGCAAGCCGGTGGCGGTCGCGGTCCTCGTTGAGTGTCGCCCGCTCCGTTGCCACTACAGTCGACGGCGCGTGTCATCGTTGGTTTAATTACCCAAGTTTGAGGTATGATCGAAGTCTAACCCAAAGAAATTTGGCGTTAGCTATAAATTTTGGAACGTCTCCTTTCGGGGAGACAAAATAACTAAAAATTTTGAAAATCGGTCGAGCCGTTTTCGAGAACGAGCCTCTTGAAGTTTCGAAGTTGCACTCGCAGAGTGAGCGCGCGTATTGCAAGACGTGAAAAACGAATCATTCTCAAATCCGATGACTATTTATTTTAAAAACGCGTGAAAATTCATTTCACATTATTTTATACTTAAAATAAAGTATATTTTCAAAATATTTGAAAATATACTTAACTTTAAGTATATTTTCGAATATTTCTGAAAATATACTTTATTTTGAGTATATTTTAAAATATATTTTAATTTCCATTTAAAATAAAGTGTACTATCGATTTTTCAATACAATTCATATTGTTGTCTCCCCTAGAGGAGACGTTCCAAAATTTATCATTGACTCCAATGTTAATTGTGTCAGATTTTAATGTTTACCTCAAAACTTAGGGTAATTAAACCAACGATGAATGAGTGCATCGCTAGTTCTAGAATTTGTGCACCCGACACTCAACGAGGTTCGCGAACGTCATCGTCAGTCTGCAATAACACTGTGTTCTGCGCTGCACATTGAAAATTAAAACATGTTACTTTTCTTTGTTCATATGAATAAATAAATTAAATTAAATTAAAAAACGAAAAAACAAAATGCAAAAAGCTTACAACATCCAGGATTCCCAGGCCGTCTCCGATCCAAGTACTAACTGGACTCAACGTTGCTTAACTTGCCAGATCGGACGGGATGGCGTGCATTCAACGTGATATGGTCGTAAGCGAGGGTGTATGTTTCCGATTCTCTAGACATAACGCCTCATTCCGCTATTTTCCATTCAGACCACAACGGTGTACTCACTGACAAACTCATTTTTGCACAGCAAGCCGGTGGCGGTCGCGGTCCTCGTTGAGTGTCGCCCGCTCCGTTGCCACTACAGTCGACGGCGCGTGTCATCGTTGGTTTAATTACCCAAGTTTGAGGTATGATCGAAGTCTAACCCAAAGAAATTTGGCGTTAGCTATAAATTTTGGAACGTCTCCTTTCGGGGAGACAAAATAACTAAAAATTTTGAAAATCGGTCGAGCCGTTTTCGAGAACGAGCCTCTTGAAGTTTCGAAGTTGCACTCGCAGAGTGAGCGCGCGTATTGCAAGACGTGAAAACGAATCATTCTCAAATCCGATGACTATTTATTTTAAAAACGCGTGAAAATTCATTTCACATTATTTTATACTTAAAATAAAGTATATTTTCAAAATATTTGAAAATATACTTAACTTTAAGTATATTTTCGAATATTTCTGAAAATATACTTTATTTTGAGTATATTTTAAAATATATTTTAATTTCCATTTAAAATAAAGTGTACTATCGATTTTTCAATACAATTCATATTGTTGTCTCCCCTAGAGGAGACGTTCCAAAATTTATCATTGACTCCAATGTTAATTGTGTCAGATTTTAATGTTTACCTCAAAACTTAGGGTAATTAAACCAACGATGAATGAGTGCATCGCTAGTTCTAGAATTTGTGCACCCGACACTCAACGAGGTTCGCGAACGTCATCGTCAGTCTGCAATAACACTGTGTTCTGCGCTGCACATTGAAAATTAAAACATGTTACTTTTCTTTGTTCATATGAATAAATAAATTAAATTAAATTAAAAAACGAAAAAACAAAATGCAAAAAGCTTACAACATCCAGGATTCCCAGGCCGTCTCCGATCCAAGTACTAACTGGACTCAACGTTGCTTAACTTGCCAGATCGGACGGGATGGCGTGCATTCAACGTGATATGGTCGTAAGCGAGGGTGTATGTTTCCGATTCTCTAGACATAACGCCTCATTCCGCTATTTTCCATTCAGACCACAACGGTGTACTCACTGACAAACTCATTTTTGCACAGCAAGCCGGTGGCGGTCGCGGTCCTCGTTGAGTGTCGCCCGCTCCGTTGCCACTACAGTCGACGGCGCGTGTCATCGTTGGTTTAATTACCCAAGTTTGAGGTATGATCGAAGTCTAACCCAAAGAAATTTGGCGTTAGCTATAAATTTTGGAACGTCTCCTTTCGGGGAGACAAAATAACTAAAAATTTTGAAAATCGGTCGAGCCGTTTTCGAGAACGAGCCTCTTGAAGTTTCGAAGTTGCACTCGCAGAGTGAGCGCGCGTATTGCAAGACGTGAAAACGAATCATTCTCAAATCCGATGACTATTTATTTTAAAAACGCGTGAAAATTCATTTCACATTATTTTATACTTAAAATAAAGTATATTTTCAAAAATTTGAAAATATACTTAACTTTAAGTATATTTTCGAATATTTCTGAAAATATACTTTATTTTGAGTATATTTTAAAATATATTTTAATTTCCATTTAAAATAAAGTGTACTATCGATTTTTCAATACAATTCATATTGTTGTCTCCCCTAGAGGAGACGTTCCAAAATTTATCATTGACTCCAATGTTAATTGTGTCAGATTTTAATGTTTACCTCAAAACTTAGGGTAATTAAACCAACGATGAATGAGTGCATCGCTAGTTCTAGAATTTGTGCACCCGACACTCAACGAGGTTCGCGAACGTCATCGTCAGTCTGCAATAACACTGTGTTCTGCGCTGCACATTGAAAATTAAAACATGTTACTTTTCTTTGTTCATATGAATAAATAAATTAAATTAAATTAAAAAACGAAAAAACAAAATGCAAAAAGCTTACAACATCCAGGATTCCCAGGCCGTCTCCGATCCAAGTACTAACTGGACTCAACGTTGCTTAACTTGCCAGATCGGACGGGATGGCGTGCATTCAACGTGATATGGTCGTAAGCGAGGGTGTATGTTTCCGATTCTCTAGACATAACGCCTCATTCCGCTATTTTCCATTCAGACCACAACGGTGTACTCACTGACAAACTCATTTTTGCACAGCAAGCCGGTGGCGGTCGCGGTCCTCGTTGAGTGTCGCCCGCTCCGTTGCCACTACAGTCGACGGCGCGTGTCATCGTTGGTTTAATTACCCAAGTTTGAGGTATGATCGAAGTCTAACCCAAAGAAATTTGGCGTTAGCTATAAATTTTGGAACGTCTCCTTTCGGGGAGACAAAATAACTAAAAATTTTGAAAATCGGTCGAGCCGTTTTCGAGAACGAGCCTCTTGAAGTTTCGAAGTTGCACTCGCAGAGTGAGCGCGCGTATTGCAAGACGTGAAAACGAATCATTCTCAAATCCGATGACTATTTATTTTAAAAACGCGTGAAAATTCATTTCACATTATTTTATACTTAAAATAAAGTATATTTTCAAAATATTTGAAAATATACTTAACTTTAAGTATATTTTCGAATATTTCTGAAAATATACTTTATTTTGAGTATATTTTAAAATATATTTTAATTTCCATTTAAAATAAAGTGTACTATCGATTTTTCAATACAATTCATATTGTTGTCTCCCCTAGAGGAGACGTTCCAAAATTTATCATTGACTCCAATGTTAATTGTGTCAGATTTTAATGTTTACCTCAAAACTTAGGGTAATTAAACCAACGATGAATGAGTGCATCGCTAGTTCTAGAATTTGTGCACCCGACACTCAACGAGGTTCGCGAACGTCATCGTCAGTCTGCAATAACACTGTGTTCTGCGCTGCACATTGAAAATTAAAACATGTTACTTTTCTTTGTTCATATGAATAAATAAATTAAATTAAATTAAAAAAAAACAAAAAACAAAATGCAAAAGCTTACAACATCCAGGATTCCCAGGCCGTCTCCGATCCAAGTACTAACTGGACTCAACGTTGCTTAACTTGCCAGATCGGACGGGATGGCGTGCATTCAACGTGATATGGTCGTAAGCGAGGGTGTATGTTTCCGATTCTCTAGACATAACGCCTCATTCCGCTATTTTCCATTCAGACCACAACGGTGTACTCACTGACAAACTCATTTTTGCACAGCAAGCCGGTGGCGGTCGCGGTCCTCGTTGAGTGTCGCCCGCTCCGTTGCCACTACAGTCGACGGCGCGTGTCATCGTTGGTTTAATTACCCAAGTTTGAGGTATGATCGAAGTCTAACCCAAAGAAATTTGGCGTTAGCTATAAATTTTGGAACGTCTCCTTTCGGGGAGACAAAATAACTAAAAATTTTGAAAATCGGTCGAGCCGTTTTCGAGAACGAGCCTCTTGAAGTTTCGAAGTTGCACTCGCAGAGTGAGCGCGCGTATTGCAAGACGTGAAAACGAATCATTCTCAAATCCGATGACTATTTATTTTAAAAACGCGTGAAAATTCATTTCACATTATTTTATACTTAAAATAAAGTATATTTTCAAAATATTTGAAAATATACTTAACTTTAAGTATATTTTCGAATATTTCTGAAAATATACTTTATTTTGAGTATATTTTAAAATATATTTTAATTTCCATTTAAAATAAAGTGTACTATCGATTTTTCAATACAATTCATATTGTTGTCTCCCCTAGAGGAGACGTTCCAAAATTTATCATTGACTCCAATGTTAATTGTGTCAGATTTTAATGTTTACCTCAAAACTTAGGGTAATTAAACCAACGATGAATGAGTGCATCGCTAGTTCTAGAATTTGTGCACCCGACACTCAACGAGGTTCGCGAACGTCATCGTCAGTCTGCAATAACACTGTGTTCTGCGCTGCACATTGAAAATTAAAACATGTTACTTTTCTTTGTTCATATGAATAAATAAATTAAATTAAATTAAAAAACGAAAAAACAAAATGCAAAAAGCTTACAACATCCAGGATTCCCAGGCCGTCTCCGATCCAAGTACTAACTGGACTCAACGTTGCTTAACTTGCCAGATCGGACGGGATGGCGTGCATTCAACGTGATATGGTCGTAAGCGAGGGTGTATGTTTCCGATTCTCTAGACATAACGCCTCATTCCGCTATTTTCCATTCAGACCACAACGGTGTACTCACTGACAAACTCATTTTTGCACAGCAAGCCGGTGGCGGTCGCGGTCCTCGTTGAGTGTCGCCCGCTCCGTTGCCACTACAGTCGACGGCGCGTGTCATCGTTGGTTTAATTACCCAAGTTTGAGGTATGATCGAAGTCTAACCCAAAGAAATTTGGCGTTAGCTATAAATTTTGGAACGTCTCCTTTCGGGGAGACAAAATAACTAAAAATTTTGAAAATCGGTCGAGCCGTTTTCGAGAACGAGCCTCTTGAAGTTTCGAAGTTGCACTCGCAGAGTGAGCGCGCGTATTGCAAGACGTGAAAACGAATCATTCTCAAATCCGATGACTATTTATTTTAAAAACGCGTGAAAATTCATTTCACATTATTTTATACTTAAAATAAAGTATATTTTCAAAATATTTGAAAATATACTTAACTTTAAGTATATTTTCGAATATTTCTGAAAATATACTTTATTTTGAGTATATTTTAAAATATATTTTAATTTCCATTTAAAATAAAGTGTACTATCGATTTTTCAATACAATTCATATTGTTGTCTCCCCTAGAGGAGACGTTCCAAAATTTATCATTGACTCCAATGTTAATTGTGTCAGATTTTAATGTTTACCTCAAAACTTAGGGTAATTAAACCAACGATGAATGAGTGCATCGCTAGTTCTAGAATTTGTGCACCCGACACTCAACGAGGTTCGCGAACGTCATCGTCAGTCTGCAATAACACTGTGTTCTGCGCTGCACATTGAAAATTAAAACATGTTACTTTTCTTTGTTCATATGAATAAATAAATTAAATTAAATTAAAAAACGAAAAACAAAATGCAAAAAGCTTACAACATCCAGGATTCCCAGGCCGTCTCCGATCCAAGTACTAACTGGACTCAACGTTGCTTAACTTGCCAGATCGGACGGGATGGCGTGCATTCAACGTGATATGGTCGTAAGCGAGGGTGTATGTTTCCGATTCTCTAGACATAACGCCTCATTCCGCTATTTTCCATTCAGACCACAACGGTGTACTCACTGACAAACTCATTTTTGCACAGCAAGCCGGTGGCGGTCGCGGTCCTCGTTGAGTGTCGCCCGCTCCGTTGCCACTACAGTCGACGGCGCGTGTCATCGTTGGTTTAATTACCCAAGTTTGAGGTATGATCGAAGTCTAACCCAAAGAAATTTGGCGTTAGCTATAAATTTTGGAACGTCTCCTTTCGGGGAGACAAAATAACTAAAAATTTTGAAAATCGGTCGAGCCGTTTTCGAGAACGAGCCTCTTGAAGTTTCGAAGTTGCACTCGCAGAGTGAGCGCGCGTATTGCAAGACGTGAAAAACGAATCATTCTCAAATCCGATGACTATTTATTTTAAAAACGCGTGAAAATTCATTTCACATTATTTTATACTTAAAATAAAGTATATTTTCAAAATATTTGAAAATATACTTAACTTTAAGTATATTTTCGAATATTTCTGAAAATATACTTTATTTTGAGTATATTTTAAAATATATTTTAATTTCCATTTAAAATAAAGTGTACTATCGATTTTTCAATACAATTCATATTGTTGTCTCCCCTAGAGGAGACGTTCCAAAATTTATCATTGACTCCAATGTTAATTGTGTCAGATTTTAATGTTTACCTCAAAACTTAGGGTAATTAAACCAACGATGAATGAGTGCATCGCTAGTTCTAGAATTTGTGCACCCGACACTCAACGAGGTTCGCGAACGTCATCGTCAGTCTGCAATAACACTGTGTTCTGCGCTGCACATTGAAAATTAAAACATGTTACTTTTCTTTGTTCATATGAATAAATAAATTAAATTAAATTAAAAAACGAAAAAACAAAATGCAAAAAGCTTACAACATCCAGGATTCCCAGGCCGTCTCCGATCCAAGTACTAACTGGACTCAACGTTGCTTAACTTGCCAGATCGGACGGGATGGCGTGCATTCAACGTGATATGGTCGTAAGCGAGGGTGTATGTTTCCGATTCTCTAGACATAACGCCTCATTCCGCTATTTTCCATTCAGACCACAACGGTGTGTACTCACTGACAAACTCATTTTTGCACAGCAAGCCGGTGGCGGTCGCGGTCCTCGTTGAGTGTCGCCCGCTCCGTTGCCACTACAGTCGACGGCGCGTGTCATCGTTGGTTTAATTACCCAAGTTTGAGGTATGATCGAAGTCTAACCCAAAGAAATTTGGCGTTAGCTATAAATTTTGGAACGTCTCCTTTCGGGGAGACAAAATAACTAAAAATTTTGAAAATCGGTCGAGCCGTTTTCGAGAACGAGCCTCTTGAAGTTTCGAAGTTGCACTCGCAGAGTGAGCGCGCGTATTGCAAGACGTGAAAAACGAATCATTCTCAAATCCGATGACTATTTATTTTAAAAACGCGTGAAAATTCATTTCACATTATTTTATACTTAAAATAAAGTATATTTTCAAAATATTTGAAAATATACTTAACTTTAAGTATATTTTCGAATATTTCTGAAAATATACTTTATTTTGAGTATATTTTAAAATATATTTTAATTTCCATTTAAAATAAAGTGTACTATCGATTTTTCAATACAATTCATATTGTTGTCTCCCCTAGAGGAGACGTTCCAAAATTTATCATTGACTCCAATGTTAATTGTGTCAGATTTTAATGTTTACCTCAAAACTTAGGGTAATTAAACCAACGATGAATGAGTGCATCGCTAGTTCTAGAATTTGTGCACCCGACACTCAACGAGGTTCGCGAACGTCATCGTCAGTCTGCAATAACACTGTGTTCTGCGCTGCACATTGAAAATTAAAACATGTTACTTTTCTTTGTTCATATGAATAAATAAATTAAATTAAATTAAAAACGAAAAAACAAAATGCAAAAAGCTTACAACATCCAGGATTCCCAGGCCGTCTCCGATCCAAGTACTAACTGGACTCAACGTTGCTTAACTTGCCAGATCGGACGGGATGGCGTGCATTCAACGTGATATGGTCGTAAGCGAGGGTGTATGTTTCCGATTCTCTAGACATAACGCCTCATTCCGCTATTTTCCATTCAGACCACAACGGTGTACTCACTGACAAACTCATTTTTGCACAGCAAGCCGGTGGCGGTCGCGGTCCTCGTTGAGTGTCGCCCGCTCCGTTGCCACTACAGTCGACGGCGCGTGTCATCGTTGGTTTAATTACCCAAGTTTGAGGTATGATCGAAGTCTAACCCAAAGAAATTTGGCGTTAGCTATAAATTTTGGAACGTCTCCTTTCGGGGAGACAAAATAACTAAAAATTTTGAAAATCGGTCGAGCCGTTTTCGAGAACGAGCCTCTTGAAGTTTCGAAGTTGCACTCGCAGAGTGAGCGCGCGTATTGCAAGACGTGAAAAACGAATCATTCTCAAATCCGATGACTATTTATTTTAAAAACGCGTGAAAATTCATTTCACATTATTTTATACTTAAAATAAAGTATATTTTCAAAAATATTTGAAAATATACTTAACTTTAAGTATATTTTCGAATATTTCTGAAAATATACTTTATTTTGAGTATATTTTAAAATATATTTTAATTTCCATTTAAAATAAAGTGTACTATCGATTTTTCAATACAATTCATATTGTTGTCTCCCCTAGAGGAGACGTTCCAAAATTTATCATTGACTCCAATGTTAATTGTGTCAGATTTTAATGTTTACCTCAAAACTTAGGGTAATTAAACCAACGATGAATGAGTGCATCGCTAGTTCTAGAATTTGTGCACCCGACACTCAACGAGGTTCGCGAACGTCATCGTCAGTCTGCAATAACACTGTGTTCTGCGCTGCACATTGAAAATTAAAACATGTTACTTTTCTTTGTTCATATGAATAAATAAATTAAATTAAATTAAAAAAACGAAAAAAACAAAATGCAAAAAGCTTACAACATCCAGGATTCCCAGGCCGTCTCCGATCCAAGTACTAACTGGACTCAACGTTGCTTAACTTGCCAGATCGGACGGGATGGCGTGCATTCAACGTGATATGGTCGTAAGCGAGGGTGTATGTTTCCGATTCTCTAGACATAACGCCTCATTCCGCTATTTTCCATTCAGACCACAACGGTGTACTCACTGACAAACTCATTTTTGCACAGCAAGCCGGTGGCGGTCGCGGTCCTCGTTGAGTGTCGCCCGCTCCGTTGCCACTACAGTCGACGGCGCGTGTCATCGTTGGTTTAATTACCCAAGTTTGAGGTATGATCGAAGTCTAACCCAAAGAAATTTGGCGTTAGCTATAAATTTTGGAACGTCTCCTTTCGGGGAGACAAAATAACTAAAAATTTTGAAAATCGGTCGAGCCGTTTTCGAGAACGAGCCTCTTGAAGTTTCGAAGTTGCACTCGCAGAGTGAGCGCGCGTATTGCAAGACGTGAAAAACGAATCATTCTCAAATCCGATGACTATTTATTTTAAAAACGCGTGAAAATTCATTTCACATTATTTTATACTTAAAATAAAGTATATTTTCAAAAATATTTGAAAATATACTTAACTTTAAGTATATTTTCGAATATTTCTGAAAATATACTTTATTTTGAGTATATTTTAAAATATATTTTAATTTCCATTTAAAATAAAGTGTACTATCGATTTTTCAATACAATTCATATTGTTGTCTCCCCTAGAGGAGACGTTCCAAAATTTATCATTGACTCCAATGTTAATTGTGTCAGATTTTAATGTTTACCTCAAAACTTAGGGTAATTAAACCAACGATGAATGAGTGCATCGCTAGTTCTAGAATTTGTGCACCCGACACTCAACGAGGTTCGCGAACGTCATCGTCAGTCTGCAATAACACTGTGTTCTGCGCTGCACATTGAAAATTAAAACATGTTACTTTTCTTTGTTCATATGAATAAATAAATTAAATTAAATTAAAAAACGAAAAAACAAAATGCAAAAAGCTTACAACATCCAGGATTCCCAGGCCGTCTCCGATCCAAGTACTAACTGGACTCAACGTTGCTTAACTTGCCAGATCGGACGGGATGGCGTGCATTCAACGTGATATGGTCGTAAGCGAGGGTGTATGTTTCCGATTCTCTAGACATAACGCCTCATTCCGCTATTTTCCATTCAGACCACAACGGTGTACTCACTGACAAACTCATTTTTGCACAGCAAGCCGGTGGCGGTCGCGGTCCTCGTTGAGTGTCGCCCGCTCCGTTGCCACTACAGTCGACGGCGCGTGTCATCGTTGGTTTAATTACCCAAGTTTGAGGTATGATCGAAGTCTAACCCAAAGAAATTTGGCGTTAGCTATAAATTTTGGAACGTCTCCTTTCGGGGAGACAAAATAACTAAAAATTTTGAAAATCGGTCGAGCCGTTTTCGAGAACGAGCCTCTTGAAGTTTCGAAGTTGCACTCGCAGAGTGAGCGCGCGTATTGCAAGACGTGAAAAACGAATCATTCTCAAATCCGATGACTATTTATTTTAAAAACGCGTGAAAATTCATTTCACATTATTTTATACTTAAAATAAAGTATATTTTCAAAATATTTGAAAATATACTTAACTTTAAGTATATTTTCGAATATTTCTGAAAATATACTTTATTTTGAGTATATTTTAAAATATATTTTAATTTCCATTTAAAATAAAGTGTACTATCGATTTTTCAATACAATTCATATTGTTGTCTCCCCTAGAGGAGACGTTCCAAAATTTATCATTGACTCCAATGTTAATTGTGTCAGATTTTAATGTTTACCTCAAAACTTAGGGTAATTAAACCAACGATGAATGAGTGCATCGCTAGTTCTAGAATTTGTGCACCCGACACTCAACGAGGTTCGCGAACGTCATCGTCAGTCTGCAATAACACTGTGTTCTGCGCTGCACATTGAAAATTAAAACATGTTACTTTTCTTTGTTCATATGAATAAATAAATTAAATTAAATTAAAAAACGAAAAAACAAAATGCAAAAAGCTTACAACATCCAGGATTCCCAGGCCGTCTCCGATCCAAGTACTAACTGGACTCAACGTTGCTTAACTTGCCAGATCGGACGGGATGGCGTGCATTCAACGTGATATGGTCGTAAGCGAGGGTGTATGTTTCCGATTCTCTAGACATAACGCCTCATTCCGCTATTTTCCATTCAGACCACAACGGTGTACTCACTGACAAACTCATTTTTGCACAGCAAGCCGGTGGCGGTCGCGGTCCTCGTTGAGTGTCGCCCGCTCCGTTGCCACTACAGTCGACGGCGCGTGTCATCGTTGGTTTAATTACCCAAGTTTGAGGTATGATCGAAGTCTAACCCAAAGAAATTTGGCGTTAGCTATAAATTTTGGAACGTCTCCTTTCGGGGAGACAAAATAACTAAAAATTTTGAAAATCGGTCGAGCCGTTTTCGAGAACGAGCCTCTTGAAGTTTCGAAGTTGCACTCGCAGAGTGAGCGCGCGTATTGCAAGACGTGAAAAACGAATCATTCTCAAATCCGATGACTATTTATTTTAAAAACGCGTGAAAATTCATTTCACATTATTTTATACTTAAAATAAAGTATATTTTCAAAAATATTTGAAAATATACTTAACTTTAAGTATATTTTCGAATATTTCTGAAAATATACTTTATTTTGAGTATATTTTAAAATATATTTTAATTTCCATTTAAAATAAAGTGTACTATCGATTTTTCAATACAATTCATATTGTTGTCTCCCCTAGAGGAGACGTTCCAAAATTTATCATTGACTCCAATGTTAATTGTGTCAGATTTTAATGTTTACCTCAAAACTTAGGGTAATTAAACCAACGATGAATGAGTGCATCGCTAGTTCTAGAATTTGTGCACCCGACACTCAACGAGGTTCGCGAACGTCATCGTCAGTCTGCAATAACACTGTGTTCTGCGCTGCACATTGAAAATTAAAACATGTTACTTTTCTTTGTTCATATGAATAAATAAATTAAATTAAATTAAAAAACGAAAAAACAAAATGCAAAAGCTTACAACATCCAGGATTCCCAGGCCTCTCCGATCCAAGTACTAACTGGACTCAACGTTGCTTAACTTGCCAGATCGGACGGGATGGCGTGCATTCAACGTGATATGGTCGTAAGCGAGGGTGTATGTTTCCGATTCTCTAGACATAACGCCTCATTCCGCTATTTTCCATTCAGACCACAACGGTGTACTCACTGACAAACTCATTTTTGCACAGCAAGCCGGTGGCGGTCGCGGTCCTCGTTGAGTGTCGCCCGCTCCGTTGCCACTACAGTCGACGGCGCGTGTCATCGTTGGTTTAATTACCCAAGTTTGAGGTATGATCGAAGTCTAACCCAAAGAAATTTGGCGTTAGCTATAAATTTTGGAACGTCTCCTTTCGGGGAGACAAAATAACTAAAAATTTTGAAAATCGGTCGAGCCGTTTTCGAGAACGAGCCTCTTGAAGTTTCGAAGTTGCACTCGCAGAGTGAGCGCGCGTATTGCAAGACGAAAAACGAATCATTCTCAAATCCGATGACTATTTATTTTAAAAACGCGTGAAAATTCATTTCACATTATTTTATACTTAAAATAAAGTATATTTTCAAAATATTTGAAAATATACTTAACTTTAAGTATATTTTCGAATATTTCTGAAAATATACTTTATTTTGAGTATATTTTAAAATATATTTTAATTTCCATTTAAAATAAAGTGTACTATCGATTTTTCAATACAATTCATATTGTTGTCTCCCCTAGAGGAGACGTTCCAAAATTTATCATTGACTCCAATGTTAATTGTGTCAGATTTTAATGTTTACCTCAAAACTTAGGGTAATTAAACCAACGATGAATGAGTGCATCGCTAGTTCTAGAATTTGTGCACCCGACACTCAACGAGGTTCGCGAACGTCATCGTCAGTCTGCAATAACACTGTGTTCTGCGCTGCACATTGAAAATTAAAACATGTTACTTTTCTTTGTTCATATGAATAAATAAATTAAATTAAATTAAAAACGAAAAAACAAAATGCAAAAAGCTTACAACATCCAGGATTCCCAGGCCGTCTCCGATCCAAGTACTAACTGGACTCAACGTTGCTTAACTTGCCAGATCGGACGGGATGGCGTGCATTCAACGTGATATGGTCGTAAGCGAGGGTGTATGTTTCCGATTCTCTAGACATAACGCCTCATTCCGCTATTTTCCATTCAGACCACAACGGTGTACTCACTGACAAACTCATTTTGCACAGCAAGCCGGTGGCGGTCGCGGTCCTCGTTGAGTGTCGCCCGCTCCGTTGCCACTACAGTCGACGGCGCGTGTCATCGTTGGTTTAATTACCCAAGTTTGAGGTATGATCGAAGTCTAACCCAAAGAAATTTGGCGTTAGCTATAAATTTTGGAACGTCTCCTTTCGGGGAGACAAAATAACTAAAAATTTTGAAAATCGGTCGAGCCGTTTTCGAGAACGAGCCTCTTGAAGTTTCGAAGTTGCACTCGCAGAGTGAGCGCGCGTATTGCAAGACGTGAAAAACGAATCATTCTCAAATCCGATGACTATTTATTTTAAAAACGCGTGAAAATTCATTTCACATTATTTTATACTTAAAATAAAGTATATTTTCAAAATATTTGAAAATATACTTAACTTTAAGTATATTTTCGAATATTTCTGAAAATATACTTTATTTTGAGTATATTTTAAAATATATTTTAATTTCCATTTAAAATAAAGTGTACTATCGATTTTTCAATACAATTCATATTGTTGTCTCCCCTAGAGGAGACGTTCCAAAATTTATCATTGACTCCAATGTTAATTGTGTCAGATTTTAATGTTTACCTCAAAACTTAGGGTAATTAAACCAACGATGAATGAGTGCATCGCTAGTTCTAGAATTTGTGCACCCGACACTCAACGAGGTTCGCGAACGTCATCGTCAGTCTGCAATAACACTGTGTTCTGCGCTGCACATTGAAAATTAAAACATGTTACTTTTCTTTGTTCATATGAATAAATAAATTAAATTAAATTAAAAAAAAAAAACAAAATGCAAAAAGCTTACAACATCCAGGATTCCCAGGCCGTCTCCGATCCAAGTACTAACTGGACTCAACGTTGCTTAACTTGCCAGATCGGACGGGATGGCGTGCATTCAACGTGATATGGTCGTAAGCGAGGGTGTATGTTTCCGATTCTCTAGACATAACGCCTCATTCCGCTATTTTCCATTCAGACCACAACGGTGTACTCACTGACAAACTCATTTTGCACAGCAAGCCGGTGGCGGTCGCGGTCCTCGTTGAGTGTCGCCCGCTCCGTTGCCACTACAGTCGACGGCGCGTGTCATCGTTGGTTTAATTACCCAAGTTTGAGGTATGATCGAAGTCTAACCCAAAGAAATTTGGCGTTAGCTATAAATTTTGGAACGTCTCCTTTCGGGGAGACAAAATAACTAAAAATTTTGAAAATCGGTCGAGCCGTTTTCGAGAACGAGCCTCTTGAAGTTTCGAAGTTGCACTCGCAGAGTGAGCGCGCGTATTGCAAGACGTGAAAACGAATCATTCTCAAATCCGATGACTATTTATTTTAAAAACGCGTGAAAATTCATTTCACATTATTTTATACTTAAAATAAAGTATATTTTCAAAATATTTGAAAATATACTTAACTTTAAGTATATTTTCGAATATTTCTGAAAATATACTTTATTTTGAGTATATTTTAAAATATATTTTAATTTCCATTTAAAATAAAGTGTACTATCGATTTTTCAATACAATTCATATTGTTGTCTCCCCTAGAGGAGACGTTCCAAAATTTATCATTGACTCCAATGTTAATTGTGTCAGATTTTAATGTTTACCTCAAAACTTAGGGTAATTAAACCAACGATGAATGAGTGCATCGCTAGTTCTAGAATTTGTGCACCCGACACTCAACGAGGTTCGCGAACGTCATCGTCAGTCTGCAATAACACTGTGTTCTGCGCTGCACATTGAAAATTAAAACATGTTACTTTTCTTTGTTCATATGAATAAATAAATTAAATTAAATTAAAAAAAAAAAAACAAAATGCAAAAAGCTTACAACATCCAGGATTCCCAGGCCGTCTCCGATCCAAGTACTAACTGGACTCAACGTTGCTTAACTTGCCAGATCGGACGGGATGGCGTGCATTCAACGTGATATGGTCGTAAGCGAGGGTGTATGTTTCCGATTCTCTAGACATAACGCCTCATTCCGCTATTTTCCATTCAGACCACAACGGTGTACTCACTGACAAACTCATTTTGCACAGCAAGCCGGTGGCGGTCGCGGTCCTCGTTGAGTGTCGCCCGCTCCGTTGCCACTACAGTCGACGGCGCGTGTCATCGTTGGTTTAATTACCCAAGTTTGAGGTATGATCGAAGTCTAACCCAAAGAAATTTGGCGTTAGCTATAAATTTTGGAACGTCTCCTTTCGGGGAGACAAAATAACTAAAAATTTTGAAAATCGGTCGAGCCGTTTTCGAGAACGAGCCTCTTGAAGTTTCGAAGTTGCACTCGCAGAGTGAGCGCGCGTATTGCAAGACGTGAAAAACGAATCATTCTCAAATCCGATGACTATTTATTTTAAAAACGCGTGAAAATTCATTTCACATTATTTTATACTTAAAATAAAGTATATTTTCAAAATATTTGAAAATATACTTAACTTTAAGTATATTTTCGAATATTTCTGAAAATATACTTTATTTTGAGTATATTTTAAAATATATTTTAATTTCCATTTAAAATAAAGTGTACTATCGATTTTTCAATACAATTCATATTGTTGTCTCCCCTAGAGGAGACGTTCCAAAATTTATCATTGACTCCAATGTTAATTGTGTCAGATTTTAATGTTTACCTCAAAACTTAGGGTAATTAAACCAACGATGAATGAGTGCATCGCTAGTTCTAGAATTTGTGCACCCGACACTCAACGAGGTTCGCGAACGTCATCGTCAGTCTGCAATAACACTGTGTTCTGCGCTGCACATTGAAAATTAAAACATGTTACTTTTCTTTGTTCATATGAATAAATAAATTAAATTAAATTAAAAAAAAAAAAACAAAATGCAAAAAGCTTACAACATCCAGGATTCCCAGGCCGTCTCCGATCCAAGTACTAACTGGACTCAACGTTGCTTAACTTGCCAGATCGGACGGGATGGCGTGCATTCAACGTGATATGGTCGTAAGCGAGGGTGTATGTTTCCGATTCTCTAGACATAACGCCTCATTCCGCTATTTTCCATTCAGACCACAACGGTGTACTCACTGACAAACTCATTTTTGCACAGCAAGCCGGTGGCGGTCGCGGTCCTCGTTGAGTGTCGCCCGCTCCGTTGCCACTACAGTCGACGGCGCGTGTCATCGTTGGTTTAATTACCCAAGTTTGAGGTATGATCGAAGTCTAACCCAAAGAAATTTGGCGTTAGCTATAAATTTTGGAACGTCTCCTTTCGGGGAGACAAAATAACTAAAAATTTTGAAAATCGGTCGAGCCGTTTTCGAGAACGAGCCTCTTGAAGTTTCGAAGTTGCACTCGCAGAGTGAGCGCGCGTATTGCAAGACGTGAAAAACGAATCATTCTCAAATCCGATGACTATTTATTTTAAAAACGCGTGAAAATTCATTTCACATTATTTTATACTTAAAATAAAGTATATTTTCAAAATATTTGAAAATATACTTAACTTTAAGTATATTTTCGAATATTTCTGAAAATATACTTTATTTTGAGTATATTTTAAAATATATTTTAATTTCCATTTAAAATAAAGTGTACTATCGATTTTTCAATACAATTCATATTGTTGTCTCCCCTAGAGGAGACGTTCCAAAATTTATCATTGACTCCAATGTTAATTGTGTCAGATTTTAATGTTTACCTCAAAACTTAGGGTAATTAAACCAACGATGAATGAGTGCATCGCTAGTTCTAGAATTTGTGCACCCGACACTCAACGAGGTTCGCGAACGTCATCGTCAGTCTGCAATAACACTGTGTTCTGCGCTGCACATTGAAAATTAAAACATGTTACTTTTCTTTGTTCATATGAATAAATAAATTAAATTAAATTAAAAAACGAAAAAACAAAATGCAAAAAGCTTACAACATCCAGGATTCCCAGGCCGTCTCCGATCCAAGTACTAACTGGACTCAACGTTGCTTAACTTGCCAGATCGGACGGGATGGCGTGCATTCAACGTGATATGGTCGTAAGCGAGGGTGTATGTTTCCGATTCTCTAGACATAACGCCTCATTCCGCTATTTTCCATTCAGACCACAACGGTGTACTCACTGACAAACTCATTTTTGCACAGCAAGCCGGTGGCGGTCGCGGTCCTCGTTGAGTGTCGCCCGCTCCGTTGCCACTACAGTCGACGGCGCGTGTCATCGTTGGTTTAATTACCCAAGTTTGAGGTATGATCGAAGTCTAACCCAAAGAAATTTGGGCGTTAGCTATAAATTTTGGAACGTCTCCTTTCGGGGAGACAAAATAACTAAAAATTTTGAAAATCGGTCGAGCCGTTTTCGAGAACGAGCCTCTTGAAGTTTCGAAGTTGCACTCGCAGAGTGAGCGCGCGTATTGCAAGACGTGAAAAACGAATCATTCTCAAATCCGATGACTATTTATTTTAAAAACGCGTGAAAATTCATTTCACATTATTTTATACTTAAAATAAAGTATATTTTCAAAATATTTGAAAATATACTTAACTTTAAGTATATTTTCGAATATTTCTGAAAATATACTTTATTTTGAGTATATTTTAAAATATATTTTAATTTCCATTTAAAATAAAGTGTACTATCGATTTTTCAATACAATTCATATTGTTGTCTCCCCTAGAGGAGACGTTCCAAAATTTATCATTGACTCCAATGTTAATTGTGTCAGATTTTAATGTTTACCTCAAAACTTAGGGTAATTAAACCAACGATGAATGAGTGCATCGCTAGTTCTAGAATTTGTGCACCCGACACTCAACGGGGTTCGCGAACGTCATCGTCAGTCTGCAATAACACTGTGTTCTGCGCTGCACATTGAAAATTAAAACATGTTACTTTTCTTTGTTCATATGAATAAATAAATTAAATTAAATTAAAAAACGAAAAACAAAATGCAAAAGCTTACAACATCCAGGATTCCCAGGCCGTCTCCGATCCAAGTACTAACTGGACTCAACGTTGCTTAACTTGCCAGATCGGACGGGATGGCGTGCATTCAACGTGATATGGTCGTAAGCGAGGGTGTATGTTTCCGATTCTCTAGACATAACGCCTCATTCCGCTATTTTCCATTCAGACCACAACGGTGTACTCACTGACAAACTCATTTTTGCACAGCAAGCCGGTGGCGTCGCGGTCCTCGTTGAGTGTCGCCCGCTCCGTTGCCACTACAGTCGACGGCGCGTGTCATCGTTGGTTTAATTACCCAAGTTTGAGGTATGATCGAAGTCTAACCCAAAGAAATTTGGCGTTAGCTATAAATTTTGGAACGTCTCCTTTCGGGGAGACAAAATAACTAAAAATTTTGAAAATCGGTCGAGCCGTTTTCGAGAACGAGCCTCTTGAAGTTTCGAAGTTGCACTCGCAGAGTGAGCGCGCGTATTGCAAGACGTGAAAAACGAATCATTCTCAAATCCGATGACTATTTATTTTAAAAACGCGTGAAAATTCATTTCACATTATTTTATACTTAAAATAAAGTATATTTTCAAAAATATTTGAAAATATACTTAACTTAAGTATATTTTCGAATATTTCTGAAAATATACTTTATTTTGAGTATATTTTAAAATATATTTTAATTTCCATTTAAAATAAAGTGTACTATCGATTTTTCAATACAATTCATATTGTTGTCTCCCCTAGAGGAGACGTTCCAAAATTTATCATTGACTCCAATGTTAATTGTGTCAGATTTTAATGTTTACCTCAAAACTTAGGGTAATTAAACCAACGATGAATGAGTGCATCGCTAGTTCTAGAATTTGTGCACCCGACACTCAACGAGGTTCGCGAACGTCATCGTCAGTCTGCAATAACACTGTGTTCTGCGCTGCACATTGAAAATTAAAACATGTTACTTTTCTTTGTTCATATGAATAAATAAATTAAATTAAATTAAAAAACAAAAAACAAAATGCAAAAAGCTTACAACATCCAGGATTCCCAGGCCGTCTCCGATCCAAGTACTAACTGGACTCAACGTTGCTTAACTTGCCAGATCGGACGGGATGGCGTGCATTCAACGTGATATGGTCGTAAGCGAGGGTGTATGTTTCCGATTCTCTATACATAACGCCTCATTCCGCTATTTTTCATTCAGACCACAACGGTGTACTCACTGACAAACTCATTTTGCACAGCAAGCCGGTGGCGGTCGCGGTCCTCGTTAGTGTCGCCCGCTCCGTTGCCACTACAGTCGACGGCGCGTGTCATCGTTGGTTTAATTACCCAAGTTTGAGGTATGATCGAAGTCTAACCCAAAGAAATTTGGCGTTAGCTATAAATTTTGGAACGTCTCCTTTCGGGGAGACAAAATAACTAAAAATTTTGAAAATCGGTCGAGCCGTTTTCGAGAACGAGCCTCTTGAAGTTTCGAAGTTGCACTCGCAGAGTGAGCGCGCGTATTGCAAGACGTGAAAAACGAATCATTCTCAAATCCGATGACTATTTATTTTAAAAACGCGTGAAAATTCATTTCACATATTTTATACTTAAAATAAAGTATATTTTCAAAATATTTGAAAATATACTTAACTTTAAGTATATTTTCGAATATTTCTGAAAATATACTTTATTTTGAGTATATTTTAAAATATATTTTAATTTCCATTTAAAATAAAGTGTACTATCGATTTTTCAATACAATTCATATTGTTGTCTCCCCTAGAGGAGACGTTCCAAAATTTATCATTGACTCCAATGTTAATTGTGTCAGATTTTAATGTTTACCTCAAAACTTAGGGTAATTAAACCAACGATGAATGAGTGCATCGCTAGTTCTAGAATTTGTGCACCCGACACTCAACGAGGTTCGCGAACGTCATCGTCAGTCTGCAATAACACTGTGTTCTGCGCTGCACATTGAAAATTAAAACATGTTACTTTCTTTGTTCATATGAATAAATAAATTAAATTAAAAAAAAACGAAAAAACAAAATGCAAAAAGCTTACAACATCCAGGATTCCCAGGCCGTCTCCGATCCAAGTACTAACTGGACTCAACGTTGCTTAACTTGCCAGATCGGACGGGATGGCGTGCATTCAACGTGATATGGTCGTAAGCGAGGGTGTATGTTTCCGATTCTCTAGACATAACGCCTCATTCCGCTATTTTCTTTTCCCATTCGCAGACCACAACGGTGTACTCACTGACAAACTCATTTTTGCACAGCAAGCCGGTGGCGTCGCGGTCCTCGTTGAGTGTCGCCCTGCTCCGTTGCCACTACAGTCGACGGCGCGTGTCATCGTTGGTTTAATTACCCAAGTTTGAGGTATGATCGAAGTCTAACCCAAAGAAATTTGGCGTTAGCTATAAATTTTGGAACGTCTCCTTTCGGGGAGACAAAATAACTAAAAATTTTGAAAATCGGTCGAGCCGTTTTCGAGAACGAGCCTCTTGAAGTTTCGAAGTTGCACTCGCAGAGTGAGCGCGCGTATTGCAAGACGTGAAAAACGAATCATTCTCAAATCCGATGACTATTTATTTTTAAAAACGCGTGAAAATTCATTTCACATTATTTTATACTTAAAATAAAGTATATTTTCAAAAATATTTGAAAATATACTTAACTTTAAGTATATTTTCAATATTTCTGAAAATATACTTTATTTTGAGTATATTTAAAATATATTTTAATTTCCATTTAAAATAAAGTGTTTTATCGATTTTTCAATGAAAATCATATTGTTGTCTCCCCTAGAGGAGACGTTCCAAAATTTATCGTTGACTCCAATGTTAATTGTGTCAGATTTCAATGTTTACCTCAAAACTTAGGGTAATTAAACCAATGATGAATGAGTGCATCGCTAGTTCTAGAATTTGTGCACCCGACACTCAACGGGGTTCGCGAACGTCACCGTCAGTCTGCAATAACACTGTGTTCTGCGCTGCACATTGAAAATTAAAAATGTTACTTTTCTTTATTTAAAAATAAATAAATTGAATAAAAATAAAAAAACAAAAAACAAAATGCAAAAAGCTTACAACATCCAGGATTCCCAGGCCGTCTCCGATCCAAGTACTAACTGGACTCAACGTTGCTTAACTTGCCAGATCGGACGGGATGGCGTGCATTCAACGTGATATGGTCGTAAGCGAGGGTCTGTGTTTCCGATTCTCTATACATAACGCTTCATTCCGCTATTTTCTTCTAGAATCCCAAGTCTCGCACACCACAACGGTGTACTCACTGACAAACTCATTTTTGCACAGCAAGCCGGTGGCGTCGCGGTCCTCGCCTCGTGTCGCCGCTTCCGTTGCCACTACAGTCGATGGCGCGTGTCATCGTTGGTTTAATTACCCAAGTTTGAGGTATGATTGAAAGTCTAACCCAAAGAAATTTGGCGTTAGCTATAAATTTTGGAACGTCTCCTTTCGGGGAGACAAAATAACTAAAAATTTTGAAAATCGGTCAGCCGTTTTCGAGAACGAGCCTCTTGAAGTTTCTAAGTTGCACTCGCAGACTGAACGCGCGTATTGCAAGACGTGAAAAACGAATCATTCTCAAATCCGATGACTATTTATTTTAAAAACGCGTGAAAATTCATTTCACATCATTTTATACTTAAAGTTAAGTATATTTTCAAAATATATATCTAAAAATATACTTAACTTTAAGTATATTTTAAAATATATTTTAATTTCCATTTAAAATAAAGTGTTTTATCGATTTTTCAATGAAAATCATATTGTTGTCTCCCCTAGAGGAGACGTTCTAAAATTTATCGTTGACTCCAATGTTAATTGTGTCAGATTTCAATGTTTACCTCAAAACTTAGGGTAATTAAACCAATGATGAATGAGTGCATCGCTAGTTCAAGAATTTGTGCACCCGACACTCAACGAGGTTCGCGAACGTCACCGTCAGTCTACAATAACACTGTGTTCTGCGCTGCACATTGAAAATTAAAACATGTTACTTTTCTTTTTATTTAAAATAAATAAATTGAATAAAAATAAATAAAAAACAAAAAACAAAATGCAAAAAGCTTACAACATCCAGGATTCCCAGGCCGTCTCCGATCCAAGTACTAACTGGACTCAACGTTGCTTAACTTGCCAGATCGGACGGGATGGCGTGCATTCAACGTGATATGGTCGTAAGCGAGGGTCTGTGTTTCCGATTCTCTATACATAACGCTTCATTCCGCTATTTTTCTTCTAGAATCCCAGTCTCACACCACAACGGTGTACTCACTGACACACTCATTTTGCACAGCAAGCCGGTGGCCGTCGCGGTCCTCGCCTCGTGTCGGCTGCTTCGTTGCCACTACAGTCGATGGCGCGTGTCATCGTCGGTTTAATTACCCAAGTTTGAGGTAAACATTGAAACTGACCCAAAGAAATTTGGCGTTAGCTATAAATTTTGGAACGTCTCCTTTCGGGGAGACAAAATAACTAAAAATTTTGAAAATCGGTCCAGCCGTTTTCGAGAACGAGCCTCTTGAAGTTTCTAAGTTGCACTCGCAGACTGAACGCGCGTATTGCGGACGTGAAAAACGAATCATTCTCAAATCCGATGACTATTTATTTTAAAAACGCGTGAAAATTCATTTCACATCATTTTATACTTAAAGTTAAAGTATATTTTCAAAATATATCAAAATATACTTAACTTTAAGTATATTTTCAAATATATTTTAATTTCCATTTAAAATAAAGTGTTTTATCGATTTTTCAATGAAAATCATATTGCTGTCTCCCCTAGAGGAGACGTTCTAAAATTTATCGTTGACTCCAATGTTAATTGTGTCAGATTTCAATGTTTACCTCAAAACTTAGGGTAATTAAACCAACGATGAATGAGTGCATCGCTAGTTCAAGAATTTGTGCACCCGACACTCAACGGGGTTCGCGAACGTCACCGTCAGTCTACAATAACACTGTGTTCTGCGCTGCACATTGAAAATTAAAAATGTTACTCTTCTTTATTTAAAAATAAATAAATTGAATAAAAATAAAAAAAAACGAAAAAACAAAATGCAAAAAGCTTACAACATCCAGGATTCCCAGGCCGTCTCCGATCCAAGTACTAACTGGACTCAACGTTGCTTAACTTGCCAGATCGGACGGGATGGCGTGCATTCAACGTGATATGGTCGTAAGCGAGGGTCTGTGTTTCCGATTCTCTATACATAACGCTTCATTCCGCTATTTTTCTTTAGAATCCCAATTCAGACCACAACGGTGTACTCACTGACACACTCATTTTTGCACAGCAAGCCGGTGGCCGTCGCGGTCCTCGCCTGAGTGTCGGCTGCTTCGTTGCCACTACAGTCGATGGCGCGTGTCTCTTCGGTTTAATTACCCAAGTTTGAGGTAAACATTGAAACTGACCCAAAGAAATTTGGCGTTAGCTATAAATTTTGGAACGTCTCCTTTCGGGGAGACAAAATAACTAAAAATTTTGAAAATCGGTCCAGCCGTTTTCGAGAACGAGCCTCTTGAAGTTTCTAAGTTGCACTCGCAGACTGAACGCGCGTATTGCGGACGTGAAAACGAATCATTCTCAAATCCGATGACTATTTATTTTAAAAACGCGTGAAAATTCATTTCACATCATTTTATACTTAAAGTTAAGTATATTTTCAAAAATATTTGAAAATATCTTAAAGTATATACTTAACTTTATTTTGAGTATATTTTAAAATATATTTTAATTTCCATTTAAAATAAAGTGTACTATCGATTTTTCAATGAAAATCATATTGTTGTCTCCCCTAGAGGAGACGTTCAAAATTTATCATTGACTCCAATGTTAATTGTGTCAGATTTCAATGTTTACCTCAAAACTTAGGGTAATTAAACCAACGATGAATGAGTGCATCGCTAGTTCTAGAATTTGTGCACCCGACACTCAACGGGTTCGCGAACGTCACCGTCAGTCTGCAATAACACTGTGTTCTGCGCTGCACATTGAAAATTAAAACATGTTACTTTCTTTGTTCATATGAATAAATAAATTAAATTAAATAAATAAAAAACGAAAAACAAAATGCAAAAAGCTTACAACATCCAGGATTCCCAGGCCGTCTCCGATCCAAGTACTAACTGGACTCAACGTTGCTTAACTTGCCAGATCGGACGGGATGGCGTGCATTCAACGTGATATGGTCGTAAGCGAGGGTGTATGTTTCCGATTCTCTATACATAACGCCTCATTCCGCTATTTTCCATTCAGACCACAACGGTGTACTCACTGACAAACTCATTTTTGCACAGCAAGCCGGTGGCGGTCGCGGTCCTCGTTGAGTGTCGCCGCTCCGTTGCCACTACAGTCGATGGCGCGTGTTCATCGTTGGTTTAATTACCCAAGTTTGAGGTATGATCGAAAGTCTAACCCAAAGAAATTTGGCGTTAGCTATAAATTTTGGAACGTCTCCTTTCGGGGAGACAAAATAACTAAAAATTTTGAAAATCGGTCGAGCCGTTTTCGAGAACGAGCCTCTTGAAGTTTCGAAGTTGCACTCGCAGAGTGAGCGCGCGTATTGCAAGACGTGAAAAACGAATCATTCTCAAATCCGATGACTATTTATTTTAAAAACGCGTGAAAATTCATTTCACATTATTTTATACTTAAAATAAAGTATATTTTCAAAATATTTGAAAATATACTTAACTTTAAGTATATTTTCGAATATTTCTGAAAATATACTTTATTTTGAGTATATTTTAAAATATATTTTAATTTCCATTTAAAATAAAGTGTACTATCGATTTTTCAATACAATCATATTGTTGTCTCCCCTAGAGGAGACGTTCCAAAATTTATCATTGACTCCAATGTTAATTGTGTCAGATTTTAATGTTTACCTCAAAACTTAGGGTAATTAAACCAACGATGAATGAGTGCATCGCTAGTTCTAGAATTTGTGCACCCGACACTCAACGAGGTTCGCGAACGTCATCGTCAGTCTGCAATAACACTGTGTTCTGCGCTGCACATTGAAAATTAAAACATGTTACTTTTCTTTGTTCATATGAATAAATAAATTAAATTAAATAAAAAACGAAAAAACAAAATGCAAAAGCTTACAACATCCAGGATTCCCAGGCCGTCTCCGATCCAAGTACTAACTGGACTCAACGTTGCTTAACTTGCCAGATCGGACGGGATGGCGTGCATTCAACGTGATATGGTCGTAAGCGAGGGTGTATGTTTCCGATTCTCTAGACATAACGCCTCATTCCGCTATTTTCCATTCAGACCACAACGGTGTACTCACTGACAAACTCATTTTTGCACAGCAAGCCGGTGGCGGTCGCGGTCCTCGTTGAGTGTCGCCTGCTCCGTTGCCACTACAGTCGACGGCGCGTGTCATCGTTGGTTTAATTACCCAAGTTTGAGGTAATGATCGAAGTCTAACCCAAAGAAATTTGGCGTTAGCTATAAATTTTGGAACGTCTCCTTTCGGGGAGACAAAATAACTAAAAATTTTGAAAATCGGTCGAGCCGTTTTCGAGAACGAGCCTCTTGAAGTTTCGAAGTTGCACTCGCAGAGTGAGCGCGCGTATTGCAAGACGTGAAAAACGAATCATTCTCAAATCCGATGACTATTTATTTTAAAAACGCGTGAAAATTCATTTCACATTATTTTATACTTAAAATAAAGTATATTTTCAAAAATATTTGAAAATATACTTAACTTTAAGTATATTTTCGAATATTTCTGAAAATATACTTTATTTTGAGTATATTTTAAAATATATTTTAATTTCCATTTAAAATAAAGTGTACTATCGATTTTTCAATACAATTCATATTGTTGTCTCCCCTAGAGGAGACGTTCCAAAATTTATCATTGACTCCAATGTTAATTGTGTCAGATTTTAATGTTTACCTCAAAACTTAGGGTAATTAAACCAACGATGAATGAGTGCATCGCTAGTTCTAGAATTTGTGCACCCGACACTCAACGAGGTTCGCGAACGTCATCGTCAGTCTGCAATAACACTGTGTTCTGCGCTGCACATTGAAAATTAAAACATGTTACTTTTCTTTGTTCATATGAATAAATAAATTAAATTAAATTAAAAAAACGAAAAAAACAAAATGCAAAAAGCTTACAACATCCAGGATTCCCAGGCCGTCTCCGATCCAAGTACTAACTGGACTCAACGTTGCTTAACTTGCCAGATCGGACGGGATGGCGTGCATTCAACGTGATATGGTCGTAAGCGAGGGTGTATGTTTCCGATTCTCTAGACATAACGCCTCATTCCGCTATTTTCCATTCAGACCACAACGGTGTACTCACTGACAAACTCATTTTTGCACAGCAAGCCGGTGGCGGTCGCGGTCCTCGTTGAGTGTCGCCCGCTCCGTTGCCACTACAGTCGACGGCGCGTGTCATCGTTGGTTTAATTACCCAAGTTTGAGGTATGATGAAAGTCTAACCCAAAGAAATTTGGCGTTAGCTATAAATTTTGGAACGTCTCCTTTCGGGGAGACAAAATAACTAAAAATTTTGAAAATCGGTCAGCCGTTTTCGAGAACGAGCCTCTTGAAGTTT